>OY744616.1:29103907-29508907 GCA_963556255.1 Allolobophora icterica
TGATATCATGTGTTGTATGATGCTTACGTAAATGACATGTCCATCTGCCGAATGAACTTTTTCTGTGTTGGTAATTCTTTGTCTGACGCTAGTGGCGAAGGTTCGAACCCTGTCCGGAATGGGATGTTTATGCTGTTTCCATCTCAGAACCATGAAGATAACGAGAACGACCAATACAAGAAGAATCAAACAACCTGCAATTAATTACGGAAAATAAAACATTTACAGGTGTAGGAGAAAAAAAATAAAATGAAAGCAAATTGAACAGTGCTGTAAAGAACGAAATTCCTATAAATTAATTTGAATGGATTGACATGAAACATTTTGACTAGCAAGAATTTAGTAACGCGAGTGTGCATTAGCTTGATTCCTTGTTTACTTAATTTCACATTGTGAACAGTTCTAGTTTAAGCAATTTATAAACCGACTTCAATCCCCAACTCCGCCGCTGCCCGTATTCGGGTAGTGCCAGTACCAAGCCTGGAGAAAGAGGGTGACGCCAACGACCCTGGGAGCCATAAGTCATCGTTAAATACTACAAGCTACTACTTCAAACCCTATTCTAAAGTCTCTAAAAAATTTGAACGGCCTATCAGAGTTCAGTAAGAATTCATTGGCACGAAGGCGATCAGATATTTCCTCATAGACTGCTGACATTTTAAATATACCACAGTATAACAAACAACTTATTTATACACGATATCGCCAATTTATCACACTGAAGCATTAGTAATGATTAGCCACAAGCATTGGTAAACACACGGATATCAAACTTCAGTAGTTCATATTCTAGATTCTGTTAAACGAACTGGGCAGGATTGGTTCTAATTGTTAATGTAATTAGTAACTTCTATCACGCCGTTGTCTACTGAACAAGCGTCAACCGATGGCGCCACATAACCAAGTCGCAATCTGGTCAATATCCTGAAGAGCAATCCGAAAAGACGGATATAAGATTCCTTATCCATCATGAGATGGATAAGGAATCTGAAAATGTAGGCCCTAAGTCCTAAGTTGAAAAGGAATGACTCAGCAGATCCAAGAAGATGACAGACACAGGAAGTACAAGAGAATATCAAAATACAGCATCAGAAAATTTCGTTCACCAAGAACAGTTACAGTTCTCTGACGTTAGGCGGACTAATTTTGGCACCAACGACAACTACAAAGTAGTGCAGGATTTTCAGATTAGTTTCTTGTCGCCTGTTGTGTCGTGAAGACGAATACGAGGGTCTTAAATGCGCTTCAGAAGGCCGATCAGACGACTGAACATTTTCAGTTGTCACAAAGGCTTTTTAACATGGTAACTGGTGGGAAAATGCCCCAGCAGCCCTTTAAAATTCCCCGTCAGTCGTTGCCCTTTTACCCACCAGTGAATTTTGCCCTTTTTAGTCCCTCCAGTCGCCACCAATTGTATTGTATTGTATTTGTATTGTATTTACGAATGTATAAAGCGCCTCTCGCAGTACAACCTAATCAGAGGCGCTCATTGTGCTATGATTAAATGATTTCATTATGACCTTACGGCTTGAAGTTGAAATCCTAAAAAATGAGTCATTATGGCGCTTTTAAAATATATGTCTTTTTCCAGATTCTCTGATTCAGTGCTTTTTAACTTAAAATTACGCGGGAAAAAATCCGTTTTCAAAACATCCCCACCAGTGAAAATTTCTTTAAAAATCCACTGAGTTGTCACCTACCGATTGCGATGGCTACCAAAGTTCCGGCAGTAAATACGGCAACTACAATGCAAAATATAGCATATTTTAAGACAAACGACAACTTGCATTCATGGAAGCATGTAGGCATACGTTTGTATATGTATGCCTATGTGTACGTATGCATGTTTGTGCGCATGTATATATGCATTATGTGTATGTTTTTTTGCATGAATATGCGTAAGAATTTTATGACTGATCATAGAAACAGAGTATGAACGAGTATGCATGCATTCAAGCACGTAGGATTTATTAAGGTAGGTCTATATGCATGTGTGCATGACTATGTGCATGTATGCAATTATGCATGCATGTATGCCTGCGTGAATGCATGGATGCAGGAATCTATGTAAAATTTACTTCTATCACGCCAATAGATTGTTGGAATGCATGCAACACAATGCGTTCATTGTGTCAGATTGCTGTCTGACACACGAACGCATGCAAACCGGTCTTTTTTTCTCATATCTTATCGGCGAGCGCTGACGTAACAAAACATACAGAGAAAATAAGACAGACACCGACATAGACGCGAGAAAGAGACAGACAGAAAAAGAGACACAGAGACACAGAGACAGTGAAATGAACAAAAATAGTCACTCGAACTAAGAATATCTTGCCAAACAGGATCTTATTTACTGCTAATCCATGTGTGCATAAGCACTATCTGTCGCAATCGGAGGTCGCCCTGTCGTGTGTTTGCCGTGTGTTGATGTCGACCCTCGATTGCTTGTTCTTTTACTTGCACTTTTATTTAACGTGCCTAACTTTTCTATAGAAGATTCACGACGAACTTTGTTTAATTAATAAATGAATTTAATAAAGAAAACAAATATATATATACACTAACTCTACGGGAACTTCCACGTAGTATTAAAGCGTTTAGTTATTAAATCGGACTATCTCAAATGTTGCTTCGTACAGCCTAACTCCAGATCGTTCCTTCGCGTCAGTCTCTGAATCTGACGGACTATACTCTGCCGCCTGGCGCTGGTCGTTCCTCCCGATGTTTCTCGTTCGACCGATGTTCACGCGTCGCCCGCGTCAGTAGTACAAGTCCCGTGTTCTCCGTTCCCTTCTGTTAAGTAGGAACTCCAGCGTGCATCAGTCAGCCCCCCTCCCCACGTCAAGCTATCGTCAATTAGTGTCAGATTGCTCCTCGATACGCGGGTCGTCGCTCGCCTGCAGCGCGGGCGGTGTCTGGTTACACCATAGCCGCGAGGTGTCCTATTACACCTTGGCTGTGTGGTGTCCGATTACACCTGGGCCTCGCTGCCTTCATTGTTGCCCAAGTGGAGGCTGGCTTTCGTCCGTCATCGTCCTATCTCGACCGGCAACGACGATTACATCATGATGATAATGACATCTCGTCGTTGTCGTCGATCTCCTCACGCGACACCTCCCTTCCCGGGGGAGGACAAAGCCAGTCATTGGTTCGCCTCCCGGCTGAGAATGATGTCGTTCCCTCCATCGATTTCCTCCAGACCATTTCCTCGTCGTTCCCATGAAAAATACAAAATATCAGCACAGTTAGAAATATATTTACAGTTGTCGCGGTGCCTTACATGGTAGTCCGCCTTCTTCCTCAATCATAGTCTGGACAAAAGATCAGCGGGAATATTCAGCGCCCCAGGACGATATTTAAAAGCGATATCAAAGTCCTGGAGTGCCAGAGCCCACCTCGCAAGTTTAGCACTTGTGGGCGTTGAAGCAGTTAGGAAAGTCAAGGGATTGTGATCAGAATAGAGGGTGGTCCTTGACATAAAAATCCAATTCCTAAACTTCTTCAACGCAAAGATTACAGCATACGCTTCGCGTTCCACAGTGGACCAACGCGCTTGCGTAGCATCTAATTTAGAACTGGCGAAACATATTGGCCGCTCTGTTCCATCGTCTTGAATTTGGAATAAGCAGCAACCGACTGCTTTGTCTGAAGCGTCAGTCGATAAACCAAACTCTCTGCCGTAGTCAATTGTCTGCAAACATACAGCGTTATTCAAATCGTGCGTAAGTTTATCTAGCGCATTTTGATGTTCAATTCGCCAGGGTATCTTAGCAGGCACCGATTTCTGGGTCAAGTCAGTGAGAATTCTGGCTGTCTCAGCCAGGTTAGGGATTAAGTTCCTAAAATAACTGAAGAAGCCAATTAATCTCCGTATGTCCTTTTTGGACTCGGGTTGAGGGATTTTCCCTAGCCCTGCGATTTTCATAGGATCCGGTTCAATGCTCCCTGATCCGATCAGGTGACCTACAAACGTTGTTTGTCGCCTAGCAAACGAACTCTTCTTAATGTTAAGGGTCAGACCCGACTGTTGAATAGTCATTAAGTATTTCTCTAGGTGTTTCATGTGATCCGGCCACGTCATCGAGTGTACTGCCATGTCATCCACAAACGTCTCAGTGAAGTCGCGAATGGGATGAAGGACCTTTGACATGCATCGGATAAAAGAATTTGAGGCTGACTTTAAACCAAAGGGCAGTCGTACGAACTCAAATAGGCCAGCGTCACATACGAAGGCTGATAACCAACGAGAGTCCTTGTGGAGTCCAATCTGGTAGTATCCTTGACGTGCGTCAAAGCAGGATATGAAGTTTGCACTTCCTACCTTCTGTAACACTTCCTGGATGTCGGGGGTGGGGTATGCGTCACCCGCCGAGAACTTGTTTACATATCGGTAGTCAATGGCCAGTCTTAAACCGCCTTGACCTCCCTTTTTCACAACGCACACAACGGGACTAGCCATTTCACTATGTGAGGGAGTGATGATTCCTAGGGCCAAAAGTTCGCGGATCTGCTTCTCCATCTCCGGTTTGAGCAGTTCCGGCACCTTATAGGCTCGCAAACTCTTCGGCCTGAACTCCGCGCTAACATTGATTATGTGTTCTAGGACGGGACAGAAACCTGGTTTGTCCGAGAACACATCTGGAAATCTGTCTAACAGACTAAACAGCTGTTTCCGCTCGGGTACCGTTAAGTGTGCAACGGCAATAGGGTCTACTTGTTCACTGGGCCGTGTCTGACTCGTGACGAAACTACCCACTGCTTCCACGTGACCGAAGTCTTCGTCCTTCTCGAACAGAATGGAGCAATTGTTAATCAATGCTTGCTGTATTCTTTCGTTATATTTGCGAATACGATTTGCATGTAATAAGCGGCTTTTGCCCCCTATTTCCACGATGTATGTGTAGGGCGATTTCACCTGAGCGATGATGGCCGGGCCTTGCCATTGGCCCTCCTTCTTTGCTCCTCGCGCTTCCGGTGATTGGATGATGACTTTATCCCCTACTTCGTAACGCCTGTCCATGCTTCTTAAATTGTAATGAGTAGCATAGCGCTGCTGTTCAATGTCTGAATAATATTCGGCATATAATTTAGACATTTCAAGGTTATCCCTTAATTGGTCCAAGTAAGCTGCGGCGCCTGTGCCCAGACTTAATGGAGAATCCCGCTCTCCCGCCCATTCCTCAGAAAGGACAGATAGAGGTCCTTTAGGCAGGGTACCATACACCAGGGTGTAGGGACTCACGTGGGTGGTTGCCGAGGGGCGTTCCCTTAAGCTCCAAAGCACGTAAGGTAACAGTCTGTGCCATCCCCTCGGGTTTTCTTCTGCCAGTTTATGAATCATGGTCTTCAGTGTGGCATTGCAGCGCTCCACTAGACCTTGTGACTCAGGATGTGCGACTGGCCCAAAGCGTGGTGAGCACCCCATACGATGCAGAAACTCTTGGGTTAATTTGCTGTTGAAATTCGACCCGTTATCGGACCTAATCGTTTTTGGAAAACCGAAGGTCGTGAAGATTTGCATGTATGCATCACATGTCGCTTTTGCCGTTAATGATTTCAGAGGATAGGCCATCGGCCATCTTGAAAATTGGTCAACTACCACTAAGGCGTAGTTGTACTCGGGTTTTGGGCTTCTCCTCTCCGCTCTCTCCTCAAGCAGCCTGAGTCTCTGCTCCGCTTCCTCTCCTTCTTCTTTCCTCAGTTTCTCCGCTTCCTCTTTCTCTTCACTTCTCTGCCTTTCTTCTTCCTCTTCTAGTCTCCTCTCTCTCTTCTTCGATCCTTCTCTGCCTTTCTTCCTCCTCTTCGCTTCTCCTCTCCACTCTCTCCGCTTCCTTTCTCTCGTATTTTAATTGTTTGAGCTCGACTAGCTGCCTCTGCACTGTCGAGCGAATACTGTTATCTAGGCTATCTATGCTTACTTCCTCACTTACTTCTGGCGGGGCCTCCCGTCCAGAAACAATTATTTCAGCGCTAGCCTCTCGGAGCTGGTTCATATTCATGGAATTCAATTCCTTCTCTCCTAGTCCCATCTTTCTCAGATATGCGACTAGTCTGTGATGGGGCGTGTTCTGCACCCTCACTCTTTTCTCTACCGACAACTTATCCATCATCCAACAGTCCGCTCACTAATAGAAAAAGATAAGTAAGTTAGAGGAGAGTCACCGCTGGTCAGAAATCAAAGAAAACAACGTCCTAAAATTCTACCACAAAAACAACAAGAACAGAACTGAGCAAAAGGAGCTACGCAAAAGCCTCGGCTATTCGCACACCAATCCTCATCCAGACCTCAACCGCAACCTCACAGATTACCACGACTACCAGTAAGGACTTACCCTCTGATACGTCGAGCGTGTTCCGTCTTTTGGTATCTTGGCTGATCCGCTGTCCTCCGTTGCCACTCCCGTCCGTCGTTGCTAGCGATGGTCGGTCGTCCGTTGGCGCTCTTGTTCCTCGTCCTTGCCTGTTGCTGTCGGTTCCTTCGAGTCCTTCGTCTCCGGAGTCCGGCACTCGATTTCTCCAGTTGCGAAGGGTTGTATTCGCCGCTGGTCCCGATCTGTTGAGATTCCTCTTTTCCGTTTCCGGTTCCGCTCTTCGTCGTGACGTCTTCAGTTGAAAAATCCTGTCGACTGCGCCAATGTCGCAATCGGAGGTCACCCTGTCGACTGCGCCAATGTCGCAATCGGAGGTCGCCCTGTCGTGTGTTTGCCGTGTGCTGATATCGACCCTCGATTGCTTGTTCTTTTACTTGCACTTTTATTTAACGTGCCTAACTTTTCTATAGAAGATTCACGACGAACTTTGTTTAATTAATAAATGAATTTAATAAAGAAAACAAATATATATATACACTAACTCTACGGGAACTTCCACGTAGTATTAAAGCGTTTAGTTATTAAATCGGACTATCTCAAATGTTGCTTCGTACAGCCTAACTCCAGATCGTTCCTTCGCGTCAGTCTCTGAATCTGACGGACTATACTCTGCCGCCTGGCGCTGGTCGTTCCTCCCGATGTTTCTCGTTCGACCGATGTTCACGCGTCGCCCGCGTCAGTAGTACAAGTCCCGTGTTCTCCGTTCCCTTCTGTTAAGTAGGAACTCCAGCGTGCATCAGTCAGCCCCCCTCCCCACGTCAAGCTATCGTCAATTAGTGTCAGATTGCTCCTCGATACGCGGGTCGTCGCTCGCCTGCAGCGCGGGCGGTGTCTGGTTACACCATAGCCGCGAGGTGTCCTATTACACCTTGGCTGTGTGGTGTCCGATTACACCTGGGCCTCGCTGCCTTCATTGTTGCCCAAGTGGAGGCTGGCTTTCGTCCGTCATCGTCCTATCTCGACCGGCAACGACGATTACATCATGATGATAATGACATCTCGTCGTTGTCGTCGATCTCCTCACGCGACACTATCCCGTGGCCGGACAAAATGTCCCCGGATAAAATGTCCCGGACAAAATGTCCCGGACAAAATGTCCCTAGACAAAATGTCTACAGACAAAATGTCCCCAGACAAAATGTCCCCGGACAAAATGTTCACAGCCAAAATATCCCCAGACAAGATGTCCCCCGAAAAAATGTCCCCGGACAAAATGTCCCGAGACAAAATGTCCCTAGACAAGATGTCCCAGTTTGGAAAGTCCCCAGATGATTTGTCTCAGCAGAGAATGATATTCTTCCCTAGATGCGCAGGACCGACTGCTCCAAATATATGGGAGCCGGTCATTTTTCGAAGATGAATATCGATGAATATATATCTTTAATACGTCATTCTTTGACAGATCAATATTTAACAGGAGTTTTTTTCATATTGTTTAACATTCTTAGCCAAAATCTTTGGTAACAAAACAGTGAGATGATAGCATGTCTTCAGACTAGAGTGCTATCCACACAACGTTTATAGTTCGCACACTTGCTCGTTAAACAAACATGAAAGTCATTAGGCCTACGTTGTATAAACTGAAATAAGTCAGAAATGTTCTAAAAAATTGCAACTGTTAAAACAAAACTTCACCAAAGCGACAAGCAGTAAAATTTAATTTATATATTTAATTAATATAGACTAAAGTGCAATTCACACAACGTTTATATTTTGCATACATGCTGTGTTGTTAAGGTATTGCATGGGATCCCGATTTCCATGGTCACTGACCTTGGTGAAGATATGTGTAGATATGTTGGTATTTCTTCTTACGATGTGCCGGTGTCGCGTGACAGACTATCCGTCCTAAAACTATCCGGGTGATGAATAAATTTATCCCCTGGATGGAATATACCGGTATAGAGTATCCGGGGGATAAACCATTTCTTTCCCCCATCGTGTAAAATCATCCCCGGGGATAAAAATTCACAGGTATAAGGTATCATTGAAAATGCGTATAATTGAAAAATCAATATTGTAATCAAAATCCAAAACCAGAAATACGTGAAGCAAGTGTCTCCTACGTGTTCTACATAACACATAACATGACATAATCCTTTATTGGAACCAAGAATATGAACAATGCGTCAATGAGACAATAACCAATAAGAAATACAAATTGGTTACAAAGGTAGGCCCAGAAGGGTAAAAATCTCGCTAGTAGGGACACCTATACTTACGTCTATAATTAAAACGGCGAAACCAGCTTGCAATGCTAAGTAACATAGAGTTTGATAATACTGAGCGTGTAACTTTGATAACTGAACTAAGGACCGCCACAACCAGAGGCGGCAAAGAAGGAAAAAAGAACAGAAAGTCCCAGCTCACTGAGATGAGACCGGGTGATAAGATAAAGAACATAAAGTGGTACTTAACTAGTAGTTAACCGGTGCGTGGCTAACAGCAGGACAATCATGCAGTAAAGTCATAGTCTATAAGGTACTGACGCAGCGATCTTTTGAACCCGGAGAGGGACCCAGTCTGTTGTAGTGAGGGAGGGAGAGCGTTCCATACCTGTGGCCTAGTGACAGTAATAGAGAATCTTCGTGAATTGGTTTGAGCATAAGAAGTACGATACTTGCTTGAGTTCCTAGTGTAGTGGGAATGCATGCCAGAGCCCATACGAAAAAGGGTCTTAAATTTCGTGGGTAGGAGGTCCCGAGAAAATGTGTACACGAAGACACCAATCTAGCTGGTAGATTGTTATTTGTTTAATTTTTAATAGCCTATAGCTGGAAAATATTGGTCCTGTGTGAGAGTCCCAGGGTTAGCTGCCAATGGATCGTACTGGTCTTTTCTGTAAGATGACCATTTTTGGAGTCTAGAGTTGTAAGTAGATGCCCATATGATGCTGCAATAAGACAAGTAGGGGTAGATTCGGGAGTAATATCCATAGTTGAATACGTACAGGGGGTGGGAGTTTATTAGATGCACGATTAATTACACCTATATTTTTCGCAACTTTTGTAGAGATACATTTGATGTGCTGGTCCCAGGTTAGGTGTTGATCGACGATGACCCCTAAGAACTTAGTACAGTTAACCTGAGTTATAGGAATATTAGTTATTGATAGCCTTGGGAGTTGTCGGGTGGGCCCACCTTTCTGTGTGACTTAAAAAGGATGATGGCGGTCTTATCTATATTTAAGGATAATTTATTCGATAGGAACCATTCGGCTACTCGTTTAAGTTCATTGTTTATAGTTAGTACAAGCTTTGCGTAAGATTTATCAGAGTGAAAAACGTTTGTGTCATCAGCAAATAAGATGAAGGATAAGACTGATGAGGCATTAGGTAAGTCGTTGATATAAAGTAGGAAGAGTATAGAGGGCCTAAGTTAGAACCCTGGGGAACTTCAAATTTAACTGCTTTTGCGTCAGAGAGAGCGCCATTACAAGATACTTATTGAAGTCGGTTTTCTAGGTAGCTTGCAAACCATGCTAACTGAGTTCCTCTTATTCCATAGTTAAATAATTTGTGGAGAAGGATGTCATGATTTACCATATCAAAGGAATTTGCGAGGTCCAAGAAGATTCATAAAGAATACTCATCATTTTCAAAAGAATCAGAGATATTGTCGTACATATTTATTAGAGCTAGGGAAGGAGACTGTCCTGCCTGGAAGCCATGCTGAGAAGGAAAGATTATATGAGATTTTTGTATATATAATTAGTAAGACTATTTGTCATTATGTTTTCAAAGAATTTAGCGAAGTAGGGAAGAATCGACTTCATTCCTATTGCCTTTTTATAGATCGGAATAACTTTAGCGGTTTTAATTGCCTGTGGCACCACGCCCGTGTTTAGGGAGTAGTTAATGATCTCTGCTAAAGGATAGGCTACTAAAGGCAAGCTGGTGGCGGCTATAATAGTTGGGTCAGTGCCGTCAGTTCCTCTGCTATGGGTTGTACGAATTGAGGAGCATAATTGTAGAAGTTCATCTGAGGAGGTGGGAATTAGGCCGAATGAGCATGTCATGGGAGGGCCAAGGTAGTCGGAAAAGGAGGTCTGGGATGCAGGGATCTGGCCAGCTAGAGTCTGGGCAATGTTAGAAAAGTAGTAATTGAGAGTAGTAGCAATGAGACGGGGATCCTTACTTTATATGTTGCCCACCTTAAGGGATTCAATTGGTGGATCCGATCGCCCTATTTTATTATAGTACAAATAAGGCTCCAAGTTTTTTAAGTTGCTACTACGTATGCTTAGTAAATTCGGCCAAATAGTAGCTTTTTCAGCGTTATTTCTTGCGGTTTTGAAGATATTTCTGAAGGTGGCAAATAGTTGCAAATCAGTAAACTGTTTATCTTAATACAAATGGTTTACTCCCTCCCCTCCAGTCAGGTTTTCGGAAAAACCATTCAACCGATACCCTACTGGTTCGCCTCCTGTCTGATTTATATGGCCCCACAGATAGTGGTCAGATTACTCGATCTTTTGGCCCTTTTTGACGTTAGCTCTGCATTTGACTCAGTTGACCATACCATCCTTCTCCAGAGCCTTTCGGTCTCATTTGGAGTCTTTGGCAAACCATTAGACTGGCTCCGCTCTGTGTCGTGACTTGCTCTTCTAGGTCCTCCTGGGTTCCTGCTCTGCTTAGTGTTCTCCAGGGGTCTGTGCTTGGCCCATTGCTCTACATTCTGTTCACTTCTGATATCAGTTCTTTGTTGCGGTCATGTGGATTATTGCATCACCTCTATGCTGATGACATACAAGCATACATCCATTGCCGTCCTACAGAGGCAGCTGCTTCTGCTGCCCTGATGTTCCATGCCATTGACACCCTTTCTGGATGGATGGCTTCTAATCGGTTACTGCGGAACCCATCTAAAACTCAATTTATTTGGCTTGGTGGTCGCAGACAGCTGGCAAAGGTTGACCTGCACTTGTTAGCAGAGGCCTTCCCCATGTCTCCTTTTCGCTCACTATCCGGGATCTGGGGGTGACAATTGACCAAGGGCTTACTTTTTCTCAGCATGTTAACTTGGTCACCCGGAGTTGCTACTATCAGCTCCGGCAGTTGCGTGTTGTAATACGGTCCCTTTCTTATAACGCGGCCGTAATCCTTGTTCACGCTTTTATCTCCAGTAGCAAGGTGCGACCGTACGTACGGTACGTACGTTATTTTTTCTATAACGTACGTACGGTACGCGTACGTTATTCTGCCGTACGTTACCGTACGTTCACATCAGTTCATAGCGAAAATAAAATACATAACATTATGCACAAGAAAAGTCAATAACAGTTGGTGATTGACTGTCGTAAACAATTTTAACCATTACATCAGTCATCTGTGGCTGTTCAATGATGTCTACTTTCAAACTTTTAAATTCCAAATTGCTAATATTCTAATGTCTAATGTATATGCCCCATAGTGTGAAGAATATTAAGATTTTACTTCACACTTTATAGGATGGTCAGTGCCAGTGGTCAATTTAATAGTAATGCTAAATTTCGTTACCGTTCGTAAATTAGTAGGCCTGGGTACGGGGAGACCAATACTGTTGACTGTAGAGCTAAACTGATCATTTTTGACGTACGCGTACGGTACGCGTACCTTATGACTATAGTTATATTGAGGTTCTTTGTGAATGATCAGATACATTTGTGGCATTTTTAACGTACGCGTACGTTATTTTTTTCGATAACGTACGTACAGTACGCGTACGTTATTCCGGGAGGTAACGTACGGTCGCACTATGTCCAGTAGAGTTGACTATTGCTGCTCTGTTCTCACTGGATATCCATTGACTCTTATTGGGCGACTTCACCGGGTCCTTCGCTCTGCCGCTCAGCTCATTGCCCATATCCCAAAATGTGCACCAGTTTCAGCTTATATGCGCGATGTCCTGCATTGGCTTCCTGCCTCGCAGCGCATCTCCTATAGGATTTCTTCTCTTGTTTGGCGGTCTCTGCCTGGTGAAGCTCCGTCTTACCTATCTGATCTCTGCTGTCCGCTCTCTGGCCTAATATCCCGTCGAGTTCTGCGTTCTGCAACTGGAGATGAGCTGTTGGTACCTCGGTCCCACTCCTCAGTTTAACAGCGTCGTGCCTTCTCAGTGGCTGGCCCCTTTACGTGGAATGGGCTTCCACTTTCTTTGCGCCTATTTCCACGAGGAAATTCACCTGTTTTCTACTGTCTCCTTAAATCTTCTCTTTTTAACCGTGGCTGGACTGGTAGCACCTCTGAGTAGGTTTCTTGAAGAGGGTTTATATAAATTATCAAAATGAATCCTTCTAGGACCGGTTGTTATATGTTAAGCTATAGGTGCATGGTGTCTGTAGAGCGCCCTTGTAGCGGCATGGTCGCGTTGCGGCGCTTTAGAAATTGTCCGTGTTTTTATTATTAGGCCTATTAATATTTCTTGTCCACGTATGCCAACAATAAGTAGCATTATGGCTTTGCCCATGACCACCACGTGACATAGTTCTAAATTGAGTTAAATCGCACAGTTTGTAATCATGTTGCAGGGGGATACTTTTTTACGGGGGATAATTTCGTACGACTCATTGGGATACTTTTGCACGAGGGTGGGTAGTCCCTCCCGTTCACATTCATCAGGCCGGATACTGCATTCTGCTAAGGGGATATAACTATATGGGGGATACTCTATTTCGTGACACCAGCTGACCCAAAATCATTTGGCGTCGGAAGATTAACATGGAATGCTGCTGTACGTATCTGATACTTTTGTCTAGGGACTTTTTATCCTGGGACTTTTTGTCTGGGGACTTTTTATCCTGGGACGTTTGGTCTGGGGGCATTTTATCCTGGGACTTTTTGTCTGGGGACATTTTATCCTGGGACTTTTTGTCTGGGGACTTTTTATCCTGGCACTTTTTGTCTGGGGACTTTTTATCCTGGGACTTTTTGTCTGGGGACTTTTTGTCCGGGACATTATGTCCTGGACATTTTGTCCGGGGACATTTAGTCCTAGTACCGCGCTATCTATAACGTGTAAACTGTCGTTTTGAGTGGTGTTGTCGAGATAATACAAGCAGAGCGCTTCGAAAATAAACGTCATCAGTTTCTGATCGGCTTCAATGAGCTGCACATATGTAGGCATGTATGCAGATAAGCACATATGCGCGAACATATGTCTGTATGAATAAATTATGAATATATTTTTGTGTGTATGTAGCCATGTAGGATGTATGTGTCAGCCTTATCGACCAAATACGAGTCACACACAAGTTATGACTGATTTAATAATGTCAAACACGAATTTTATATACAGTACACTTTCACAGTCATGCGCATACAGCTCTTTTGATTGGCTAAAGCCGTATGCACTATACTAATTATAATTTGTCCAATCCTAGCAGAGTCTTTACTAGATATACTGTCATTATACTATACAAGCATATACATAATTACATATAAACCACGCCTACCCACTCTAAAGCCTAACAAAACACCTACCCACAATTAATGCATATGACAGTATGAATGTCAGAAGACCGTCTTGATGTACATGGAACATGCATGCTGTACATATTAAATACAATCATACATATAAACATACATGCCTATAATACATAATACAAGCATACATACATATGTGCGTGCTTGCGTGCATACTTGTGCAGTATAGTGCAGTATAATAATCGTCAACGAGACTTAGAAAGAGAGTGGTTGGAGAAGGGAGGAGAGAGACAGACAGACACAGATAATGAAAAAGGTTGAGGGTGGCATAATTAATCTACTCATTTATTCAGTTCTATTTCAGCTGAAAACTTGCGAAATTCATTCTTACCAGGTCTGCATTTTGGATCGCCTTTTTCAAATTTAATCTAATTTAAAAAAAAAACAATATATGAGAACTTTACTTCCATCTGAAGTGTGTGACAGGCAAACTCACAGTCAAGGCCAAAGGATCTAAATCACTGGAAAACGAAACTAAAATAACCTTAGATTAATGCTACACAGCTGAAATTTTCAGACTACGATCAAGTGGTTATTATAATCATTAGACACGAATGAACTGTTCCAACCTAACGACGTTCATTAGAGATCATTGCAAAAAAATGTGAAGAATATTACAATATTGTTACTGTGAACTATTCAATTCTGCCGATTACTGTAATTATTATGCTAACCGCTAATTATTGTGGTTCAATCAGTGGATCGGTGACTTACTACTAAAGGTTGTCTTGTTGTTGCTGACTGTCCGGCTTGGTTGATCACAACGTAATAGAACTTCATCGCTTGATCAGCTCTGTAGTGTCTGTCTATGTCGCAATGGTCGATGTCTACGCGAATGATGTATTCGAAGCATTCTCCACTCTTTATACAATAGCAGTCGGTGCTTCTTCGGTTACAAATGGCCTACAACAAATGTAGATCATTGTACGTGCTCCGAAAGTGTAGTCATCGGTTTACTACATCTGCTGCCCAATACAGTTGGATGAACTACCTTAATTTACATCCAGTTGCATAGCGCTGAAAAACATTAAAAAGTTTATATTGCGCATTATTTTAATTTAAATTAAACAACTGAAATAAAAATCAAATTTAAACTAACTTTGTAATATCGTCATAGTATAAGCTTACAGTAAGTAAATTAGTAAAAGTAAATGAATCTGAACTGTATCCCACCACTTAGATCGCATCACAAAACAATGCGTGAGATTTATGCTTGATTAGATTCTTCCTACATGTTCATTGGCATAAAGCAATATAGGCCTATAATATAAACATTCCATCCTTACTAATGCTCTCTTTCGTCTGTTGCCATCCGATCTCAGTTTTGTAGACGTGACAGTGCCGCTTGTAATGTTAGCTGCCTGCGGGTATGAAACAGTAATCCAGTATTGGACTTCTTCAATGCCACTCTCCTTATCGTATGCCTTGATTTCAACACTGAAATTAAACAAGCAAAGACTGCAAAACACCAAAGTATCTGTATCAATGGCAATAATCAGATGCCAATTCAGACTAATTCAGACAGTAGATGCCAATTCAGACTAATCCAGACAGTAGATGCCAATTCAGACCATTTCAGACAGTTAACTTAGAGGTCACTTGATAGTAGTAGTACCTGGGAACATTGATAAAACATTTAGCCTTAAGCCATATATACAGATTAGTCGAGGCATACGCCAATAATGACTTTGACTACTCCACTTAATGTGACGTAATAGATTTTTCATATTTCATATCTCCATTAGTCAAAATTTCCTCCGATAATACTTTCTCTAAATCCAGATTGGGAGTACGATACCCAAGAATTATATACCAACCTGATTGTCTCCCTACCCATCCCTATGATATGTACGCAAATGAAAGCAGTACAGGTTTCCAGTGTTTAGCGCAGTGCTTCCCAACCTTTTTTCAACCGCGGCACACTTCCCAAGAAGCATGCATCAGGCGGCACATGCATTATTTTAGGTAATTTATACATACATATTATGTATATGTATAAGCTTATATATATGAATTTGGTATATGCACTTATTCATTTTAATTTAAATAAAGTAACGTTTATTTATACACATAGGTACAAGTTTTGTGTCTACAGTGTATAACTCTGTATTAATGATAAAATAATGTCGTTATGTTGACGTCAGTACTGAGAATCAGGAATTGTCCGCCGTTCTTTAAAAAACCAGGTAACCGGGACGAATTAATTAAAAGCAGAATAAACTGCAGAATGAAAAACCATGGCTAATGGAACGGTTGATTTTGCAAATAATGTGAAATTGTGTCAATACGAGCTTGAACGGCGGTTGACAAGCACACTCGTAAGTCGTTTTCAACTGACTGTGAACACCGTCTGTGTTTAGTTTTGATTTGTGTCATTCCTAAAAATGCCTTTTCACACAGGTAAGTAGTGCAGAAGGGCAGCAGTATGCCGACAGCTTTGGCACCAAACAAGGCGTAGGCCAATTGCTTCTCTATCATAATCCAGAAGTCTGTTAAATTAATTTCTGCAAACTTAAGTTGCAGTGTAGACCTAAATCAACTGTTTCTTTACCACAGTCTGTAGGCCAAACAAATCCAGTGGGTGATGAAATGGGTTTCTGACAGTCCTTGTCAGAGTTACTTAAACTTGGAAATAATGTAGTAACTTTTCCAAATCTGATAAATGATCAATAACAATGTCATGTAACTCAACTACTCCTAGTTCAACTTCAACTGCGCGAGGAAATATAGAAATTGAATTTGAAAATACGATGACGCGCAGACGCGAAATCATTAAGCCTGCAAACATGCTGTCATAGACATAGAGTAAATATGTAAATTAGTTCATCGGATTGTTAGTAGATGCAACACACAGTGGTCTATGCACTCTGACATACAGCTACATCAGCCTGGTAAAAAATAAAACTTGATTGCACCAATTTATAGCTAAGGGATAGTTCATATTACGACTGAATGAGATTATTGTCATGTAAAACTTCTGAATTCTGACATTCGGCCACGGCACACTTCTACCACGCTCGCGGCACACTTGTGTGCCGCGGCACACAGGTTGGGAAGCACTGGAACTTTAGCGACATCATTAGCTGGCAGGACCGTTAACGTCACACTCCTCCTTTATCCAGGATTGAGACTGGTATCATCCAAAAGTGGCAGTGGCGGAGTTTATTATTGTTAGCGCATCAATAACGAACAATAACTAATTTCAGGAGACCTTAAAAATTCACCTGCTCTTGTATTGGTCATTGGAATTTTCTCGCAGTACTGCAGGTGCGTCGCTGTCGATCTCAGGTAGAGACGTGTCAAAGCCGATCTGGATCCGATCCTCGTGATAATTGCCGACGACATCGAAGGCTCGCATCCAAATGACGACAGTGTCATTCTCGGTCAACCTTGGCATCACGAGTGTCGTCTGGAAATCTTCGTGGCTATAACCGCCCCAGGTTGATTCCGTCAGTTCTCTGGTGGTTTCGTTGTTTTCGCCAAAATCCGCTCCTGGACTCAATCCAGCTCCACCTTGTTTGTCCACCTTGAAGGCCAGCCTGTATCCCACGGTGCCGTTGCTATGTTTCACTGCGTGTATGGTTCTGTTACCACCTAAGTCCACTAAGTCGTCATCGATCACGTTCTTCAAGGCCTCCACCCTGTATAACCATCCTTCACTAACATGCACCGGATTCGAATATCTACCCTTCCAACTCAGAGTCAGTCTTGAGTTGCCATCTGTTTCCTCCCTCAGCTTAGATGTTATCCATCTGTATCCAGATTCCTTCGATGCCTCGTTCACTATCAGCAGTTCCTTGGTGGTTGTCATGTGGTTCTTGTTATCGTAGAGGACAATCTTTCTGGCTCTGGACGGATTTTGTGCCTTGTCGTATACAGTTAGTTCGATGGAGTACACACCAGGCGATGGAAACGTATACGTGAATTTGTTGGTTGTATTTACGTTCAGTTCATCTACTGGTCGTTGTGGTGTTTGTAAAACATCACCAGATGATTTGAGCAACCGATATATTTTCGCATGATACCTGTCTATCCCTGATTCGCTGTCAATCCAGTTATAGAATTCGCCTTCAACGACAGCATTCTGTAACCCAGTAAAACATTGATGATGTCAATGGACCTGTTGTAATTAATGCCTTGGTTGACTGCTGCCGAATTCAGCCTTTATGATGCCTGCTGTTTCTTCAAGGATTGCTTTAAATTTCCTACTTTATACAGTTTGTGCTGTCAACCTTCTTCATTGTGTGTAAATCAGTGGTGCACAACCTTATTCGCCCTGGGGCCACTAAACAATTTCTTTGAACCCTTCGGGGGCCAAACAAGTGATGACTCCGCTTAGTTAGGATGAATGATTCTCAAAATTTTGGCCTATGAAGATGGTGTGTGAACTAAAACAAGTATAAAAGTAAGTATAAAAAGTTATAAAGGGGTCTCGTGGTATTTGTAAATTTCTATAATACTGATGGTTTTCCAATGACCACAGTGCGCAAGTCACTGTAGACTTAATGTCAGTGCTGGCTCATAAATAGTCGCTTTTCCTGTTGGAGATCGCGGGCCACATGATGACTCGTCGGGGGCCAGATTTGGCCCGCGGGCCGGACGTTGTGCACCACTGGTGTAAATGTTCGTCTAATGTCTTGATTGTACACAGTTCAATTTGGTGCAAATAAACAGTTCTGATTGATTAACTGATTGATTGATTGATCAGACTGAAAAAGAAACTAACTACTGACTGACTGACTGACTGCCTGCCTGATTGATTGACTGACTGATTCCTTAACTGATTGAGTTAAAAAAACAAATGACATTTGGTCTTGATGACTTGGTTGTGTACTTTGATATGGCTGAAATCCTTCCACTGTCAGAGCCACAATGAAAATCAGATGGTGCTATGAATCAAAATCACTAGAAATTTCAAATTCTAAATTGTCATATAGAATGCATGGTTACGCTACTTAATAAAAGTAGCAGTATGCATTCAATGGAAATGCACGTAACATTCAAATCCATTATAATCTATTACTTGAAATCATTGCAAATGATTTTAATATTTTAACATTTCTTAGGAGCATGATGTCCGAACTGCCTTAAACTGCTGATTAACATTTGTTAATATCATTTGCAATGATTTCATGTATTAGATTATAATGAATTTGAATGTTACGTGCATTTGCATTGAATGCATACTGCTACTTTTATTAAGTAGCGTAATCATGCTATATGAGAATTTCGAATTTGAAATTACTAGTGGCTTTGATTAGCTGCTATTTAACCCTTTGGAAGTGAGGTGTAACATTGTAACGTTTGTGGTGAGGTGGGGTTTGATATACCCCAATACACTTTTTTACTTGCAAGTCGCGATATCAGCTACATAACATTATTTGTGAGCTAAACTATAATATTATAACTAATTATCAACTAAACTGGCGATTATCAAGAAAAAAATAATTGTTTTCGATCATTATTGAAGTGCCAGCAGGTGAACTAATAACCATGCAATATTTACTTTGCACGTGCATTTTTCAGTACTCATTCAAAAGATTACCAAACGCACGAATAATACCAGGAATAATGCATCAATTTTGCATCAATGCAAAATTATATGCTGCAATATCTTATATTTTCGCCCGTTTCATTTTTCGGCACTGCGCCGTAACTTTTTTAATTCGATAAAATCAAAATATATACAAAAATTATAATTTCTTTTTAATATGCAACAAAATTTTAAAAAATTGTGCTCTCAATAGTTCCTGATATTGTCTTAAAGTGTTCATAGTTCACATTTACGAAGGTAGACAAAAATAATCCAAGCTGGTTCCACGTTTTCCGTAAAAAACGCAACGTGGAATAGCTGTGGGGTGTGTCATACCACACCTCACCTCCAAAGGGTTAATAGCCATGGACCCTATCAACACGAAAATGTCCCACCATACCATACGACACCATACATCAAACGAGAAAAAACCATGGCAACATGACTCAAACCTTGACCGCATCCTGTTTCAGATAGATGGCTGGGTCACTACAGCTTGTGGTTTGACGACAATGTATTGGAGGTTTTGCATCTACCGCAAACAAAACCCGTCTCTCAGTTACATTACTGCCTCGAATATCCTCTGTCGTACCAATCTTAAGTTTCTTAAATCCACCTAAACGAGCGACGACTTTGATTAGTATCCTGAAAACAGAAAAATCAAAGAGCTCAGTGATGGGACATTTTGCTTATTTTAGATACTGCTTCGGTACTTATGTCAAATGGAACTCTGGTGCCAATGTCCCATGTACATATACACATATACACACACACCTACGCACACGCACACACACACACACACACACACACACACACACACACACACACACACACACACACACACACACACACACACACACACACACACACACACACACACACACACACACACACACACACACACACATATATATATATATATATATATATATATATATATATTCATTTTACAGGAATCAACGTTGCGCGAAAGAAGTCTGATTAGACCTATATGCGATTGATATAAATTTACAAACCAAGAATGTTTTAGAATTTAGAAATTAGCACATGTTACAAATGACAGGCCGCTCGGTTACCAATCATACTTATTCACCCATTCGGGCAGAGTCAGGGACCCACTTGTTAATTAAACTGCTGCGGCTTCTCAAGGTACAGCAAGGAGGCGTCGAAAATTGGTAAAAGGAATTCATTTTGGTGATATATGAGCTCATTATACCGCATTCATAGCCATATCCAATACAGCACCACGCCTCTGGAATGATCTCCCCCTGAATTCCGCAGTTTCTCAGTGCCTCCATTATCATTGCAACCCGTCCTTCATCCTCCTCTTGTTCCTCCATCTATCACCCACGGGCTTTCCACTCAAAACTGAAGTCTCACCTTTTCAAGTACTCCTACCCTGACTCATCTGATCCTCCGCCTTCCAATATTATTATTCTCGCCGTAAACGACACCCGCCTTGACAGCTGCTCTGCCTCTCCTGATCTGGTACCCTGGAAATCGGACTTGGACCTCTTTTGGACTACCCTCTGGAAACCCCCTCTGAATCGGTTTGGCCTTCTGGAAATCGGACTTGGACCTCTTTTGGATTAATCTCTGGAAACCCCCTCTGATTTGGTTTGGCCTTCTGGAAACTGGACTCGGACCTCTTTGGACTACTCTCTGGAAACCTCCACTGATTTGACGTAGCGATCGTGAATAGGCTGATGCCATGCGCTTGGTCTTCGAGTGGCGCTCTAGAAGTTTGGAGATTACGATTACGATTATTCAAATTATTTGGTTTCAAAGTATTTGGCTATGCTCGCTTCCGTTGGCTTGTAGTTTAAGGAACGGCGTCATTATTGGTTCACTTCTACACAGCTGAGAAAGTTCTATTGTCCGAACGCAAAACGCGATCGAAACTACTTGATTCATAACGCCATTGAAGCCATTCAACCCAGAAAGGCCTCAGGTTTTGATAACTTTGCTGGGTCAGACATGTATATTTTTGACTTAGTCACTGGCAATGATTTAAACTTGACAATTTACTTCCTGTTTTTGAATACGCTTACTCAGTGCTTTTTTTCAGCCGGAACGAGCCGGAACGAGCCGGAACGGCGTTCCGGCACCTTTTTTCAGCTACTAAATTTTTTTTTATTTATTTTAATAATAAAAACAATAATTTAGTTATATTAATTTAATTTCAATGTTTTTAACTGTTTTCAGTGTTTATTGAGACCCCTCTCAACCCCCAAGCCCGTTTTCTCGGGATTTTAGCCCGCCCATAATTGTTCCGTTCCGGAACCTATTGCTTCGTTCCGGAACCTTTTTTCTAGAAAAAAAGCACTGCGTTTACTTACCATAGTTGCTCAAATTTCATTGCAAAGAACTCTAAAACTCAACTTACGTAGAGTTGTCGCTCAGACTAGAAACACCGAATTCCTTCCAGTTGATTGTTTTACTCGGACATTTCAAGTTCTCTCTGGGTTCACGTTCGTTGTTTTTGCACTCCGGCGAAATGCTCTTTACTAAACGCAGTCCAACAGAATACATCAGGCATATATATGAGAAATTCTCCAAGCGATGTCACAATCATTTTTTCTAGCTGTGATGGTCTTCAGTTTATGCGAAATGAGGTGATGAAGTCTGCGTATATTAGTATCGATATGATGTGATTTGAAACGTATTGTATGGAACGATATAATGGTATGATGCAACATAGTTTGGTATGGTATAAGCTTAGTATGACATTAAATGGTATGGCAGAGAGCGTTGCAAGGAATGGTAGGGTATGTTATGGTCCAATATGGCCTGGCATACTTTGGTATGATATGTTATGGTATGGCATGGAACTACATGACATAGTATGGAGGGAATGTGGTACGAAACGATAGAGTATGGTATGGAACAGTATGTATTGGAGTGTTATGGCATGTTACGGTATGGCATGACATGCTGGAGATGTGGCTTGGCATGACATAGCAAGACATGGCATCTCTGTGAACATAGCATTCAATTAAAATACGGCTGACTAACCGATAGGATTTCCGAAAGATGAAGAAGACAAAGTAACTTCAGCGTTCGTGTAAGTGACTCCAAATCCTGCTTCTTCAATGTGGGTTGTTTTTGTTGGAGGCACCGGTTTAAATGAATTCGAGTACTCTGCCTCCCACCATGCCTCGATTCTTGAAAATGACTTTTCTCCAACCCACGTCAATTCCAGATCATGTCCTTCAACGGCGCAGTTGGCCTGGGCGACTTCCCGTTCAGGACTTCCTGTGAACAGCTTCACTTGACAGTTGGATATATCGGGCGTTTGTCGGACTGTTGGCAAAAATAAAAAAATACAAATCTATACAAATTTATTCAATATATTAAATTTTCTATTTCTAAGCAGTTTCTGTAGGGCGCTGAATTCACTTGATACACATGTTGATCATCATCATCATCATCATCATCATCATCATCATCATCATCATCATCATCATCATCATCATCATCAATATCATCACCATCATCAGTTTCTGACGCCAACCATTTGACAACGATGGGTACGAACGATCTTTATATAATTTTCCTCGGAATGTTAATCAACGTCTTCATATGTTATCATTTACATTGTTGCTGATGTGTAATTACAATAGTTGATGCTTTGTATTTAGTCATTTCGGCATTCGTTTGCTCTGATTGTATTTAAATTACTTACTTCAAAAGGTATTGCTTGAAAACTTTTTGCTTCCACATGCGCAAAGATCAATCGAGGAGCACTTAAGCTGTTTCCTCTATTGGAGCAATTATCCGCAGCTCTTTATCCCTTGCACATGATTCGTATCTCGAATTTGCCACATTAATTACTCATGACAATGATTTATGTTACTAACGTCTACACCAGATGCTAGTTGTCGGTGATTCGTGATTTGTTTGATTTTGCTTTCACGCCAAAATAAGATTTGTGGCTATATTATCTTCCTATTATCTTACTATGTAATAATGTATGTAATATCTGAAAAATTCAAGTCTATTAATTACTGAATCGTATTCATTGCCATTACTTTAAGAGTGATATCGCATGAAAGCAATCACGACTTTAAGAAATGTCAGCATAGCAACTTTTCTTAGGAGCCTCTTACAGACGCTGAGCGGTTTCATGCTTATTACTTCCTGAATGGTTGTCACTATTATGCAACAACAACAACAACAACAACAACAACAAAAAACTGCATATTATTCAAAGCAGCTGTCTGAGTTAATACAATATTTGTACTGACACGTCTCGCAGTTTGTTCCATCAAACTGTGGCGGACAGACACATTTGCCGGAAGCACAACTACCCGGGTAGCACGACTTTTGCGGACACCCCACTGAAAAAAAGAAAAAATTTTTGTCTGTGTCATCAAGCAATTAAGTATTTAAATCCAAGTATGAAGATTAAGTCTTATGCGTATACTACTGAAATTTGCTTATGAAATGAATATCAGTCGCTCCATCAAACTCCTTCCAGCTCTCTCAACCTACCGAATCAGTGTCTGATATCTTTGTCATTATATTATATTGGCGCTATAGAAGAAATTAGTTTATTTTCAATTTTCTTCACTGTGAGATCGATGCTTGGTATAGCAGCATGCTGGAACAGAAGAGACATGTCTAACACAAAGAACTGACAGAACTCAACGGAACTGGGCGGTGTATTTCAAAGCGCTAGGAAACTTAACCAATTAGAACGTTCCAGAGTTCAACACTGTCCTGACGCGAGGTACAACATCATTTTTAAAACTTTTAGTGCAAGGATCATTTTTTCTCATTTTCGTATACCTGATAAACAGTGCGCCTTGAGCGTTATTCCCACTGCCCTTCTGAAAGAATGCTTCGATGAATATTGGGCCCCATCACATCCATCGTCAACCTTTCGCTCTCACAAAAGGCAGCTTTCCCGCCAGTGTCGCTCGTGCCATGTTTTGTCCTTTCTTTAAAAGCCGTATCTCATTTATGACGATCGATTAAACTATCGCCTCCGCTTTACTCTTAATTTCATTTCCAAAGTCTAATCGTCTTTCGTTCACAACCTGTACCTTCCAGCCCAAATTCCCTTGCCGCAAAACCATTTGTAATCACGTAATCAGCTGCATGGGTAAAGGAAAAGTAACTGCTCTAATTCTTCTGGACCCATCTGCTGCTTCTCAAACCGTTCATAGCAGTGGCGTAAACTTGTCCAAAATTTATGGAGCGCCTTTCCTTGGATCGGATTCCTGAGAGAAGAGAACAAACGGAAGTAAAGACTTCGTGGTAGTTTCGAACCCTAGCGAGTGCTCACCGAACACTGCTGCGCCAGAAACGGAAGCCACGGACATGCCATTCGTCATCCCTGGTATAGAGCCTCAGGGGTCCAGTGTTTTGAAACCGGAAGTCAAGCATCGCTCTCGACCAAGTAAGAAACGGAAGCCACGGACATGCCATTCGTCATCCCTGGTATAGAGCCTCAGGGGTCCAGTATTTTGAAACCGGAAGTCAAGCATCGCTCTCGACTAAGTAAGATGCCGTCAGCGATTGCATAAGACAGGAGATAAAGCACAGGCCCACAGCGCAACCAAGCTGAGTTCGAATCTATTGGACGTGGGCGTGCAATCTCCTGTACTCTCACGACAGCGCGAGCGTTCGCTAGAGGGCGGCACGCACGCTACACCGTTCTCGAGCAATTCGTATAAATCAACACATCTCTGCGCGCACTGTCTTGAATTATGGTGTAGACCTACTACAAAAGCTTAAGGTTCTGTACTTGGCCCATTCCCGTTGACATTATATACCATTCCACTAGGTTGATTACTTACCGACAGCGCTGTTGATTTTCATTTGTTTGTGGATGATACCTAACTTCCTACCATTCGATAGCGCCACGTCTGACTCTGCCCCACAAACGATAGCTAACGTTTTCATGGCATGCATATCATCATGTCATCATCAAGAAGAATCTAATCATATCGTGGTTTCTAATACAGAGTTGAAGGTCCTATAAGCCTTCACTTTCACACGTTAATATTCCTACCTGCAGTACATACTCCTGAGCCTGGAGTCAAGCATTCGCATTTATTCCCTGGAACACAAGACTGACCCTCGGTGCATGATCTAGAACAGGTTGCTGAAACAGACAGAATTAATTGCACACTATGTGAACCTTAAAAGAAAACCTCTACACTATTTATTTGGGGGGTCCATAGAGTAGTGGTAACATCACTGGCGTGAAGGGCAGTAGGTAGCGGGATCGCTTCCCGCAACCCTCCCAAAGGTCCACTCAGCCTATCATTCGCGAGATGGCGCGTTGTTAAAATGAGATGTAGGACGTGATGGACGCCTTGCATGGCTGCCGTATACAGTTAAAATTCGACTCCTGTAATAACTTGTGACCATCCGTTCATACTGATTTGTTTTCTAATACTGCGTCAATTGTCAGTTTGAAAATATTAAACGAAGATTATTATTATTATTATTATTATTATTATTATTATTATTATTATTATTCATTTATTTTTTTTGTCGCCCGAGGTAAATAAGATCCCTCAGGCTCTAAGATATTAACAGTGATTGAAAATTTAAGCTTGGAGTACGTGGTCCTCATCCCCGGAGTGTAAAGTGAATGTGCCTCTAAAAGCTACTGCATTGAAACGCTGGGTGCAAATTGAGATGCGTTGAAAAAGGTATGCTGTTTCTCTTGGGTCGCCGGAAACGACGGTCCAGCGGCGCCCCAGCTCCGTCAGAAATTCGCGTCCCGCATGGTTGATGGGGCCCAGTGTTTCTATAGCCACCGGTATGAACTCGTGTGTGATGGGAAGAGATTATTATTATTATTATTATTATTATTATTATTATTATTATTATTATTATTATTATTATTATTATTATTATTATTATTATTATTATTATTATTTATGCATGTACGTATGTGCGCATGCCTGCATGTATATGCATGTAGGTAAATTTGTATCAGGGTATTTTATATGGCGTCCGTTTTGTACCTCTGAAAGGCACCATACGCGTATCTACTAATTGATCACTTATTCTTCATCTGTGAACGTAATACAAATGTACATACATACATAATTATATACATGCACAAATGCATACATGCATACAGACGTACTTACTTACCTACCTACATACATACATGCTTATATACATTTGTGTTTCAATTAGTTATCACCTTTATCTATAATGAGGGACTTGGTTCTTTATGAAGTTTCGAATCCCATGAAACGCTGCAGCAACTTTTTCACCGTATATATTTTGTGAAACGACAGTTTCATTGCATTGGAAAAGACTACTAGGTACAATCGCCACCTTCTATTTAGCCTTCCTCAGATAGGGCCTATACTCGCTTTATAGCCGAGGTGGCATTGATACATAAATCCATTTATTTCTATAAAAAAACCATGAATATGAGCCTAAATGATCCCTTACGTATATCGCAGTTTGGACCTGACCAGTTCGCTTGACATCTTGTCCTTGTGGTTTGCTGAGTCGTATAGACTGTCGTGCAGTACCTACAACTAAAACATTAGCAATCTCTTATCAACTGAAGTTACACATGAGTTACATCTGACAAAAGTCAGCAGATGAAATGTAGATAGTATTTGTAGAGGCAGTTCCCTTCAATCGCGCCAACACCTTTTTCAGGCGATAACACTCAACTCTTCAGATCCTCTCTTCTAGTTCTTTGGGCAACCATCACTCGCCTGATGTCGTCAACCAAATCTCAAAATGAACGTAATCTAACCTCATTTGCCTCAACCCCGTCAAAAACTGAATTTATCATTATCCACGAAATCAAATAAAGACACTGCTGAACACTTCCATCAACCTATAGACTAATTCTTCCTCTCTCACTTTCTCCTCTGTTTCGCCTGTACGCAATCTTAGATGACTTTCTAGTATTGACATGACTAATGCTTGGTTTCGATGGTCCAGCGGTTCGTGCCTTGTGCATACTATAAGCACCGGTGCTACTTGTATATAAGTATCTAATTACTATTTAGAATAGACTAGAATAGATTTGATTTGATTTAGGTAGTATCCGTTAGATTAGATTAACTCTGACCAGATCAAATTACATTACGTTGTAACTATTCCAAAGTCTAAAAATAAATGCCTTCTGTATTATTGGACAATTAATTTATAATTAATCATAATTAATATTTAAAAATTTAATTAAATTAAAAATCCATTGATTTATACGAGCATTATAGACAAACTGTTCTAAGAATGATTACTTACGTGCGTGTGTAATGGCAATATATATTCCACCACCATGTTCCGTAACACCGATAGCCGCATTTGTAGTCGCTGCAAGAGATTGAACGCACTCTGACGGGAATGGAGTAGGTTTCAGTGTGGCTACTAGAAATATATTAACAGTAACGATTCAATTAATACTTTCTGCTGTGATAAAAAAAGGTACTTATGGGGCCGGTGTAAAGACTTCAGGCTACCCCCCCCCCCATTTCAAGTTACCCCCGTTAATCTGAATCGATTTCACATTATTATTATTATTCTTATTATTATTATTATTCTTTATTGATAAACCAAAAGCGAACCGCACATTGGTGAACAAGTATAGAATAATATAAAACATAGAAGTAATAAGAAGATAATAATATTTGAAAAAAAATGAGTATGCATTTAAATTTTTAAAAAGTAGAAAATTACTAATAACACTAAATCAAAGCATCATATCAAGAGAGAAAATTTAAATCTATAATAGTTACTATTATCTAAAAAGGGTAGCAGAATTTGAGAAGTTTTACTAATTAAACAACATCAAAAAGCATCCTAATAATAAAGCTTTTTCTAATCAGATTATCAGAATGAGGTAGAGTAAGATTATGGCCTCTGGGGCGCAACAGGTAACCGGTCAATTTAATTTGAGGCAATAGACCACGATGGACATGACCATCAAAGCTTCTTATGGCTAAGAAGAGACGGATATCAGCTGATTGACAGAGTTGAGCATAGGAAGGGTTGTCTTCAGGTAAGTAATGTCCTCTCATAAGTCGTCTTATGATTGAAGATAGCTTATCCCGATCACTTTGGTTAGTAAATCCCCACCAGGCAGGAGAAGCATACAATATTCTTGAGAGGATAGTTGCTCTAACCACATCATATAGGCAAGGTCCTTGTAGACCGTGAGCTACTAAGGTGCGAATAGCATATATGGAGCGGCGGGCCTGACTACAAATTCGATTAACATGATTAGAAATGTTTAAATTGTCAGATATAGTAACTCCTAAGATGGATAAATGAGAAACTCTAACGAGTCCAGGGGTGGATAAAGGTGCGTTTATATTAGTAAACTTCCCTCTGGGTCTGTGTAAAATCATTTCATACGTTTTACTATGATTTAATTTCAGGTTACAAGTTTTGGCCCAAGACTCAATGTGCTCTAATTCAGAGATTATGGATGAACTATTAGAGGAAGGTATTAAGAGATAGCTGTCATCAGCGTACTTCATAAGAATATTTTGAGGATGTAAAGTTTTAAGGCTTGATATGGAAACAATGAAATGTGTAGGACCTGTACTTGAGCCTTGAACTATGCTGGCATTAATATGGATTAAAGTAGATAATTCATCCTGGAATTTAGTACAATGTTGTCGGCCTTCTAAGAAATTAATTGACCAATTATAGACGTTATCAGGTATTGGCAAGTTGGAGAGGGATTTTGCTAAGTGATTATGACTTATGGAATCAAATGCCCCGGGGGTAGCCTGGACGCGATTTCAAGTTACCCCTGCGCTGTCTACATTACCCTCTGTCTGATTTAGCTAAAATGATAAATTCTTATGCTTACAGGTCATGATATGTTTATTGAATAAAACACGTGAAACATACAAGATTGAGAGCTAGTCTCAGTATTTAAAAAAGTCACAGAAATGTTAACTGCATTAAAACCACTCATACACTAGTTCAAAGTGCCTGACATATTACATACAACATAAGATATACAAAGATTCAGCCTAGCTGTTGTAATTATGATCTACAGAGAAAGATAGCTTGTTGTACATTATGCACTATAGGGGTAATGAGAGTTTAATGATAAATATTAACAATTAATTATTATCATTATTATGAGATAGTTGAAAAATGGGCCCTATTAATCTGAAATCGTAGAGGTAATTTGAAATCGATTTCAAATTACCCCCGTAGGTAACTTGAAATCAATTTCAGATTACCCCCCGGTAATCTGAACGCGATTTCAAGTTACCGGGGGGTAATTTCAAATGGGGGTAATCTGAAATCGCTACACTGGCTTCTGCTGAGATCATGTATGAAAGGTGACCCATACGTGCGTAGGTCTAAGACGACTTCGGGTACCGTGCTTTTTCATCCGCCGGTCCCAAGTGTTGGAACAGTCTTTCTCCTTCGATTCCCTCTGCTGACTCAGTTGAGTCTTTCAAGACTAAACTTAGGACTTTTCTGTACACTAAGGCCTATCTCGATTAGCGATTTTGTTGCAACGGCGCCCTTGTAACTATGTTAAGGCGCCTTAGATATTGTCCACGTTATTATTATAATTATTATTTTATTATTATTATTATTATTATTATTATTATTATTATTATTATTATTATTATTATTATTATTATTATTATTAATCTGAACGCGATTTCAAGTTATTATTATTATTATTATTATTATTTTTTTTTCCCCGAGGTACATATAATCCCTCAGGAGTCAGATACTAAGTATGTGAAAATTATTCTCTGGAGTGACCATCTTCACCGAGACCCGGAAGTGCAAAAGTGTTGCGGAAGGCGGCTGCGTTGAAGCGCTGGATTGTCACAGCTAAGCGTTGGAAGAGGAAGCTAGCTTCTCTTGGGTCTCCTGAGGCCTGGCTCAGAAGACGTCCAAGGTCCTTATTATTATTATTATTATTATTATTATTATTATTATTATTATTATTATTATTATTATTATTATTATTATTATTATTATTAGGAACGGCTGAGAAGTTACGATTATTAACTACTGCTATCTCACCACGATATTAACTAATTGTAATTTATCTGGTTTCCTGATCAACAACTGGATTTCGACCAGCAGATATAGGATTCTCGACTGAAACTCCTAACTTATTTGTCCTTGAATGTGATGAGGTGGGTAGGCTGTACCCCGTGATCGATCGAGTCAGTCGATCAAGTTGGTCGAAACTCGGCCAAGTCGAGTAGGTCGAAATATCTTCGACTCGATCGACTTGCAAGTCGAGTCGATCAAATGTTTTGACAAGTCGAGTCGATCGTTGTTTCCTCGACTTGACTCGACTCTGAAATATTTTAGTTACTATTTTTGGCGGCTACGTCACCAATGCACAAACTCATCTTTGTACACGATAATTTTCTTTTGTTCAACAACTAACTATGCATACTGTGAGCGATTGCACATAACTGCAGAACTTCCAGTAGTTGACAGAATTTACAATAAGCGTAAATAATTATTAGTTGGAGACTAAAAATAATTAACAAAAGCAACCGTATTTTTAAATATGCCGATGATTGTTACCTTGCAGTTCACGCATCAGGCATCACTACCACTGAGATAGAATTCGAGCACGTTGCTGCCTGGTCAGTGGGCACACAGCTATAGCCTAAGTTTTAATATGTGCAAGTCCAGTGAAATAATCCTAAAATTCACGCACCCTTTGGGTCCATTGGTACGCTCCTATCTTCCATTTTAGATGGTATCGCTAGAGCGCACAGTCACTGCACACTCTAAATATTCTGGGTGTCGAGCTTAATCAGAAATTTGGGTTCTCTAGTAACATCAAACACCTTATCATTAAGGCAAGTCAGTCCTTCTACGTTCTCCGGGTCTTGAGGTCACATAGGCTTCCGGGGGACTGCTTATTTGTTGTGATGCGCGCCACTGCACTGGCAGGATGCTTTATTGCACGCCCGTGTGGTGGATTTTGCGAGTTGACAGGAGCGTGAGCCTCGAGGGCCTAGATGGAATATATAGTCTGGAGGGTAGTGCGTCAGAGGTACGTCGGGATGATGTACTTTGTAATAATGCTGACGCTAGTCTCTTTGCTAGTAGGACTATGTTGCACATTCACCGCCGTGACATTGTATTACATAATTACTATGCTGCCGCCGATTAGGGGCCTAAGCTAACTTGCCACACTCTCTGCGCCCACGGCCCATAACCGTGAGCATTCAAAGTATGATCACTTGTCTCAGAAATGCTTCCTCGCTCAGACGCTATACATATAACTATGCTCTTCCTGGATCTGGCTGCTTTACTCCTCACCTCTTCGACCCCCCTTACGTCCCACTTGATTCGTAATAGCTTCTCTCTTATATGATTGGTTAAATTGTTTAACTGTTTGATTACAATATGTCTGCCATGTTTGATTGTAATGTGTTTACAATGCACATCGTTGTGCGTTTGCTTGTGCTTCTTAATAAAGAATCTACTTAATTACTTAGGCCCTACTTACGTTTCTAATGATCGGAAAATGAATAATAGGTTGTAGTAATTGTCATACTGGGGTTGCTTTGTTTCGTTGCTCTGTTTAACCTTAACTTATGCACTACAGACTACTATTGTAGCTAACTTGAGTAATCTTGAGCAGTTTAAAGTTTTTTGTCTGGAGTGTGCAGTGTGTAGTATGAATTTTTGAGATATTAGCTCAAGTCAACCACACACGATATCATGATAATGCCTGATAATGCCTGAACTTTTACTTACCAGCTCAATTACAATTCGACAGTTTGATGAAGAGTGTGCAGTTGTATTCATAAGTGAATTAGGTAATGGAATATGAGAATGCAACAGTCATCAACAATTTTGACCAAGAGACTACAGTCCAAGTCGACAAAGTCGATCAAGTAGATCCTTTATTTGCCAAGTCGATCGAGTCGACGAGAGGTCGACTAGTCGACAAAGTCGATCGAATCGATCGTCGGCCAAGCCAAGTCGATCGTAGCAGTTCGACTCGATCGATTACGGGGCATAGGCCCTATAGGGTACAGTGCAACAATCTCCCATAATAGTAAACTTTGAGAGAGGTCTAATTAACAGTGAGATGACCCATCAACACCCAACACACATACCTTATGCCAGTGTCAGTTATTTCTTCAGCATCCACAGTCCTAACATTAGTAACATCTTGTATTGTTTTGTATGATATGAGTTTGGTAAAATTCATGTAGACACGAAGACGCATCAGTTATCAACTAATATAATTTCCAATGCCCGTCGCGTAACTTTTTGGGCTTTAGGCTAAAGCGGGCAAAGCCCGCCCACACAAGCTCCCCTCTGCCCGGCTGGCACGGCTCCAGGTAAGGCTGGCTGCCTGCAGAATGCAAGCACGTATATATATATATATATATACGCACGCATATATATGTTACAGGCAATTCGTAAAACCAGGGATTTTGTAAAATGCCTGAAATTGTTAGGCAATTTGTAAAATCCCTGATTCACTCAGACACTTTACAAAATCCCTGAAAAACCAGGGATTTTCTAAAATCCCTGAAATCAGACGACGAAAATTTGACAGATTGCCTGAAATGAAAATGACGAACATAATCGAAGTTTATATGCAAATAAGCCCTATTTTCAAAGGTTTGTCATATTTAGATGGTATTTTATTTAAAGTTCAGTTCTTAAGTTCTAAAACCAGGAATTTTGCAAAATACCTGAAAGTTTATTATGCACACAAACCTTATTTTGAAAGGATTAACATTTGTACATGGTATACGACAATATATTTTAAGTTCAGTTCTCAAAATCAGTTTTCTGTTTTCACACGACACAGTAGAATGACATCGACTGTTACACTTGACTTATTAATTATTAATTGACAGATTAATTTTTCAAAGAGAAAGTGAAGTTGTCGAGCCAGATTAACAACTTCAGATTAACAACTTCACTTTCCCTTTAAAAAATTTGCCCCTATTTGTCTTGCAGCGCCCAGTGAACTTTGATTATCTATTTCGTTATAATTCTTTGATGTGTCGTCGCAGCAATTAGAAGTTGACCGAAATATCTACGATTGGCTGAGATTAGGACTGTATTCAGACGAGTACCCTTGCTATAAATTAAAACCCAGCCAGCATTATTTCATTTCTGGTTTTCCTTTGGTTAGGTCAGTTCTAAAATTAATCTGTCAATTAAGAATTAATAAATCAAGTGCAACAGTCGATGTCATTCGAGTATAAATGAAACAGAAAACTGTTTTAGCTTTCGAGAACTGAACTGAAAATAAAATACCATCTAAAAATGTTAATCCTTTTAAAATATGGCTTGTTTGCATAATAAACATTCAGACATTTCACAAAATCCCTGATTTTACAACTTGAGAACTGAACTTTAAATAAAATACCATCTAAAAATCATAAACCTTTGAAAATAGGGTTTGTTTGCATAATAAACTTCGATTATGTTTGTCATTTTCATTTCAGGCAATCTGTCAAATTTTCGTCGTCTGATTTCAGGGATTTTACAAAATCCCTGTTTTTCTTCAGGGATTTTGTAAAGTGCCTGAGTGAATCAGGGATTTTACAAATTGCCTAAAAATTTCAGGCATTTTACAAAATCCCTGGTTTTACGAATTGCCTGTAACATATACATACATAAGTGCGCACATGCAAGCACAAGTACATAGATGGACACACATACATTTATACATACATGCATGCATACATACACATATTCATACCTACATACAATAATGCATATCTTACATGCATACAAACATTAATGCATACATACACTCATACATGCATTCAAACTTAGATACACTTATGTTCGATCAAAAATACATAATATATGCCTACACGCATACCCATACATAAATACATGCATACATATATACACATGCACACATACACGCTCATGTTCACATACATACACGCGTACATATGTAGCGATTGTAGCGATTGCCTATCCTTCCTCTCTACAGTTCGCTTTATTTCCTATCATTCTGTCTCTTACTCCATTTTGCTAATTTAATCTTGCTGGCTCTCCCTGATGTATTAGCCTTATCCTCCGTCATTCTTACTACTCTTAGTAATTAGGAACCCCTACTAGCGGGATCTTTGATCCCTTCTGGGTCCCCTCTGTAACCAACGAGTTACGAAGACACATTCTTTATTGATGCTGTTACTTTTCTGTTTATTTTGATTGGTTGAAGGAATAAATTTGATTTGATTTGATTTGTTTAGAATGTCGAACACTCGCTACGGGGTATTTTCACAATTTCCGGCCACCGCCATTTTTCATTGAGCGAGCGACACCTGCTGGGCGGCCATTTTTGTGGGGCACGAAGCGGTGCAGAGCTCGATAGTCGAGTCACTTCATTGTCGGTAAAGGGAGAGGAGTTGTGAGTTCTTCTCTGTATCTTTGCCACGCTCGATCGGCCACATTTAAGTACAGCGCTGTTTTGGTAGTTGCCTAGTAATAGTCATCGTCGAGCAAGGACGCGTCGCCATGGTGGGTCTTCCCACGCGTCGGCGATCAACATAATCCGCCGCTAGATGGGAGTATATATTTAAAATTAGTGGGGAAATTACCGCGCCTAGATATTTCTTTTTTATATTGTATTTTATTGTAGTTAAACATTTATAATGCGCCTGTAGTAGGGTGAACCGTTAAGAGGCGCTCCCAGTGCGTAAGACCAAAAGAAAAGAAATGTCTTGAGGAAAGTAAAAGAATACGAGGGGTTACTTATTATTATTAACATTTGAGAGCGAGTGGAAGGCGACAGTGTATTCCAGAGACATGGGCCAATTGAGGCAAGAGATCTGGACTGCGCCATAGCTGTTCTAGTATGAAGAACTGAAAGATCCAATCTGTTTTCTTGGCACGCTTTCTTTCGGTAGATCGTCGAACAGTGCAGTCGTCATCAGTCGGTCTTTAGGAAGTCTTAGTTCGTTCGTGTCCGAAGTTAATCGGATATCGAGGCGAAAGAGTAGTTCTTATGTGAAAGAATTCGGAAGTTAAGTTCTGTAGTTCGATAAGCGGAAGTTGAGTCTTCGAGCGATTTCTAAGGGCGATCGTTCGTGTATCGAGAAAGTCGATCAAAAGTTTGTTGGGGAACTGAGGTACAATTTAGGCAAAAAAAGAGAAACCACTACATCCGGTTCCTACTCCAAATCATAGTGTGATTGGTATATGTTGTGTAGTTGTGTAAGGTTCGATAAGGTGCTGAAATAGAAATAATTGCTTAAACGGTGGTCTTGTAAGCTTATAGATCTTATGATTTCTGTGTGTTGCTAACGTGATTATAATAATAATTCTAAAATTGTGCAGACTCCTGTTCATTCGACAGGGAGCGCAGAAGGTTCTATTATAGTAGGTTAGAGCAGTGGTTCTTAAACTTTTTCAAGCTAGGGACCGGCACCACGTGTATTGTGCTTTTCGCGGACCACTAATGGCAAGCGCGGGATTGGAACCTGAGGATACGCACACAAAATATGGGGGATTCAAGGGTTTTGCTGCTAAAGTTGCTAAACCAAGCTAAATCGAATTTTACAATGTACATTATCATGATGTGATTCCCAGTTTCACAATCTTTCTGAAGTATTTTTCATATGTTATTGATGTTTTATCCAAAAGTTGAAAAATTATGAATTTTTAAGGACTCTTTCACGGACCGGTGACCAGAGCTCCGCGGACCGGCGCCGGTCCGCGGACCACCACTTTAAGAACCACTGGGTTAGAGGCAAGGGAACCGCCCTTTCTATACCTATTTCGGGCCCCGAATTAACGCTAAATCAGCTGGACACTATGACAGGAAGTCTTGGCCTCCTGGCCGAAAGTCAGTCAAAAATGGCTGAAGGTCAAGCGGAAGTTATGGAGCGCCTCGCAATGGTCACTGAACGTCAATCGGAAGTTAAGTGGGTCCTAGATCGCATAGAAAGTAATACCTCTGAGAAGCTTGCCGTGAAACCATCGAACCCTGGTTAGTGGTTACAGCTTAACTGTGGCTACTTCCTGTTCGACAGTCGCGGACATATGTGAACTCTCGGCCATCGGAGAAAGGTCACTTCCGGTTCACTTGTTGCACCATCTGGAACCCTGGTACGACCGTAACGACCTGATAATGTGAAATGTTGCGAACGCCTAGGTGGTAAGCCTCAGGGGCGTCTACACCATAGAAACCTTGGAGCAAATGCTCCATCCAAGAAATAAGGGGGGAAGATCTGTCAGTGTGTGTGCCACCATTTTAGGGGGGAAGGAACGGGGAGGGGGAAGAAGAGGGGGAAAAGGGACGTTGCTCCAATGACTTAGGGGGGGATAGACGCCCCTGGTAAGCCTAGGCAAAATGTTAAAGCCTTAGGAGATCATTTCAGTTTCTCTTTATTACTTCCTCGGATTCGAATCCTGTACGTGGCACAGAAGGTCGGCCTCTCGCCTTACCTATTGGTTCATGGCAACACGTGAGGGTGGTCTCGTCGGGCGAATGTACAGCATGTTCTTTCCGACGGATCATGGACATAATTGGCTATATTGGCAAGGCAGGCTGATGAACGCCTCTTCAACATACCCTGGCCATGTTCGCGACCTTATTTTTCCAGCTGATCGCGACATAATCCCTCATGATCTATGGCCACGTGCTCATTAATTCACATTGCCTGATAAAACTGACAAAAACTTTATCTCCCGAATCATCTATAGTGTATATAAACATTCTGTTAACTATTTTAGCCACTGATACTGTTTTTACATGTGTACTTTATACTAACATCCATAAATCTGTTGCAGTTTTCATTACTAAACTCTTGTCTGATTTGTAATTAATTGCTGTATCTGTCTCTGTCGAACTGTGTGATCCCATCTCGTCTGTATCGACGGGAACTTGCAATTAACGAATATTTGATTTGATTTGATAACGCATAGTGGCCTACATACATGCATACACGCATACATACATGCATAAATGCTAGCAGAAGAATAATACAAGTTAGAATACGGAAGTAAAAAATAAAATCAGCCTAATTACGTAGTAAATATTGAAGCTGTCATGAGTGTCACCTATATCACTCTATATCACTAAAATACGAAACAGAAGTTAGGCCCTACAACTAGTATCTATTGATATCGTACCACTTATTTAAGTAATTAAGTAATTAAGTAATTTCCTGATCAACTGGATTTCGACTGAAATTTCACGCGGTTTACGATTTTACTTGAGTCGACCATCGTTTGTGGTTCATGTGGACAAGGGCAGAAGAGCTAAACGAGTGATGATCTGAATCCCTGAAGGAAAAGGAAGTAGGTGAGACAACCGTGTGTCAACGGCGGCGGATAACATTGGCTATCGACGTTCCTCATCCTAGATTCTACGTGCTTTAGGAACTCTGAACTTGCTGTCAGCTGTCCATTCTAGTTGGGAATCAGTTTGTTGGGCTCTGCATGTGTATCCAGCCTACAACTACTGACTCTTCTAGTTACATAACCAATATTTGCTTACTTACTTAGTATTTAGTCCTTCCCGCGCAGATCTGCACATAGGACAATGGCAGTCTGATTCTCCTTAGAGATTTTGAGTTACAGTTACAGTTATAGTTAATGGCTTTTCACTTTGGTTAGTTACAGTAATAGTTAATATTATTTTTTAGTTATAGTTATAGTTGCTGGAATTTTATTTTAATTAGTTTTAGTTAGTGCTTACTTACAACTGGCTTCCACTGGCGCTCCGCCTGGTTTCTATGGGTCACTCTACTAATTTTTATGCTAATTTAAAGACTGCTCTTTATAAGCCTACAAGTAGATGGACTGGGAGCGGTCCTGGGTAGACTGCCTTGAAGGGGTGTTATTATAAGTATTCTTTAATAATAATAATAATAATAATAGTACTACTACTACTACTACTACTACTACTACTACTACTACTACTACTACTACTACTACTACTACTACTACTACTACTACTACTACTACTACTACTACTACTACTACTACTACTACTATTAATAATAATAATAATAATAATAATAATAATAATAATAATAATAATAATAATAATAATAATAATAATAATAATAATAATAATAATAATAATAATAATAATAATAATAATAATAATAATAATAATAATGGGTTTGTGAAGTAACCCAGTAGTAATGGCGCATTTTTATTAAATTTTAGTTATTTTGTAAACGTTTCTTTATAGCGGATTTCTCTTTGCCGAGTCCCATTCTACATGTCTTTCCATCATTCTCTGCAGCGCAGACTTCTTTTTATGTAGGTGCAGTGCTTTTTTTCTAGAAGGAAAGGCTCCGGAACTAAACAATTTTTTTCTGGAACTGAACGATTATGGGAGGGTCAAAATCCCGAGAAAAACGGGATTCCGGATTGGGAGGGTCTCAATAAACACTGAAAATAGTTCACAACACTGAATATAAATTAAAATAGCTGAATTATTATTTTTATTATTAAAATAAGTAAATTGTTTTTAGTAGCTGAAAGAAGGTGCCAGAACGCCGTTCCGGCGGAAATTAAAGCATTGTGTAGGTGAATGGTGATACTTGAGAAGGTTGAGCAGATTAGTAGTGTTTTAACCGTCTATGCGCCGGTAACATAACTTCTCCTCATTTGCACCAACACCGCTGATGGTACATGAACTGTTATTTGTGGCTGATTCGTACTCGAAATGACTCCAGACAACAATCCGACGCTTGCGGCCGCTCAAGATTAGGCCTAATATGTCTACTAATTTTGGCGAATTTGCTCAATAATAATAATAATAATAATAATAATAATAATAATAATAATAATAATAATAATAATAATAATAATAATAATAATAATAATAATAATAATAATAATAATAATAATAATAATAATAATAATAATAATAATAATAATAATAATAATAGTAATAATAATAATAATAATTAGTAGAGAAGCCATTTCCAAAATAATTTAAATTAGTTTCAAGTTGCATCTTTTTGAACCTATTCTGTTTTTCTCAGTGCTCTCTAGGCCCATCTATCTACAGTCTTAAAATTTGGCTTTGTTCCATTGGCTTTTGAAACCTTGGGACCAGCTAACGCCGTGGGACAGGCGTTCCTCTCACACCTTGGACGTCTTCTGAGCCAAATCTCTGGAGACCCAAGGGAAACCAGCTATCTGTTCCAGCGCCTGTCCGTTGTAATTCAACGTTTCAACGCAGTCGCCTTCCACAGCACTTTTGTTCTCCCGAATCTTGACCAGGACGGCCACTCCAGAGTCAACATAATTAATTAGTATCTTGCACCTGAGGGATCATAATATACCTCGGGTAAAAAAATAAATAAAATAATAATAATAATAATAATAATAATAATAATAATAATAGTCAACTTGGGTCGTAATCGCCCTAAAGGACCCTTTACAAAATGAATAAATTTAATAAAAATACGTCACTGCTACCTTTTTGGAAATTTATATTTTGCTTTGTTGGATTTGGTTAGAACAGGGTTATTGATATGATCCATTTAACAGTAAAATCTGCAATTTGGCAACCTACAGAAAGAACTCTAGGAGAATAGGATAACTATAATTTAATATATCCATCAGCTAATTAGGTCAACAAAGTCAAATTTTGCACGAAAACATCAGACGAACTATTTTGTTTGAATTATTTCATAAGCCAAATTTTAAGACTGTAGATAGATGGGCCTAGAGAGCACTGAGAAAAACAGAATAAGTTCAAAAAGATGCAACTTGAAACTAATTTAAATTATTTTGGAAATGGCTTCTCTACTAAATTTCAATGGGATGTTAAAATATTACAAAATACCATGGTTCTCTCCAGTATCAATTACGAATTCTTTGTTTCATAATTATAATGTCTTTATTACTTTATAAGTTACAATGATTCGCTAATAAAATAACGGCTTCTCTCTCAGACTCCGGTATTTTTAAAACATTGCAAAATGGTTTTTGCGCAGGCTGTAACAGTATAGTAGGGGCCTATAGACAAGAGTGTCAATCATTTTTGAGACATGGTCGACCTTAGATTATTCTTCAGCCGACGCAAGGATGAAAAACTGCGTTCTGCAATACCGGGTACGTGGAGTCAATGGCAAAAAGTTAATCGAGATTAAAATATAATAAAGACGCCAAATTATTTTATGGATAACTTGGATAAGTAATGTCAATAGAAAAATAATCTCTTAAAAAGCGCTCCTAGCTGATTGATTTCTGGTGGTGCCCAGGCATATGTGTTATGTGGGTCTCGCCTGGTCTATTTCTGGTGGTGCTGATCACACTCACAGGCCTCGCCTTGTCCATATGAACCACTTGCCCGTCCATTAATGGATCTAATGCTCGCTAACTGATGAATTTTCTCGTTTTAATGTCATTTAACATCGCTGAGGCTAGTCTTATTATGTGAGCACTATACACATCGGAGTTCAAAGACAATTACGTAAATAACAATAGGGGGCCTACCCAAATTTTCTCCCAGACCTTGATGTTCATAAATATTTTCCTGAACCGTTTGACCTTTACATTTAAATAAAAGCTGGGATACTGCTACCGGACTTAGACTTAATTAAAATTGTTCACAATGTCATTACGTTTCACGATTTTATAGTTGTGAGTATAAAAATTAGCGCAAAATAAGTACCTGATTAATAATAGCAATTTAAATGTAAATTGGTGAGCTTGAAATTCTACTTACTCATGGGATACTGCTGATGCTGTTGAAACGATGCTAAGGAAGACTAAAGCACCAAGGTGCATAGATCTGAAACCTGACACCATCATTGACGGCGTTTGGTTGTATGGTCTATCTGCCACGGAACGATGCAGACACTTCCGCACCGAAAGAAACTTTTATGACGCTGAAGTTGTATTTAACAATTTTGTCACGAGGAAGAATAATTACGCTGGTATATCTGTAAATATAATATTTCACTCACATAGGCCAACTAACATTAATTTTTGATGTGTGCATATTTGGCCAGCTTATGCCGTGCTGTCTATATGCATCATTATTTGTCCCCGTGTAGGCCTATGTTTGGCCAACTAATGCCTTTCTGCCTGAATCCATCATTATTTGTCCCTGTGTATTAGGCTGACTTCTAACATTATGTCCATTCATAATGCACTAAATATAATTACGATGCACAAACTTCCTATACCTATTTCAACCATTATATTCAACGTAAATCGCAATATTATGTTTATTAACCTGAGCGTTATAATATTGCGTATAACTATAAGGGTATCGTGTTATATTAAGGCTGATTTATAGACCTTTTAAAAATCGTTTGTTCCTCATTGACAATTAAACATAAAGGGCTGTATGGGATGCTTGATATGAACAAAAACAGAAGAATATTTGTTTTTGCTACATCCAACAAAGGTATATGTAGTTCACGAATGCAGTAACACTGTATCATACAGGAATGAGTGACAATGCCTCAATCGTACACTCCAAACTATCAGAAAGTCCTCATTGGGCATTATTATTGTCCGATTAGTGGGTCTCCTATGCTATGCATTCTGTATACTGCCGATCTGGTGCGGATTCTCCTTCATGTGGGTGTTGCTGTCCATCAATATGCAGAAGACACCCAAGCCTTTACTCACGGATCGGCGGATGCTGGTCTTTGGTAGAGAGGATTCCTAAAGCAACATCTATCCTTAATCCCTGAATGTCCTCCAACAACCTCTGATTAAACAATAATAAGACGCAGTTCATCTGGCGTGTTGGTCGCTTTCAGCTTGCTGAGAACTATACATGTATCTTGTCTATACGAAAAGGTTTCCGGACATTCTTATTGACTGATAATGGTTGATTTATTTCAGATAATTCTGCCTCTTAATTCTACACAGGTTGCTCAACTTCAGTCTCAACATTTGCTAGATGCAGCAATTCCTAGTTTGGACTACATTATCCTATATTCTGGTTTCTTGATGCACTGCAGATTGCTCAACTGAGTCTCAACAATAGCCAGACGCACCAGTTTCTGGTCTGGACCATTGCCGATTCGTTATCGACGTTGGTTCTTCTACCAAATTTTCTCATCATCACTCAAACCTAATGAACTTTCTGAAGCCCTTCTCAGTTCCCTCGTTCCTCCCTGCAAACGTTCTCTGGTTTAATCGCGTCAATTTGCCTATTATACTGTGATTCAATTCAAGGCCACCGACAGAAATTCCGGGCCCCTTGGCAGAGCAGTCACGGGGCCCTAAACTATCATTAGGTTCATGAGAAAAGTTGATTGCGGGCGCGGCCCGGGCCCCTAAAAATCGCCTGAAAATCGCCGGGCCCATGGGCATTTGCCCCCTGCGCCCCCTCTCCGCGGGCCTGATTCAGTTAGCCCGACTGAAAAGCAAACTTTTAGCTGCTAATATCGTAAATCCTCGCTTCAACATATAGACATATGGATGCTCATAATTACACGTACTGATAAACCCAATATTCTGAGGCGAATGTTCGCGCTTGTCTAGAACAAATAAGATTCAGTAATCACCCTCATATAAGTGAACCTGGAAATGCAACAGTTAGCAAGCAAACTGTGTGAGGTTTGGAAAATATGTGGCTGATAATTGTATGCCTCAACCTAAAGTCTGGCAATGAGAAGGAAGGAAGTCGGAGGCAGCAGGAAGGATAGATTACAGTGGTGCTGAATGTTTACCGTGAGATACTAATTTTCAAACAGGACTATTTCCATCGCTCACGAAACAGCAGCGAATAGATGCCAGCTAATTTTATTCGAAACATTTTCTAGAATTATGGTTGTTTCGCAACAAATTGTCACTTTTGTGTTGCGAAAGTTCTAATCATATGAAGTTTCCAATAGGCTACGTATGCAGAGGCATCAGGATAAATTAGAACAGAGGCTGAGAGCAATTAAGTGGATGGCGGTTGATGGAGGTGCGGAAAGATGATTCAGAAAGTCATACTAAATAATGAATGTTTCCTCGTAACATCTGCCTTGTGTTTCAGTACATTGCTTTGTTACTACGTTTCACCCAAACTTGCCAACTGCACTTGCATGAAACAAATTTTATGTACTAGATGAACTAAGAAGTTCCTTGTTTTGAATTCGAAACTCCAAGAATATTTAAGCATTTAAATATGTAATGTATACATGGTTTTATAAGTTTGCAAAATGTTATCAATGGCTGATCTAGAAGTCTACATGGAGTAAGTAAGTAAGCCATTATTTCATTTGTTGGATGCCTATCAGTCGAGATAACCGTGCTCGGGTTTAAGTAGCCTGAAAGTTTATGATGTTTGTTGTTTCACGAATTTCCACTGACTTTCTGAGTATTCCATTTTCTTTAAATAGTTTTATGTTTATTACTTTCTAGCCTTCAAGTTTTTATAATTTGTCATAACTTTTACTTCGAAGTTTTCAAGACTTGTAAGATCATTTTTTGGGTTTCTTAGATTTTTCATGAATTCAGCGTTCTCGAGCCATTTGTGTGGTCGGTGAGAAGCTGCAGAAAGAGGGGGCAGATGAGGTCCCTGAGATATTTTGGAGTAGTACCCAGTTTAGACCTAAGGACAAGAACGAGAATTTTAAATTGAATGCGGGCTAGCAGAGGGAGCCAGTGAAGTTGATTGACCATAAACGAAGAGATATGGGAAAATTTAGGAAGACGAGCAATCAGTCTGGCGGCAACTTTGAGAACTGACTGGAGAGGAGACATGCGTACTCAAGGAAGAATTTTTATATTAGACAGCAACGGAAACAAATAATTTGTTCAATTTTATTTCTTCGCCAATTAAGGAAAACACGTTAAAGAACAATCTTGATTAAACAGTTTAAAATACGATGGGAAAGAAAAAACTTAGCTCATATTATAAACTCTTCCTGCAAAGACATTTTAGAATATGACAGAACATACAAACCATAGGCCTATGCCAAACGTTTCCTGTAAAGGATTTTTCAAATACGATTGAAAAGAAAAGCTCTATGCCAAACGTTTCCTGTGAAGGTTTTTTCAAGTATGTTGGAAACGAAAAACTATTTGCCAAATGTTTCCTGCGAAAGATTTTTCAAACACGATGGGAAAGAGAACTATATGCCTAAGCGTAAGTCTGCCCATATCGACTTGACCTTAAATAAAGTGTACAGTTCAAGCCAGCAAGGGGAAGTCAGCTCCAAGATCTTACTACATTTGTATGTAAGCATGCATCTGCCTATTTGTAAATCGCCTTTTAACTACCTCACAAATGCGCTAAATTTGAAATCTAACAGTTCTAATAAGTTGCGTCTTAAGTGTTATTGAAAGTGTTTCTTGGTCTGTAAAATTGACTGTAAAACAGCCGTACTAAACAGTGTAAGTCAGTAGATCTTACACACTACTAATCGTTGCATACTGCTGACATATTCACTGAGGCATGATGCTTTGTGCATTGGACATCAGCGCGATAGAAGTTACTAATTACCAATTACTGTGTATATCAGTGAGAGAATTACAACTCTGCATATAACTGTAAACAATAAAAAAGGCTTTAGAAAAATTCGAAACAAAGATAACATATTCTTCTGTTCATAAGTTACTCTAGAAACCAGAAAGTTCTTTTAACATAAATCTGTCAACAACTAAGTTTGAGTCAATGTATTCCGAATATCAATAAAGATGAAAAAATTAATTAACTACAGGAGTCGGCATATCAACTAGCGATATAAAATAGCCGGATAAGAGAATTCCACAGCATTTTACAGTAGCTTATTCTGCTGCTAAGAAGTTCTTCTAATACAGAGGTTTTCAAACTTTTTGGACCAGGGACCCCTATTTTTTCTAGGCATAGCTCGCGGACCCCCAGTATTTACAAAGCAAAATTTAGGCCCCTATTCTTAAAATTTAATAAAAATAACAGGCAGATAGACTATTTCCACAATGCACGCTTGCTTATATTCATGACGCTGAGGACTATTATAATATAAAAAGTAACACTAAATAAATTGTTATTAATTCCCTGCAATATCTATGGAACACAGTCATTTTTAAAAGAAATGAATAACATCGGTTTCGCCAAAAGCCAGTAGGCCCTAATGTCAGCGAGAGGGATGTGCTTGCTTTGCTTTGCAAAAACTGTCCGTAATTGGTGCTAGTTTGGATAGGCCTAAGCACTTTCTTACGTTTCAGAAAGTTATCCATAATACAAACAGCAAAATTATATAGTTAGCATATAACAGCGAACGTGAACGAAATAGGGATATATGCTTTGCAAATCTCTGTATTATCGTTCATCTAAAGGCTAAAACCAGGCGAATTCCACAAATTTCTAATTCTACAAGTCCAGAGTAGGCCTACACAATCCGGAAATAGACCAGCATATTGCAAATGAGGCCTTCACTGGAGGAACCACTAGAGTCCATTTTTGACATTTTTTTAAAGCTAACTATGTCTTGTAAAACTTAATGCTATAGACTATAGAGCAAGTGTTTTTTTCAGAAAACCCAAGTCAGTCCAGAGTTACAATTAGAAGAAAATATAGCGTTTATGTAAAAACAACTAGCCTAGAGTTCTAGCTAGAGCTTTGGTGTTTCTTCCATGGAAAAAACAATCAGGCTCATATTCAGTGTTGATTTTCTAAATGAAACACTTGCAGACTTTCAAAGTTTGTTTTGTGAATATCTTAAACTTTTTCAAATGGAATCTAGCTGTAGGCCTACTTCTGATGAAGGCTTCACATACATCGCGCTTACATTGGGTGCAGAAATGATTGGCAGTCGATTAGCAGAAATTATAGGCCCTATATTAAATTTTATAAAAACACACGTGTTATTAGGCTAGAAATGTAACGTGACCATAAGCCTACATCTTATTTACGTCACTGTAGACCCTAGTACGCAAAGAATAACTATCAGCAGCATCACAAAACTGGTGTGATCGAATACCCAATTAGATCCTTGTGGATCATACAGTTACAGGCACGCTATAAGTAGCGTATGAATTTGAAAACACAGGCTGTTAATGATAAAACCATACAGTGTTAAGCATCACATTATTTTCAGAACGCTCTCGCGGACCCACGCCAAATCCTTCGCGGACCCCCAGGGGTCCGCGGACCACAGTTTGAAAAACTCTGTTCTAATATAAATTCGTACGAACCCGTGTATGCCATAAATATTCCAAATAGAAGTCGATACACATCTGAGCAAATCTGCATGATTGTCTACGTATGCGTTTGTAGGGATGTGTGTATGCATGTATGTATATGCCTAAGTATGTATGTATGTATGTATGTAATCGTAATCGTAAGGTGGAAGCTCATTAAGCGCTACTCTAAGGCTACGAGCAGCCTATTCAACAGACTATTCACGAACGTTGCAGCATAAACCATCCAGCCAAGAGAATTTCATATCATTTTGCAGAAACGTATTCTGGTAGCGTTTTCTTTGAGGGCCAAATACATGACACGGAAAGGACTTTCAATACTGTTCAAATAACACCATACTTGACTATTCTTTATAAGTTAAATACTAATTAAAAGCAGAAGAAATACAATACATGTTGCCTTGTCTTGTGGGCTATGCAAAGATATACCGTTGCCTAAGACCGATTACAAACAACACTAAGAAAGAATAAACTTTACAAAGCTACCACTTTAAAACTGATGTGATGGAAAAACGCAGTTCATGCATATATAATTGCAGTGTGTATGCATTTATATACGTATGTATGTATTTTTTGGTTTATTTTTATACTTAGCAAATTTCTTAGCAACTTGTACAGTAGGAAAACAACCCTGTATTCTTTTAATTGTACAAAAGGAGGCTTGTGTTATATTTATTTTCTAGTGTTGTCGTACAGTGGTTCCGATGTAGTCGCTGATTGGCCTTTGTTTGCCTTTGTGTAGGCAGTTGTACGTTCCTTGGGGTCGTCGTAGGTTTTCCGAGTTGGGTCGGCGGTGTAGTAACCTTCCTGCTGATCACCACCTGTTCGGAAGTTTCTGATCAACTTCAACAGAATCTTGAAGTCGGGTCTCTTCTTGGCAGCTGAATTCCAGCAAGGCGTCACAACAGTGTCAAACCTGGAATAATTATTTGTTACTTATCTCATCTAGTTTAGATTATAATTTTCTATTCCACCATGGGCATAACAAGGGCGCCAATTGCAGGAGGAAGGAAAATCTTCCAGCACCTACAACCGGCGGTTCTTCACTGCGATGTATTTTGCATAGTTTTAACTCTCCTGCTGCTGCTTAGAAATATTGTTGCAGTTTCTGTTGCAGAATGCCGTGTCACAAAAAGATGATTATGGTCGCCCTGTTCCTACATCCAGACTTAGGACGGGCACCACCCGAAACAGTAGTGATGGAGTTAGAAGTAATTCCTAATCCTGCTTCCAGCTGTAAATTTCTTAATGTCATAATGCATACCGGGTAACAAAAATTGATCAATGTCCCCTACTCCACTTCTAAGTAAGCCAAATATAATTCCGAATCTGTGTAATTACGCTATTGCGAAGATACCACCCGCCGTGAAACAAACAAAGTGACAGAAATGGGTAGTACAAATATTCAATCTCTTCTGTCTTGTTTTCATAGCCGGACTTTTTACTTTTCATAGCCCGACTTTTTACTTTTCCATATGCACTAGACTTAGTTCTAGCGCTGCAGTGAGTTGTGAATGAAAGCGATTTAGTTTGCAACGTAATAGCAGCGATGATGACGAGGCTGATGATGATGATGATTATGACGATGATGGCGATGATGATGATGATGATAATATGCTGGGTGGTAAAAAACAGTTGGTAAAACAACCGAAGACGTGAGTGCAACAGCAACTTGTGACTTATCCATGGATATAGGAAGGCAGCAGTAGGAGATCCAAATAGCCAAAAAATGGGTGGCATGTATTTAGGTACATGTTCTAGAAAAGGAAATGATATTTGGTCAATGACTTACAGTTCCGGTGGACACTCGTCAGGACGTGGCATTCTGTGTCCAGTTTTCAACAAGGCCTCGACTTCGGCACTTTTCTTACCAGGATATGGCGTTGCTCCTGAAATTGAAAGTCACCGCACACATAAGTAAAATTCATTTGTTCAAAATCAACTAAATTCGTCGGAAGTAAGAAGAACAATTTTAGCCTGAGATTAAGTGTTTATAGAAACATCATGGTGTGTTTTTCAAAGAAGCTTTTTTGGTCCCTGCTCAAGAGCAAAGAGGTCATTATAAAGAAATCTATGGAGATAAACAACGGAGCCATATAGATCCAGCCATTAAAGAAGCCGTGAGATAATTTCTAGTCATGCTCTTGCAAACAGGAATTTCATGATAATGTACTAGACTTTACCGGTATTAGTCATAACATTTGTATCATAATTTTGGCAGATTTGGATCAATTAAAATTTGAATTTGAGGCGTTGTTTAAAATAACCCAGTGAAATGACAACCTTATTATAACCTATTATAACCGAATGCTGTCTTTTTACAGATTTAGTGCTCCACTCTTGTTGTATTAGATGTTTGTGCACCGGAGTGCGGCTCTTCTGCACCAGCTTAAATAAAGAATATACTTACTTACTTACTTTATTATTTTAAATGCCATACAGAAATTATATTTCTTTCAATCTGTCAGAGAATTTAGGGGGTAATGAATGCAGTACGTTGCTAATATTGAAACTTATGCATCTAAAATTGAAACATGGATGACTTTAATCTTTCATAAACCTGACCAAGTGAGTAGATTTCCCAGATGGTAACACCATATGACCAGACGTCAGACTTCTGTGTGTAGATGGCTTTGCCTTTTCCCACCGACTCCAAAGTCTCTGGTGCCAACCACTTCAGTGGCAATGCCACCTTTGAAGGACAAAATTTAGATTTTGTAATTGACGTGAAGTTGTCATAATTTTTATATGAATTCTAGAGTATAAATCGTTGCACAATAACGATTTTTAACTAATTCATACAGAGACTCGCAACTGTTTAAATTTACATGTTTGCTGATTTCATTTCTTAAATATTCTCAGTAGGCCTATTGCTCTATTCTTGATTTACGAATGGTATTTTCAGTTTAAATATTTGACATTAGCATTCACGTTAAAAACACTCATCACAAGTTCAAGCTCTCAAAAAAGTATCCCAAATTAAGCTTAAAAGCTTCAGGGCTTCTTGAAATCAACATGTTACCGTTGGAAGCATGTTCGCAGTGATTTTCAATTTTTTTAAATTAAGTTTACTCGTCTGTTCATTTATCGAAATTCCCAACATTTGCAATGAATGAAATTACAGCAAAGACGCGACGCTGTGTAAATTTCAAATTACAAATAAAATTACGAGTGGGCGGACACTTTGGCGTAAGTAGCAGATGATGCCAACTGTCAATCCTAGCCTTTGTTATCGATAATAATTATTGGTAAATACGCAACGCCTCCTGAAAACTTGCAAGTAAGTATCCACGAAATTTTCAATTCAGCAACGTCGACACATTACCCTACACTATTTACCCAAGTATTAGTTACAAACAGCGGAATATTTCATTTTATTTCAGGATTACATGTATTAATATACTTGTCGGATCATATTTCTGAACAATTTATACAACACTGAGGATTTGAGGTATTGATAATAATAATAATTAATCAGATGAAAGATTACACTCGCAGTGGATTCCTCAGCTTGGTCTTCAGTTCCGCTTTCGTTGAATGATCCGAAGCCAATCAGTTTAGCCACTAAGCCATTCATTCCATCCTTCTTCAGCAGAACGTTCCTTACCGCAAGTCGGCGATGAAGAATCTGCAAAATACTCTGAACATTATTACTTTGACTAAGTTGGTTTCTAGCTCGCTTAAAAAGTATGTTATTGATAGGATTTCGTACATGAATATATATATACATATACATTAATAAAAAAACACACATTATACATAACATAAACAGCCACGTAATATAGTAATACACCCATTCAAATCCCATCACACAGTCGCGTCCCGCTTTGTGTCGCGCTAATAAAGAATGCTTACTTACTTACTTACTTAAACAAACACATCCTCTGTAACTGATAGCAATCTACACTACAAGCGTCTTGTATTTCCTTATGGTGTTTATCACTAAACGTTTCTAACGTTCTTAGAATGAAGACACTCCATTCCACTGGCAATGTGCAGTGTGAAGTTGAGCATATTCTCCATGGCGTCGGCCGTCACTTTTCCTACGTTACTGAGCCACTCCTTCAGGGTCAGGTCACAAAATTCGAGCAGCATAATCGGTCCTGTACACAGAACAGGTTCAGCTTACAAAACATCTATGATTGCGCACACGTAATTCTTTATCATAAGCTATTTTAAAGAAAATCTTAGAACTTAATGGAGTGAACAGAAAAAAGAAACATTTACTGCACCTATTATAGTAGGCCTATGTGTGTATGTATATTCCTTCATTAGGCAAAATTGGTTGGCACACCGCAACCAGGAACAAGAGAATAGATAATGTAATTAATATAAATAAAGTTATAAAGGTTATGGGTTATTGTGCAGTGTACTCAGATTTTTTATAGAGAATGCGCGAGATATAGTTTTTATTATCTTTGTCCGGAAGTTCGAATGGGTGGGCTCGTGGTCGTAGGCCCGACGTCGAGACTTTGTTGGCGGGAAAATGGCTCTCAGGACGTGGGCTACGCTCCACACAACAGCATTGAGCAGTCGGTCCTTGGCCAGCTCCACCCGCTCAGCCGCTGTTGATGTGCCATCTAGTCGTAATCTAGAAATTTCTAATGCGCTATTTAAAGCTAAACTTGGAACAACAGCTCTTTCAGGAACGCTGCGTCGTGACTGAGAGATTGTCCAGAGATACTAAGTGAAGGTGAAAGTCCGATTGTCAGAAGACCTGGGAGAGGAGGCAAAGGAACTGCTATGGTGGATTCCGTCTGGTTCGATAAAGATTTGATTAAAATCTAATAAAATTTATATTTGCTGCTGATGGACAATCAACCGTTAAGAAAAAATGGCGCTTGCAGCCTAAATGTTAAGGTAACTTCGCGTAATAAAAGTTGTGAAGTTTGACCGGTCATTTATGTAAAAATGAACGAATAAGGATCGAGATAGACTTGGATTACTGAAAATTGGTAATTCACCTTCGTCAACGACACCAACGAGCCTGACGATGTTGTCATGGGGAGGAACACGGTTTCCATGGAAAGCAATCTTAGCCTTGAGCAAAGCCTTATCAGCGTCACTTGCGCCAGCTGAAAATGTAAAACAAAGCACAAAACTCATCTAACAAATTGTCATGACTTTACCAGTCAGCGTTACAGTACATTGGTATTAAAACCACTGTAAGCGTTAGAAATAGATTCGGATACTTTATAGTTGTGTTTACTAACGGATGTAATAAGTGCACTAAGCAGAGAAATAGACAGACAGAGACTGAAAGAGAGAGGTACAGAGCAGTGAAAATGGGGACAGAGGGAGAGAGAGTGATACAGATGGATAGAACAACAAAATGAACAGGTACACACAGAGGCTGGCTCACTTGAGGGCGAGTGAGCTAGCAGCTAGTTATGTTTAACTACAAACAAACACGCGGGGGCGGAGGAGGATGACGCGTCCACAACCTTTCCAAAGAAGGTCATGCTTTCTGGCGAGCATGAGTCTGCGGCCGGCCTTCGAAGCATTAGACTGAGAGCAGATTCGAGCCTATAGCTGTACTTATGCCTATTGCAAAATAAACATCTCAACAACTTAGTCTGTCGTTCTGCTGATGGTCGAATGCTTCGGGCGAAATGGCAATGTAACAGTTTGAATACTGATGCAAAAGACTCTAGTTGCAAATGACCTTTTGCTATGCCTGCTACGGGTATGGTTTATGCGGATAAAGACCATATGCATACCGCATATATGCCTGGCTTAAGCTGGCTATGGTTGCTTTTGTTGCGTCATCTGTTTGTGCCCTTTATATTAGACACCGACAACTAAATTACTTAATGACACAGCAGTGCCGGCCTTAGGATATTTCGGGCCCCGTGCAGAGCATACTGTAAGGGCCCCTATGACACAAGTCAAATTGTTTTTCATTGCTAATCATTTTATTTTGGGAGATTGTTAACAAGTGCAACAAGCCTTATTTAGCTCTACACGAGAATTCTGATAGAGAAAGTTGACTTTTAGTTTATTGACAAAAGAGAAGATTTAATCGAAACCATAATATTATTATTAGGGTGTCATGTTCATGTTAATTTTCTGTGACATTTTCGGGCCCCCTTAGGTTGCGGGCCCCGTGCGACCGCACGGTTCGCACACTCCTAAGGCCGGCACTGGACACAGACTATTAAAACTCTTAAAACTGTTTAACTTTTTACAAGATATTGCAAATGACTATATTACCAAATAGAATTTATGTGTTATACAGCTGGCATTAATTTGCCAAGACTTTTTCAAGGGCGATAGTATGAATAAGTTTTTAATGGCGAAGTTTTTACCTCGAAGATATTTAGCTGCCACAGTAATAGTTTTGCCGCCTTTTTTAAGGTAAGCCTTTTTGACAGTTGCGAATCTACCCTCGGCCAAAGTGTCTGCCATTTCCACCTGGTCACGGTTGACTCGCCATCCACCTGGATCACTTCCGTCCACATATATGTCATCATCTTCCTCGTCCACCTTGCCATGCCTTGTTTTGGTTCTCTGGTTAACGAATACACAACATACATAGTTAATGTATATATATATATATAAATACACATTTTGCGATTCATGGCTGACAGCAGCGGGAAGAAATATCTGTAGCAAATGAGCAAAATATGTGAGGAAATAACTACTCTAAGTGGGAGACACTGAAATCCAGAAAGAAAGTCTTCCTGTGCATTATACAAATCTCACCCTCATAATGAATACTTATATCGAAGTAACATCACACGCATCATAGTAGGCCTATCCTTCATTTGACTTTACTCAGTGGCCTTGGTGCAGTTGGATTTTTACTTAGCTGGATGATTGTGTCCAGTTCCAATGTATGTTTCCGGTTCCTCCATCTGGAAGTCTACCTCCTCATATTCGCAACTCTCTTAGCAAAACTGTCTGTCTATAGATTTATGGCTCTTAAGGGTTGCCGGACTTCAATGTGCACTTCTGAACTTCTTAAGGAGTGCATTGTCAAATTACAGCTGTACTGTATTGTTTATTATATTCTAAATATATTATGTACACTTAATAACGTTAATTTTACTAAATATTTCTAACGAACTATGCCTCAGTTTATTCTTCTTAATTGATATTTAGTAGATTACATTTTACTAAAATGTTGGCAATAGGTGAAGGAGATATAAGGTGATTTAGTAATGCACAGGAGAGTAATTTGATGCCTTGACACATCAAGAGATTACAAATTGCATTTCATGGTAAATTTAGGAAATCACGTGGCAATATATACTGATTTAAACTGTTTTTAAATGATACTTACATAAATGACATGCCCATCTGCCGAATGGACTTTTTCGGTGTTGGTAATTTTTTGTCTGACGCTGCTGGCAAAGGTTCGAACCCTGTCCGGAATGGGATGTTTATGCTGTTTCCATCTCAGAAGCATGAAGATAACGAGAACGACCAATACAAGAAGAATCAAACAGCCTGCAAGTAATTACAAAACATAAAATATTTACGTGTGAAGGAGAAAACAAATAAAATGAAGGCAAATTGAACAGTGCTGTAAAGAACGATATTCCTATCAATTAATTTGCATAGGATATTGTTAAACACTGGAAACTACTACTTGAAACCACATTCCACTGTCTCTGAAAAATTAGAAACGCCTATCAGAGTTCAGTTACAATCTATTGGCACTAAGGCAATCAGATATTTGCTAATAGACTAATGACATTTTTAATATCATACCACAACAAAGAGCCCTTACTTGTACACGACACCGCTAGTTAATTTATCACATTGGCTCGCTCCACAATTAGGCAACGCCGGGCTTTCTCTATAGCTGGGCCCTCCATTTGGAATGGTCTTCCATTAGAGATTCGCCTTCTCCATAGGGGTAACACATCTGCTTTTTACAAGCTGCTCAAGTCTAATCTCTATTGCCGTGGCTGGGCTGGGAGCGCTTCTGAGTAGGTTTCTTGAAGGTGCGCTATATTAAATTTTTGAATGAATGAATGAATTAAAGCATTAGTTATGATTAGCAAAAAAACATTGTAACACCTACGGATATCAAATTTGAGTAGTTTCTATTCTAGGTGCTGTGAAACGACCTGGACAGGATTGGCTCTAATTGTAATTGTAATTAGTAACTTCCATCACGTCGCTGTCTACTGCATAAGGCATCAACCGATGACGGTTCTTAACCAAGTCTAATCTGGCCAATATCCTGAAGATCAATTCGAAAAGGTAAGGGCATCCTGTGTTGGAGAAGCAATCTCAAAAGGTAAGTCATAAGTTGACAACGAAGTGATTGAGTTGATACAAGAATATAGACATTTACAAGAAGATAATTCCAAAATCTAGGTCCAGCATCCGAAATCTCGTTGACCAAGAAAAGTTTAAGTTCTCTTGCATTAGGCGGCTTAATTTTGACACCGAGGTCAATAACAAAGAAATGCAGGAATTCAGATTAGTAATTCCTTGTCGTCTGTAGTGTCTAGAAGAAGAAAGCAGGAGTCTGAAATACGCTTCACAATGCTACACAGACGACTGAACTTTATCTATCACTTTGTACCTACCGATTACGATGGCTAAAACAGTTCCGGCAGTAAATACGACGACTACAATGTAAAAATACAGCATTTTTAAGAATAACGGCAACTTGCGCATGCATGCAATTGTAATTGAAAACCGAACACTCAGACCAGCGCCGCTTTCAACCTACATCAGTGCCAGCACCGGCAAAAAGAAAGGTTTTCAGCCGTCTACGGAACTGGAGAGGAGAGAGGGCAAGAAGACCTTGTCGGAGAAACACTTAAGATAGACAGTTCCAAGAGGAGAGACCCACATGGGCCGTGGAAGAGCTCAACGAGGGACGTCCATAAGGCCACGAGCCGAAGATCGCAAGGAGGACCTCGCAGTCATGGAAGAAATCATGGTGCAGAAATTCATTGGGCAAGACGGAGCAGACCAGTTGGTCAGTTGTGTATAAGGGTGATGGTTTTAAACCGAATTCGCTGCTGGACAGGTAGACATGCATGTATATAGGTATGCATGTATGTATGTATGTATACATACGCGTATGTATGCATGTTTGTACATATGTATCTATGCATATGTGTATGTATGTATCTATGCACATGTGTATTATTTATGATCAATCCGATAAGATTGCTCTTAGAGCACGCTTGTGTATGTATGCATGCATGCACGTAGAATGTATGCAGGTAGGTATTGTATAATTATGTGTATGCATTCATGGATACCTGCCCGAATGCATGCATGCAAGAATCTATGTAGACTTCTATGATGCCAATATATTTGTGGAATAAATACACCACAGGCATTGGTCCTTGCTTCAGACAACAGTCTGACTAACCAACACACGCATGCCAACAGGTCATTTTATCATACTCATGTATATAAATCTATATGAGCTGAAAACTAACAAAGTTCATTCTTACCAGGTCTGCATTTGGGATCGCCTTTTTCAAATTTAATCTAATATAAAAGAAACAATAAATTAGAACCTTAGTCTCATCTAAAGTTAATGAAAAACATTCTCACAGTCAAGCGCAAAGGATCTAGATTACTGAAAAACGATAATAAATAACCTTTGAAGTTACAAAACTAAAAAAATCAGACTAAGATCAAGTGGACATGATCATCATTAAACATACATGAACTGCTCCTACCAAAAGAAGAGATCTTAATAAAACAGATTACTGCAGAAACTGTGAAGAATATTACAATACTGCTACTGTGAACTATTCTATTCTGCTGATTAGTCTAATTATTTTACTGGAAGCTAATTATTGTGGTTCAATTAGTGCATAGGTGACTTACTAGTAAAGGTTGTCTTGGTATTACAGACTGTCCGGCTTGGTTCATTACAACGTAACGGAACGTCATCGGTTGATCAGATCTGTAATATCTGTCTATGTCGCAATGGTCGATGTCTACGCGAATGATGTATTCGAAGCAATCTCCACTCTTTACACAGTAGCAGTCGGTGCTTCCTATCTTACAAATGGCCTACAAAAATTAGCCTATTGTAATGCTCTGAAAGATCGTCAACGGTATTGCTAGACCCTACACTGCGACGCTTCTATATTCCCTATGCTTACTACAGTTATAATTGTAATTGTAATCAAGAACTATATAGCGCCACTCAAAGTCAGAGGCGCTTCCGACCGGGGTCAGACGAAAGAAAAGTTTTCAGGCGCTTGCTGAAATGGGCAGGAGGGAGAGAGGAGGTCAGCCATAAGAGCCTGAGGCAAGCGGTTCCAGCTGGAGGGTGTCCACTGTCCACAACAGCGACACTCCTAGACTTAACCGTAGCATTGCGTATCCGAGGGACGACCAGGTAGTCAGGGCCGACGACCGAAGGTAAACTGGAAACCGGAGCACAAAAGGCCCTGAGATACAGCGGAGCAGAGCAGCAATACAGTTGCGCACGAGGGAAAGAACCTTAAATTGGATGCGTTGGTTGAACTACTCCAATTTACAAGCTGCATTGTATTTGAGTAGTCTTTATTGCGCATCGCTTAAAGCAAAATTAAACAACTTAAAATCAAATTGAAACTTAAATTTATATTATCGTCATAGTAAGCTTGGATTAAGTAAACTAGTTAAACTACATGAATCTGAGCTGTATCCCATCACTTAGATCGCATCACAATACAATGCGTCAGATTTCTGCCTGATTAGATACGTCCTACGTGCATAGGCGGAGCTACTATAAGGAGGCAGGATGCAAATTTTCTTCAAAGAAATATGTAATCCTTACTGATGCTCTCTTTCGCCTGTTGCCCTCGGATTTTAGTTTTGTAGCCTTAACAGTACCGCTGGTAATGTTAGCTGCCTGGTATGAAACAGTTATCCAGTATCGGACTTCTTCAATGCCACTCTGCATGTCGTGCGCCTTGATATCAACACTGAAATTGAAAAAAGCAAAGCCTACAACCAGGGGCGTCTACACCATAGAAAGCTTGGAGCAAATGCTCCATCCCAGAAATAGGGGGGGGGTCTGTCAGTGTGTGTGCCACCATTTTAAAGGGGGAGAAGGGAAAGGGGAAGAAGAGGGGGAAGAGGAAGTTGCTCCAATGACTTCGTTGGATAGACGCCCCTGCCTACAACGCACCAAGGTACTTCTCTCGATGGCAATTATCAGGTACGGACTCAGAAATGTTAATTTAGGGTTCAAAAGATTGTAGTACCTGGTAACAATTTTATCTTATCTTATTATGGTTACAGTATAGACTATTCAGAGGCGCTCCTAGCGTGACAACCCCGAGGGAAAAGGAAGGTCTTCAGGCAGCGGAGAGGAAGGCGAGATCCCAAACAGAAGTAACTAATTCTTATATCTTATGGCTGCCAGGACCGTTTCACGTCAGCCTCTTCCTTTATCCAGGCTTCAGACTCGCACCCGAAAATGGCAGTTGTGGAGTTTAGCAATTAATGTATCAATAAGGAGCATTAATTATTTTCAGGCAGCACGTTAATATCCACCTGCTCGTGTATTGATCTTTGAGGTTTTCCCGCAGTACTGCAGGTGCGACGCTGTCGATCTCAGGTGGAGACGTGTCGAAACAGATCTGGATCCGCTCCTCGTGATAATTGCCGACGACATCGAAGGCTCGCATCCAGATTACGATCGTGTCATTCGGGGTCAGCCTTGGCATCACGAGTATCGTCTGGAAGGCTTCGTGGCTATAACCGCCCCAGGTTGATTCCCTCAGCTCTCTGATGGTGAGGTTGTTGTCTTCGATGAAATCTGCTCCTGGACTCAATCCAACTCCACCTTGTTTGTCCACCTTGAAGGCCATCCTGTATCCCACTGTGCCGTTGCTATGTTGGACTGCGTGTATGGTTCTGTTGCCTCCTACATTGACTAGGTCGTCATCGATCACGTTCTGCAAGGCATCCACCCTGTATAACCATCCTTCACTAACATGCACCGGATTCGCATATCTACCCTTCCAACTCAGGGTCAGTCTTGAGCTGCCATCTGCTTCTACCCTCAGCGCAGAAGTTATCCATCTGTATCCAGATTCCTTCGATGCCTCGATCACTACCAACGGTTCTTTGGTGGTTGTCATGTGGTTATTGTTATCGTAAAGGACAATCTCTCTGGCTCTGGACGGATTTTGTGCCTTGTCGTATACAGTGAGTTCGATGGAGTACACACCAGGTGATGGACACGTAAACGTGAATTTGTTGCTAGTGTTTACGTTCAGTTCAATCTCCTTTCGTTGTGGAGTTTGTAAAACATCGCCAGATGATTTGAGCAACCGATATATCTTCGCATGATACCTGTCTATCCCTGATTCGCTGTCAATCCAGCCGTAGAATTCGCCTTCAATGACAGCATTCTAAAACCCATTCAACAATATTAATGTTGATGCAGGAATCAAACAGTTTCCTTTAACCAGTCAAAACCAACAGCCTGAACGTCTGACATATTTACTTACTGATTGATTAATTGATTGATCGATCCCTCAACCGATCGATTGATTTATTGAAGAAAGAAGAAACAAATAGGACTTGTACCTAATGGGTTTTTGTGATCTGGTATGACCGAACATGTTCCATTTGCCAAATGTTGCTGAAAATCCATCTATTGTCAGAGCTCAATCAATCAATCAATCAATCAATCAATCAATCATTCGATCAATCAATCAACTGAGCTTTATATTGCGTCCCTTCAAGGAAACTATTCAGAGGCGCGCCCAACCCAACCCCGGCGAAAGAGAACAGTCTCTAGAGCAGAGAAAAAACGGTGGATGAGTTTCGAGGAAGAGACCGCAGCTCAGGAGGAAGCCCATTCCAAATTGTGGGTCCAACGACGGAGAAAGCGCGCTGCTGCATAGTAGCGATGCGTGAGAAAGGAATAAAGAGGTCACAACGGGTGGCAGAGCGAAGAGAGCGGCGACCAGGTGGAAAAGAGGAACGAGAACAGAGCTCGCTCAGATAGGAGGGAGCAGGCCAAGCTGACATCGCCAGACATTGTAGGAAACCCGGTAGACTATGGGTTGCGAGATCAGTTTAGTAAGTATTTGTTTGTCCGAAAGAGTGGATGAGTATGATTGGTAACCAAGCAACCTTTCATTTCTACCATTTGATCAAATCTGATGTAAAACGTGTCAGGCGATGGAGCTTGGAATGAATATCACTATAAATTTCAAATTCTAAAATGCTCTCTCTCTCTCTCTCAATACAACAATGCGTTACATGTATGTAACACTTGATTCATATAATTAGATCCAAGGACATCCTCTATTCTTTGAGAACACACATAAACTTCGTTGTAAATTCTGGAGACAAATAGCACTTGACGCGGAAGTCTTCTCTTCATATAATTTAAAGGAATCAATATGTAGAGCACGACCCCATACATCAAGTGTGGCACACAGCCATGGTTAACATGAATCAAACCTTGACTGCATCCTGTTCCAGATAGATGGCTGGATCACTACAGCTTGCGGTTTGACGACAATGTAGTGGAGGTTTTGCATCCACTGCAAACAAAACCCGTCTTTCGACTACACTACTGCCGCGAATTTCCTCTATTTTACCTGTGCTTCTGAGTTTCTTAAATCCACCTAAACGAGCAAAGGCTTTAACTGCTATCCTGAAAACAGAAAAAGCCAAAGCTCAGATATTTGTCTTTCTTCATTGTTTCTGATACTGCTTCAATACTTATGTCAATGGAACTATGAAGCCATTAATTCCCGTAGATTCATTTTTACCGGAATCAACGTCGCTCATAAGATGTATGACTATGCGATCGATTTAAATCTACAAGCGAAGAATGTCATAAAAAACAGCAAATGTTATAAATGAAAGGTCGCGTGGTTTACCAACTACACGATTTTCACTATGTGAAAATCTTGAAGTTTGGCGCTATACAAATCGCTCTACCATAATCAAATTATATGGTTTCATAGTATTTGGTTATGGTTGCCGTTGCCTGATAATTTAGAGAACCGTATCATTACTGGCCAACTCCTACGGAGCTGAGAATATTCTTTATTCTGGGCGCATAACGCAATTGAAAGTTCTTGATCGATAACATTGCTGGGTCGTACACGTATATATATGGACTCACGTCGCTGCTTTTAAGACACTGGGAGGCCTAATGATTTAAATTTCACGATGATGGTCGTTTACCATTAAAATCGTGGTAGTCGTAATCGAAATCGAAACTGCAAATTTCTAAAGCGCTGCTCCAAAGTTGAGTGCAGGGCATCAGCTCATTTGCGTGCGCTGCGTCGTGTCAGAAGGGTTGTCTAGAGGTCGATGTCCAGTAGAGGTCTGAGTCCGGTGCCATAGAGACCAGGGAGATGAGGCAGAGCAGTTCGTAAGGCAGGTTTCATTTAGAACGAGAAAGCTTGGAAGCTAGAGGATCGGATGGATTAGGGTAGGAACTCTTGAAAAGGTGAGACTTCAATTTGGAGCAGAGAGCCTGGCATGAGGTGATGAGTAGAGAAGTCTGAGGTAGGTGACGGGGAGTGAGTGGCGGTATTGGCCGAAGAACTGAGAGTATGGTGTAGTACTAGAAGGATGGTTGTAGTACAATCCCGACTGCTACATCGCCTGATTGCATTACCGCACGTGGGTTGCTAATGTTTAGCAACAATAAAAACCCTATTTTTATTCATAAATAAAGGTAGAAAAACACTAACAGAAATTTCAGTGGAGCGCGATTCGTCTTTCGCACAATAACATCATAATGATAATGGTAAATTTTGTTACTATTATCATAATGATAATAATAATATTAAAAAAAATATTAATTGTGGTTATCAGCAACTTCTATCGCGCCGATATCTAGTGCGCAAAGCGTCAGGCGATGACCACCAAGACCAGGTCATAATCAGGTCAACATCAGGAGTTCAGGCCACTACGACCGAGGGGCAGCCTATGGTCGATGTGTAATTTGAAAAGAAGTTTAGTCTTAAATTGAGCACAAACTGATACCAGCGACTACGCAAAAAGCAGACATTTAGTACTTGGTAAAACTCAACATGTTTTAAGGCCCGTAGTTTACGTTGCTAAATTAATGCCATGTCTTCAGTCCAACTTCTAGTTTGACTTTTCGTATAAGTAAGTAATAAGTAAGTAATCTTTTATTAGTATAAGACAAACGCTCATACTTTACAACAATACATACAAAAGGATCACAATATCAGTAATACTGTAAGACAGTTTAAACACAAGCAATTCTATATAATGTCTTATTTACATACATATACATTATACAGTATTATAAACAATAAACGATAGTGTCTTATTTACATACATAGGCCTATCTATAACTAAAGTTATGATCTAAGCCTTACATTCTTACATGAAATATTTTCATCGCTCATCCAACTTCTAGTTACAGTTATATGTTCATCGATCATCCAGCTTCTAGTTTCAGTAATATTTTCATCAATAATCCAACTTCTAGTTTAACTATAAAGCAATTTTCATACGCGGTAATAGACCGAACGACCAGGAATTTAGCAACGTAAACTTCAGATTTCCAACCATTATCAATTTAGCAACGTAAACTACGGTTTTACCTACTACTTGAAATAGGTAGTCTAAAGAAGCGCACATACACCTTAGAACATTCCTTAACTCTGTTTTATAGGTTTCGCGCATTCAACTAAAAAGGTTTAATGCTAACAATCTGAGTTGTCGCACATGCATCAGGCAAATAGTAGGCCTATTATATCTCCGTAATTTTTCCTTTAAAAGCAAATTAAATGTTCTTCTGCATATGCTGTATATGACATTTCAGGAAAATTATTTAACTAGAGATTAAGTAAGCAATTGCAAAATAAAGAATTTCATATGAACAGTTTTTCATGCTTTTGAGACTCAAGGACCACTTATAAATTTTGAGTCTCGGTAGCGGACCACCACTAAAAATTGTGCCAAAAAAATTAATACAAAAGAATTTTCGGCCATAAATCTGCGTATTTTTAGTTTCAGGCTGCCATCTAGCCGATTCTAACGATTGTAATAAAACAAGCATTTTAAAAATTAACACAATTTGTCTGTTTGCGTGTTCTTAATTGTAACAAGTATAAATTGTAGGCCTTGCTCGCGGACCACCAGACAGATGACCACGGACCACCAGTGGTTCGCGGACCACAGGTTGAGAACCGCTGATGTTGATGAATATTCAATTTTTTACACGTTTATAAATACCATGCAAAGTGGATAATAAATATTTTAAGTATTTCCAGAGGCGTAGCTAGGAAACAATTTGGGGGTTTCCCATTACAGGGGGTTCCATTAGACATTGTCGCAGATTATGGGGATAACTTTTGAAAAGTTAAGTGTTTTGTGGCTTACTGAGGCTTTCTTTGCAAGGTACTCTAAAACTGAACTTACGTGGAGTTTTCACTCAGGCTAACAACACCGAATTCACTCCAGCTGATTGTCTGACTGCGACATTTCACATTCTCTCGAGGTTCAAGATAGTTGTCTTTGCATACCGGCGAAATTCTCCTTTCTAAATTAGCCAAACAAAATACACCAAACATAAGCTTATCAGCAATTCTCCAAGTAATCTCACAATCATTTTGACCTGGCGATGGAAAGAAGCTTTGAGGATTGTCAATGGAATAACACAGAATGACATGATATGGTATGGTAGGGTGTCGTACGGAAAATTATGGTATGGTATGCTGTAGGCCTAATATGTCATGGCATAGTGTGATATAGCATGTGGATGGAAATATGCCGGATGATGTGATTAAGTCTTTGTATATTAACATAGATATGTTGTGATTTTTACACGCATTGAATTACATGGTATGGTGCAACATGGCATATTATATGACATTAGAAACTAAGTGTGGTATGGTATGACATGGAATAACATACATGTAGATTGTAGAATGACATGACATGGTATGGTAGGGTGTCGTACGGAAAATTATGGTATGGTATGCTGTAGGCCTAATATGTCATGGCATAGTGTGATATAGCATGTGGATGCAAATATGATATATATATATATATATATATATATATATAATATCTACATAACATATATAGACCTATGCAAAGCATGACATGACATGGCACTGTAGGGATTTATTTTTATTTATTTATTCCGGATATTTCTATAGCGCCTCTCGAAGTCAACTAGTGCAACTACTACTCAGACGCGCTCCCGACTACAGCATTTGATACTGTGCCGGAATTTTCACGCCGAAGCGCCACGAGCAATTGCGAGTGAATGACTTGCCCAAGGTCCGTACGCAGCGGCTATGGAGTGGGATTCGAACCTGCTACCCTGCGGTCACAAGGCGCCGAACTTACCACTAAGCCACCACGCCTATCATTCAATGACAATGGTGGTATTGAATGATAGGCATGGTATGGTATATTATTTTGTGCTTAGGCATGTTACGGTAAGGCTTGGCATGACATGACATGCAAGAAATGTGGCATAGTATGGCAGGGCATGATGGGGATATGGTCGGGAAAGGCATGTCATCGTGTGTTTGTGAAAACAGCATTTAATTAAAAACCTGACTAACCGATAGGGGTTCCAGAAGATGAAGAACGCAGAGTTACTTCAGCGTTGGTGTAAGTGACTCCAAATCCTGCCTCTGCAATATGGGTTGTTTTTGTAGGAGGTACTGGTTTGAATGGATTCGAGTACGTCGCCTCCCACCATACCTCGATTCTTGAGAATGACTTTTCTCCGACCCACGTCAATTCCGGATCATGTCCTTCGACAGCGCAGTTCGCCTGGGCGACTTCCCGTTCAGGACTTCCTGTGAACAGCTTCACTTGACAGCTGGATATCTCGGGCATTTGTCGGACTGTTGGCAGAATAACACGTTACAATTTTATACAAAGTTATTCGATATTTTAAAATTAATATTTTTAAGCAGTCTCTGTAGGGCGTTGAATTGGTTCGATAGACATATTGATCATCAGCAATAGCATGATCATCAGTTACTGACGTCCGCCATTTAGCGGCGATGGATACGAATAAATGATCTTCATTATCCTTGGTCCATTACCAAGTTCAGTTTACCTCCCAGCGTTAGTCCAAGTCTTCTTATGTTCTCGTTTATATTGATGTTGATGGGCACTTACAACAGTTGCCAGAGTAAAAATCAAGTTTGTTCTTCAGTCATTTCGACATTCTTTTGTTTAGGATTGTATTTAAATGACTTAATTCCAAGTTTATGACTACAACATGATTGTATAAAAGAGAAGTTTATTACTACAAAATGTACAAAAGAGCATTCGAATTGCACTTAAAGCTAATTCTTTTAGGAGCATTTATCCGCAACACTATATGCTATGGGCATTATTTAGCAAGTAAATTACATATGTGCGTGATTAATGTTACTGACGTCTGTATCAGATGGTAATTTGTTGGTGAGTCGTGATTTTATTGAATTTGCTTTCACGCCTAAAAAATCTAAATCCTTGTAGTGATAGAATTACACAGTGTTACAACGACTAATATGGCACATAAGTTAATGTATTTGACTTTGAATTGTTTTCCTATTAGGGGATAATTTCATCGCACCGAAGTTCCTGAATGTTTAGTATGTCACTGGTTACTGCATACTGGTAGATCTGCCCTAAATAAGTGTAAAATATTAAAGTGCCTTGTAAAAATTGTCAGCTGTGATCACAATCACAGTTGAGTGTCTGTACTTTATGATAATTATAGGCAAAATTGGCAGCGCAACTTAATAATAAGGTTCCTTTTATTAGCCTGAGAATTGCTTTCCCATCGCTGACTTCCAAAATGTGTGCACGCTGTGCAGGGCAGAAATACAAAGCCAACTGCAGTGCACAAAAATTCTATACAAATATTACAACAAAAGCTACAATAATAAGAAATGTAAGTTCAATTTATAAGTCTATGTAATTATGTGTATTAGGAGACTTGATGAACCTCTCAGAAAGGTTAACAGTTGCATGCGTCCATCTCATGCTTATCACTTTGTGAACGGTTGTTAATTATTATTGGGTTTCAACAATACAAAAAACTTATTATTTACCTAAACGATTGTTTATATAGTTCTTGCACTAACTTGTCTCACAATTTGTTCCATTAAACTGTGGCGGGCAATTACAGATGCTGCCGGAACTGCAGCTACCAGGGTAACACGACTTGTCCGGACATCCCACTGTAAATGAAGAAAAAATTGTGTCAATGGGATCAGATGACAAAGCACTTAAATTCAAGTATAAAGATAATGATTATACTGCTGACATTCCTAATGAAATGAAAACGAACCGCTCCATCAAAATTTTTCAAAAGCTGTCAACGCACCTTATCAGTGTCTGATATCTTTGTAATTATATTGATAATTGATATTGGCGCTCAGTAATGGGCAATAGTTAACTAAAATGTTGCTAACTTTTAGTTTAACTAAAACAATTTAGTTAGGGATGAGGTTTAACTAAAAAATAGTTTAGTTAAAACCATAGTTTAACTAAAATTTTTTAGTTGCTAACTAAAAAGTTTAACTAAAAAATCAGCAATATGCAACTATTTTTCCACAATGAACATTAAACACCGCCAACAAAAAACATTTTAACACTGCATGGTTTTAGCATTAACAGCCTTTGTTTTCAAATTCATGTACTACTTACAGTAGGGCCTACGCCTGTAACTGTATGCCAGAACAGTACACATTGCATAGTTTGAAGGTGAAATTATCGATGACGCTGTGCATTATTACAGTTCACTTAACCTCTGTTATTGTGAAAATGTTTGTCGAAAAACGTTGGAAAAAGTTGGAAAACGTTTAACTACTTTATTCTTAGTTTAGTTAACTAAATCATTTCCAAAATCAGTTGCCAACTTTAGTTAAACCATATTTTGGTTGGAAAATAGTTTTAGTTTAACTAAACAAAATAGTTTAATGCCCATCACTATTGGCGCTAAAGAATTAATTAGTTTATTTTCAACTTAAATCAGTACCAATTCGATGCTGGGTATAAGCAAGTTGTAACAGAAGAGACTTGTGACCGGTCTTACAGTAAAGAACTGACAGAACGTATCGGGTTTGAACAGTGTATTCCAAAGCCAGTGAGAAAGTTCCAGAGCTCAACATTCTCCTGACGCTAGGTACAGTATGAGTTTTACCACTTTTATTGCAAGGATTAATTTTTGTTTCATGGCTCAAGATTCATTTAAATAGGAATAAGAAAGCGTCTTTTGAACTGTAAAAGTATACAGTTGTTTCAACTAAATATCTTCCTCATTGCCCTTGAGCTCAAAAGGAAACCTGTTTCAATCAAATTTACAGAGAAAAATGGAAATTTAAAATAATGAACACGAAAGAAATTTAAATAGCCTAACTGCATAATTTTAGTTCTAAAGAATTAGATAGAGAATCCATTTCTTCCATTTCATCTTTGATGCTATTTATTATTTCATCAAATCGAAGCTAATCAGTAATCATACTGCGGTTTCTTACAAAAATTAGAGGTCCTAGGCCTCTACTTTCGCACATTCATATTCCTACCTGCAGTGCATACTCCTGAACCTGAAGTCAAGCATTCGCATTTATTGCCTGGCACACAAGACTGACCCTCGTCACATGGTCTCGAACAGGTTGCTGGTACAGAAAAAACAGTTGCATACTATGTGAAACGAATAACCATTGCAACACACCTTCGTAGTACAAGAATAAGCGATCAGCTAGATAACCACGTGCAAGTGATGGAGATACCTAAAAGGAGTTATATTAAGTGCCTTGAAACATACTTACATGCCTGGAAACAGGCATATATATATTATGTTTCCAGGCATGTAAGTATGTTTCAAGGCACTTAATATAACTCCTTTTAGGTATCTCCATCACTTGCACGTATATATATGTGATGCCGCATATGAAAAGGGATCATAACGCGGGTTTGGAGTTATTCACACCACCATGATCAGCAAAGAATTCTGAAAATAATGGTGTATAATGTTGTACAGTGGGAGTATTATTGCTTTATCTGTAGAAGTTAGAACGTGAGGTACCTGAAATATGTGATTTTCGGTAAAGCTCATTCAAAGTTTAGAATGCCCATAGAAATAGCCATTTATTCGAACTTATATAGCTGAGCATTTAATTAAAATGTTCTGTTTTCATGAAACTGTTGTGCTAGATTGATAGACAGAGGTGTCCTCTATCGAATACCAGTGAAAACAGAATTTCGATATTTTGATGGGTGACCATGTTTAATTTAAGGCCTGTTTCTCAGTAAATAAATCCCGCGTTATGGTTCCTTTTCATATGCGGCATCACACACACACACACACACACACACACACACACGCACGCACGCACGCACGCACGCACACACACACACATATATATATATATATATATATTGCACATGGAATCAATGAAGTTTAACCAAATGACTAGTGCACACACATTAGACAATTAAATATGCTATCAAGTAGTCGCGGAGTCGATGCTCAAAGAACCAAACATTAGTCGAACATTTTATATCACAGGGACTCTATTCCAAGTATTGGAGCCAGCACATCTAATCAAGAAGCTGCGGCTATTAGTTCGGGATATATAGGTCTGTTTTGTTGGAGGTGCGTTTACTATTAGGATTTTTTTTTCAGATATCAAAGGAAAATAATTATTGAAAGCTGCCAGAAGTTGCTTATTTGCACATCATTACATAAATTCATTGGTATTGTATGTATATAGGCTGCTTTCTGGGCGATCCTCAAAATACACGCTTGCTTATAGATAAGGTCATTACTTTTGAGATGTAAATTAGCAATTGCCAATTAGCAATAATTAGCAATAATGCGACTGGCTCTCTTTTGAAGGATAGTTAGTCTTTTTAGTCTAGTTGGATAATTTGATGCCAATGTCATATAACAGTAAATTAAGTAGGGTTGGATGATTGAGTTGGACAGGCATAATCACTACCACCTCCTCACCCGGACACATTACTTTAACCTGCCAAACAAAGGCGACCGAAATTTCATTTCTCGTGTTCTCTTTAAGAACATTATATTAATGTTTCAGTGTAAACATATTGTGTCTATGAAAGCCTGTATTTATCAAATAAACGAATACTGAGACTAATGCGAGTGTTGTTTTTTGGTAAGAGATAGGCTACCCAAACACAATTCCTATAGTTACTTTCAAATGCACTAGACTTTTGTCGTGCATAGTCGTTAATGGCATAAAAGGAGAATGACCCGATTGTAAGCCATGTTGTGAATGAAAAACGATATGGGATTTGTCAATAAAATTAATGAGCCCATTGTGCAGTATTTTTTCGTAGTACCTGGAAAAATAAGGTAATATGCAAATGGTTCTATAATTGGCAGGGTCATGTCTCTTTGCCTTTTTATAAATAGGAGCGACCTTAGCAATTTTTATGTCTTGTGGAACCACGCTAGCATTAAAGGAACCGTCGAGGAATTATTTTTTTTATTTGAGTCAACAAACATTTTATTCTCATAGTTATTAATTTACTAATATTAGGTAATGGGGAATTATTATAAGTAGGAGTTTCCAAGTCGAAACAGGTAAAGCCAGGCAAATGGTCCGAGAAGTAATGATTGTGGATTCAACGATGCGGGACCAGGCATTAGTAAAGATATTGTCGATTAGTGTCGCGGAATGTGTAGTTATTCTAGTGGGGCTGGTTACCATGGGAAGGAAGTTATGTTCGGACATGCTGTTAAAAAGCAAACCAGTTCCATGATGGTCGTCAACCTTTAACAAGTCAATATACTGAAATCTCCCATAATCATTACACGTATAATGTATATCCGAGTGAACAATTTTTCATAAAAGATTATCTAATTCTAAACAAAATTCTCCTGAGTTCGATCCAGGAGGTCTGTATATTACTCCGATCAAACAGGTGCCTTTTTTCAAAGAAGTATGAAGGATTTCGGTACGAAATTGAGGGGTACAAGGTCAAATGATTGGTGGGGAATGACTTCCTTTATTAATATTCTAACCCTTCCTACCCTGCCGCCAGATCTTGCGCTGTGAAAATGAAATCATAGCCCGGTACATTTATAGTGTCAATTAAGTATTATCAAACCAGGTCTTAGTTAGGGCCAGTATAGATACAGGGAGTTGAGCCAGTAATTCCTCAAAATCGGGAAATTTTTATGAAATACTCCTGCAATTGAGATGCGTCGCAGAAAATAGAGGGGCAATAAGTACGTGACCAAGACTCAGCAGTGGAACGTGAATAGGATTCGGCATTTTAGCATTCTCGTACACGCCCGTAATTATTCCAGACAGTTCATCTATACTACGCGAACAAATAGAACAATTAAGCAGGCTTTCCCTTGACATAAGAACAAACAAGAGATGAACTATGCGTGCACAACCGCCAACAGCAAACGTTAATGTAAACAAAGAAATAAACTAGGCCAAACGCAGCAACGTTAATTATAAACATAATTATTCAGGCTCTCGAAACAAAAATCCTGAGCCGGCATCAGGATCAATGATAGAGCAATCAAGCGCAAAAAACGCAGCGGAAGCTGAGGTTATGATCAGTCGGTACCGGCCCGCTATTCCGGGGATCCGCCGGAATATACATGCATACAACATGCATACATGCACACATACATACATACATACATACATACATACATACATACATACATACATACATACATACATACATACATACATACATATATACGTGCGTACATACATCCATGCATGCATGCATGTATGAATGTATGCGTGGATGTATGTGTGCATACAAACATGTATGTGTGCATGTATGTATACATACATATATGTATATATGCATGTATGTATATATACATGTATGTATGCATGTATGTATGTATGTATGTATGTATGTATGCATGTTTGTATGCATGTATGAATGTATGTATGCATGTATGTATGTTGTATGTATGTATATTCCGGCGGATCCCCGGAATAGCGGACTCCCGGAATAGCGGACCCCGGAATAGTGGACCGGAACCGATCAGTCCATGTAAGAGACTGGTCGATGTAGACACCAAGAAACTCAGCAGAGGTTACTTGAGAATGGAGATATTGTTCATAGTAAGTATTTCCTTGTAAGAGAACTAAACCCAAGATAATATTGTTCAGTTGCATTTAGGGACAATTTATTCACCATAAGCCAATCGTTTACATTTACAAGTTCTTGATTCATCAGTTGGAATAGTTTGTAATCAGATTTGTGACAGGCAAAAATATTAGTATCATCCGCAATAGTAGGAAGTGTGGAAGGGGTGAGCATTAGGGAGGTCATCTATAAAAAGTAAAAAGAGTAAAGGGCCAAGGATTGAGGCTTGTGGCACCCCATATCTGACGAGTCTTAGCGTAGATAGGGAACCATTAAGGAGCACCAGCTGGCATCTATTATTTAAGTAGCTATGGAACCATGGGCCACCCCACGTAAGCCCATGTTTTCTAATTTAGATAATAATGTATCGTGATTAACCGAATCGAAAACTTTGGCAATATCTATAAAGACACCTAGGTAATATTCGTTACGATCAACAGTAGCAGATATGTTGTCTTGGATATTTAGTAGCGACATCATTTAGAATGGTTTGGCTGGAAACCATGCTGGGCTGTACTAAGAATATTTCTTTTTTTATTGATATAATCATATAGGCGCACGTACATTGCCTTTTCAAATAATTTCGAAAAATAGGGCAATATGGAAATTGGCCTATAATTAGCAAAATCCTCTTTGTGACCCTGTATATTATAATATATATATACATACATGCATACACTGTACATGTGTTTTATATGTACGCATACATTCAAATGTGGGACGCGGTGGTGTTGTAGTATTTTTTGTGCCTTGTAACCAAAGGGTCGCAGGTTCGAATCTACCTCAAGCCACTGCGTAGCGACCTTGGACAAGTTGCTCACCCACAGTTGTCTGCGAGGAAGGCAACGGGAAACCACCTCACTCATCTCATCCCCGGGTGGCATAAGGCCAATGGACCTGCCTTCGGACAAAGAACTCGTCATCATCATACATTCATATATACATACATAGATACAGACATACATGAGAACATTCACACGTATACATGCATACTCTACGTTTTTTTCTTTAAAGGTTTCTTGATAAACTAAAGCTTACGGGTGCTACAGTAGGCCTATCGATCTCAGCGTCTACACGTATTGCATTACCGTAGTAATTCCCAAGGTAAACTTGGGTGTAGATATTTTCAATGCATTGGAAAAGAGCCAGTAGGCGCATTCGCCATCTTCCATTTAACCTTCCCTTGATGGTATAGGCCTACTCGCTTTATAGCCGAGGTGACTTTGGCACATAAATTCATTTATTTCTTTATGAAAACTATGGATAGGAGCCTAAATAAGTCCTTACGTATATCGCAGTTTGGACCTGACCAGAGCTGTTGGCATCTTGTCCTTGTTTCTTGTTGAGTCCTATAGGCTGTCGTGCAGCACGGACATCTGAAACAATTTAGCGATCTCGTATCAGCTGAGTAAGCACGACAATTATGTATGAAAATAAGTCAGGTGATGAATCTTATATAACAAATAGAATTAGTAATTAACGGCTATACAGGCAGTTTCCTTCAATCGAGCCAAAATCATCTTCAGTCGATGATACTCAACTCTTCAGGTCCTTTTCTTCTTGTTCTTTGGTCTTGATGTCGTCAACCAAATCTTAAAATGGGCGTCTTCTAACTTCATTTGCCTCAACCCCCGCCAAAACTGAATTTAATATTATCTACGAAATCAAATTAAGAAACTGTTTAACTCTTCCATCACCCTATAAACTAATTCTACCTCTCTCAATTTCTCCTCTGATTCGCCTGTACGCAATATTGGCATCACCTTTCACCCATATTTTTTCAAATCACATCTCCAACCACTCGTGCACATGCTTCATGCGCATTGTGACCTTCGCCGTACTCGATCTATGCTCGATTTTATAACTGCCTCTACTATTGCTACCTGCAAGTCCACCCCAAGCTTGACTACTGTATTTCCCTCTGATCCTTGAATTCACTCACATTAAGGGCAACTTATACAAAATTATCCTGCCCGATCAATCACTTGAACACACAAGTATCACCGTATCAATCCCATAATGAAATTACTCTATTAACTGCAACTTCCCTACTGCCCGTACTCCTTATGCTCTCGATTCTAAACCAAAATCCCACCATTTTCAAGAAATCTTTCTCTGATTCATACACTTCGCCGTCATTCAATTTCTTCCAAGCCCGGGTGAGGGAGGTGCGCTACATTTAATCATCTTTGTTATGACGCAACTTACCGATCTAAACGCTGCACCTCAACTCTGGGACAGATCTTCTTGAAACTCGTTAATTCTCCATTCCTCTATCAATTTCGTCGCTCGCCCACTATTATCTGCTTCAGGGTCCTCCATGTATCACTCCTCATGCTCTCGATTCAAAAACCAAAATCCCACCGTTTCAAGAAATCTTTCTCTCTTTCATACACTTCGCCGTCTTTCAATTTCTCTCATCCTAAACACAAACTACACGGTGAGTCATTAAAAAACGTGTCCCTACATAACCTAAAATAATTCATGCATATAACCATCAATTTTAATTAAACTTCATAATAATGAAGCTTGATAGTCCAGCTAAGTGCTGTATAAATTACTTTTTATAAAACGTTGAACCCGCCTAAACTATGACTATGTCACTACAACCCTCGGAAAAATGGTGTTTACCGAGGAAGATAAACATTTCATAACCCCCAAAAATAAAAAAAAATGACGGTGAACGTTTTTTAAAGGAATTTTCAGATAAAGGGTTGATTCGTGGTAGATTTAATGTTCTCCTTTCAAAGATCGATTAAACTGGATTTTTTTTTATCGTCGACCAGGTAGAGCCCCCCCCGCTAACGGCCAGAACGGTTGACAATGAGACTTTTGAGTTACTGCATGCAAACTGAAACACCTGATTTCATTCCGCCTACTTTGTGGCCACCCAACATACCTGATTTAAATCCGGTAGAGTATAAAATATGGAATGTAATGCAAGAAAAGGTGTACAGACATCGAATACATGATGTCAACGAGTTGCGCCATCGAGTTTTGGAGGAATGGGACGAATCGGATCAGCGCATCATTTAAGTCAGGCAAGCAGCGGTGTATGCGTTTTTGCGCATGCGTGGATGCCCAAGGATGTCAACTTGAACTTAAACTTTAAGTTTTTTTAATGCTCTCTAATAACTCCTCTACCTTTACCTAAAATTTCTTTGACATAAACTTATATCTGAGGAAGTTATACCAAAATATGTAGGGACACGTTTTTTTATGACTCACCGTGTATACTACCGTAATAGCTTCTGTGTTTCCTTATCTCGCTGGACTTCGCTTAAACAGATTTTCTTTTTCCCTTTGTATCTTTGGACGACCCACTGACTTGACGCAGCGCTTCATGAATACGTTGGTGCAATGCGCTTGGCCTTTAGATAGCGCTTTATAAAAAATTCGAACTTACTATCACGATTACGAAGTTATCTGCATGAAAGGAAAGATCACAATGAAGATTAATTGACTGCGCACGTGGCGCAATTATGGTCGTATGATTCCTTTGTGTGTCATTTTTATCATTCAGTAGGTCACGTGCGGAGTTAACTAAATAATTTTTATTTTTTCGGATATTAGATTAGTTTCGACCAGACTAATAAAATATCGTCTAGTTCAACCCACTCGATTCAGGATGTCTTTTTAGTATAGATGTTTCAAGTATTAGTTTCAAGTACTAGTACTTAGGTCTGAAGTACCAATAAGAGTATACGTACTTGGTCTCAAGTATAGTACGAGTACAAGTAATTAAGTTATAATACAACTGCACATACGGAGATATTTATTTTGTCAACAATTAAGGCTAAATCAACTATCCATTAGTATCAGTGATCATGTCGCAAGACACATGCGCTCATTAAAATTGCTCTTGAGAATATGAGCGATGTCACTCATATTTGACGGACGTGGTTTAATTTCACTAGACGCGCGTTCAACAGGTGCGTTAGATGCAGACATATTCAATACTTTAAACGGTGGCTCATACCGTTTGTCGAAACCAGTTTTGCTTCATTTACAAAAGTCAAACAATCGCTTTCATTAAAGTCACAATGGCTTTGATATTCGAATACTTTGTTAATTATGATGTTTGGGTGCTTGCTTTTACCAAAAATCTTGTGCTCAGATCTGGGAAACTATATAAGTTGTTCTTATCTGAATGTATCCATTTTTACGAACTTGTTCACACGTGTAGAGTCTCAAGTACAAGAACAAGTATTTTGTTCTCCATAACAAGTAATAGTACATCAGTACAATTACTTAAAATTGTACTTAAGTACAACTACAGGAAACCAGTGTAACATGCCTGCTTTCTAGTATTGACATGATAATAGCTTGGTTTTACTTACCTTGATCTGTAACTGCATCGTCTACCACAATAATATCGGTAGCACTGGTAGTTACAAGCGTAGGTGTAGCAATTGCTGTAAGGCACTGTTACGGAAACCGTGTAGGTTTCAGTGTGGGGACTACAAATATATTAACAGTAACGATTCATTAAATATTAACTACTGTGATGAGAAGTGATCTATAGGAAACAACAGAGAAGTTACGATTGTTAACTATTGCTATCTCAGTACATAATTATCAACATCGCGTGCTCCGCTTCCCAGAGTTCCCGTTTCCACGATGTTTTGCAAGCTGTCTCGATTCTGGGCCCTTCTCCAGGCCGTGAGCAACCCAAAGTTCAGTGTTCACCATGCTATAACACTTTTGTTTGTAGTTCTCTGGTTTCCTGACCAACTGCACGGATTGCGACCGTGCTTTCCGATGGATAACGATTCTCAACTACGATTTTACTTCAAGCGACCATCGATTGAGAAACCTTGTGCATTATGATAATGGTGCTTTAGAAGTCATTAAATTAGGTAAGGTCATATTATTAAGGGTTATAACCTAGACGCTGTATATTATGTGTGCGTAACTGTGTATATACACTGTGAACGGGAAAAAACCAGACCTCTACAATAAATAGGGAAATAAACACCAAATATTGAAAATGTTATTGAGTCTAAAACTATTTTATTCCAAACTATAATCTCAGATGATAATAATGCGCTAAAGCAGTTAAAAATTGACGTGCTGTCCGAAAAATATTATACGTTTCAACAGGATGGTGCTCCGGCACACCGAGCTCGCGATACTGTTGAACTTCTTACAAACGAAACTCCAGATTTCATACCCCCTACACTTTGGCCTCCAAATAGCCCGGACCTTAATCCCGTGGACTACAAAATCTGGGGTGTGATGCAAGAAAAAGTTTATAAGACAAAGGTGCGCGATGTCGGAGAACTGCGTGAACGTATAACTCAGGCATGGGATGAATTTGATCAAGCTGTAATCGATTCAGCAATTAGTCAGTGGCGAGCGCGTCTTTGTGCGTGTTTTGAGGCCAAAGGAGGACATTTTGAACACACATTATAACTAAAAAAATAATAGTTATATGATTCATATCCTTTAAACTGAAGTTCCACCACGTTTTATTAAAATATGCAAATTATTACAAAAATTATCGTAGTAATAAGAGAGGTCTGGTTTTTTTCCGTTCACAGTGTATAGTGTACATGACGATAGAACATCGTCATTGAGAATTGTCCGTTTCGGTGTCATTTACTCCTCCTCAGCCCGATGCAGGCCCTGGATAGCAGCGCCGGTGTGCCTGCATCGGGCATGCAGGCCTTAGGAAGGCCGGCCAACGGTCTCTGAGGCATGTTTAGCAGAATCAGTTACATTCCATACATTCCACAGCGTTTATCGTAGGACACACAGATCTGGGAAACTATATAAGAGGCAATCTAAGTCTATATTTAAATTAATCAATTTAGTAGATTATCTACTAAATTGATATGCGCTACATTTTTTTGGAACATTCACGTGTTACTGAAACTGGGCAATTCAGCTACTCAGAATTTGTTGAATTTTAACACAAAAATATTGGCTACTAATGCAAAAAATCTCCAGCTTCTCGGGACTTCGTCGGTTAGCCCAGACCCTCAGGAAGGGCTCTGCCGTTTAACTCTGCATTAATCCTAGATCCATACCTTGCACCACCACCACCCCCAACCTCAAAGGTCTGGCGACGCCACTGGTCTCCGGTCAATTCTTTCGTGGTCTCCTCCGTTCATTTTTCCTTCAGGGATCCAGAGCGTCAGTTGTTTAGCTCTTCTGCCTTTGTCCACAAAAATCAATTGTCCAATCTTTTTCTGGATCCAATGTTTGCTAAATGATTAATATTCCCGTTTTACTGACATGTCTCATTGTTTAGACTAGTCTATCTTATCTTTATGCCATATACATTTCGGAGTATAAGAGCAATTACATAAATTACAACGCTCACATTTGCTCTCAGATCTTGATGTTCATAAATATCTTCCTGAACCGTTTAACTTTTATCTTTACATAAACGCTGAGATACTGCTACCGGACTTAGATCTAATCAAAATTGTTCACATTACGTTTCACGATGTCATAATGGTGAATATAAAAATTAGCTCAATATAAGTAGCTGAATTTTGCGAGCTATGAAATTCTACTTACCCATAGGATACTGCTGATGCTGTGGAAGCGATGCTAAGGAAGACTAACGCACCAAGGTGCAGAGATCTGAAACCTGACACCATCATTGACGGCGTTTGGTTGTATGAACTCTCTACCATGAAACAATGCAGACACTTCCGCACCGAAAGAAACTTTTGTGAGGCTGAAGTTGTATTTAACAATTTTGTCACGTGGGAGAATTACGCTGATAGCAGTATATCCGTAAAATAATACCTCACTCACATAGACCAGATAACGCCGTGCTGCCCACATGAATCATTATTTGTCCCTGTGTATATAGGCCCCTATTTGGCCAACTAGGCCTAACGCCATGCTACATACATGCATCATTATTTCCCTCTGTGTATGTTTGGCTAGCGAACGCCCTGTTACCTACTTGCATCATTATAAAAATGTTGTCCCTGTGTATATGGACGTGCAGTCGCATGATGTCTCCGTATATAATAGACCTGCTCTAAATATAATTTATGACGCACTAAGCCACCTATACCTATTTTCACTATACACTCTAGCGTAAATTGCTATATTATCAAACTTATTAATCTAAGTTTTATGTTAGGCCTAATGACTATTTATGGACCTCATTTATATTCCAATTATTTATTATATAGGGCCTATGATTTTCACAAAATCTATTCTTCCTCATTGAGAATTTAACATCACGGGCAGTCTGCGATGCTAGATTTTCCGAAGAAAACAGGTTTTTTGCTTTCTGCTAACAAAGGTCAATGTACGTAGTTCACGAATGCCTGCATCGTACACTTCAAACTAACGGAAAGTCCTTATTGCCTATAATGTTGCACGACTAGTGGGTTTGGTTTGTTAGGGTGCGTAGAGCTGGTTAAGGCAGAATAGGGTGGCTCTGTTGTGGCCGGATTATGGTCGGTTGGGCACAGACTGTAGCTGATGTGTTTTAACAGATAAGTGACGTGGGTTTTAAGATCAATCGACAGAAAACTCAATAACTGCATATATCATGACACCGATCATCCTAATTGTCTTGGACCATCCTACTTGTATTCAATCATCCTACTTGCATTACATCATCATCCTTGTATTCTATCATCCTACTTGTACTCTATCATTCTACTTGTATTTGAACACCCTACTTGCATTCGAGCATGCTACTTGCATTAGATAATACTACCTGTACTCGATCATTCTACTTGCTTTCGATCATTCTACTTCTATACGATCATCCTACTTGCATTCGATCATCCTACTTGTATTTGATCATCCTACCTGTATTCGATCATTCTACTTGTATTTGATTATTCTTCGACGTGGTAAAAATGAAAAACATTGGTTCATCTAGCACGCATGCACGGGGTCTTATCAGCGAAACTAATCTTATCATAATAAACTTATCATAATAATATCATAATACCATAATATCATAATAAACTTATCAACGAAACTGAGAGCATTTCAGTGGATGATGGTTAATGAAGGTGGGGAAAGATAATTCAGAAAGTCACAAATGTTTCCTCGTAACATCTTCCATGTGTTTCAGTACATTGCTTTGTTTCTACGTTTCACCCAAACTTGCCTACCGTACATGTGTGAAACAAATTCTATGTGCTAGATGAACTATAGAAGTTTCTTGTTTTATATTCGAAACCCCAAGATTATTAAACATTTAAATATGTAACTAAAGCCTGGTATTACATGTTTAAGAATCTTTACAAATGGCTGATATACACTGTGTCCCGATGAAAAGTGGACCCCAAGAAAAAGTGTCATAACTCGGTCAAAACTTTTAGCATTTGCATGAAATTTTAAAAACAACAACAATAGCCATATTACAACCAAATCCTAACACCATTTGGAAATGTTGCCGAGTTTGTTAAGTTTGTGAATGTTTGAGACGCAGCCCTGAAAATGGGAAGTTTCCAACATACAAGAGCCATAGGCCTAAGGAAGTGAAGTTCAGCTACAGCTGGTGTTCAAAATGTCCTTTTTGTTCACGGACACACGACCGTGGACGTGGACGCCACTGTTTGATGGCCCGATCGATGATCACGTCATCAAACAGCTGCCACTCTTCAATCAGACGCGCCTCCGGTGATCGACGTCACGAATGCGGGAACGATAAACGCGCTCCTCCAGTACACTCCAGGTTTGGATTTCGCGTCTGATTGAAGAGTTGCAGCTGTTTGACCACGTGATCATCGATCGGGCCATCAAACAGTGGCGTCCACGTCCACGGTCGTGTGTCGGTGAACAAAAAGGGCATTTTGAACACCAGCTGTTGCTGAACTTCACTTCCTTATGGCTCATGTATGTTGGAAACTTCCCATTTTCAGGGCTGCGTCTCAAACATTCACAAACTTGACAAACTCGGCAACATTTCCAAACGGCGTTAGGATTTGGTGGCAATATGGCTACTCTTGTTGTTTTTAAAATTTCAGGCAAATGCTAAAAGTTTTGACCGAGTTATGACACTTTTTCTTGGGGTCCACTTTTCATCGGGACACAGTGTAGAAGTCTACAAGGAGTAAGTAAGTAAGCCCTTATTTCATTTGTTGGGCGCCACTTTGTCGAGTTAAAAATTCTCTGAGTTAAATAGCCTGAGCGTTAATGGTGCTTCTGGTTTCACGAATTTCTAGTTACTTTTCTGCGTATTCCACTTTTCACAATATTTTCTTGTTTCTTACTTTCTGTCCTTCAAATTTTTTCAAAACCTTTACTTCGAAGTTTTCAAGCCTTTTATGACCGTTTTTGAGTTTTTTTAGATTTTTAATGAATTTGGCTTTCTCATGCCAATATCGTTGAATATCTTGAAAAAGTAGAACCACACGCACAAGAAGGTATCCCAGTGTAACATACTGTAAATTTTCAATTAATTTCGCACAATATATCTCTTCAGCTGTGTATTGCCACGCTATATATTCCAAGTATTATAGTTATTTATTATAACAGTTCCTAATAATTGTTGGCGTCCTTCGAATGAAATAAGTTGTTACTCAACTGGCATTGTAGTCCAGTAGCATATAACTTGATATTCATTGTAACATCTAGCGTAACCCGCAAGAACCTCTTAGTTGACTTCGATCTGTTACAATAATTTTTATTCCAGTCCAAAATTAGATTTGGAAAATCATATAAAGGAAATTGCATTTTATTGTTAAAAGCAGGACCAATTCTTGCAATGGAATTCTGCGAGATGCCACTTATAGATTGGCTGAATTATAATGAGAATTGCTTTGAAGTGTGTGAAACTATGCTTGTTGTTACATGCGACATCGCCAAGCGAGTTCAGCACTTAAATGTAAAAAAGGTAGGAATAGCCATCAAGCCTACACTACAACACGACATAATGATAACAGGTAATTCTAATATGCATTGAAAAAAGTAGGATTATAAACCACGACTAGAGGTAAGTAAGTAAGTAAGTAAGTATATTCTTTATTACACCATTAACAAACGCACAATGGGACAGAAGCTAGAAGCATTGATTGTAAAACATTGAAGTAATAATAAATCGAAATAAAAATGATAAAATAAGTAATTAAAAAAGTAATTAAAAAAGGTATTATAAACCGTCACTGCTCTATTACACGCACATACCTTTAGGCTTATGAACATACTTCTAACATGGCGGCATATTTTGATTCCATGCGTACATTTCGAACTTTTCTAAGCCGGAATTGCAACAGTGTAAATTTTTACTCATTGTAATGTCTGTATATGAACTTCTGGGTTATTTTTTTACAAAGCTTTCAGCTCATGCGCATATCCAATGTTGATCGAAATTACGTTCTTTCACAGTGAATACTAATGATGCAGAAACAGAGTTTTACTTAATCTATTCGCAAGTCTAATTCATAGAAAATTCAAATCTCAACCTCAAAAGCATCTTGCCTAAAATCGTATTCACCTACGCTAACGCTCAACTGATTGATCGCCCACTAATATTTGGAATAACTGGATATTATGGTCGTGATTCAAATCCATCTAGTGCTAAACAATTTCTGATGTAATCAAGTTTCAATTAAAATTTAAGTTATGTTCTGTAAATAATTTATTCCTGTAGCACAGAGTTTTTCAAACTGTGGTCCGCTGGTCCGCGAAGGATGTGGCGGGGTCCGCGAAAGCGTTCTGAAAATGTTCACTAATTTTCATGCAAGGTTTTAGCATTAACAGCCTGTGTTTTCAAATTCATGCACTACTTATAGTATTCCTATTTATAACTGTATGATCCATACGCAGACTTGTTGTCCTCGAGATCGAGGTCTTGGTCTCGAGTGCACTCGAGTTCGTTTTTAAAAGTCTTGGTCTTGGTCTTGGTCTTGAGACCAAAAGTCTTGGTCTTGGTCTTGGTCTTGAGGTTCAAGGTCTTGGTCTTGGTCTTGAGGTTCAAAGTCTTGGTCTTGGTCTCGCAAGACCAAGACCAAGACCGGCTGTCAATATGAACAGTCATTTAACAAAACTCAAGAATTTAAAAACTTATCAAACCTGTTTGCATCATAACCTACAACAAATACCTACAGACGGATGCAAGTCTTGTTGGTCAGGAAAACCCATCGGCAGCAGCAACTAAGTCATGCTGTATATGGAAGCCCTGCCGAGACTTGTTTCTGAAGCCAGGCGGTCTGATAAACCAAGGGAGGATATCAAAAAGGCTCACCATTTGTATATTTACATCCAGTGCTTGAAAAGTTACTGTGTGTGCCAGCGACTTCAGCACCTAGCTATGGAAAGTATTTTTTCATGTGGCGGAATTTTTATGAGGCCCACAAGGCACGTCGTGGTCAGAAAATTCTGAGCGAATTGTTTTTTTTTTTATAAAATACAAAAGGCATTTGGAATAACAGGTTGCATGAAGGACTTTTGTAAAGACGAATTCGGAATTCTCTGCAGTCTGCATTTAAAGTAATTTGCTTGAATAAAATAAATGACTCACGTTTTCATTAAAATATTGATCCACAATTTTTTTAGGAAAAAGAAGTCTTTGCCTGAATGGGATTTTTTTGGGTCTTGGTCTCGGTCTTGGTCTTGAGGTTCAAAGTCTTGGTCTTGGTCTCGAGGTTCAAAGTCTTGGTCTTGGTCTTGGTCTCGAGGTTCAAGGTCTTGGTCTTGGTCTCGAGTTTCAAGGTCTTGGTCTTGGTCTTGGTCTTGAGATTTCAGGTCTTGACAGCAAGACTGTCCATACGTGTCGAATGACTCGAATTGGGTGTTATTCTTGGCGTACTACAGTGACGTAAGTAAGACATTAAAATTTTAAAGTCGCGTTACATTTCTAGTCTAATAAAACGTGCGTGCTTTAATCAAATTTAATAAATAATTTCTGCTTATCGACTGTTAATCATTTATGCACCCAAGGTAAGCGCGAGGTATATGTAATATGCTTGTCTATTTCCTGATTGTGTCAAATCTGGACTTGTAGGAATGTGTGGAATTCGCCTGATTTTATTACTATTATAATTAAAGCAGTTTCATATAGAGGCTCTTCAAGATTGCTTACTAAGGAGCACTCCCAGCCCGAAAAACACAGTTTTGAGGAGCGCAGGAAACAAGGCAAAATGACCATTCCAGGTCATAGGGCACAGTCACAGGGAAGGCACGGCGCTGCCGTATACGGCCGTCCGTGCGCGGGGAACAATAAGTTTAGCTTGCTCAGCTGAGAGCAACAATGCTGCGAACACGAAGTGGGACAGCAGAGCTCCCGCAGGTATGGAGGGGCCAAGCCCTCGAAGCACCGCCGGACCAAGGCGGTATGCGTGATGCGCTGTGGGTAGAGGAACCAGTGGAGGACATCCCTCATATACGCAGACACTCTGAAAAACTTGAGGATGCGGCCTACAAGACGGGCAGCAGAACGCAGGATTCTATTGTAGCAGAGTATGGATAACGTTTTGAAAAGTGAGAAAACAGTTCTTATCCAAAATAGCACTAAGAATTGACAGTCTGCTCAAAGCAAGCACATCCCTCCCACTGAAATTACTGGGTTTTGACGATCCGATGTAATTGATTTCTTTAAAAATTACTGTGTTCCATAATTATTGCAGGAAGTTAATAACAATTTACTCAGTGTAACTTTTTGTATTATTTATGGTCCCCAGTGTCATAAGCAAGTTTCTGATGAGGAAATAGTCTGCCTGTTATTTTGATTAAACTTTAAGTGAAATTTTACTTCTTAAATAGGCTACTTGGGTCCGCGAGCTATGCCTAGAAGAAATAGGGGTCCCCGGCTCAAAAAGTTTGGGAACCTCTGCTGTAGCATAGTTGTGTCATTCGCTGTAAGACTTGAACGTTAAGGGTTAAAAGAAGTTTTGAAGTCAGGCCCGCAATAAAGGAGGTGCTAAGGGTGCTGCAGCACCCGGGCCCACAGTTTTGAGGGGCCCGCATTTTCGAAAGTACATTAAAAAATTTATTGTACTTGTAATTGGGCCCCGCGCTTATGGCTATATATAGGTTATCACAGCACCCGGGCCCGCACTAGACTTAATGCGGGCCTGTTTGAAGTAATCAGCATTTTTATCTTAGACACAAACGGAAACAAATAATTTGTTCAATTTTTATTTCTTCGTCAATTAAGGAAAACACGTAAAAGCACAATCTTGATTAAGCAGCTTCAAATACGATGAGAAAGAAAAACTGTATGACAAACGTTTCCTGTGAGGGATTTTTAAAATAGGTTGGAAAAGAAAAATATATATACATGTAGGCCCTATATTATACCTTTTGCCAATTCGTTGTTTCTAAATAGGTCTACTCAAAGGCTCATGTGTACATGGCCGTCGTCGAGTTTTGTTAAGTAAATGGGGGGCCCTTACTAGCGGGACCCTGGTCCTTTTAGGGTTTCCTATTATCCACTCACAGCATGATATAGCCTTCTAAACCCATTAATATCTTAATGTTTCAAACCTTTTCATCATCATAGTGGCTATTTAAATTATATTTTATTGTATATTGTCACGTTTGCTCTGTGGATCAATAAAAAAATTGAATTTAAAAAGGCCTCTTCTAAAGGATTTTTCAATTAGGCCTATGATAGGAAATAAAAACCATATGCCAAACGTTTTTCCTAAAGGATTTTTCAAATACTATGGAAAACGAAAAACCATATGCCAAATGTTTTTAGTAAAGGACTTTTAGAATATGATAGTAAATAAAAACCATATGGCAAAACATAAGCCTGCCCATGTCCACTATATATAAAGTGTATGCAGTTCACACAAGCAAAGCTGAATCAGCTCGAAGATCTTACATCATAGGTATGTATGCATGTATCTGGCTATTTGTAAAGCGCCTTGAGAGAACCCAACAAGGTGTTAAACATGGAAATCTAACAGTTCTAATAAGTTGCGTCTTTAATGTTTTTGAAAGTGTTTCTTGGTCTGTTAAGCTAACTGTAAAACAGCCCTGCTACACAATGTAAGTCAGAGGCTTTTACGCACTACATTACTAATCGTTGCATGCTGCTGACATATTCACTGAGGCATGATGCTTTGTGCATAGGACATCAGCGCGATAGAAGTTACTAATTGTCATTTACTGTGTATATCAGTGAGAGAATTACAACGCATGCATTGACCTAAATAATCACTGTGCAAAACAGAAAAACTGCTTTAGAAAATTCGAAGTAGAGATGACACATTCTTCTGTTCAAAAGCTACTCCAGAAACCTGAAAGGTCTTTTAACATAAATCCGTCAGCATCTAAGCTTGAGTCAATATATTATTAGGAATATGAATAAGGATGAAAATTAACTAAATACAGGAGTCAGCATATCAACTGCAGCGAATAAAATATCCGGATAAGAGAATTCCATAGCAATTCGCTGTAGCTTATTCTGGTAGGGCCTTACTGAAAGTTCTTCTAACATAAATTCGAACGCATCCAATGATTAAAAAAATTTCAAATTAAGCACATCTCCGTGTACAATTGTAGTATGCATGTATGTAAATACGTCCATGGGTATTTCTGTCTTTATTTGCTTACTTAGTAAATTACTTATCTATTTGTAGGAACATTAGACAAACGGAATCTTGTTACAAATTTATTTTCGAGTGTCGTCGTACAGTGATTCCGATGTAGTCGCTGATTGACGTATATTTGTCGAGGTGTAGTCATTTTTTGCACGTTCCTTGGGGTTGTCGTAAGTGCTCCGAGTTGGCGCGGCAGCGTAGTAGCCTTCCTGCTGATCACCACCTGTTCGGAAGTCTCTGATCAACTTCAACAGAGTCTTGAACTCGAGTCTCTTCTTGGCAGCTGAATTCCAGCAAGGCGTCACAACAGTGTCGAATCTGGAATTATTATCTGTTATCTATTTATCTCATCTAATCTAGATTTTAATATTCTATTCCAATATGTGCATAACAAGGGCGCAACCCACTGCAGGAAGGAGACTTTCCAAGCACCTACAACTGGCGGTTCTTCACTGCCATGTATTTTGAATAGCTTTGCTCTCCAGCTCCTGCTTAGATATACTGTTTCAGAATACTGTGTCACAAAGAGATGATTGGGGTCACCCTGTTCCTATATCCAGGCTTAGGACTGGCACCAACCGAAAGAGCAGTGGCGGAGTTAGAAGTATTCTTAACCATGCTTCCAGCTATTAATTCATCTACCGCCATAGTCCATAAATAAACTGATCAATGGTCCGTTCCAAGTAAGCCAAAAAATCATCCCAAATATAAAGAATATAGACTTAGTTTTAGCGCTGTAGTGAGTTGTGAGAGAAAACGGTTTAGTTTGCAATGTCTAGCAGCTATGATGACGACGATTATAATGAGGATGTAATTAGTAACTTCTGCTGCGCCGGTGTCTATTGTCTACTGCACAAGGCATCAACCGATGGCACAATGAAATGCAGGGTGGAAAACCCAGTTGGCTAAATGAGTCAAGTCGTGAAAGCAAAAGCAACTTGAAGACGACGACGACGATGATGATGATGATGATGATGATGATGATGGTGATGGTGATGATGATGATGATGATGATGACGACGATGATGATGATGATGGTGATGACATGCAGGGTAGAAAAACCAGTTGGCTAAACAAGGGAAGACATGAGAACAACAGCAACTTGGGGCTAACCCATGTGGAAGAAGCAATTTATTCATGTGCAACAAGAGGTCAAAAGTAGCCATAAAACGACTGGCATGACTATTTGTTTTTGCGTACATTTCCAGAAAATTAAGTAACATTTGGTTTAATGACTTACAGTTCCGGCGGACATTCGTCAGGACGAGGCATTCTGTGTCCAGTTTTCAACAAGGCCTCGACTTCTGTACTTTTCTTTCCAAGATATGGCGTTGCCCCTGAAATTGAAAGTCACCGCACCAATAGCTGCAAATCACTTTTCCAAAGTCAACTAAATTCATCGGAAGTAAGAATTACAATCTTAGCCTGAGATTAAATGTTTATAGAAAAATAATGGTGTGTTTTTAAAAGAAGCTCTGTGGGTCTTTGCGCAAGAGCAAAGAAGGTCATAATGAATAAACCTCTATATGGGTAATTCCGTGGATTTTTTGGATTTCGTGTCCCTCGGCTGTAACAGCCATATTTTTTTATAGGTATGGAGGCACGGAATGTATCAAAATGTTCGTATTAAACTGTATAACAAAATCCGCTATCTTTGACAGATTGGATTGTTCGTTTTAAATTTCATTTAACGCTCCAAACACATTAAATCTCATTACAGTCCCGATCCGTATTTTTCATTTTTGGAGGTTTACAGAAATTGTAATCTCTTGAGCAGCTACACCAGTGATGCAATTTATTAAAGCTACGAGTGTCCTCTTTCATCTGCTTACGAATCGTCTAATTCGGAGGCTTATTTTAAGCATAGCACGGCAAACAATCTTGTCCCTGAGGTCGCACCTCATTACAGTCACGCGTGCATTCCGATACGAATCTCGATCCACTTTTAGACGCATCTTACCGGAAACGGCTCGCAACCCTTAGGGCAAGGACTATAAATAGACAGAAACAATAACTTTCCTAAACATGTGCCGTTAATGGCATAAATATTAAAAATTTAAGTGAAAAACTATCAATCCGACTTTTCATGTCTCATTACAGTCTTCATCTGTTATTTCTAAAGTTTAACTAACACGTGTATAGCGCTCTAACTTTTGAATGAAGCATGTGGTCCGAGTAAGAAAACATTGTTTGCGCTTCGTTAGTCCTCATAACATTCGGTGCATATCCATACTTAGTGCAGTTTTCTCATTACAGTCACGTCTCATTACAGTCACACTTAAAATATCAACCTATTATTTCTCATTCATGTCACGCTGTATTCTCATTTCAGTCACATTAAATACTATACCGTGTCTCATTTATGTCTCATTTTTTATCATTTCAGTCACACAGTCTCATTGCTGTCACAATTCTCATTACGGTCACAGTCGTTAAAAAACTGAATTGTAAACTAATCAGCATGCAAATTGAGCTAATTAGTGGTTATAATAATAGTGGATTCACAGGTTAACAATTTGGAATACCAGGTAAACAGCTAGTTAGTCTCACCTGTCTTCACTGGCGATAATAGACTTCTAAATTAACTAAATATGTATACATATATGAATTACAATACACTAAATATGTAAAGTAACTGTAAACTTTTAGTCTTTTATAGATTATTCAGTAAGCAGAACATTATATGGTCAGAATTCAGCTGTTATTTATATGATATAATAATTACTTTCTGGTTGTGAAATCATGAGATCACAGCTGCCCAAACAGGTGTGACAGTAATGATAAAATTTTCATATATGTTGTATAAATGACATTGTAAAAAAAAATTTCGCAAGTCTTCGTGCAGGGAAACTCATAAATTGATATTCTAAATGCATCGTAGATCAAGAAAATATTTGGTTTTATGCATTTATATACATTTCATTTTGGAACATTTGCTACATCCAAAATCCAAAGAATCCACGGAATTACCCATATACACAATACATAATATATATATATATATATATATATATATATATATATATATATAAATCCAGACATTTAAAGAAGCCGTGAAATTCTCTCCAGTCATGTTACTGTGAAACAGTAATTTCATGAAAATGCATCAGACTTTACTAGTCTTTGTCACACAATTTTTATTACTCCTTTGTTATATTTTTAGATGAATTAAAATTTGATTTTGAAACATAGTTTGAAATTAATAACCCAGTGAAATCATAACCTTACTCTAACCAAACAATTTCTAATCGCCAAGCATATTTCTTCACTCTCCCAGAAAATTTATAGTGTGATAACAGGCAATACGTTGCTAATATTGAAACTTATGTGTCAAAACTTATGACATGGATAGGCCTAATCTTTCCTAAAAACTGACCAAGTGAGTAGATTTCCCAGATGGTAACACCATATGACCAGACGTCAGACTTCTGTGTGTAGACGACTTTGCCTTTTCCCACTGACTCCAAAGTCTCTGGCGCCAACCACTTCAATGGCAATGCCACCTGTGAAGGTCAAAGTTTAGATTTTACAATTGGTGTTAAGTTGTCATATACGAATCTTAAGTATACCTTGTTGCACAATTTATTTGAACTCATTCAAAAAGACTTTTAAAACGGTTTACGTTTCACATTTTGCTGATTTCTATTCTTAAATATTCTCAGTATTGCTCTTATATTTCATTTAACACTGACATTTCAGTTTCAATATTTAACCTTGGTCATGATAAAAACATTCTTGTCACAAATTTTAGCTCTCTAAGAAGTATCCTAAATCTCGCACAAAAAGCTTCGAGGCTTTATTGAAATCAACATGCTACCACTGAAACATGTTTCGCACAGATCATCTATTTTTAAAATTAGTTTACTCTAGTATGTTTATTTATCGAAATAAATAACATTGGCAGAAAATGAAGTTATTGCAAAGATGCGACTCTATGTAAATTTCAGATTATAAGCTTAATTAAAGTAACAAATGGGGCAGGCACTTGGCATAAATAGCGGATGATGCCAGCAAAGATCCCACTCGAGCCTATCCCTTGCTATTAATGAGTATTGGTAATTACGCAACGTCACAGGAAACCTGCAAGGAAGCATGAACGGCATTTCAAGTCAACACTGTCGGTTCATTACACTCAAATCCTTTCCCAAGTATTAATTACAGAGTAGCGGAATTTTAATTTTATTTCAGGATTTGACCTAAATATTTATTTCAAACATATAATTTGTGGACAATTGAGATGTCAAGTATATATAACTTAAAGGCATCGATATTTAATTATAATCATGCGAACGGTTACATTCGCAGTGGCTTCCTCAGCTTGGTCTTCTGTTCCGCTGTCGTTGAATGTTCCAAAGCCGATCAGTTTAGCCACTAAGCCATTCATGCCATCCTTCTTCAACAGAACGTTCCTCATCGCAAGTCGACGATGAACAATCTGCAAAATACCTCGAACGCCATTATTAGGAATAAGTTGGTTCACAGCTCGCTTAAAATGCAGGCCAACACATTTGCCGGTATATCACACAAACATGTATAGGCCCTATACATTTATAAAAGATACATAATACTAACATATTACTAAGTCAACTAAGATAACGCAAACGAACGTCATTCGGCAATACAGACATTTATTCCCCATCACACACTCATGTTGCATAACGTATTTGTCGTTGCTGTCGTGCTAATAAAGATCGTTTACTTAACTACTTACTTAAATAAATATTTTGCCTGTAACTTATATTACCATATGTTAACAACTTCTTGCATTTCGATATGGTGCTTGTGACTATACGTTTCTTACTTTATGTGAATGAAGGAACTCCATTCCACTGGCAATGTGCATCGTGAAGTTGAGCATGTTCTCCAAGACGTCGGTTGTAACTTTTCCTACCTTACTGAGCCACTCCTTCAGGGTCAGGTCACAAAATTCGAGCAGCATAATCGGTCCTGTAGACAGAAGACGCTCAGCTTACAAAGCATCTATGACTGCGCTTGAGTAATTCTTTACTATCAGTTATTTCAAATAAATTTTGGACCGTTACATCAATTACATCAACCGTTAAAAATAGCGCTTGCAACCGTAATGTTAAAGTAACTTCATGTAATAAAAGTTGTGAAGTTTGACAGACGACTATGTAAAATGAATGAAGACGTGTGTCTGATAGACTGTCCCAAAATCAACTTCCCTTCCACTCCAGATATCACAAACTTTCTAGAGTGTATCATGCTTGCACAACACGCATTACTTTAATTGAGAAATTGGAACACAAATTAGTAGCGACTTGGATTACTGAAAACTGATGCTTTACCTTCGTCAATGACACCAACGAGCCTGACGATGTTGTCATGGGGAGGAACACGGTTTCCATGGAAAGCAATCTTAGCCCTGATCAAAGCCTTATCAGCGTCACTGGCGCCAGCTGGATATGAATAAAACAAAGCACAGAACTAATTTAACAAATTGGCAGGGCTTTATCAGGCAACGCTACAGAAAATCGGTATTAAAACTACTGCAAGCGTCTGAATAGATTTGTGGTGGGCATATTGTCGAATGCATTAAGTATCCCAGAGTTTAAGCGTAGTCTGTGTTATCTATGGGCTATTACTTAATGACAGACACTATTAAATCTCTTAAAACTGTTTACTTACTAGAAGACATTGCAAAAAAGAACTAAATTGTCGACTAGAATATTATGTGATGTAGTTGGCATTAAATTTGCAAGAATCTGTAAAAGAAAAATGCCAGTGATGGTATGAAAAGTTCTCAATGGCAAAATTTTAACCTGGAAGATATTTAGCTGCCACAGTCTTAGTTTCGCCGCCTTTCTTGAGATAAGCCTTCTTGACAGTTGCGAATCTACCAGCGGCCAAAGTTTCAGCCAGTTCCACCTGGTCACGGTTGACTCGCCATCCACCTGGATCGCTTCCGTCTACATATATGTCCTCATCTTCCTCGTCCACTTTGCCACGCCTTATTTTGGCTCTCTGATTAACAACATAATAATATACATAGTTATTCATGTATATTAGCTTAGAATTTGTACACAGTATGCGATTTATGGTTACGGCAGTGGGAGGAAAGACGTATGGCAAATGAGAAAAATGTACGAGAAATTAACTACCATAATTGTAAGGGTACCGTAAGGAGATTATGAGAAAAAAGAAGAAAGCTCTATCCGCTCCTTCCTCTCGAATTGCTCACAGGCTGGTACCTTCGAGCCTATGCGTTCTCCTCGGTCCCCTATACTTATTGGCACTTCTACAGGGATATGTCTTAGCGCCACGCTTCTTTATTTTCTTTAAACGACTGTCTTCAGTCGCATTCTCTCCTGAGAAAGGGGTACTTCTCATCAATATGCTGATAACATCCAGGCCTATGTTCTTGACCCAGCAGCTGCAATGACTACTTTAGACAGGCTGCTTCTGCACTGATTCACGCTATCATCTCCTCCTGAATCGATTTTCGAAATGCTATCCACGGTGTATTCCGGTCTGGGCTTCACTCTAACCTTGAAATTAGTCTGTTCTTATTGTTTCTGCTGGCCTGATTGGCGGTATCTCGTAATTTGGCCACGTATCTACATGCATGCGTCATACATTGCTCCGGTTGCGTATCCCTCAACGCGTCGAATTTAAGATTTTTAACCTTCTTGCGGCACTACTTGGTGGGAACTGCACCATCTTATCTTGGGTCACTCTGTATCCCTGCCTCGTCTGTTCCTGGCCGCAGGTCCCTTCGTTCGGTCCATCAGGGTGTTCTTCTTCCCTGGTTCTTTCCTCTACAACTCAGCACAGAAGCTTTGTTTTTGTCGGTCCTGTGGCCTGGTACAACCTTCCTCATAAAACTAGAGCTGAGCTAGTCAGCCTATCTCCTTCTCTGTTCCGCAAGCGTTTAAAATCTATTCTGTTTGAACGATGTTTCTCCTTGTTGGATTGGGAACGTTAGTGATGAGTTTTCCTTGAAAGTTGAGCTTTACAAATTTTCATTTATGTTCCTGTCATATGTTTTAAGAAAGTCCTCCTTTGCACTATGCAAATCGCATCCTGATTGTGAATACTTATATCGAGAAATAACGTTACATACAGCTCAGTACTTCATTTGACTTGACTTAGTGGCCTTGGAACGATTTTGTTGGTAGGCCTACTTAGTGGCATGTTATCCACTTGCGGTGTATGCTTGTGCAAGTAATTATGCAGAATACAATTTATGGTAAATTGTTAGAGGGGCTATATTTGCCCATCTAGGATCCTTTTAGGGTGTGTCGATTTTGCGAAGTAATAAACCGGCTTTAATAAATATATCTACTACATAAAATTAGGTTCGCTATTTCTTACTTTGCATATCTGAGTTGCTATTTCTTAGGTAATATTTAAGAGATTGTATTTTATTAATCTCTTCTCTTTGTTTCTCTTCCGTCAGGCCGGGGCCGACGATGATTCCTCAACTTGACGTCTCCAGGTTTCTCTGTTCCTGATTTGTTTCTATTGCCTCTCTCATATTCAGGTTCATTTTCTCTAGATCCTCTCGTATGTTATCCATCCATGTTTATTTTATTAATACACTGGAATAAATACGGAGATACAAGCCATATTAGTTGTGCACAGGAGAACAAGTTGATGCCCTTCACACATTTGGTCTTTCAAAGATCCGTCTATCCCTTTCCAAACTGTTTTAAAAGCTGAAGCCAGATTAATAGCCCGACTTTCACTCTCGTCTCATATATTTTCTCTTTTATGTTTGATCACCTGCACTGGTTCCCTCTTACAATCCGAAATCAGCTTAAGGTTTTTACTTTGGACCACCGGTCTTACTCTGGCTTAGCGGCAAAGTATCTCTGCAACCTTATCTGTTTGCGGGTCTTAGCTACCTCTCCTGCCCACTACGCTTACTTGACCTCCGTAATCTTCTTGTCTTACGAGCAAGGACTACCACGGCCGAAGCCAGAGCCTTTGCCAGCACTGGCCCGGCACCTTGGAATCAGCTTTCTCCACTTGCACATATTTCTCTATTAGCTGGAAGCTCAAGTGCCTATTTCCGCTGTCTTTCTACTGCTTTCTTTTCACTGGACCTTTCGCAATTGGAGCGCCTCTGAATGGCGAGAGGCGCTTTACAAATTATAGATACAATACAATACAATAGTAAGTGCATTTACACATAACAAGGAAAGCGTTGAATTTCACTGTCAACTTCGTGTGTATACGTATTGTTTCTTAAGCTATAAATGCTTACATAAATGGCGTGCCCATCCGCCGAATGGACTTTCTCGGTGTTTGTTATTCTCTGTCGCACGGTAGTGGCGAAGGTTCGAACCCTGTCCGGAATAAGCTGTTTGTTTTGATTCCATCTCAGAACCATGAAGATAACGAGAACGATCAATACAAGAAGAATCAAACACCCTGCAAGTTATTACAAAAAAGAACATCTTTACGGTGAGGAGTAAGCAGATAGAATCAAAGCAAATCGAACAATGTTGTCAAGAACGAAATTCCTGTCAATAAATTTGAATAGATTAACCTAAAACAGGAATTCGACTGCAAGTAACGCAGAGGGGCATTAGCCTAATTCATCGTAAACTAATGTCCAAATCGATCTAATTTAAGCAATTTGTAAACCGACTTCAAACCCTATTCCCCAACCTCTTAACATTTTTGAAGCGCTACCAAAGTTGGGTAACAATTCATTGACTCTAACGCAATCAGGTATTTGCTAATAGATCGATGACTTTTAGATAATTATAGTACCACAACAAAAGGCCCATATTTGTACACGAACTCGCAAATTCCTCATACTGAAGGATTTGCAGTGATTAGCTCTAAACACTGCAAAACATACTGATATCAAATTTGAATAGTTTATATAATAAATTCTGTGAAACGACCTGGGATTGCCTCTAATTATAATTGCAATTAGTAGACTTCAATCGCACCCGTCTCTGATGTACATGGCATTAACCGATGTATTGTGTTGTATCTGGGCATTTAATTATCTTCTTGTACCTGTCCATCTTCTTGTATCAGCTCAGTCATTTCGTTTCCAACTTAAGACCTACCTTCTTGAGTGGTGCACCATAACCAAACCCTAATCTGGCCACCATGCTGAACATCAATCCGAAAAGATAGAGTGGCTTACTATGATGGACAAACAATCCCAAAAAGGTAGGTCTTAAGTTGAAAACGAAATGACTGAGCTGATACAAGAAGATGGACAGATAAGATGCAAGAAGAGAATTCCAAAGTCTAGGTCCCGCATCCCAAAAGCTCGTTCACCAAGATCAGTTCAAGTTCTCTGTCATTTTACGGGGTTAATTTTGGCACCGAGGTCAAGTAAAACAAAAATCAGGAATTTGAGATTAGTTTCTTGTCGTCTATAGTGTCTAGTAAGACGAAAACGAAAAAGGGTCTGAACTACGCTTCACAGCGATATTATTATGGGCGACTGAACCTCATCCGTCAGTTGTCACCTACCGATTGCGATGGCTAACACAGTTCCGGCAGTAAATACGGCGACTACAATGTAAAACATAGCATTTTTTAAAGACAAACGGCAACATGCATCCATTCAACCATGTAGGTATGCATGTATGCATGTATGCATATTTGTTTGTATGCATGTTTCTACGTGCAGCAAATGCATTGATTATCTAATGTCTTGTATGTACTATTGTTAATAGAGAATTAATTAACGACATTTTCACTAAAAGACGCGACACTGAACTAGTAAGTAACAGCGACAGTTATATACATGCATATAATACATAATAATGTATGTACACATAATGTGTGCACAGGCCTACATGTTTACTTGTGAAGTACAGTGTAGTATAATAGGCAACGTGGCTTGGAAAGTGGTTGGAGAAAGAAACGGAGACAGCGAGAATGCAACAGAAAACAAGACTCGCAGATTCAGTGTGGCATGATTAATAAACTCATTTATTCAATTGTATTTCAGCTGAGAACTAGCAAAATGCATTCTTACCAGGTCTGCATTTCGGATCGCCTTTTTCAAATTTAATCTAATGTAAAGAAACAAAAATTCAATCTAAAGTGAATACGAAGACATTCTCACAGTCAAGCTCAAGGGAGTTAGATCACTGAAAAACGAAAGGAAATAATATTATTAATTAATTAATTAATTAATTAAATTTGGAACGCGATCACCGTCACATCGAAATTTGAATCTGATTCGCAGAGTCAGCCTCTCCTCACATAGTTGTGTAATCGGTCTATCGGGGACGGAGTCCTGCCTCCATCACAGAAGAGATCGACCCTGATTCCCGTACTAATCGTAATCGTAATCGTAATCTCGAGACTTCTACAGCGCCCAAAAAAGCTACGTCGCGGGAACCAGCTTATTCACAGGCGCGATGACCTTGATCCTTCCGATCCAGCGAACTAACGCTTCGTTCCTATCGAAAATCATCGAAAAGATCGCTGCTGGTGAGTTAATCACCAATCTTGAGGGAAATGGCCTTCTACCAACCAATCAGTCCGGATTCAGAAGTTCCATTCAACTGAGACCTTCTGCTCCTCCTCCTGTCTGACATCTACGGGGCTATTTGACAGATCCCAGCTTAACCTACTAGCCCTGCTCGACGTCAGCGCCGCTTTTGACACCGTAGATCATGAAATTCTTCTTCAGCGGTTGCATTTCGCTTGGGCTTTCAGAGAATTTTCTTGAATGGATAGGCTACTTTCTCAACGGGCGCTCTCTCAGGGTGGTTCACGGCCCCACTACGTAGGTCTGGGTAGGTTCCCGCTCCGTACGGTCTGACCCATGGCTCCGTCCTTGGTCCTTGTATATTATTTATACATCTGGTCTTGCCTCGCTCCTTGTGAAATATGAGGCACTGGGTCAGCTTTATGCTGATGACATACAGGCATACTTGCACTGCATGTCATCCAACGCCTCTTCTGCTGTCGGGGCTACGGGCCGAGGTTTAGTAGCATTAGAAGCATGGATGTTCTCAAACGGTTTGTGCCTAAACCTGGCTAAGACTAAATTCATTTGGCTGGGCATCCAACAGCAACTTGCTAAGCTTGACCTTACCGCCCTCGCCGATAAATTTGCCTGTTATACTTTCTCTACGGTAGTTCACGATCTTAAATCCTGCTAAATCAAGAGCTTACTCTTGCACTTCATCTCCATTGCCTTGCCCCCACTTTCTTCTACCAGCTGCGCCAGCTTCGCATTGTTGCCCGCTTTCTGACGTTAGTACATTCCTTTATCACAGCTCGACTTGACTACTGTTCCTCACTCTACTATGGCCGACCTTCTAGTCGTCTGGCGTGCCTCGTTCGAGTGCAACGCTCTGCGGCGCGCCTTATTGGTCGAATGCCAAAATTTTGTCAGGTCTCTGGTCATTATGTTAGAGGTCCTACATTGGCTCCCTGTCAGCCAGCATGTAGTATACAGGGTTGTTACCCTGCTGTGGAGGTACCAGCTGGGATGGCTCTAGCTTACCTGGGGATCCTTTGCCTCCCCGTGCTGCAAGTTCAGGGTAGTCGCCACCTCCGCTCTTCGGGGGGGGGGTGCTCATTGTGCCTTTCGACCGCACAGCCCCCATGCAAAAAACGTGCTTTTTCAGTGGTGGGTCCGACGGCATGGAACGGGCTCCCCACACCTGCACCTGCTCCCCAGAACTCCCTCTGATACGTTCTACACTCGATTGAAAACTGTCTTGCTTGGCCGTGCTGGAGTCGGGAGCACCTCTGAGTGGAAGAGGTGCTATATAAATACCCGTGTGAATAAATGAATGAACAAGTTAACTGTTCCTAGAAGATCTTAATAAGACAGATTACAGCCCATCAGCCTTATTATTCTGACATTTAATTATTGTGGTTCAATTAATGGATCGGTGACTTACCACTAAAGGTTGTCTTTGTGCTGCTGACTGTCCGGCTTGGTTGATCACAACGTAACTGAACCTCATCGGTTGATCAGCTCTGTAGTGTCTGTCTATGTCGCAATGGTCGATGTCTACGCGAATGATGTATTCGAAGCATTCTCCACTCTTTATGCAATAGCAGTCGGTGCTTCTTCGCTTACAAATGGCCTATAACAATTGGTCTATTGTATGTGCTCATAAAGTGTCTTCAACAGTACTACTTAATCTACTGTGCTTATTTATTCCCTTTGACTAGGCCTACTACAACTGGATATACTGCTCTAAAGCGCATCCAGTTACAAGGCACCGAAACATATTTTATTAGTCTTTATTTGCACGTCATTCAAATTAAAACTAAACAACTGAAATTAAAATGAAATTGCAACTTAATTTTGTTGTATCGTCATATTAAGCATCGATTAAGTAAGCTTATATCGATTAAGCTATAATTAAACTGAATCATCAAACTGTATCCCGTCACCGCGTCGCGTCACAATACAACACATTTCATTTCTACAGATTTTTCCTACATATGCAAAAGTAAATACAAAATAAAAGCTCTATTCAAGAAATATATATGGGATCTTTACTAATGCTCTCTTTCGTCTGTTGTTGTCTGGCCTCAGTTGTGTAGCCTTAACAGTTCCGCTGGTAATGTTAGCTGCCTGCTGGTATGAAATAGTAATCCAGTAGTGGACTTCTGCAATGCCACTCTGCATATCGTGGGCCTTGATTTCAACACTGAAAATGAAAAGACAAAGTCTAGAAAACACCAAAGTATTTCTGTCGATGAAAAAATTCAGGCTCGGGTTCAGAAAGTTTGGTCACCAGTCCGTGAAACAGTCCTTATAATTCATAATTTTTCAACTTATCCGCGAAAATGTATAATATTTCAAAGTATTTTAATCAAAATCAGTAATCATTGACAACTTTAACAGCAAAACCCATGAATCCCCCATACTTTATGTAAGTATCCCTCCAGGTTGCAATCCTGCGCTTGCAATTACTGGTCCGCAAAAAACAACAGTGCCTAGCTTTAAAAAGTTTAAGAACCACTGCCATAACGGACTAAATCCTGCGCAATAGATTATTCGTATTCCCATTAGTATATTTTGCTCCAAAACGGAACCCACAGTTTTTCAGGCATCGCACAAAAATTCACCTGCTCGTGTATTCATCGTTGGAGTTTTCTCGCAGGACTGCAGATGCATCAGTGTCGATCTCAGGTGGAGAGGTATCGAAACCGATCTGGATTCGATCCTCAAAATAATTGCCGACGACATCGAAGGCTCGCATCCAGATGACGACCGTGTCATTCGGGGTCAGATTTGGCATCACGAGTGTCGTCTGGAAAGCGTCGTGGCTATAACCACCCCAGGTTGATTCCGTCAGTTCTCTGGTGGTTTCGTTGTTGTCTTCGCCGAAATCTGCTCCTGGACTCAATCCAGTTCCACCTTGTTTGTCCACCTTGAAGGCCAGCCTGTATCCCACAGTGCCGTTGCTATGTTTCACTGCATGTATGGTTCTGTTACCACCTTCGTTTACTAAGTCGTCATCGATCACGTTCGGCAAGGCATCCACCCTGTATAACCATCCTTCACTAACATGCACCGGATTCGTATATCTACCCTTCCAACTCAGGGTCAGTCTTGAGTTACCATCTGCATACTCCCTCAGGTCAGATGTTATCCATCTGTATCCAGATTCCTTCGATGCCTCGTTCACTACAAGCGGTTCCTTGGTGGTTGTCATGTGGTTCTTGTCATCGTAGAGGACAATCTTTCTGGCTCTGGACGGATTTTGTGCCTTGTCGTATACAGTGAGTTCGATGGAGTACACACCAGGTGATGGAAAAGTGTACGTGAATTTGTTGGTAGTAGTTACGTTCAGTTCATTTTCCGGTCGTTTGGGAGTTTGTAAAAGATCGCCAGGTGCCTTGAGCAACCGATATATTTTCGCATGATATCTGTCTATCCCTGATTCGCTGTCAATCCAGTTGTAGAATTCGCCTTCAATGACAGCATTCTAAAACCCATGCAACAATGTTGATGTCAAAACGTTCCCTGGACCTGTTGAAATTAATGAGTTGTCTGATTGTTGCAGAAATCGGTCATTATGATGCCTATTGTTTCCTCAAGGATTGCTAAACATTTTTTACTTTGCACAATTTGTGCTGTCCACCTTCTTCATTGTGTGAAAATGTTCATCCAGAAAAGGTATTCTCCACTCATTACTAATATCTTTATTGTATACAGTTCAATTCGGTGCGATTAAACCGTTCCAATTGATTGATTGATTGATTGATTGCTTCATTGCTTCATTGATTGATTGATTGATTGATTGATTGATTGATTGGTTGATTGATTGATTGATTGATTGATTGATTGATTGATTGATTGATTGATTGATTGATTGATTGATTGATTGATTGATTGATTGATTGATTGATTGATTGATTGATTGATGATCAGACTGAAAAAGAAACTGACTACTAACTGACTGATTGATTGACTGACAGTTTCCTTGACTGATTGATTTAAAAAATGGTATCTGGTCTTGATGATTTGGTTGTGTACTTTGATATGGTTAAAATCCTTCTAGTGTCAGAGCCATAGTATAAAACTTAAACGCAGGAGGCGCTCTGATTCAAAATCATTAGAAATTTCAAATTTGAAATTATCATATAAAATGCATGGTTACGCTACTTGATAAAAGTCACGTTACACACTCAATGCAAAAATACGTATGTAACATTTCAAATCCATTCAAATCAAATCATTTTATTTCTGTAACCAATCACAAGAACAAAGGAAACAAAATGAATCAACATGTTACGTGAGGGGGCTCAAAAAGGGATTAAAGATCCCGCTACACAGTGACACCTAAGCTCGCTTCCATTATAATCTATTATTTGAAATCATTGTAAATAATATTAACAAATAGCCATGGACCATGTCAGCATGAAGAGCATGACCCTTTACATCAAACTTCCAAAAAGCCATGGTAAACATGAATCAAACCTTGACTGCATCCTGTTTCAGATAGATGGCTGGGTCACTACAGCTTCTGGTCTGACGACAATGTACCGGAGGTTTTGCATCCACCGCAAACAAAACCCGTCTCTCGATTACATTACTGCTGCTAATTTCCTCAGTTCTACTTGAACTTCTGAGTGTCTTAAATCCACCTAAACGAGCAAAGACTTTTACTCCTATCCTAAAAACAGAAAAATCAAAGAGCTTAGTGATGTAACTTTTCCTTTATTTTTGATGCTACTTCCATACTTATGTGAAATGGAAATCCGGAGCCAATGTTTCCATTTATTCGTTATCTGCGCAAAAGAAGTCTGATTATGCGATCGATATAAATTTACAAGCGAAGTATGTTGTAGAAATTAGCAAATGTTAGAAATGACTGGTGGTCGGTTACCCATCCACCATTTCGGACAGAGTTAGTGACCCACTTGGTCACTAAATTCCGGCGGCATTCCAAGGCACAGCAAGGAGACGAAAAAATTAATTGGTAAAACGCTTGCATTTTGGTGCTATATAACCTCATTTGTATCGTGCTGCGATAGGCTTATATGTCCCGACGCCTGAATAGCAGGCCCTAGGCCCTACTGTATCTTCGTAACATAAGGAAATGAAACATTCGTTTGCATATGTCATTTCCAACAAAAATGCTTGACGCAGTGACATGTATTCAAATTATCTGGTTTCAAAGTATTTGGCTATGCTCGCTTCCGCTGACTAGTAGGTAAAGGAACGGCATCATTACTGGTCCACTTCTACACAGCTGATAAAGTCCTTTAGTCCAAACGCACAAAGCTATTGAAAGTTCTTGATTCATAACGCGATTGAACCCATTCAACCCAGATTCCCTGAAAGACCGCCGGTTTTGATAACTTTGCTGGGCCAGACATGTATATTTTAACTTAGTCACTGGTTTTAAGACACTGGTAGGCCCTAATGATTTAAACTTGACGCCGATTGTCGGTTAGCATTAAACTGTTGATACTAGAAGGCTAGAAGGTTTGGTATTCGATTATACATATGGTATTCGAATGCTGCTCCCGCGATAGGTTTCCATTGCCAGAATTAACATGCAAACCGTATTAAAATGTGCTCGAATGTATTCGAATATATTCGAGCGTCTTTTCAACGCAAAGTGAAGAACAAAGTAATTAACCCATTTTTACAACTCTATCTCGGTATTGTTTACTACAGTTGAGGTCAAACGATGAACTCAGAACAAAGCAAATTTGCTTGCTCTAGAGAGGAATCCTGTCTGGTTTCATTTTAGCAGCATTGAGTGTGCAATTGCTTTTCCTTTGAATAGCTTTACTTCCTGTTATTGAATCTTGAATAGCTTTACCTGCCATAGTTTAACTTATTGCTGAACTTTCATTGCAAGATACTCTTAAACTCAACTTACGTAGAGTTTTCGCTCAGACCAGGAATACCGAATTCCGTCCAGCTGATTGTTTTACTGGGACATTTCACGTTTTCCTTAGGATCAAGATGGCTGTTTTTGCATACCGGCGAAATGCTCTTTACTAAGCGCAGTCAAACAGAATACATCAGGCATATATGAGAAATTCTCCAAGAAATATCACAATCATTTTTTCATAGTTGGAATAATCTTCAGTTTATGGAAATGAAGTGATGAAGTCTGTGTATGTTAGTATGGATAACATGATGTGATTTGAAGCGTATTGTATGGAACGATATAATATGGTATGGTATGATGCAACATACCATGGCACAGTTTCTTATGATATAGTACAGCGGTTTTCAAACTTTATTTCCCAGGTAAAAAGCCGAATGTTGGCATACCACCAGCAAAAGATCAGATAAAAAAAACAGGCGTATGTTGACAAATTTAAAAATTAATATATAATTTTAAGAATGTAATCTTTTTGAATTTTTCCGCGTACCCCTTAGGGACGCCTGGCGTACCACCGTTTGAAAACCGCTGGTATAGTATGACATTACATGGTATGGCAGAAAGTGTTGTAAGAAAGAGTAGGGTATGGTATGGCATGGTGCAATGTGGCCTGGCATACTATGGTATGGTATGTTATGGTATGGCGTAAAACTACACGACATAGCATGGAGGGAATGTGGTATTAAACGAAAATAGTATATTATGGAACGGTATGTTATGGAGTGTTATAGCATGTAACGGTATGGCATGGTATGCTGGGAATTTGGTATGCTAAGGCATGCCATGGCATGGTAAACTTGTGAATACAGCATTTAATTAAGAAAACAGCTGACTAACCGATAGGACTTCCGAAAGATGAAGAACGCAGAGTAACTTCAGCGTTGGTGTAAGTGACTCCAAATCCTGCCTCTGCAATGTGGGTTGTTTTTGTAGGAGGTACTGGTTTGAATGGATTCGAGTACTCTGCCTCCCACCATGCCTCGATTCTTGAGAATGACTTTTCTCCAACCCACGTCAATTCCGGATCATGTCCTTCGACGGCGCAGTTGGCTTGGGCGACTTCACGTTCAGGACTTCCTGTGAACAGCTTCACTTGACAGCTGGATACTTCGGGCGTTTGTCGGACTGTTGGCAGAATAAAAAAATAAAAAAAATATACAAATTATTCAATAGTTTAAAATTTATATTTTAAGCAGTTTCTGTAGAGTGCTGAATCCACTCAATACACATGTTGACCATCATCATCATCATCATCATCATCATCATCATCATCGTCGTCGTCGTCGTCGTCGTCGTCATCATCATCATCATCATCATCATAATTCTCATTGTCATCATCAAGATCATCATCATCATCATCATGAGTTCCTGACGCCAACCATTTGACAGCGATGAGTACGAACGATCTTCATTATCCTCGGGCGTTTAGTTGTCAAGCCTGGTGCACCACGCAATGTTAATCCAAGTATTCTTATGTTATCATTGATGTTGACGTTAATGTGTAATTACAATAGTTGCCACACCCCTAGAGTTAAAATCAAGCTTTGTGTTTAGTCGCTTCCACACTCGTTTGCTTTGATTGTATTTAAGTGACTTACTTCCAAAGTTATAGCTCCAAAAGTTATTGCTTCAACACGTGCAAAGGTCAATCGAAGAGCACTAATAGCTGTTTCCTATATAGGAGCAATTATCCGCAACCCTACACCCTATGCGCATGATTCGAGCCTCGAAATTACTACAGTAATTACATAAGATCATTTATGTTACTGTCGTCTATACCAGATGCTCAGGCTAATTGTCGGTGACTCGTGATTTATTTGGCTTTGTTTTCACGCCAAAATATGCTTTGTGGTTATATAGTTACACTAGAGATGAAAACCTATTATCATACTATCTAATAATGTACACAACGGACAGAAAAGATCAAGTCTATAAATTAAGAAATGTACTCATTGCCATTATTGTAAGAGTGATGTGGCGTGAATCCAACATGACTTTCAGAAATGTTAGCATAACAACTTTTCCTAGGAGCATGCTGTCTGGCTTATACGGTTGACTCTCTTGAATGAAATTTAACATTCTATGCATTAGTTCAACATACATTAAGATTGATCAGTTGAACTAGTGTAAACCTTAATGGTATTGGTTATGGTAATGTTAATTGCAAATTTATATGGTGCCACTTCATGAAAGACTCATCAAAGGCATTCCAGACTTAGCACAATGAAACCATGATCGAACAGCATGATCTTCAAGCGTTTGCGGAAAAGAGGCAAAGAGAGGCTGAGAAGATCATGTCTCAAGTAATGAATGAACCGACCTTCATTATGTCATTGTAAGACTGTATCTCTGCTACAAATGGAGCTGCATTATAGTAATAATAATCTTCGTTAATATTTTCAAACTAACAATTACGCAGTATGATTACAATTCAGTATGAGCGGATGATCACAAGCTATTACAGGAGCCGAAATTTAGCTGTATACGGCAGCCATACAAGGTGCCCATAACGTCCTACATCTCATTTTCACAACGCGCCATCTCGCGAATGATAAGCTGAGTGGACCTTGGGAGGATTGCGGGGAGCGATCCCGCTACCTACTGCTCTTCACGCCAGTGATGTTACCACTACTCTATGGACCCCCTCCAATGATAAACCTAAGGATTTGCTGAAAACGTTCTCACAAGCCGCATGAAATTGCGTGTTATATTATCAACGTTACGCCTTAGCTTATTACTAGCACATGAATAAAGTCCAAGTATTTCACCTGAGTGTCAGCAACACCGCATTCTGGGAAAAAAAGAAACATCTCAAAAAGAGGTATGATGCCGTGATTCAATCGCCAGACACCAAGATGTCACCGTTAAGTGTTAAGTGTAATTGACTGTTGAAATTATGGCCTTTGTAGAGTAGGGCATAATATGCTAGTGGCTACTACACTTTATACATTCTGACGCATTCAGCCTGAATATATGTTTAATATTTATCAATGCGCCATATAAAATTATTTTCTTAGGATGTGTAATTCTGCAATAGCTGACCGACTGAACGACATGCCAGCTGTTGGCTTACTATAATTCTACTTCTTCATATGTAGAGGGGCCAACAAATGCGTTTTCCACTTTTCAGAGCCTCTTAGACGCTGGGGTGTTGCATGAATGTTCACGCTTATTACTTCCTGAATGGTTGTTAATTACTATTGTGCTACAACAACACAAAACGGGTGTCTGAGTTAAGACAATATTTGTACTGACACTTCTCGCAGTTTGTTCCGTCAAACTGTGGTGGGCAGTTACAGGTGCCGGAACCACAACTACCCGGGTAGCACGACTTCTGCGGACACGCCACTGAAAATAAGAATTGTGTCAATGTGATCAAATAACCAAGTAACTTACTTAAATTCAAGTATGAAGATCATGTGTATACTGCTGACATCTGCTTGGGAAAGGATTGTAAATCGCTGCATCAAACATCTTCCAACAGTCTGAACCTACCTAATCAGTGTCTGATATCCTTGTAATTATATTAAATTGGCGCCATAGAAGTGATTAGTTTATTAGTAATTAGTTTTTCATTCGTGTGAGATCGATGCTAGGTATAAGCAAGCTGAAATAGAAAGACATGTATAACAAAAAGAACTGACAAAATGCAATGGATCTGGGCAGTGTATGTCAAAGCTTTGGATCAACCAATGAGAACGTTCCAGAGCTCAGCGCTGTCGCATCTCATTGGCATCACTAAGCGAGAACTGCACAAACTACCAATGGTTCAAAACTCTCTAGCTCATGCCATAACAAAGACCTCTAAATATCAGTATATCGCGAATATATTGCAATCACTGCACTGGCTTGCCATCCAGCACTGAATCCATTTTAAATTCTGTCTCATAGTTCACAAAGCAGTACATTTTGGTCTCTGTTTCCTGCTCATCCCTCATACAAATAGATATTGCAAGCGATCAACGGACATTTTGACTCTTGTTGTGCTTCCCACCCGAGCAGAGTTGGGATCTCTGGCTTTCTCGGTAGCTAGTCCAAAGCTATGGATGTCACTGCAGTGGCGTCACAAGGGTTGGTGTCACCCAGTGCGGCAAGTCATGGTGTCATCCCCATGGACCTCCTCCCTTAGTCCCTTAACAGTCCATGCAATATAATGACGGCCCTGACAGGAGCGCATTAGAAGGTAAATAATTGATACTGATACAGTACATGTAGGCCCTAAGCTGGGCTTACGAAAAATGTTTTTGTTTTCATCTGTTATTGTTAATTTAAAAATAAGAAATTTCTGCTAAAACTCCGCAAAAAATTTGTCTTCACAACCATTTTGCCATTTCGGTGTCACCCCCTCTGAAGGTATCCCCCGGTGCGGCCCACGCTCCCCGCACCTTCCCTAGTGACGCCACTGTGTCACTGCTCAGTTCAGTTCGTTAGATTAATTCTTTGATGTCGTTGAGGTCTAAACTTAAGAAGCATCCATTGCTGTAGTCGGCATTCTGATAACGGAGATGAAGAGGTCATTAAATTTGATAAGATAGATCTCATAATTTAAGATTCATCAAATACAACACGTTTTTTTAACTCTAATCGGATACAATTTCTAAAACAATATCTTCCTAATTATCTCTGAGCTCATAAAGAACACCTGTTTTTAATAAAATTTAATGCGAAAAATAAAAATTTTAAATTAGTAGGCCCACGTGAAGTAAAATAAGAACATTAAATAAATTAAAACAACCTAATTGCATAATAATAGTTCTACAGAATTAGACATTATTTCCATCTCATGTTCAATATCATTTACAATTTTCATCAAGTTGAATCTAATCGCAGCGTGGTTTTTAATGCAGAGTTGAAGGTTCTAGGCCTGCACTTCCACATGTTAATATTCCTACCTGCAGTACATACTCCTGAACCGGAAGTCAAGCATTCGCATCTATTCCCTGGCACACAAGACTGACCCTCGGTGCATGGTCTCGAACAAGTTGCTGAAACAGACAGAATTAATTGCACCCTAGGGAAACCTTATAACAAAACCTTCACGGTTGAAGAATAAGTCACCAATTAGAAGATACGCATGTGCGTGGTGCTATTCAGAGGTACTTAATGGGCGCCATATTAAATATCTTGATACATATTTACCCACATCCATATATAAAATCATAGATACATACACTCATGCGTGCATACATACACGCATACATTCATACACTCATACATACATGGATATATATACATATATACATGCGCAAATATATACATGCATGCATACATAAGTAGCTTACGTACTTATATACCTAATGTGCATACATGCATACATACGTATATACATGCATGCATGCATAAACATGTGTGTTTCCTTTTCTTGTTGCCTTTATATATAATGAGAATCTTGGTTCTTTTATGAAGTTTGGAATACCATGAAATACCGTAGCAGCTTTTTTTATCCTACATAGAATTCTGTCCAATGATATTTTCATTGCACTGAAAAAGAGGCAATAGGTACAGCCGCCAACCATCTTCTGCTTATCCTTCCTCCGATATACTCGCCTTATAAATGGATTTATGCATCAATGCCACCTCAGCTATAAGTTATAGCTGAGGTGGCATTGATACATAAATCCATTTATTTCTATAAAAAAAACTATGAACATGAGCCTAAATGAGTCCTTACGTATATCGCAGTTTGGACCTGACCAGTTCGCTTCACATCTTGTCCTTGTGGTTTGTTCGGTCCTATAGACTGTCGTGCAGTACGAACATCTAAAACATTAGCATCCTGGTATCAGCTGAATTTATAGCACATGAGCTACAACTGACAAAAGTCAGGAGATGAAAATAATGGAGGTAGCATTGGCAACATTAGGTAGGAGGTAGCATTAGCAGAGGCAGCTCCTTTCGATCGAGCCAACATCTTCTTCAATCGATAATGCTCGACTCTTCAGGTCCATTTTTCTTCTAGTTTTTTGATCAACCATTACTCGATTGATATCGTCAACCAAATCAAAAAATGGACGTCATCTAACCTTATTTGTCTCAACCCCGCCAACACTGAATTTACCATTGAATTAAGAAAATCCCCAACTCTTCCATCAGCCTATTAACTAATTCTTCCTCTCTCACTGTTTCCTCTGATTAGCCTGCACGCAATCTTTATTGACTTTCTAGTATTGACATGACAAAGGCTGGTTTCGATGGTCTCGCGGTGCGTGCCTTGTGCAAACTATAAGCACCGGTACTATAATTATATAGGTATCTAATTACTGTTTAGAACAGCCTAGAATAGATTTGACCAGATTTCAGCTGAACTCGTATAATGTCAGATAGGAGAGGATTGATTTAGGTAGTAGGTTAAATCAGATTAAATCACGTTGTAGCTATTCCAAAGTCTAGCAATCAATGCCTTCTGTATTTTTGGAAAATTAATTTATAATTAATCATAACTAATATTTTTTTTTAATTTATTTGATAATAATTCATTCATTCATACGAGCATTATGTGCGAAATGTATTAAGAATGTTTTACGTACATGTCTCTGTAATAGCATCGTCTATTCCACCACCACCATCCGGAGCACCGGTATCCACAAGCTTTGTTGCTGCAAGAGCGTGAACTCACCGTGACGGGAACAGTGTAAGTTTCAGTGTGGCTACTACAAATATATTAACAGTAACGATTCAATAAATAGTTTCTGTTGTGACGAAACGTGACCTATGGAGCCGGGTTTCGGCTCATGTGTGAAAGGTGACATAATAAATAATCAGATATACGTGCGTACGTCGAAGACGTGTTTGGGGGACCGTGCTTTTCCAACCGCCGGCCCCAAGTGTTGGAACAGTCCTTCGCCTTCGAATCTCTCTGATGACTCAGTGAGTCTTTCAAGACTAAACTTAGGGTTTTTTCTGTACACTATGGCCTATCTCGATTTTGTTATCACGGCGCCTTAAAACTTGTCGATGTTATTATTATTATTAGGAACGGCAGAGAAGTTACGATTATTAAGTATTGCTATCTCACCACGATATTAGACTAATTGTAATTTATCTGGTTTCCTGACCAACTGGATTTCGACCAGCAGGTTTTACAATTCTCGACTGAGACCTTCTGCATTATTACACTAGCGCTATGCAAGTCATTAGATTACCTTAGGTTAAAATGCTTTGGGTTAGAGCCTAGACGATATATATCCATGTGTGTGCGACTGTGCGTGTATATACGTATGTGTAGAATAATTATATCTATACTAGCTGCAACCCGTGAAAAATCAATTTCGTTTAAAAACTTTAATGTGCTTGAGAATAGAAATGTAAAAAGGTAAATTGTTATCATTGCAATAATTGTTTGAGAGAGAGAGAGAGAGAGAGAGAGAGAGAGAGAGAGAGAGAGAGAGAGAGAGAGAGAGAGAGAGACAGAGAGACAGAGAGACAGAGACAGAGACAGAGACAGAGACAGAGACAGAGACAAAGACAGAGACAGAGACAGAGACAGAGACAGAGAGACAGAGACAGAGACAGAGAGACAGAGACAGAGAGACAGAGAGACAGAGAGACAGACAGAGAGACAGAGAGACAGACAGAGAGACAGAGAGAGACAGAGACAGAGACAGAGACAGAGACAGAGACAGAGACAGAGACAGAGACAGAGAAACAGAGACAGAAACAGAAACAGAAACAGAGACAGAGAGACAGAGACAGAGACATTGCAATAATTGTTTGAGAGACAAACAGACAGACAGACAGACAGACAGAGACAGAGACAGAGACAGACAGAGGCAGAGACAGAGACAGAGCGGTCAGGTGAACGTGATCTATGTATACTTGGGCGTATTAGTATAGAAAAGAAGCTTCGTGTTATTGCCTACGTGGCCGAAAGCTTGGAAATGTGGCCTCTTAACACTCTGTGACTCTGAAACTCCTAAATTATTTGGCCTGAAATATGATGCGGTGGTACAGTGCAACGATCTCCCATAATAAGAAACTTTCAGAGAGGTCTAAATAACAGCAAGATTGCCTCAGTTGATAAAGTTATGGCGTCGGTATTTCGGACAGTTAGGGTGTTCTGATGATTTACTATTTGGAGCGAGGAAAGACAGTCACAGATGCCTTCTATGCTGAATTAATCCGGAAACTGCGTATAGCTATCAAGAAAAACCATCGGAGAAAGTTGCGTCAAGGAGCGCTGCTTCATCACGACAACGCACCTGGTCCAGCCCATACACCAACTGTTGCCAAAGCCGCTATCCATGAATGCGGCTCCGAACTGCTGCATAACCCGCCCTAATCTCCTGACCTGGGTCTGTCTGATTTTCACGTGTTCAGAATTTTGAAAGATTTACTCCGTTGGCATGCTCTTCAAAGCGATGAAGATGTCATTCAGGCAATAAATAAGTGGATTGAACAGCTTGGTGGAAAGTACGTGTCGTTTACGTCGTAAAGGCATATGACATTGCTGGGGAAAACGTGCTGCACTTGGTCTAGACTATGTTGAAAAACTGTAAAGTGACTTTGATTGAAGTTGCTTGCTTGCATGTTTTTCTCACTGCTTACTGATCAACTCTCTTGAATCAGTGTTCAGTCTGCATTCTGATGCATACATGCATAATTACATATCTGTATACATTACATACATATAATTGTATTGTATTGTATTTAAAGATTTCGAAATCGCATCTCTTAGTGCAACCTAATCAGAGGCGCTCCCAGTGCGAGAAACCCCGAGGGGAAAGGTCAGATTTAAGGCAGCGGACAGAAGGTGCTAGACCCCCCAGTTAGGATCGTAGAGCGAGTGGCAGAGGAGAGATCATTTGAAAACGAGGGACCAACACAAGCGAAAGCGCGATGATGAGCCATGGTAGTCCTTGAGCGAGGGACAAAGAGGTCGAGTCGATCGAAAGAGCGGAGAGGGTGAAGTGAGACAGACGAGATGGGCCGGCGAATGGAGTCACAGAGGTAGAAAGCGGCTCGACTTATAGGAGCGCTCTGTAGACACGAAGAGAATTTTTTAAATGAATGCGTGCAGAGAGGGGAAGTCAGTGAAGTTACATGTAAGTCGAGATCTGGGAGAAACGAGGACGTTGGGCAATCAGACGCGCAGCTGCATTGAACACCGAGTGAAGAGGAGCGAGGCGCAGTTTCGTAAGGCCAACAAGTCGAACAAAGAGGTTCTACATATATACTAGTTCACATACGCACACACATAAAAGCGTGAATACATACACAAAGTACATAAACAGATGCAGACATATATGCATACATACATGAATACATACATACAAATATAGATGCATAGATAGATACGCCTACATAGATACGTATATATATATAAATATATATATATAATTATATATATATATATAATTATATATATATATATAGGTCTAACTGCTAAAAACGGAAATTAAAGACTAAATCAGGCTAATCAGGACCTGACTTAGCTAGTGTCAGTTCACGAGACCAATTTAATCTTACAGTAGCACATGAGTGTCATATTCAATAACTAAATCCGTTTTGAAGACTAGGCCAATTACATGGGCGTCCACAGGAATTTTTGTAGGAAGGAGCACAGTTTTAAATTGTTAGCACGAGACTTACGAGGTTGCCGAAAGCGTCGCCTTCGACTCTTGCTCTCGCGTTTAGGCGCAAATTCCAACAGCCCCAGCACTTTTTGAAGCATTTGACATATGTGCATGGGGTGTTCTGGGAGTGGGATCCCGTTTCAGCTTCAAAAATAAATGATGGTCAAGGACTTACCTAAATGATCATTATTTGTCGCATTGAAAATCGTGTTGGGACTGTTTTGTTATAATCATAATAATCAAAAGATTTTACTTTTACAAAATATGCGCAAATCCATGGGGAGGAAATGCTCCTCTTACTGCACCTGCTGACGCCCATGCCTAATCATCAAACCTCTGTGTAATAAATTTAGAACCGTTTGTTCACGCTGAGCTCAAAATATTTTAATGCAAATTACTAAACATGGTTTAAAGCAAAAGTCCTCGTTTTAGAAGTAGCTGTTCTTTTAAATGTGGCATACGAAATTAAGATGTGTACACGTACCACTGTCATTTTTGAAGGTAGAAAGAAGCGTACCAAAGTTAACTCAATTCAGTAAATAAAATAAGACCTCTGCAGATAATAACTCAGAGACACTGCCAGTCCAGCTTTGAAGCGTTGGTAAAGATGACGCCAGGAGTGGATAGTCAGACCCCAGACCTAAATACACCTTCAACGCAGCGAGACATTGGATCGTGTGTTGCAAGTGCGAATAGAGTTCTTCATAGGCAAAGAAAGTCGATCGCGGAAGTCTCAACTACTACTACTAACTGACGGACGATGAAGGCCTATCCTGCGAGTATGGTAGACCAAGGTATTCCGTAACGTCGCGTCGTCTCTCATCTACTGGGGTTGCTGGACAATAAATGTACACTTTTATATAGCGACCGTATAGCCTCGAGCCTGTTCATTTTTCAATGAATCCATCGGGTTAGATTCTTCAGTACCGCTCACCTTTTGAATAGGCGCCACATCATTTAAGATCCCCGTGTACGGATCATGCTAGCCTGAGATTTAAATCTCTTAAATAAGCCAATTCATTCATTCATTCATTATGAGAATTTGATATAGCGCCTCTTTAAGATACCTACTCAGAGGCGCTCCCAGCCCAACCACAGCTTAAGAAATGTGATTTGAGTGACTTACAAAAAGCAGGCAAGTTTAACCGTGGCAGCAAGCCTCGTCCCACGACATCCCAAAGCGCCTCATATCGTCTCATATGGTCTCTGAAAAATTCTTCCGTGGTCTTGTCCTTCCCATTTTCCTCAAAAATTCCAGATCGTCACTTGGTTAGCTCTTCTGCCCTAGCCCACATGAACCACATGCCCTATCCTTTTTCTGGATCCAAAATTTAGGTCCACTCAGCCTTTCATTCGCGAGATGGCGCGTTGTTAAAATTACATGTAGGACGTGATGGGCGCCTTGCATGGCTGCCGTGTACAGTTAAATTCGACTCCTGTAATAACTTGTGATCATCCGTTCATACTGATTTGTAATCATACTGTGTTATTGTCAGTTTGAAGATATTAAACGAAGATTATTAGTATTATTATTATTATTATTATTATTATTATTATTATTATTATTATTATTATTATTATTATTATTATTATTATTATTATTATTATTATTATTATTATTATTATGTTCGCTTAACTGCTGAATATTCTAGTTTAATCGCATTTAACATCGTTTAGGCCCGCGCAGAGCGCTCTTCTGGTCAGATTCTCTTTCATGGGCGCCATATAAATTTCTGCTTACATTTACAATTACAAATACAGCAATCCACCTATTCATGTCGGATTCTTGTGCACAAATGGTTTCCTAAAATATTTTCATATTCTACTTAAAAACCCTACTTCGACTCCTGCCGCTGAAGAAATAGCTTCCGAGGCTGACGCTGCCATTTTCGAAAAATTCTTACTAATGAAAGACTCCCTTGCAAGAATAACTGTAACTTTATGCTTAGAGTTTTATATAAAAAATATATTAATTACTTATATCAACTAAATTATATAACACTCATTTAGCACTTTTATAACTCGTGCTGCAACCATTTAGTGTATTCAAGTTGCGTTCTGGCAGCTTGTATTCGTAATAAACGAAAACTGATTGATTGATTGATGGATTGATTAGCAGTTTTCGCATTAAATGTTACGATTTCACAAGGGTAAATCAGCGCGGTATAAAGTAATTGATTAATAATAATAATTTAAACGCAAATTTGCGAGGTATGAAATTCTACTCACCCATAGGATAGTGCTGATGCTGTCGAAGCGATGCTAAGGAAGACCAAAGCACCAAGGTGCAGAGATCTTAAACCTGACACCATTACTGACGGTGTCCTTTGCTTCATCTCTCTACCACGAAACGATGCAGTCACTTCAACACTGAAACTATTGTGACTCTGAATTTGTTTTTAGCAATTTTGTCACGAGGAAGAATGTCGTGACAACAGTACATCCGTGAAAATAATATTGCACTCACATAGGCCAACTAACGCCCTGCTGTCTATACATAGGCGCCGACTCTTTGGGAACCTTGGGTGCGAATGCACGCAGAGAGAGAGAGAGTTCAGTGGGTGCCTGGCACCCAGAAGAATTCGGACCTTAAATTCAAATTTCTTACAACTAAGTAATCTCACAACTTGAGAAATACAACTGCAACACAAATACCCAACATTGCATGATCATACAGTCACAGCCCGTACATAAATAAATTGTTTATTGATTTATTTATTATTTAAAAACATAAATAATAACACTGGAACGTCGTCACCGATTTCCAATACTTTTTCTAACCTCGTAACCTTTGACAAGAAAGCAATTTTCTTTCTCTGAAAATCCGCTAAAACTCACCTACCTAAAAAGAGTGGGAAGGGGAAGGGAGAGGGGGAGGACCCAGGCACCCAGAGACAAAAGCAAAAGTTGGCGCCTATGTGCCTACATGCACCTTAAATTTTGCCTGTGTATATTTAAATATAAGCCTACATTCACATTATGTCCATGTATGTATATATTTACAATACACAATATATATATATATATATATTATTACGTTTCCAGCCCGCCCCATAGGCGCTTGCTGGAGGTTAATGCGTACACTAAGGTTGACCCTTAAATTTTATGTCATCGTCCGGTATCGCGTGATATGACATTGTGTACGTTTGAAAGTTGGTCAAAGTATACGCAGGCTCAGCAATCGGTTACGTGGGCGCGTCGTACGCTGCAGTTCGTCTATTACAGGCATCTCATCGCGAATTAAAACATTAAAAATGGCCCGTAAAAGTAATGGTATTAAATCCAAAATGACATATTTAGCGAGTCCCCTATAAGAAAAGCATCAATGAATACACTATGTCGCATGAAAAAATTGGAGATAAAACACGAGCTCGAAATATGCGACCATCTCGGCTTTAAAAGAATAGAAGTATCATATTTGTTTCATAGATGCTATGTGTCCAGCAAGTGGAATGCCTCGAAGTACAGACATCAAACTCATCATCTATTATCAGGCCATCCGATACATCTGGAAGCCTTGGGCGGCGCAACAGACGAATACGCGGCTGAGAAAACGATTAAATGATCCAGATCACGAAACGACATGCCGGCTCGGGCGACGCCCGGAATACCAAGGTCCTCGCATAAGGCCGGGGAACTGGGACGGATGTGAAAAGTTAGCTACCAGAACAACAGCAATACCAACAACACAACCATCACAATAACAACAACAAAGACAACGACGAAGATGGCGACAATAGGAGCAACAGCTACCGTCGCAACTAGCACCGCTACTACTGCCACAGTGGACAACATTACAACAAGATGATTCAAACTCGATAACATAGGGATATAGGAACATGGAACGTCAGGACTCTGTCATATACAAGAGCCATCGCCTTAGCAGTCAAAGAATTAGAAAGTTACAGGTGGGATATTATATGACTATGTGAAACAAGATGGTGTGGAAAAGAAGTACAGGCTTATAACATCCGGGAGAGAAGACAATCAAATGCGAGAGGGAGTAGCGGTGAAAGACCAAGAAAGCAACCAAAGCAGTGATTGACGAGATCATGTGTGATGGGAGAGCTATTATGTGCGTAGGTCGAACCATGTTTTAGGGCTGTGCTTTTTCAACCGCCGGCCACAAGTGTTGAAACACTTTTTCTCCTTCGATTCCATGGTTGTGGTATCTGTCTCATGATGAACAGTTGTCAATTGTGCTTCTTCCTGGTCTTAACCCGGCTTGATCTTCTCAAATTGTTCTTTCAACACCCTGCTTCATTCTGCTTTGTTTCATTTCGGTGAAAACACTTCTTGAATGCTCTTTAGGTTAGGCTAATGCCTCTGTAATTTTTGCAGTGCTGTGGATCTCCTTTTCTTCCGCTTGTTGAATCTTTCTAACAAGGGTATGCATAGTATGCATAGCTTTAAAAACTGTTTATCCTCCTCCTGGAAATAGTTCTGTTGTGATTCCATCCATGCAATTTTTTATAGCATCTCTTACCTCTTCCTGTCGAAATTTTTACCTTTTTTCTTCTGTGTTGTTTATGGACGACTCGATCTGTGAGAACCGTAGGATCGTTATGTGTGTCGACAATTAGTAGGCGCTCGAAGTGTTTCTTCCATCGTTTCTGCAGTATGCTTGCATCATCTACAAGTATTTTACCATTTGCGCAGGGATGTAGTCGAGGGTATACGCGGGTATACAGCGTGTACTCAACTCTAGAGACCATATACCGTATACGCACCTCACAGAACATCTGTTCTCGCCTCTAATTTGTTTCGAAAAACTAACAAGTAACATGTGCTTACCTCTAATTTGTTTCCGAAAACTAACCGGTAGCGTGTAATCACCTCTAATTTTACCACTACAGACCTTTGATTGATGCAACTTTGAGCTCAAATTTTCCACTAAGTAGTTTTTATGATATACTTCTTGCATCATATTTATCTTGAAAGCTTCCTCAGCTTCTTTGCATTGTTAGTCAATCTGGTTCCGATCCGTTGCTTGTTGTTTGGCTATGTTCTTTTTCTCCCGAGTTCTAATACTTCGTCTGATATCCATTGGTCTCTCAGTTTCTTGCACGTTTTCCGACTATGTTGTTGGCTGCTGTTTGTATTCCTTTTGTATGTTTGACCACATAACTTCTATGCTGACCTGATTGTTGATCTGTATGTTCCTATCTATCTCGCCTTCGTACTATTGTCGGATGTCTTTATCTGTCACTTTCTTGGCATCATACTTGGTGTTCTCTGTTGGTCGGATTCCTCTCCTTAATCTCATTTTCGAGTTGCCTATAATTAGCTTATGATCGGAACCGATTTGTGTTTCGAATGATCTCAGTTTATCACAATTTAGCTCCGTCTTCTGTTTAATATTATCAGTGTTGTACAGCAACGAAAAAAAAGTAACGCGTAAAAGTTTCAATCTTTAATATATAACGAAGTGTCACAAAACTGAAATACCTTTACTTTTAGCGAAGTAAAATTTTACCCATTTTGAGCACTCTTCGTTATAGTCTACGTAATATTCGTAACAGTGCTCGTTATTAAGAATTGCACTATGATATTTTGTTAGAAAGGACGAACCTGAAGGAGATAATATAAATGTTTATAAAGTGCGCGATTGGATAATTGAAAGTCTTCATCAATTTCATATACTTCAAACAAATATTCGACAGTGTATGGCATGATGGAATGTGGAGAATGATGCAAATACAGGAACAGCGAAGCAATTGATCAAACTTGTTGAAGAGGTAGGCCGTATATCGAAAATCATCAGGTGAAATGGAAATTGATAAAATAAGAAAATTTGGAGCAACCTCGGGAACAGTTAAAAGTAGGCCTATATATACAAAGATGGAGAAAACAAGACAGGTACACAAAGCCATGAATTTAATCAATGGTGTTTTTCTATGTTTCTTCTTTTTTTAAATTGAAAGTTAAGCCACGCGAAGCATGATGTACACGGCACATGATATCATGTGCTGTGTATCATTCTTACGGTTTCATGGGCTTCTGAAGAAATTCACTATTCCAAGTTTACAGACTGCAGGGAATATTCGCATTCGTGTCACCATTGAATCCCTTGAAACTCACCACAAAATCACATTTCTTATTGACTGAAATTGTGTAATATATGTAACCTATTTCAGTTTGTTCTGTCTCTCAATTCCATACAGGTTGCTCAGCGTCAGTCCAAACATTTATTAGATGCAGCAGTTCCTGTTCTGGACCACATTATTCTATATTTAGGTCTCATTGAGGCTCTGCAGAATGCTCAACTTCAACCCCATCAAGAATCAGTTCCTGGTCTGGACCACTGCCCATTCTACCAAACTTCCTCAACATCACTCAAACTAACGAACTTCCTGAAGCCCTTATCAGTTCCGTCGCTACTCGCCTGCGAATGTTCTCTAGTTTATCGCACCATTTTGCCCATTATAATGTGATATGAGATTCACTAAGCACTTGTCCCGACTGAAAATCAGGGTTTTTAGCTTATCACATCCCGAATCCTCGCTTCAACGTCCTGATCCTCAACAAATGACGTTATTATCTCTGATTGGCATCTCACCCGGAAACATCTGTTCTGCACATACATAGATAAACATGCAGCTGTACATACTTACACGTACATCAGCCGAGTAACATGTGTCATATGGATACATGAGTGTATTTATTTACATGTTCATCTTGAACTATTATCATGGGGCATATAGATAGGCAGATTATATTTACACATGCACATTAACATACTATAATGGAGCAAACAGATAAATATATGTAAATACTTTCACGTCCAAATTAACCTAAAATTATTTGGCATTTGGAGATATGGATGCACATATTAATGCCAAAATATTACCCTAGAATCACTGGGCATATAAAAGTATGTAAGTAAGTAAGTATATTCTTCATTAACCCGTTGACAATCACACGTTGGTGTAGAGGCATCTAATAAACACAGTCAAAAGAATATAACATCGTTACAATAAATATTTTGGCTGGAGGGATGATGCGGTCATGGGCACGGGGACGGATGAAGTAATAGGTGGGTTTGGTTGGAAATTGTAGGCTAGTTCGTGCAGGACGTGTTCTGGGTCCGTCAGGACAGTCGCAAAGAGGCGAGTGTCGGCGTTATCGCAGAGTTGTTCAAACGTTGGAGAGCCCTCAAGGAGGTAATGCAAGTGCATCAGTCTAAACAGTAAACATCATTGTCAATTCCTCGCTTGCATCCCGGTGAAGCCCCACCAGGAGGCAGAGGCATACAGCATCCTGGCCAAGGTGGTGCCACGTACAACATCATGGAGCTGCGTAATTATTTACCTTTAGGCTAATTGTATGGCCATACTTCTAATATGGCAAGCAGCTGAAGGGTAAAGTATTTGAAACCTTGCGTACATTTCTTACTTTTCTAAACCGGAATGGCGGTAGTGAATATTTTATACCATACTTTTGTTTAACTTACTTACTTTAACGTCTATAAATGAACTTCTGGGTTAACTTTTAACCAAGCTTTGATCATTTGTGTATCTAATATTAAAAGATATGAAGTTCTTTCACTGTCACTACTAATAATGCAGAAACTGAGAGTGTTGATTAATCTATTCGCAAGTCTAATTCATAGAAAATTTGAAACAGCCGGCATTTGTATCACAAAAACAACTTCCCCAAAATCGTATTCACGTACTCTAATACGCTAATGATTAATTAATATCTAAAATAACTTGATATCATAGTCATGATTGAAATCCATGATTGAAATGGGCCCTGCCCATTAGACGGTTCAAACAGTTATTAAGATCCTACTTAATAAATCAATTTACAACACCCATCATTCCCACTTGAATGAACCCAAATAATGAACTGACTGATAAGCTGGTATGCAGAAACTTATGCTTCCGAATCTATTGTAAATAATATATAATGTACAACAGATAGACACCTTACAACTTATAATGGTTCGACCATCTACTGTGCAAATCTAATTTACAGTTGTTGTTATGTACATAATTGCAATCACAATCTAATTTTGAATTTAGTTGATTTGTTAGTTAAGTTAGTTAACTCTTATTAGTTATCATAAGACATACACATCCGTTCTGCCTGTGATCGTTGGGTGCCCCAAGTAGCTGGACTTATCCCTTGGGGGCATCCTGTTATAACACCCACTACACTACAAAAATGTTATTGTTTTGTCTTGCACTACTGGGTTGTTTTAATAAACGGATTTTTTATTGATTTGATTTGAATCCATCCCTTGTGTAAAAATTGCTCATGTAATCATGTTCTAATTAAAATGTAATCTATGTTCTGTAATTAATGTAGGTTACTCTTTTAGCATAGTTTTGTCATTCGGTGTAAGAATTAAACGTTACGAGTTGAACGTTTAGCTTTACAAGAAGTTTGAAGAAATTATCATTTTCATATTAAAGACTTACAGAAACAAATTATTTGCTCCATTTTATTTCTTCGTCAATTAATAAGAACACGTAAAAGCGCAGTCTTGATTAAGCAGTTTACGGTAAAGGATTTTTCAAATACGATACGAAAGAAAAATTATATGGCAAAACGTAACCTTAAATAAAGTGTACAGTTCAAACCCGAAGATCTTACTACACCTGGTGTGTATGCAAGTATCTGGCTCTTTGTAAAGCGCCTTCTAAGAGCCTCACAGGGTGTTAAACATTCCAATCTAACAGATCTAAAACGTTGCATCTTAAGATGGCTTGAAAATGTCTCTTGAGCTGTAAAACAAGTTGCAAAACAGCTCTACTATCCAGTGCAAGTCAGTAACTTTTACGCATTATATTCCTAATCGTTGCATACTGCTGACAGATTCACTGAGACATTATGCTTTGTGCATTGGACAACAGCGCGGTAGAAGTTACTAATTACCAATTGTTGTGTATAGCAGTGAGCGAATTACAATTCTGCAATGACCTACTATCACTGTGCAAAATAAAAGTTCAAGGCAAAGATAGCATAGCGAAAGTTCCTGATCGAGCGCCTCTGATTAGCTTCTACTGTCAAGAGGCGAGTTTCAGATTTCCAAATACAATACAATACCGTACTCTTTTAACATAAATCCGTCAACGTCTAAGTTTGACTCAACGTTTTCCGAATATCTAGAGGATGAAAAATTAACTAAACACAGAAGTCGGCATATAAACTGGCGAATAAAATATTCGGATAAGAGAATTCCATAGCATTTTACAGTGGCTTATTCTGGTACTAAGAAGTTCTTCTAACATAAATTCGTACGCATCCAAGTATGCCATAAATATTCCAAATAAAAGTTGATACATATGTAAGCAAGTCTGCATGTCTACGTATGCATTTGTAGGGATGTGTGTATGCATGTACGACGTATATTCCTAATTATGCATGTAAATATATATATAAACTTAATTGCAAAGAAAATTTGCTGTTCTACTGAAACTACTGTTCTCCAAATTTTTAAACGCTACTCTAAGGCTAAGCGTAGGCCATTCACGAAAACTGTCAAATAATCCATCAAGAACAGAGAATTTAGAATCATTTTGCTGTAACTTACTCTGGTCTGAAAGTTCTTACGTAAGTATGTATGCATAATTGTATGTATGTATGGCTTGTAGGCCTATGTATTTGTTTGTTTATCTGCTTACTTAGTAACTTACTTACCTACTTGTCAGAAACAACCTTATATTATTGTAATCATACAGGAGGAAGCTTGTTGTATATTTATTTTCGAGTGTCGTCGTACAGTGCTTGTGATGCAGTCGGTGGTTGACCTTTAGTTGCCGGGCTGTAGGCAGTTGTACGTTCCTTGGGGTTGTCGTAAGTTTTCCGAGTTGGGTCGGCGGTGTAGTAACCTTCCTGCTGATCACCACCTGTTCGGAAGTTCCTGATCAACTTCAACAGAGTCTTGAAGTCGGGTCTCTTCCTGGCTGCGAAATTCCAGCAAGGCGTCACAACAGTGTCGAATCTGGAATTATTTGTTATCTATTTATCTAATACAACCTAGGTTGTAACTTTCTATGGGCACAAAAATAGCGAAAATTGCAGCAGAATCACCCAGCACATACAACCGGGGGCTCTTCACTGCGATGTATTTTGCGTAGTTTTTGCTCTCCTGTTTAGAAATATAGTAACAGATGAATAGCGTCGCCCTGTTTCCTTATACAGGCTTAGGACTGGCACCACCTGAAAAAGCAGTGGCATTTTTAGAAGAATTTTTAATCCTGCTTCCAGCTGTAAATTACTGTTCTGCCATAATTCATAGCGAAGCTGAACATTGATCCCTTCCAAATAAGCCAAAATAAACTTCAAAATCTAGGAATTTGCGAAAGGGCGATGATATTATTGGTCGTGAAACAAACAAGGTGAAAGAAATGAATAGTACAAACACTCAATCTCTTCTGAGTTTTCTTAATGTACCAAGAATTTTTTCCTAGCCGAAGTTTTACTTTTCCATATGCTTTGGACTTGGCTGTGGCGCATCGGTGAGTTGTGAAACAATTTATTTTTACATTGTACTAACAGCGATGATGTTGACGACGACGACGACGATGATGATGATGATGACATGCAGGGTGGAAAACCCAGTTGGTAAACGAGTGAAGACGCGAGAGCAAACGCAACTTGTGGTCTACCCACGGATATATAGGAAGAAGCAATTTATTCATCTGCAATAGTAGCCATAAAATGTATTTAAGTATATATTCCAGAAAATATGATATTTGGTTAATGACATACAGTTCCGGTGGACAATCGTCAGGACGTGGCATTCTGTGTCCAGTTTTCAACAAGGCCTCGACATCGGCACTTTTCTTACCAGGATATGGCGTTACTCCTGAAATTGAAAGTCACCGCACATACAGATAAAATTAAATGTTTCAAAATCAACTAAATTCATCGGAATTTTAGCATAAGGTGAAATGTGTTTTTCATAGAAGCTTTGTGGGTCTCTGCGCAAGACCAAAGAGGTCATTATGAAGAAATGTGTGAGATAAATTCAGACATTGAAGAAGACGTGAAATGCTCTCTAGTCACGTTACTGGCAGACAGGAATTTCATGATAATGTACCAGACTTTACCAGTCTTTGCCACACAATTTGTATCGCTATGTTGGCGGATTTTTGGAGCAATTAAAATTTGAACTGAACCACTGTTTAAAAATAAATAACCAAGTAAAATCACAATCTTATTATAACCAAACAATTTTAATTGCAATACAATCTTGTTTCAGCCTGCCAGAAGTGCATGAGATAATGAAAGGCGAAATGTTGCTAATATTGAAAGTTATACATCTAAACTTTTTGACATGGTTAGGCCTGATCTTTCATTAAAAAACTGACCAAGTGAGTAGATTTCCCAGATAGTAACACCGTATGACCAGACATCAGACTTCTGTGTGTAGATGGCTTTGCCTTTTCCCACTGACTCCAAAGTCTCTGGCGCCAACCACTTCAATGGCACTGCCACCTGTGAAGGTCAAAGGTCATATGCTACAACTGATGTTAAGTGGTCATATTATGTGAATCCTAAAGTCTACCTCGAAGCACAATTTCTTTTAACTAATTCATACAACACACTTGCAACGGTTTAAATCTCACATTTTTCTTATTTCCTTTCTTAAATATTCTCAGTGTTGGTATATTCTTTTAAAATGCCATTTTCAGTTTAAATATTTATCCTTGGTCTTAACGATTAAAACATTCCTACCATTTTTTACTTTCAACAAAGTATCCTAAATTAAGGTTAGAAAGCTTCAAGGATTCTTAAAATCAACATACTACCGCAGGACACATGTTTCGCAGTGATTTGCTATTTTTAAAATTAGTTTTACTCTAGTCTGTTCATTCATCAAAATTGATAAAATTTGCAATAAAAAATTATAGTAAAGAATTGTCGCTATCTTAATTTCAAATTATAAATAAAATGACGAAAGGAAGGCACTTTGGCGTAAATAGCAGGTGATGCCAACAAAGTCCTCTCTCAATCCTATCCTCTGTCATTGATACTTACGCAACGCCACCTCGAAACCTGCAATTAAGCATGTGCGCAACGGTATTCAGCACCATCGAGACATCACCATACAGTGTTACCAAGTATTAGTTACAAAGCAGCGGAACATTTTATTTTATTTCAGGATTTCATGTATTCATATATTTATTTGATGCATATTTCTGAGATGTCTTGTTTATACAACATTAAGGTATTGATAATTATAATCATTAGTCAGGCGAAAGATTACATTCGCAGCGGATTCCTCAGCTTGGTCCTCGGTTCCGCTGTCGTTGAATGTTCCAAAGCCGATCAGTTTAGCCACTAAGCCATTCATGCCATCCTTCTTCAACAAAACGTTCCTCATCGCAAGTCGACGATGAACAATCTGCAAAATACTCTGAACGTTATTACTTTGACTAAGTTGGTTTCTAGATCGCTTAAAAAGTATCTAATTGATAGGATTTCGTCCATACACATATATACATTACTAGGGCCTACTCTGGTTAGGTTGGATTCTAGCTCGCTTAAAAGTAAACTTTTGGTAGGATTTCGTACTTAATTATATATATATATATATATATATATATATATATATATATATATATGCACCCATTCATATCCCTCACACATTCATGTCGCATCTCGCATTGTTTGTCTGTCTCGCGCTAATAAAAAGGCATACTTACTTACTTAAATAAACACTTCATATGTAACTTGTATTTCTATGCATTGAAAAAAGTCTTGCATTTCCATATGGTGCCTATCACTATTATACGTTTCTTACTTTATGCGAATGAAGAAACTCCATTCCACTGGCAATGTGCATCGTGAAGTTGAGCATGTTCTCCAAGACGTCGGTCGTCACTTTTGCTACATTACTGAGCCACTCCTTCAGGGTCAGGTCACAAAATTCGAGCAGCATAATCGGTCCTGCAGACAGAACAGGTTCGGCTACACAGCATCTACGATTGCGCTTCCGTAATTCTTTATTAGCAGCTATTTCCAAGAAATCTTGGAACTTGATGAAGTGAACAGATAAAAAAACATTTCCAGTTGCAATCTAGTTGCAATCTAAACCGCTATTTAAAAGCTAAACTCGCCGTGACGACACCAAGTGGAGGTCAAAGTCTGATTGTCAGAAGTTCTGGGAGAGGAGGCAAAGGAGATGCTATAGCGGATTTCGTCTGGGTCGATAAAGATTGGATTAATATCTATGAAATATTTTGCTACTGATGATGACAGTGGACAATCAACCGTTAAGCAAAAATGGCATAAGGCTCGATATAGACTTGGATAACTGAAAATTGATACTTTACCTTCGTCAATGACACCTACGAGCCTGACGATGTTGTCATGGGGAGGAACACGGTTTCCATGGAAAGCAATCTTAGCCCTGAGCAAAGCCTTATCAGCGTCACTTGCTCCAGCTGAAAAAGGAAAACGAAGTACATAACTCATTTAGCTAATTGTTCTATTTCTTTTTAAATCCATGGATAAATTTTTTATTTAACAGCGTTTAAGCTTGATCCATATCACTTAATGATTGAAAGTATTAAATCTCTTACTACTGTTCACTTTTTAAAAGACGTTGCTGTAGGACTATATTACCAAATATAATATTATGTTATATAGTTGGCATTAAATTTTCAAGAACACTCCAAGGGCGATAGTATTGATAAGTTCTTATGTGGAAATTTTTACCTGGAAGATATTTCGCTGCCACAGTCTTAGTTTCGCCGCCTTTTTTAAGGTAAGCCTTCTTGACAGTTGCGAATCTACCCTCGGCCAAAGTCTCTGCCATTTCCAACTGGTCACGGTTGACTCGCCATCCACCTGGATGACTTCCGTCCACATATATGTCGTCATCTTCCTCGTCCACCCTGCCACGTCTTGTTTTGGCTCTCTGAATAACAAATAAACAACATACATAGTTAATGCATATATAGTTATACTCGGTATGTGATTTATGACTGACAGCAGCGTGAAGAAAGATCTATCAGATATGAACAAAATGTATGTGGAAATAACTACCCTAAGTCGGAGTCATTGAAATTCAGAAAGTCATCCTGTGTAGTCATAGGCTACAAATCGCATCCTCATTATGCACACTTTTATCTAAAAGTAAATGCACCACAACTCAGTACATCGTTTGACTGGACTAAGTGGTCTAGATGCAATTGGATTTGACTTAGCTGCCTGCTATCGTGCTGTGGCCAGTGTATTTTTGTGCAAGTAATAATTATTCAGAATATCATTCGTCGTTAATTATTATAAAACCTGTATTTGTCCGTCAAAGAATCCTTGTTAGGATGTCTCGATTCTGCAAAATAATAATCAAATGGCATTTCCTCAGCTACAGAGCATGTGCAGATCATCCTTCATCCTACTTATCTTCCAGGGTCACGAACTGCAACCATAGGCGTAGACTCTGGGGAAGGGAGCAGCCGGGGCACGTGCCCCCATTCCCAATAATTGAGATGGACTGTACACCCAATGTAACAAGTGTAGAATGAATAACCAAATGCCCCCTCCCAATATTTTGGACAAATTTACCCCAGTGCCTGCAACTCTGTTAAAGGCCTCTCCCTCTCTTCGATCAGCATCTGCTGGAAAGTATGTTCCTGGTACGCATCTTGTCTTTGGCCGGCGTTTATTCACTCTTGCCGGTTCCTCTTTTTGGAAGTCTCTACCTCCTCGTGTTCGCAACTCTCCTAGCGAGACTATCTTTCACTCTAAACTGAAGATTTGCCTCTTCGAGTCTACCTATGGCTTTTAATGTTTGCCCGGCTTCAATATGCACTTCTGAACTTCGTATCAAATTTCAGTTGTATTGCATTGCGTATTGTATTCTGGATATATTATGCCTACTTAATAAACGTTTAGTCCACTAAATATTTCTAACAAAATATTTCTCAGTATATGTTTGTAATGAAATAGAGGCAATCAGTGATGACGTCATTTTGTTCAGTGTGGAATTGTTTTCTTTGTTTGGACATTTGTATGACTATAAACTACATTTTATTAATGTTGAAGACATAGACACTCAGACGACCACGCCTGTCATAGAATTAGGTACAGAGGGCCGGGACGGACGTTCAATATGTTCACTGATTGAAAAGTGGTTGAGAAAGAGATGGCTGATTGACAGGCGGATGTGAAAGATGCGAGAGGGAGGAAAGAGAAGAAGAGGGTAGAAGTGAGAGATAGGCATACGCTAACGAACGGTGAAGCGGGCAAAATCGGAGAGCCGACGTTACGGAGCATCTCGTAAACCAGTTGACCCAGCATAGTCATTGCCCGATGTGAATCGCAGACTCTTGTCAAGTTGTGTTAAGTTGTGGCTGTGTGTATTTAAGCTGTATATATTTAATAAATACAAAAAACATCTACAGTTTTCTTCACACGATAACAACGACGCCCCGTCGCTAGAGAAGACTTAGTCCCCTGAAGATTAGCCACCGAACTTTAGCACCGCTCGCCACCAAAGTACTGGAAAAAGTTCTCGCCGTTACCCGATCCAGAAGTCTACGACGGACGAGAACCGGACTCCAGCAATAATTGTTTTCTTCCAGTTCAATATTTCTTAGTCAATATTTACTAGATTACATTCGATTAATATGCTGTTAATAAATGAAGGAGATATAAGGCGAATTAGTAATGCACAGGAGAATAATTTGATGCCTTGACACAGGATAAGTGCATCAAGAGATCACAAATTGCATTTCATGGAAAATTTAGGAAATCACGTGACAATACATACTGATTTAAATTATTCTTAAAGTGATGCTTACATAAATGGCATGTCGATCTGACAAAAGGACTTTCTCGGTGTTTGTAATTCTCTGTCGCACACTGGCGGCGAGGGTTCGAACCCTGTCCGGAATGGGATGTTTATGCTCTTTCCATCTCAGAACCATGAAGATAACGAGAACGACCAATACAAGAAGAATCAGACACCCTGCAGTTAAATACAAACATGAAACATTTACAGGTGAAGAGAAAACAAACAGAATCAAAGCAAATTGAACAATGTTGTAAAAAACGAAATTTCTGACAATCAATTGAAAGGATTGGCCTGAAACATATGACTAGCAAGAATTTACTAATGCTGAGTGTGCATTACCTTGATTGCTCCTATACTAAATTTCACATTGCGAATAGTTCTAGTTTAAGCGATTTAGAAACCGACTTCAAAGCAGGGCATATTTTAACTGTATAACTAGTGGGACAAATGTCCCAGTAGTCTTAGGATTTGTCCCAGTAGTCAGACTGATTTGTCCCAGGCAATGTATGTATAAAGTACAACTAGTGGGACAAATGTTGCAAGAATTTAAAGATTTGGGTCAGTAGTAAAATGAGAAAGGTATGACATTATTGGTTAATGACACCCTGTTATTGGTTGGGAGACCTAAGAAAAGTTGGAAAAGAAGGTGATGACTAAAAAAAAAGGTCATCAACTTTTTTGGAGATGAATTTTTAGAAAAAGTCTGGAAGTTGTAAGTTTGTGGAGATTAATTCCAAAAAAAGTTCTTAGACCAGATCATGGCCGACTTTCTCCCACACACCTCGGCTGATTTTGTCCCATTAGTCAAAATTCTTTAAAATATGCACTGCTTCAAAGTCAAACCCAACTTGAATAGTTTATATTCTAAATTATGTGAAAAAAATATTGGCAATAAGTGTAATTGTAAGTTGCACTTCAATCGCGCCGGTGTTTAATGCACAAGGCATCGAATGATGGCGCACCATAACCAAACCGTAAACTGGCCGTTATGCTGAAGATCAATCCAAAAAGACGAATAAGCAACCCCATAAAGGTAGGTGTTAAGTTGAAAAAGATATGAATGATCTGATACAAGAAGATGGACAGCTACAAGAAGAGAATTCCAAGATCTATCTCGTTCACTAAGAACAATTCAAGTTCTCTGGCATTAGGCGGCTTAATTCTTGCACCGATGTCAACTACAAAAATCAGGAATTTGAGATTAGTTTCTTGTCGCCTGTATTGTCTAGAGGACGAAAACGAGGGTCTGAACTACGCTTCACAATGCCACACAAACGACTGAACCTCATCAGTCAGTTGTCACCTACCGACTGCGATGGCTAACACAGTTCCGGCAGTAAATACGACAACTACAATGTAAAATACAACATTTTTCAAAAGCGAACGACTACTTACATGCATACAAGCATGTATGTATGTATGTTTGCACATTTGTATGTATGCAAATTTGTACGTATGTATTTATGCACATGTGTATGTATGCATGAATATGTTCAAGCATTTATGAACCATCCGCTAAGACAGAGTATGCATATGAACGCACGTTTGATTTATGTAGGTAGGCATAGATGCATGCATGTACGTATATGTGTATGTAATACTATGTATGTATGCATGCGTGGCACTGTGTGCCTGCATGAATCTGTGTAAAATTGACTTCCGTGACGCCAATAGATTGGTGGAATGCATGCACTACAGGCATCGTTGCATGTGTCAGACAACAAGCTGACACATGTCACCTACCGACTGCGGTAGGTGACATGTGTCATGTGTCAGACAACAAGCTGACACATGCACGCATGCAAACTGCTCATTTAATCATAGGCTACCATAACAGCGAGAGCTGACGTAACAAAACAGAGAGTAAGAAGGAGACAGATGCCAATATAGATCAGAGAGAGAGAGAGAGAGAGAGAGAGAGAGAGAGAGAGAGAGAGAGAGAGAGAGAGACAGAGAGACAGACAGACAGACAGACAGACAGACAGACAGAGAGACAGAGAGACAGAGAGAGACAGAGAGAGACAGAGAGAGACAGAGAGAGACACAGAGAGAGAGACAGACAGACAGACAGACAGACAGAGAGACAGAGAGAGACAGAGAGACAGAGAGACAGAGAGACAGAGAGACAGAGAGAAGCAGAGACAGATACAGAAAGAGAAGGAGATAAATTTTAAAAAATTGTCACTTGAACTAAGGGATTATCTTGTCAAACATAATCTTAATTATTGTGATAATTATGCATCTGACCCATCTGTACACAAACGATTAACTTTAATGTGTAAGCGGTCGTTGTCAGTGGTTGTATCAAGATAATACAAGCAGGTCGTATTGCTGTATATTGAACTGTGCTTCGAAAATAAAAGTTTTCAGCTGCCGATCGCCTTCAATGAGTTGCATGTATGTACGTATGCACATATGCATGTGCGCGCGCAAGTATGTGTGTACGAATGTATTATTATAATAGCGAGAGCTGACGTAACAAAACAGAGAGAGAGACAGAGAGACAGAGAGAGACAGACAGAGAGACAGAGAGAGAGAGAGACAGAGACAGAGACAGAGACAGAGACATAGAGAGAGAGATAGAGAGACAGAGACAGAGACAGAGACAGAGACAGAGACAGACAGAGAGAGAGACAGAGAGAGAGACAGAGACAGAGACAGAGACAGAGACAGAGACAGAGACATAGACAGAGACAGAGACAGAGACAGAAAGAGAGGCAGAGAAATTTAAAAAAAATTTACTTGAACTAAGGGATTATCTTGTCAAACATGATCTTAATTATTGCGATATGCATCCGACCCATATGTACACAAACGATTAACTTTAATGCGTAAACGGTCGTTGTCAGTGGTTGTATCAAGATAATATTGGTGTACATTGAGCTGGGCTTCGAAATAAAAGTCATCAGCTGCCGATCGCCTTCAATGAGCTGCATATATGTACGTATTCATATATGTATGTATGCGCCTACGTATGTGTGTACGAATATATCGTGTGTATGCAGTGCTCGAAATGGACCGGAACGCACCGGAACGCCGTTCCGGTTCGTCAAATGAATTAGCGTTTCCGTTCCGGTTCGTCAAATGAATTATTGTGGAAAATACTATGAAATTAACGTGAATGCTCCCATATCTTTGACTAGCGTTCCGTTTCGTAAAATTTTCCATTTCGAGCACTGTGTGTATGTGTATTAAAACTACTTTCTATTCACTGGGTCTTTTTTTCGCACTGATTAGCGAACACTGTGAGAGGCGCTTGATAAATGTTCAGATACAATACAATATACAGTACAATACAATACGTGTATGTAAGTTTGCAATCATGTAGGATCTATGTGTGAATGAGAGATGGTCGTCCTGATGTACACTGACCTATGTTTGCATACAAATAATAAATTTATACATACATACATAGACATACATGCATATAATACATAATACATGCATATATATATATATATGCATGCCTAAATGCTTACTTGTGTAGTATAGTAGACAACGCGGCTTGGAGAGTGGTTGGAGAAAGAAGCAGAGAGACAGAGAGACAAACAGAGATATATACAGAAATGCCAAAGAAAACAAGCCTCTCAGATTGAGGGTGGTATAATTAATGAAATCATTTAGGCCTATTCAATTCTATTTGAGGTGAAAACTTGCAAAATTCATTCTTACCAGGTCTGCATTTTGGATCGCCTTTTTCAAATTTAATCTAATGTAAAAAAAAACAACAACAAATTAGACATGTAGTTCAATCTAAAATGAATAACAGACATTCTCACAATTAAGCTGAAAGGATTTAGATCACTGAAAAACTATAACCTTAGATTAATCTTACACAGCTGAAAATTTTCGGACTAAGATCAATTGAATATAATAATCGTTAGGCCCTAGACATTTTGAACTGTTCCAACTATTCCCCGGAATCAGTTGATACGGAATTACCGGCTGATTTGATGGGTTAACGACTGACTTAACGACTTAGTCGACTGGCCGTAGACGATGAAGCCAACGTAGTTTCAATGCTAGGAGAGAGAAGGAGAAAAAGAAGGAGAACGAGGAGAAGGAGAAGGAAAATGAAAAGGAGAAGGAGAAGAACAGCAGTCCCTTAAGCTAGCCCCGAGTATGAAGTGTTAGCGACTTCATTTTCTTTGCCTCGACATATGAGAGCGGCTGGACAGTCTTCTCTGCGCCGACTCATCTTCCCAATGACAGTGTATTGTCAGTGTACTCATTAAACCTGAGTTGGCTAAAGGGCGCAGGTGGAGCAGAAATCTCGAACCAAATTTTTGGCCTGGCGGGGATTTGAACCCCGACCTCTCGATTGACATTGACCACTACACTATCGAGCACTACCATTAATTGATCAGTGTTTAAAAATAACAACTAGCAATATCTCAGAGTTCTGTAAAATCTAAGGACATGTCTGAGAGGAAGCCCATAGATAAGAAGACGGATAGGAAAGGCCCTTTTCATCTCAGCACAGAACCAGTTCGGTCCTGAATTTAGTATCAGAACGTCTTCGGACACTGTTCGATGAACAACGATTATTTATGGAGCGCCAATGTGGTGAACAACGATGGAGCGTCAAGAGGATAGCCTGGAGAGTCTAGAACAGCGACTGAGTAGATTAGAGAGGCAGCGTGACCAAGGACCGGAAGTAAGAAAGCTTGCCGTGGGAAGTTAAATAGAGCCCAGATTATAGCTTAGCTATTGCCGGGCCTGACCACCCGATCACTTCGGAGGTAAGGCTTATGAGCGAACAAAAAATTGTCGTGGAAGCCAGTGGAGAACTTACCATTCTTTGGAGGAGTAAACGCCTAATAAGTAAATGCCGGCCTGCTTGTCGAGCGATAGAAGGTTGCTCTCTACCACCACCGCTCCATAGTATGGAAGAGATCTCTGAAAGAGGAATCTCACTTTTCTTCCCAAGGCAACCCACAGAAACTCCTCCCAAACCACTTGTGTAGCGCCCAGCGTGGGGGATTGAGCGTTACAATACCTTATCTATCTATCTATCTATCTATCTATCTATCTATCTATCTATCTATCTATCTATCTATCTATCTATCTATCTATCTATCTATCTATCTATCTATCTATCTATCTATCTATCTATCTATCTATCTATCTATCTATCTATCTATCTATCTATAAGATTTATACAGCGCCCCTTCAAGGAATCTTCTCAGAGGCACTCCCGACCCAGGCCCGATCAAAAAGAAATGTCGTAAGAAGACCATAAAAGGAACCAGATAGATTCCTAGGAAGGGAGCGAATCTCAAGAGGGAGATTGTTCCAAGTGGCAGGACCAACCACCGAGAATGCCCTACGCTGTGCTATGGCAGTACGAGCGTAAGGAACGACAAAGCCTCCCCGGAAGGATGAGCGCAGGGATCTGCGTCCTGCACAGACAGAGGTTAGAGCAGTGGCGTCACTAGGGGGTGCGGGGGTGCGGACCGCACCGGGTGACACCCTCAGAGGGGGGTGACACCCAACATGAGAAAAAAATTTGTGAAGACTTTTTGGGGAGACGAATTCCTAAAAAAAAGGTCATCAGGTTTTGTTCTGGTATTATGGTTTTATGGTTGGAGACCGAAAAGAAGGATGGAAATAGTAAAAACCAAGCGAATGACTAAAAAAAAGGTCATCAACTTTTTTTTGGGAGATGAAATCGTAATCGTTGGAGACGAATTCCCAAAGAAAGTTAAAAAGTAACTTTTTTGTGGAGACGAATTCCTAAAAAAGGTCATCACTTTTTTTAGGGTGACACCTTGACTAACCGCACCGGGTGACACCAGCCCTAGTGACGCCACTGGGTTAGAGTAAAGAACTCACGAAGGTAAACCTTATATGGAATGTTGTACCTGTTCCGCTGCTCATATCTTCGTCAAAAATTGAAACTCGGAGACCGCGATTAAAACAATAAGCAAAAATTAAACTGAACGAAGTCAATAGTTTAGCAACTCGTTTCAACTTGAGGGCTTAGCGGCGGCGGCGGATGGCGGTTGTTCCAGGGACTAGTTCCAACCGAAAGACGATCATAATATAACAGATCACTGCAGAAACTGTCAAAAATATTACAATACTGGCCTAATATAACTGTCAACTATTCCATTCTGAAAATCAGTACAATTAATTATTATGCCGACACCTACATGATTACTGTGGTTCAATTAGTGGATCCGTGACTTACTACTAAAGGTTGTCTTGGTGGTACAGACTGTCCGGCTTGGTTCGTTACAACGTAGCTGAACGTCATCGGTTGATCTGCTCTGTAGTACCTGTCTATGTCGCAATGGTCGATGTCTACGCGAATGATGTATTCGAAGCATTCTCCACTCTTTATACAATAGCAGTCGGTGCTCCCTCGCTTACAAATGTCCTACAACAATTGGCCTATTGAACATGCTCTGAAATGTCGTCAACGGTATTACTACATCTGCTGATCACTACAGTTGGATGAACTACTCTCATTAACATCCAGCTGCATGGGGCTCAATCGTATTTTATTAGTTTGTATAGTGCATAATTTTAATTAAAATTAAACAACTGAAATTAAAATCAAAATTAAACTTAAATTTGTGATATCGTCATAGTAAGCTTACATTAAGTAAATTAGTTAAACTAAATGAATCTGAACTATATCTCATCACTCAGGTCGCATCACAATACAATGCGTGAGATTTGTGCTTTATTAGATTCTTTCCAAATGTTCATAATTATGCATAAAGTAATATACCAAATGAAGATTCCATCCTTACTAATGCTCTCTTTTGTCTGTTGCCATCCGATCTCAGTTTTGTAGCCTTGACAGTGCCGCTTGTAATGTTAGCTGCCTGCTGGTATGAAACAGTAATCCAGTACTGGACTTCTGCAATGCCACTCTGCATATCGTGTGCCTTGATTTCAACACTGAAATTGAAAAAAAAACAAAGTCCGCAATACACCAAAGTATTCCTGTTGTCGGGAAGGGTTCAGAAATTTTAAATTAGACGTCTAGAGATAGCAGAGCCTGGGCACAGTGATAAAAGGTTTAACTTAAAAGCGATACATCGGCGTGTATTGGGGAATATGACCTTGAAAAATCCACTAAAGGATACGATGTAACGTAATAGATATTTCGCATTTCCATTACTAAATTTTGCTCCAATAAGGAACTTACAGTTTATCCAGGCATCGCATAAAAAAATTCACCTGCTCGTATATTGGTCGCTGGAGTTTTCTCGCAGTACTGCAGGTGCATCAGTATCGATCTCAGGTACAGACGTGTCGAAACCGATCTGGATTCGATCCTCGTGATAATTGCCGACTACATCGAAGGCTCGCATCCAGATGACGATCGTGTCATTCGACGTCAGTCTTGGCATCACGAGTGTCGTCTGGAAAGCTTCGTGACTGTAGCAGCCCCAGGTTGATTCCCTCAGTTCCCTGATGGTTTCGTTGTTGTCTTCGCCGAAATCTCCGCCTGGATTCAAACCAAATCCACCTTGTTTGTCCACCTTGAAAGCCAGCCTGTATCCCACGGTGCCGTTGCTATGTTTCACTGCATGTATGGTTCTGTTACCACCTTCGTTTACTAAGTCGTCATCGATCACGTTCTGCAGGGCATCGACCCTGTATAACCATCCTTCACTAACATGCATCGGATTCGAATATCTACCCTTCCAACTCAGAGTCAGTCTTGAGTTACCATCTGTTTCCTCCCTCAGCTTAGATGTTATCCATCTGTATCCAGATTCCTTCGATGCTTGGCTCAATATCAGCAGTTCCTTGGTGGTTGTCATGTGGTTCTCGTTATCGTAGAGGACAATCTTTCTGGCTCTGGAAGGATTTTTTACCTTGTCGTATACTGTGAGTTCGATGGAGTACACTCCAGGCGATGGACATGTAAACCTGAATGTGTTGGTAGTATTTACGTTCAGTTCAATCTCCGCTCGTTGAGGAGATTGTAAAACATCACCAGATGATTTGAGCAACCGATATATTTTCGCATGATACCTGTCTATCCCTGATTCGCTGTCAATCCAGCCGTAGAATACGCCTTCAATGACAGCATTCTGAAACCCATTCAGACATTGAAGATCTCAATAGAGCAAGCTAAACGTTCCCTGGAACTTTTGAAATTGATGACTTAGTTGACTGTTGCAGAATATTATAATGCTGCCTTTATAATGTCTACTGTTTCCACAAGGATTGCTATAAATTTCTTACTTTGCACGATTTGTGTTGTCTGCCTTTGGCACGATTAAACAGATCTCATTGATTGATTGATTGATTGATTGATTGATTGATTGATTGATTGACTTATTGACTTATTGATTGATTGATTGATTGATTGATTGATTGATTGATTGATTGATTGATTGATTGATTGATTGATTGATTGATTGATTGATTGATTGATTGATTGATTGATTGATTGATTGATTGATTGATTGATTGATCGATCGATCGATCGATCGATCGATTGATTGATTGATTGATTGATTGATTGATTATGTGAGTGAGGAATAATTGGCTTACCGACTAAGTGATTGGCTGATTGGCTCTGTACAGAATGATTGATTGATTGATTGATGCGAAAAACAAATAGCATTTGGACCTATGACTTTATTGTGTGCGTTTGTATGACTGAGCATGCTAAAATCTCGATTGTTGGTTAAAAAAATCATTCTTCTGTCAAAGCCCTAATAAAAAAACATGTCAGATATTTCACATTCGAAAATGTCATGTAAGAAGTATTCTGGAGTCTCTGGAGAAATAGTCCCTACAGCAGTTTTAAAAAAGTGGGATTACACGCTTATCTCTCACTCAACTGCAATATAATGCAAGACTGCGCTACATGTCTCTAACATGGTGTTTGACTCCTATAATTAGATTCCAAGGTCACTCATAATCTTGTTTTTGAAAACACACCCATGCTCATTGTCAGTGATATCAACAAAGTGCCCTGGACGTGGGAGTAGTTCTCTTCATATTGATCGGAATCAGTATCAAGTGAACCAACCCAAGATCATGCGTTTCCATGCAATCGTGGTTAAGAATAATCAAACCTTGACTGCATCCTGTTGCAGGTAGAAGGCTGGGTCATTGCAGTTTTTTGTTTGACGACAATGTACTGGAGGTTTTGCATCCACCGCAAACAAAACCCATCTCTCGATTGCATTACTGCTGCTAATTTCCTCTGTTCTATCTGAACTTCTGAGTTTCTTAAATCCACCTAAACGAGCGGAGACTTTAACTCCTATCCTGAAAACAGAAAATAGACACGAGCTTAGTGATATGACTTTCGTCTTTGTTTATCGTACTGCTTCGATACCTATGTCACACGGAACCCTGAAGCCAATGTTTTCCAAAGATTATTTTTACTGGAATCAACGTCGCGGATATAAACTTGATGGGAAGAATGTGAAGAATGCCATAGAAATGAGCAAATATTATATGTGAGGCTCGAGTCGCTCGGTTACCAAAATCACTTTTCTACAGACACGTGATCTCAAGACACTACAAGGAGGCGCCAAAATTAGAAAGGCTGGCATTCCGGCGTTATGATTATAAGCTCGCCATACCCTTATGAAATAATTTGATTTCGAAGTATTTGACTTTTCTCGCTTCTACTGCCTTGTGATTTAAGGAGCGGCATTATTATTGACCCGCGTCTCAGAGTTGAGAAAGGTCGTAATTCCGGACATATAATGCGATTAAGAGTTCTTGATTGAACCCAAAGGGACCGCGGTTTTGATAACATTGCTAGATCGTACAAATAGCCTATAGTTGAACTTACTTTACTGCCCTTAGGACATTGATAATGGTTTAACTTTATGACGATGGTAATTTAGCATTAAAATGGTGGTACTAGAAGCTGTGGTGTCCTAAGATACAAACGGTGGTCTAATACTGGTAGTGATGGTCGGTTGAAAGGGTCGGACTATTGATTTGGTTAGGTGACAAATATGCTAAATGTAGTGATGATGGAGTAGTTGTTGGGGGCACCTAATTTCTACATCTCCAGAGGGAATAATCGCTTGTAGATTGCTCATCGTTCAGGATAAGATATTCACGATTATTCATCAATAAAGGTGGGAAAACTTCTCACAGAAATATTAGTACAGTACATTGCGAAGTTCGCACAAAAACATATCGTAGCAGCTTTATTGTACTAATATCGTAGTTCATAAAAATGATGATGACGATGACGACGACGATGGTCATGATAGCAAATTATGAATAACAATGACGATAATAATAATACTAACAATAAAATTATTATTATCTTTATTATTCTTATTATCTTGTTAATCATAGCAATCAGCAATTTCTATCGCGCGGGTTCTAATGCACAAGGCAACAACTGATGGCGCACCAAAATCAGGCCGTAATCAGGTCAACATAAGACGAAAGAGAGGTAGCTATGGTGAATAGGAAAGCTCAGCGCAAAATATATCAAAACGACTGAACAAAACGGACTCATATATGACGAACCAATGAACCAAGACAGATCAAGGCTAATATGCTTGTATTACTGTTGCAGCCCTAAGTGTGCATTTGCAATCAAGCGAACGGTCTCTTATGCCTTACTTAGCATCAAAGTTTTATTGTGTCCTCATTGATATTGATGTTTATGGGTAGCTACAACAGTTGCCACACCGGTACAGTAAAATCAAACGTGGTCTTTAGTCATTTCAACACTCGTTTGTTCTGAGTTTATTTTTTGACCAATTGCTGAAAGTTTCATCGCAAGATGCTCTAAAACTCAACTTACGTAGGCCTAGAGCTTTCGCTCAGATCATTAATACCGAATTCACTCCATTTGATTGTTTTACTGGGACATTTCACGTTCTCTTTAGGATCAAGATTGTTGTTTTTGCATTCCGGCGAAATGCTCTTTTCTAAACAAATCCAACAGAATACATAAAGCATATGAGCAATTCTTCAATCACTGTTGTCTGGCTAGAATAGTTTTCAGTTTATGCGAATTGAAGTGATGGCTATGTTGTGATTTGATACGCATTATATGTCATAGTATCGTTCGGTGTAATATGATGTAACACTACATGGCACTGTGTAGTATGGTATAACACTTAAATTTACTGTGGTATGGTATGGCGTAGCATGACATGGCATGGTAGAGAGTGTGGTATGAGTGTGGTATGAAATAATTGGGTATAGTATGGTATGGTGTAATAAGGATAGCTTGATGTGATATGGTATGCTGTGGTATGGGAAGGCCCCTATAGCATAACATAACATGGAAATGCTACGGTATAGCATGGCATTGTCATGCCATGCTATACCGTAGCATTTCTAAGCACACCAAAACTTGCGATACCATTCCTACTATACCTTGCCCTACCTTTCCATACCACACTCCCTACCATGCCATGTTATGTCATGCTATAGGGGCCTTCCCATACCACAGCATACCATATCACATCAAGCTATCCTTATTACACCATACCATACTATACCCAATTATTTCATACCACTGGGGATATTGTATGGTAAGGCTTGATTTTGACCCCTGGAATATGGAGTCGGACCTCTATTGGACTACTCTCTGGAAAACCCTCTGATTTGAATTGGCTTTCTGGAAACCGGACCCGAAGCTCTTGGACTATACTCTCTGGAACCCCTCTGATTTGACGTACAGCTCGTGAATAGGCTGGTGTCCTGTGATTGGCCTTCGAGCGGCGCTTTAGACGTTTGGAGATACGATTACGATGAGATGGTAAACGATCGACTAACCGATAGGACTTCCAAAAGATGAAGAAGACAATGTAATTTGAGCGTTCGTGTAAGTTACTCCAAATCCTGCCTCTGCAATGTGGGTTGTTTTTGTAGGAGGCACCGGTTTAAATGGATTCGAGTACGTCGCCTCCCACCATACCTCGATTCTTGAGAATGACTTTCCTCCGACCCACATCTCTTTCAGATCATGTCCTTCAACGGCGCAGTTCGCCTGGGCGACTTCCCTTTCAGGATTTCCTGTGAACAGCTTCACTTGACAGCCGGTTATATCGGGCGTTTGTCGAACTAATGCCAAAATAACACGATACAAATTAATACACATTTATACAAATTTATGCATTTATACAAATAAGCAAATTTCTATATTTGGAACAGTTTCTGTACTTTGTTGAATATATTCACTCGATACACATACTGGTCATCGTCAAGAGCATCATCACTTCTTGATGCCAGCTATTTGGCAGCGATTGGTACGAATAAACCATCTTAATTTTCCTCTGTCCTTTGCCAAGTCCAGTGCTCCTAGTCTCATCATTTATAACTACTGATGTTGATGGTAGGGCCTAATTACAATAGTGGCCAAGCCGACAGTGTGATATTTAAGCTCAGTCGTTAGTCAATTCAACACTCGTTTCTTTTATTTATTTAATGACTTATATTCTTACTTTACATATTATGACTTACCGAATGTCTCAACTTTCCTTATTTCATATTATTCTCAGATGACACTAATGTGTTCTAGTCCCATTCCTGTATCAACTCGTCAATTGTAATGTGAACTCTGAACTTCTGGAGGAGAGTATCAGAATGGTTTCGTGCAAACAAACTAAATTTCAACCTTGACAAACTAATTACATTATATTTAAATCCTATAAGAAAAACTCATGAGGACCACGCCGAAGTAACTATAATGGACACCCAAATAACAAAGTAACTATGACTAAAGTTTTGAGTGTTTGCACTGGCCACCAGCTATCCTCGAAAGATCACAATTTCATGAGTAATATTTCAAATAAAATATTATTATTTATTATTAATATTCTTTAATTAAAAAACCAAAATCGAACCGCACATTTTGTAAACAGAATGAGAGATAATATAAAACATAGTAATAAGAAAAAAATAATATTTGTAAAAAAGAGTAAAAAGTTATGAGTTGAAAAATAATAGGCATACTAAATATACTACATCAGCGCAATTAGCAAAGAATCTCGGTGTACTCTCAAGTACTACTTGGTTATTGCCACCCCCGAACCGTCTAAGGCTTTATTACACCCTTATTTACCCTTATTGATCTTGTTGTACTATGGTGTAGGCCTCCGCGTACAAATCGAAACTTAACAAATTAGTTAAGCTTATTCTTCAAAAATGGGCTATCCGTTATATTGCCAAATTACCCAATGAGGCTCATACTGAAAAGAAATTCACAGATCTCAAACTTCTGAAAATTGACCAAATAAAGCATATTCAAATGGTGGTATTCATGTATCGTTATGGCCACGATATCACAATTTCTGTACCCTCAACTTGGAGATTCATTCACCTCAAACTAGAAATTTAGACTCTTGTCATGTACCATACCTCTACCCAAATACTTGGCTTTTCTCGATGGGTTATGCTGGGGCCCAACTGTGGAACGATATTCCCTTACCAATACGCCTCCAACTTAACCTAGGGCTATTAAAAGGAAATAACTTTCCTACATTTTAGACCATCAAGGTTGACTCAGCCTTTTCATTCACTACACTCCCTAGAGGCGACTGTGAAATGAGCAGTATCCATGAAATGTGAAATGAGCAGCGTCTATCCTCCCTAAGTCATTGGAGCAACGTCCCTTTCCCCCTCTTCTTTCCCTCCCCGTTTCCCTTCCCCTAAAATGGTGGCACACACTGACAGACCTCCCCCTATTTTTTGGATGGAGCATTTGCTCCAAGGTTTCTATGGTGTAGACGTCCCTGGCAGTAGCACAGATGGGCGCCTTGCAGGCTGCTACACAATTAAATTCGACTTCTGTTAAACATATTATCATCTGTTACTACCATACCGTGTAATTTTATTGGGTACTTGTCAGTTTGAATTTAATAAACGACTATTAAAAAGACTAATAATTGATAGTTACATATGTCATAGGTTGACGCTGAGTCATTAGTTAATTGTAATTAAGTTTGGGTTTTTTCTTTTTCTTTTCATGTTACTGTTCCATGTTACTATCAGTTCACTGTTTGACTGTAATTACGTCGGCTTCACCCTCTCGGGTACTCGGGTGGCCCTGGCTAGCAGGGTCTTTGGCCCCTTCTGGGTTTCCTGGCTAACCTTAACCCGGCATTACTGAAAAAATTGTACTTTGACATTAAAAATAATTTACGGTTACCTAATAAACGAGTGTTGCATGTTGAATGAATGAATTTAAAGTTTGTTGCTTCAAAATGTACAAAAGGGCTTTACAATTGCACTTAGAGCGGTTTCTTCTAGGAGCAATTATCCGCAAGGCTATAAGTGGCAACATATAAGTCCTCTTACTGAATGAATGAATGAATGAATGAATGAATGAATAAATGAATAAATGAATGAGTTAATATATTTGACGCTGAATTGTTCGCCCGTTAGGGAATTGTTCCATCATTGCCAAGTTTCTGGATGTCTAAAATGCCACTGATTACTGTATACTGGTCTAAATAAGTGTAAAATATTCATCTGTGCTCTTTGATTATTATACTTGCAGACAAAATAGTCGACGTAATTTTGTCATAAGGTATTTTTTTATTAGCCTTGGAATTGCTTGCCAATGCCCACCATCAAACGCCTACATCAAGCCGCGTCGCTGTTAGAAAGATTAGTATGCTTTATTTAACACAAGGCAGAAATATAACCCATCCGTCGAACATAAAGATACAACAGAAATATTGCCACAACAAAACCAACAGATAAATTAACTTAAGCCATCTCCCCTCTAGAACTCCACGTTCTATTTGTAATTATATCAAATAAAGTGCGTAATGACCTGGACAGAAACATAAAATCTAACTAAATAACTGGGACAGTACGGTACTCATTCCCATAGCCAGGGCTTTTTTTCAGCCGGAACGCGCCGGTACGGCGTTCCGGCACCTTTTTCAGCTCTTAAAAAATAATTTATTTATTTTAATAATTAAAACAATAATTTAGTTATTTTAATTTAATTTAAGTGTTTTTGAACTGTTTACAGTGTTTATTGAGACCCCTCCCAACCACCAGTCCCGTTTTTCTCGTGATTTTGGCCCGCCCATAATTGTTGCGTTCCGACACCTATTGTTCCGTTCCGGAACCTTTTTTTTCTAGAAAAAAGCACTGCCCATAGCCAATATCACATTTAAGAATGCTATTGCATGAAGCCAAAATGACTTTAAGAAATGTTAACTTGGGTACTTATGCAGGGCCGCATTAAGGCTAGTGCGGACCCGGGTGCTGTGATTACCTATATATAGCCATCAGTGCGGGCTCAATTACAAGTAAATATAAAATGTTAATGTACTTCCGAAAATGCGGGCCCCTCAAAACAGCGAGCCCGGTGCTGCAGCACCCTTAGCACCCCCCTTAATGCGGACCTGTACTTATGTTATGGGCATGAAGTCCGTAGTGACTTAACCTGCAATAAAGACGCTGATTTCCACGAATGAAATTTAACACTTTACTTTTTCGCATTATTTCAACACTTATTATGATTAATCGGTGAACGAGTCTAAACCTTAATCAACCAATATGTATTCTAGGAGTATGCCAATTGATGACTATATGTCTGCTGCAAATGGAGCTGCATCATTTCCAATAACCAACAGGTTTGCTGAAAATTTTATCACCAGTAGAATAAACATGTGGCATAATGGTTTATGCGTCATATCGTAGATTAATACCGTTTCTGGAGTGAGAACTATTGGGGGGGGGGGCCCGATAGCGCATTGGATAACATCTGGCGTAGAGTGCGAGAGGTACAGAGATCCCATAGGCGGACATGCTTTGTAGGCTGCAATTTGCGCCGTGTATTGCAGGCTGTCTGTTCTGTTAGTAGTTAAGGTTTATCGCATAACATGTACATGTACAGCGCAGTGCGTTTGCAGGCGCTTAATTAAAGAATAAATATTATTATTATTAATAATTATTTCATCTGAGTGGTCAACGACGTCCGGCAGAAAACATATCAAAAGAGAGGTCTTGTGCAAGTGGCACAATTGCTAGGTACAAGATTCACCCTCAAATATTAGGCGTAATTGACTTCTAGAATTAGGGCATCTGTCAAGTTAGGCATAATATGCTACTGGCTACTATATTCTGGCTATTCAGCCTGAATATTATAGTAAACACTCTTGAATTTGCTGCGTCATTTAAAAATTTTCAAGGTGTCCACTTTTGAAAAAGTTGGCCGACTGAAGAATATGCCAGCTGATAATAATATAAAAGATGAGAGAGTAGCAGAGATGAGTTGGCTGAGGAGAATTAGGGGCAGAAGTAGAAGGGAAAGAATCAGAAATACAACAACAAAAAAGGAGTTGGGCGCAGAGGTAATGGTAGTAGAAAAGATACAAAAAAGAAGACTCGTGTGGTTTGGCCATGTAGAAAGGATGGATAACAGCAGATTACCAGTTGCAGCCCTACATGGGCGGATCGAGGGAGAGAGAAGTAGAGGGAGACCACGAAAAACGTGGATGGACAATGTCAAGGAAGACTTGAAGAGCAAAGGCACGGATTTAACCATGGTGCGCGAAACTGTCGGAGATAGGACACTATGGAGAAACTTCATAAGAGCCTCATCGTCTGGAAACTGATGGAAGAGAAGAAAGAAGAAGAAGAAGAATATAATTATACTTCTTCGCATGTAGAGAAGTCAATATGTACGGTTTCCACTTTTAAGATGTCAATATGTACGGTTTCCACTTTTAAGATGAGGGGCCATCCATATATATTACGTACGCAAAAATCCGGGAAAATTTGACCCCCTCCCTGTACGCACACGTACTCCTCCAACCTGCGTACGTACGGTTGACGAACCCCCCCCCAAGACCAGCTGCAGAATGTGTCAGTACCACAGGTCCAGGCAGCGACTGTCTGCACTTTAGGCCAGACTGAAGGATGAGTAATCCATGGACTCACTGCTGAGTTGTGTGATAGTTTAATAATAGCGTTCAGAAGTATGGTTGCATACAAGTGATACCTCTCCCACAGTCCTAATTCCTCTGGTACTACGGGATAGCGGGAGAGACTGAACTCTAGCTCACTTGAAGGCCAATCAATTTGAAGGCCCTGCGTTTCCTATGGGTACGTACATTATCAGTAGACCCCCATACGCAAGCATGCGCAAGCACATGCATTTCGGTTACCCCCTCCTCCTCCATGCGTACGTAATATATGGATGGCCCCTGAGCGTGTGTATCTGAACAATTTGCAGCGCATTTCATGAACCTCTCGAAAACGCTAAGTAGATGCATTTGTCCATCATTCACGCTTATCACTTCGCGAACGGTTGTTTATTACTACTGGGATTCAACAATATAAAAACACTGTTCATTATTTAAAACAATTAAGTTTATTAAGTTCCTGTACTCACTTGTCTCACAGTTTGCTCCTTCAAACTGTGGCGGGCAATTACAGATGTTGCCGGAACTGCAACTACCAGGGTAGCACGACTTGTCCGGACATTTCACTGCAAATGAAGAAAGGAATTGTGTCAATGTAATCGAACAACCACGCACGCACTTGAATCCAAATAAATAGATAATGTGTATACTGCTGCAAGTTGCTTATGAAATGAAAAAAATCGCTTCCTCAATCTTCTTCCAACACCCCCAATCTACCCTGTCAGTGTCTGATTTAGTCATTTTTTAATTGATCACAAAAGGTGTACAAAATTTACAGATAATCAAGTTCACCTCGATAGGTTCAAAGGAACCTTAAGGTTCCGCTATGGTGATTCGCCGAAATAAAAAAAATGGTATACAGGTGGCATCATCAATTGTTACTTTGGAATGCAAAGTATTATGCTAAAGGATTGTTTGTATTAAAGTCCCTTATACAACGACAATAATTCCAATGTCAGTTAGTCCTGGCACCATTCCATTTTAATCTGTCTTTTCTGTCTTCAGTCCTAATTATTGTCTTATTGTTATGTTCCTCTTCCATTACGCCTCTTATCTTCTTTACACCTGCAGGTGGTATCGACCTGTGGTGTGACGCTGAGTCTACTTTGACTCTGTCAAATGTCTTATTCTTATTCCTGTCTGTTCCGTCTTTCCTAATTAATGGCTCTCTGTAATGTCCCTTATATCCTACGCATCCTAACTTCTTTGCACTTGGTGGAATTAACCTATTGTCAAATGTCTTGTTCATGGTAACACTCCATTGCATCCCGTCTGTTCTGTCTGTCTTATGTAATGCCTTGTTGTCATGTCCCTTGTCTGCTACATATCTTAGCTTATCATCGTAAATTTCCACTAGCCGGACGCCACCTACCATCGGTACATGTGTCTCTACGTCTCCAGGATGCCATAATTTTCCTGAGGAACGATCATGATATCTAGTTCCCCTTGTCTTACCAAATAGCATGTCCAATGATTCGTTCCTCATTGACCCTTTGATCGACGGGGCTCTATTAGCCTTCGCGTCTATTTTAAAATCCGTCTGCCCTCTATAGTCGTTAAAGTCTGCGCTAATGTCTGCTTTGGTGTCTGTTTGGGCCGTATCATCGTCGCTCTCTTTAGCTGTGTCTCTGTCTGCGTTAATCTCTTCTCGAATGTCTTCGCCGTTACTGTCATTAATGAAGTCTCCATCTTCGGTAATCTCTTCTTCCTCTTTCCCTGCTGTCTCGCCGTCGCTATCATGATTGAATTGTACGCCTCTGTCATCATTAATGACTGAACTCTGCGCCCTTCTAGACGCCTCCGTCGGTGTAGCTGTATTAATTTGTGAGGTGTCTTTGCCTCTTGTCCATCCGTCGTCGGAAGTGGTTCTATTCTCTGTCCACCCCTTCCTGTCATTAAAGTCATTAAATCCATTATGGTCATTAATGTCATTAACACCTTGTCTGGTCCCGTAGTTTGAACTAGATCGTTTGTCGATTGCCGTTAATTTACCCCTTCCGTCTCGTCTCTCACCTTGCGTCTCTGTGTCTCTGTCGGCCACGCGGAGTTCATTCAGTGCGTTGCCGTTATTTACGTCCGATATGGCTTCATGCTTTGAATTTGGTCGCTCACCGTCTACGACTAACGTCTTTCGCTTCGCCCGTCTTTCGTCATGAGGTCCCGTTGGAAGTTCATTGGGTGCATTCATGGTCTGTCGTAGCGCCATCTTGTCCTGTTCGCTACCGTCGTAATTACGCTGTCTAGTGGCGATTAGCGCCTGTGGTGTTGCGTCGTTTCTGTTACGGTGGCCTATGTCTACCGGGTCTAGTAGGTCCCGGTTTTGCACAAATACGTCATGTCCCAGAATAAATTCCACTGCCAAATTTGGGACGACTCCAGCCAGTACCTTTACCTTGCGATTTGTCCCAAAATGCGATGACATAATTTCAACTTCACATGTGGAAAAGCATTTAACCGATCCAAAAGCACTCTGGACTTTCATGGGCCTTCCCATGACGGACGATTTATATGGCGCCACTCGATCACTTATAAGACACGCCTCAGAACCAGAGTCCCTCAAACCTTGCACTGGTACCCCGTTTACAAACAGTGGCACCATGAAACGCTTTCGATACTCACTGACCTTACTCACGTTTACACCTGTTCTGACAAAGTTAACTTGCGCATGAGTTTGCGCTTGCTCCTCAAATCTGTTGTGATTTCTATTGTTGAACTGTGTTCCTTGGGCTACATAACCCGCTCTGTTATCCTGGTTGAAATGCATTGGGCGTGCATTCGCATTGGACTCACTTCCAAAGCTTTTGGGTCCATGCTTTTCCAACTGCTGGTTTCTAAAGTCAACATTGTTAGGCTTAAAACCATGATTATGTTTTAGTTCTCCCTGATTAAGCTTTCGACTTTCCAGAGTACACTCAAAATGCAAGTCAGCATATTCAGCTAACTGCCTGGCACTTTTTGGCTTTCTTGCCTGAACGAAATAACGGGTGTCTGAGGGCAGACTTTCCTGTAAGCGCTCTAGCAAAACGTCATCTTTAAGAGATTCAAAATCCTCTATGCCTTTGCATTCCAGATAGTAATTAAAGATATCATGAAGATTGTCTAACACTTGGGCGTATGTTTGTTTGCCTTTTCTGTGTGTCGCCTTGAACTTGTCCAGATAATATCTGGCGTTCATCCTACATGCATCCAGTAGCGCTGCCTTTGTTTGTTTGTAATGTGAACAGACTTCAACAGACAGTCGGTTGTAATGTAAGCGCATAGAAGAATTAAGCAGAGCTGGTAACAGCTTAGCCCATTTGCTCTCATCAATAGCGTGAAGGCAAGCCACTTTTTCAAATGAATGAAAATAACTAATTGCATCTTCACCTTCACACATCGTCGGAAGTTTAGAGTAAGATGAAGACAAAGGTAGATCAGTGCCAGAAGCAGAAACATTCGATTGTAATAGCCCTAACTGAGCCTTTTCACGCAAAAGTGCTATTTCCATCTGCATCTTCTCCGTCTCTGCCTGCATCTTCTCCTTCTCTGCCTGCAAGCGCTTCTCCTCTGCCTGAGACCTCTTCTCCTCCGCCAGAGTCAGCTGGAGCTTCATCTGGGTTTCCCCGACACTCTCTTCATCCACCTCCACTTCCTCCATCTCGTTTTCACTCTGTTCCACCTCATTCTCGTATTCTTTTAACTTCTGTACCATTCCCTTCTTATCCAGCCCTTCATAGCAAATGTCTCTCTTTTCACATTCTTGCTGCAAAGTCGCCAATTTCATCTTCTCAAACATCCTCTTAGCAATTCAGTGCAATTATTCGAACAGAATCCACAATACACTACACCTTCGAAAAAGTCTTCGTAAAACACTCAAACACAAATTCAAAATCCCTCGTAAACACTGAAAAACCAATCAACAGAAAGTCAAGCTATGACAGTCTTTCACACTTTTCGTCTAAACAATAACTGTGCTTTCGTTCGCACTACCAATCAATAATCACCGTCCTTTCTGCAATAAACAATTATCTCAGCTCATACACTTTATCATCTAGCGTCAGTGCAATTTATGACACTCATCCAATGATCATTAACAGACAATTTAACAAGCTAGGTCTCGCTCACCCGATCTCGTCAGATTTTCAAGGTGTGTAGTTCCGAAGAATCCGCCGCACCGTCCACTCGAGATCTCTGCAAGGCTCCAAGTTGTCCTCCAACCGTCCGTTCGTCCTCCGCGTCTTCTTGTGATCGTCCGAGTCCCTCTTCCGGTTGTTCGGATCGTCTGCTCGCTCGCTCGTTGAGTTCGGCTGTTCAGCTGGCCCCGATCGTCGCGTGCTCCTCGTCTTTTGCGTCCGATCGTCCTTCTTGTTCCGCTTCTTTCTCCGATGTCGTCACCGTCCGTTGTGCTGAGTTGTCCTCCAACGTCTCCGCTTGATGCTGGTTCGAGCCGTGCAGCGTAGAAAATCTGCTCCGTCTCCCAATACAGTGTACTGAAGAATACACTGTACCGAATCCCTGCTGGCACAATGTACTGAAAGAAGATGTTACTTGATCTGTCTTCAGTTATGGTGGCAGCGGTGTTACGTAATCGAGCGGCTAGGCTAGTCTTCGGGGGTCTTGTTAGCGTTCGAAGCACGTGGGTTTTTGTAATTCACCTCGCGAAGACAGTTAGAAGACAGTACTCTTGTATGTTTTGCAATTCTTATTATACAATATTTTTACACAACGTATGTACACCTAGAACAGTTCTCACTTCGTGTTGCATAACAGTTTCTGCGTCTGCAATTTTCCGTCACACGATTCCTCCCTCCGTGAGTTAATCGTACGTCTCACCGATTCCTCCTTCCGTGAGTGAATCCTACGTCCTAGCGATTCCTCCTTCCGTGAGTGAATCCTACGTCTAACCGATTCCTCCTCCTGTGAGTGAATCCTACGTCTAATCGATTCCTCTTCCTGTGAGTGAATCCTACGTCTAACCGATTCCTCCTCCTGTGAGTGAATCGTATACGTCTCACCGATTCCTCCTCCTGTGAGTGAATCGTATACGTCTCACCGATTCCTCCTCCTGTGAGTGAATGCCGTCCTCCTTCCAGTCTTCGCTCTTCCTCCTTCTCCACTTTCGCCCTGACCTGTCATTCATCCATCTCTCCCCCAATCTCGCTCTCCTTTCGGTCGCGCTATCATTCCTTCGCCCCTCCTTCTCCCTGCTCCCTCTCTTATGACACCCGGTCAGGCCCTAATGTCAGTCAGTCTTATCTGATCTTGATTCTACCTATTTCATTAGTGTTCTTTTGCCTACATCAAATACTAAGCAACACATCATACTAATGTTAGGCCTACATAATAATACTAATATATATCGTAATCCTAAATCCATAATATAATATCGTCCATGACTGTCACTACAGGCCCTAACAGTTTAGATTGCGTTAAACAAGTACAAAGTGGGTGGTTGAGTAAGAGCAGTGAGTTCCACGCAGTTGGCCCTACGTCCAAAATATAAATTTTTTATGGCCTTACGTGCAAACTGCTGGGAAATTAAATGGTAATGCAATTCTGAATCACCTCTATGAAGTGACCTGAGAGATTATTTTATTGTCGAATGTAATGTTTTAAACCAATTGGGCATTCTTTGCTGTGAGATCGAAATATTATAAAGTTAGGTCTAATTTATTCTGGTCAACGGTACTGAAAGCTCTAGAAATGTCAAACTGGAGTCAGGCTATACGCTGAGTCAAAGCAAGTTGAAACAGCGGTGCTTGAAGGGTAGACAGAATGCAACTGATGAGGACAATGTATTCCAAAGCCTTGGACCTGCCACTGAGAACGCCCAAAGTCCAACACTGTCCTCGCGCTGGATACAGCGAGAGTGTGAAAACATTTAGTTCAAGAATTATCTTGTATCATAATTAGATACAAGATTCATTTACTTATGAATTAATACAGCATCTTTTGAACTTTTCAAATATACCATTCTTTAAATTAAATTTCTGTCTTATTACCTTTGAGCTCATATGGAAGGCCTCTTTTAAAGATTTAAAGAGAAATTACGATTTTAAATAAAGTTCAGGATTTAAATAAATTTAAAATAATTTCATAATTGAAGTTCCAAAGGAATAGAGACAGAAGCTTTTTTCGTCTTTAATATTACTCATATATTCTATATCATAATAAAGTATTTTTAAATCTAATGACACCGTGAGGAGGGGGGCCCTATTAGCGGAACGGTTTGTTCCTTTTGGTACTCCCATTGTCACTGCATGTAACGTGTACTTGTTATTTTCATGCCTATATGTTTATGGTGAACAATAAAAGCATTTTTGATTGATTGATTGATTGAATGATTGATTGATTGATTTCTGACATAGCGCTCGAGTAAAATAAGCAAGTTGAAAGGGAAGATTTTGAACGGTAGACCTGTGCAGCACTAAGGAAATGACAGAATGCAACTGATGCGGGCAATGCAATCCAAAGCTGTGCACCTGTCGTTTCTGAAATAGAGCTAGAGACCTGGGGAGGCTTAGGCCTTTACTTTCATACGATCACATTCCTACCTGCAGTGCATAGGCCTACTCCTGAACCTGAAGTCAAGCACTCGCATTTATTGTCTGGCATACAAGACTGACCCTCGTCACAAGGTCTCGTACAAGTTGCTGAAACAGACAGAAAGAGTTGCACATTATGTGAAACATAACATAACATAACATAACATAAGTCTTTATTGTATCTCATCAAGCAAAGAGTACAAAAGATGGAACAAAAAAACAAAAAATTAGTCATCATACAGTCGATATCAGCTACATTCACATTGTTTCGATTGACATGTATAAGTTGGATGGGATACAACAGGGAGATCCAAAAGGGATGGTATCCCGCTAGGTAGGGCCCCCGGTGGCATCATTATAGATAGAACAAGACGAACATGACATATAATCAATCATTACGCTAACTAAACTATTTAGTCTTAACTAGATAAGATAGCATAATCAGCAGGAAACGAAACTATGATGGAAACAAAGAAGGAAGAAAAAAAAAGAGAGGAGGGGGTGACCTGGGCGATCCAAATATTTGTATTGGTTAAATCATCAGATGTGTTCGTAGAGACCTTTTAAAAGATGCTAGAGATGGAAGACTGCGCAGATTGCAGGGTAATTTGTTCCAGATAACAGGGCCCATGAACTTGATTGAGTGCCTCCTGTAGTTAGTGCGGATGCTTATTGATCGAAGAGTGTCCTTGATCCTGGTATTATGACTATGCACATCCTTGGTGAAAGTAAAGTAGTTGGTGAAGTCTATCGGATGGGAACCATGAACGAATCGAAACATAAACATCCCAATTTGGAATTGTTTTATCTGGTCAATATTTAATATTCTCAAATGTTGATACAAGTGCAAGGTGGGGGTATTAAACTTGCTCTTGGTAATAATTCGTATAGCCCTCTTTTGAAGTTTCACCAATCTGCACAGTCTAGTGGGGTAGGTTGAAGCCCAGCACAGGTTACAGTATTCCAGGTATGGATGAATCAGTGTGTAATATAAGTTAGTTAGTATGTGAGATGGAAGCAGGTAAGAGACCTTGCTCATGACCCCGATGTTTTTAGCAATCTTAGTTCCAATATTATTAATGTGGACATTCCAAGTAAGGTGTTCATCTATGTAAACACCTAAAAATTTTGCTGATTTGACTTGTGGCAACACTGAGTTGTCAATGAGCAGTGAGTAATTCAGGTGTGGCAGCAGCTTCCTGTGAGATCTAAACAGTACAAAGTTAGTTTTGAGCAAGTTAAGCGAGAGTCGGTTAGCCCTAAACCAATCGGCAATAAGTGCTAGTTCCTGATTTGCAGTGTTAAATAAATCCTCGATCGATCGGTTTGAGAGAAAGATGTTGGTGTCATCGGCAAATAGGATAAGGCTCAATATAGAGGAGGCTCTAGGAAGGTCATTGATATAGATTAGGAATAATAGGGGTCCTAAATTGGAGCCCTGGGGGACACCATATTTTATTATTTTAAGTTTAGAGGTGGCTCCATTACAATTAACACATTGCAGTCTTTGATCAAGGTAATTCTGAAACCAATTAAGTTGGATACCTCTTACCCCATATTTTTCAAGTTTCTTAAGGAGTATAGTATGATCTACCGTGTCAAATGCCTTGGCTAGGTCAATGAATATTCCTAGTGAGAATTCATTGTTATCAATGGCCTGTGTAATTTTGTCTTGCAGGTTGATCAGTGACATAGCAGTAGAGTGACCAGTTTGAAAGCCGTGTTGTAGGGGGTAAAGGAACTTATTTTGATAAACGTAGCTGTAGAGTCTCTCATACATTAATTTTTCCAGGAGCTTAGCAAAGTAGGGAAGGATTGATATAGGGCGATAATTCGAGGCTTCAGCACGATTGCCCTGTTTGTATATGGGTATAATTTTGGCAATTTTTAATGCTGGTGGTACTATTCCAGTCTCAAATGATGTGTTAAAAATGCCAGCTAAGGGTGCGGCAAGTAGGTTCAGGTAGGGGTTAACAAGGCATGGGTCGATGTCATCAGGTCCTGAGCTATGGGTTATGCGCATGGTTCGTCCAAGTTGAATAATCTCCTCTGGTGTGATAGGAACGATCGCAAATGAATTACAAGAGCCCTTGTCCATATAGTATTGAAAACTTTTTGAAGCAGGAGGAATTTTATCTGCCAGAGATTGCCCTACATTAACAAAAAAGTCGTTAAATTTCTTAGCAATTATGCATGGATCAGTGACCATTACATCATTAACAAGCAGGCCATCAATCTTGTTTCCCTCTATTCCAGATTTAATTATCGACCTTATTATGCTCCACGTTTTTTTAAGATTTTGATTGTATTTAGCAAACTCTTTTTCATAGTAAAACTTTTCAGCTTTTATGCGTGTCGTTTTAAATTTGTTGCGATATATCGTAAATTTAGTTTTGTTGGCCTCAGAAGGATTTTTTAAGTATTTGATATACAATTTTGTTTTCTTATTACAGGATTTTAGCAGACCAGCCGTCATCCATGGTTGCTTTAAATTGGTATTCTTCCTCCCACTTCCGCACCCCACTGGAAATGCCTTCTCATAAGACTCCTTAACCTGATCAAAAAATTGTGTGTAAGCTGCACTGGGATCACCAGACTTACAGGCTTCAAACGTCTTAGACCAGTTAATCTGCCCCAGCAGTTGTTGGAATGCATTACTGTTGACTTCGCTCACTTTACGAGTCATGATTAAATTTTTCTGATGATGTAGTGTTTCATAACTAATCCAGGTCATAACTGGTAAGTGATCCGAAATGTCACTAATGATTATTGATGAGTCCAAAACTCTCGTCCAACTATTCGTTAGTATATTGTCAATAAGAGTTAAGGAGTCAGGTGTGATCCTAGTAGGACGACTGATAAGAGGAAGAAAGTGATGAGAGAGCAACAGATTGATGAAGTCCTTGGTCATCGCATGTTCTTCAGACTTGAGCAGGACTACGTTGAAGTCACCAGCCAGGTAGACTTGTTTTGAGTTGGTGGATAGATGACTTAGCAGTTGACCACATTCATCATTAAATTCCCTCAGGCCCAAACCAGGAGCCCTATAAATCGCACCAATTACGGCATCAGCGTCTTTAATCAAGGATAGATTCACAAATAAGCTTTCGTAAGTCAAGTGTTGCATTGCTGTCAGAGGGGTGTCAATTACTTGAAAGCTTATATCATTTTTTATAAACATACCAACCCCACCTCCCCTTCCCAAACGTGGCTTACTCAGAAAACAATAGCCTGGAATGTCCACCAAGTAATTCGTTTCATCGGTTAACCAGGTTTCAGTGACTATTAGTATCTCCACAGGTGCCTGGACAAGCAATAATTTTATATCCCCTAACTTAGGTATGATACTCCTACAATTGATGTGCATAATCGTCAGAGTAGTTTTTAGTTTACAAGTTATTATGCCAGCCTCTACAGGAGTGATATATTTGGAGTCATAGTTTCTATTGATGAAATAATTCCCATCAGGATCAAGGTCCTCGTTGTTAAGCAGAACCCTATTAACATCCTCACCCGGAAAAAGATCAAGTACAGGATAAGGTCTCTGTCTATCAAAGTTTGAAGCAAAGTTAGCATCACACATATTGGAGTTAAATTCATTTACATCGTAATTACCATAAAATGGAAGCTGCCTAATCAAGCACTGTGGGCAGCACCAGGACTCATTCCCAGTATGATTAACAGACCACAATCGTGCATCCTCGTTACAAACAATATGGCAACGCTTCTTACATAGCAGGCAGACCAAACATCTATTTGGGTCCTCTAGAACAAGATTACATAGTTCACAATTGGTCCCCCAGGTCATAGCCATTCCGGCTCCATCCATCCCGCAAGCCAGCCAATGAGTAACCATAGTAATAAACCTTCACAGTTCAATAGTAATTGAACAGCTACATTGTCAGGCGCGCAGGCCTTGCAGAGGTACCTAAAATGCATCAGTATTAAACGCCTTGATACGTACTTCGTACTTTTACGACGAGAGCTTACTAAAAGTGACTGGGAAACCAATGCAGCTCGTTGCTAAAGTGATAAATACACACACACACACACACACACACACACACACACACACACACACACACACACACACACACACACACACACACATATATATATATATATATATATATATACATACATACATGCATGCACGCATGCACACTAGGTTACTAGAGGTCTGCCTGGAAACCCGTTCTCGCGGGTTTACCCGTACCCTACCCGTACCGACGGGTGTTATTCGGAGGACAAAAGCCAGTCGCCGGTAGTATTTTCCAAAGTAAAATTGAGTGTAAAATGTATAATTAAAATTGAAGGGTAAGCTAAAATGTGGAGAGTCACCCCATTATGAAATTCCCTGAGAAACGTGGTTCAATGCAAAATATTCAGCTGTTATGAGAAACATGAGTTCTTCTTGAAGTTTTGTATCCCATGAAACGCTGAGGCAGCATAAGTGCAGCATATTCTGTGCAAAGGTATTGCATCGGAGAAAGGTGTCATTACCACGCATTCACCATATTATTTTTAACCTCACCTTGTTGTTCTCGCTTTATAACCGAGTGGCGCTGATACGAAAATCTAATTTTTCTATGAAAACTATGAACAGGAACCTAAATGAGTCCTTACGTATATCGCAGTTTGGACCTGACCAGCTCGCTTGACATCTTCTCCTTTGTTGTGATACAGTCCTAGAGACTAATATGCAGGACGAACATCTAAAACATTAGCGATTTCATATCAGCTGGATAACCACAATCTCATATGACTCAAAATGAGTCAGGTCTTATGGAAAGAATATTAGTTTCAACTTAAAATTGTTTTCATTGTTCCTAGTTGCTGCTTTAACGGCCGTGGTACAGTCTTGTTGTCCTCGAGACCAAGGTCTTGGTCTCGAGTGCACTCGAGTTCGTTTTTAAAAGTCTTGGTCCTGGTCTTGGTCTTGAGACCAAAAGTCTTGGTCTTGGTCTTGAGGTTCAAGGTCTTGGTCTTGGTCTTGAGGCTCAAAGTCTTGGTCTTGGTTTTACAAGACCAAGACCAAGACTTTTGACAATATGAACAGTCACTTAACAAAACGCAAGGATTTCAAAAATTTATCCAGTAATTGCTAACACAATTGCTACAGTATTTACACGGTGTGAGTGAGGCTTTACTGTTGTTTGGAATTTATTTTGACTTCCCGTTATTTACCATGGACTGATTTCAAAACATACTCACAATTTGTACATTTACATCCGGAACTTGAAAAGCTGCTCTGTGTGCCAGTGAATTCAGCACTGTTGAACGTATTTTTCACATGGCAGAATTTTTATGAGGCCCCACAGGTCACGTCTTGGGCAGAACATTCTGAGTGAATTGGTTTTTTATAAAATGCAACAGGCATTTGGAATAAAACATTTCGCATGAAGGACTTTTGTAAATACGAATTCGGAATTCTCTACAGTCTGCGTTTGGAGTTGTTTTGTTTGAAAAAAATAAAAGATTCATGTTTTAATTAAAATAGCGAGAAGTTCGACTTGTCAATTTTTTAGTAAGGAATAGCAGTCTGGATATGGTTGTGATTTTGGGGGTATTTTTCTCGGTTTTGGTCTTGAGTTTCAAAGTCTTGGTCTTGGTCTTGAGGTTCAAAGTCTTGGTCTTGGTCTTGAGGTTCAAAGTCTTGGTCTTGGTCTTTGTCTTGAGGGTCAAGGTCTTGGTCTTGGCCTTGGTCTTGAGGTTTAAGGTCTTGACAACAAGACTGCCGTGGTACATAGACTATGGTCTATATCAACTGTAGGTGCTGACTGACCACCATTTTCATGCAAGTTAGACTGAACTCTTCATAATTATGCTTTTCTTTAGCTCTCACTCCTTATCTCTCAATCCCTTGAATGCCTCAACCAAATTATCTAGGCTATGATGCATTTATTTTGTATTTCAAATACAAAATACAACAATGTATCTGTATTTTGTATTTCAACTACATTTTGTAAAATGTACCTTGTATTTGCATTTCAAATATTGTTTAAAGTGTATTTGAATTTATTAGTTGAAATACATTTGCAGAGTATTATACCCAGCACTGAGTTCAGCCTATTCTATTCTTAATGACTTTTTGGTATTGACCTCACTAGAGCTTGGTTTTGATATTATGCACAGTTGCTACAGACGTTCCTAGTCATTATTTAGACCAAAGTAGTTTATACTTTACAAGATTATTGTTTTTATATTTTATCCTATGCAATCAGATAAGACATGATTGAAGTAGATCATAGGTCAGATACTATAAGCTTTCATCAGATCAGATTTAAGCTATTTTGTTACTGTACCAAAGTCCGATTTTGCCTTCCTTCTTTTTTCCCGGAGACTCGATTTGTAATTATTAATAAATGATACTCACGAATTGCAGTTTAATTAATGATAAATAATTTTTCATACAAGCACTATGGTTTTAGAGATGTTATACGTACATCTGTGTGTAACGACATCGTCTACCACACCACCATCCAGAGCACTGGTAGTTACAAGCGTAATTGGGGCATTTAACTGAACCATATGTCACCAAAACCAGGTAGGTTTCAAAGTGCTGCCTAAAAATAAATCAACAGGAACGATTCAGTAAATATAGCTGCTGCGACGTAGGTCAACTTGCACTGAAATGCGACAGAGACGTTACGACTATTAGCTTTGCAATCGCACCACGTCACTACGTTATTAACCGTTTGCTTTAATTAAAGTTACCTCGTTTCTACGGCGTAATTTGTCAGTTTATACAAAAGAAAACTGGCAGTTTAAGAATGAAGTGCTGCCATTACAGTGCAGCTTATTATTATTGCCTACACGGCCTAAGTTTAGGAAACGTCATAGTTTGACCCTCTGCGACCCTGAAACTTCTAAATTATTTGAACTGAAATTTTATGCGGCGGTTGTATTGCAATGGCCACCCACAGTAAGAAAGTTTGGGAACGATCTAATTTGCATGGATGTCCATCAATACCCAACACACACCTGTGCACCTGTGTTACTTAGTTTTCAACGTCCAAGGTTCTGACATCATGACATTGTATTGTCTTGTATGATATAAGTTTGGTGAAATTTATGTAATGCCTCCTTCTAAAAGACGCGTCAGTTATTACAATTATGATATGCAGAAAATTATACTTGTTGCCGAAATGCAACGGCCGGCACCCCGTCAAAAGAGCGCCCGACAAAAGAGCGCCGACAAAAGAGCGCCGACATAAGAGCGCCGACACAAGAGCGCCGACAAGAAGTGTAAGGTGTCCCCGCAAATGGTTCGCGAACAAATGGTTCACGACAAATGTTTCACGAAAAATGGTTCACGACAAATGGTTCACTGACGAAATGTTCACGCTCCTTCACCTTCTGGTATGAGCTCTATTATCATCGCTCATCCAGCTTTTAGTTTGAGTATGTTTTCATCGATGATCCAGCTTCTACTTTTAGCTATATTTTCATCGACAATAAAACTCAAACTAGAAGTTGGATGGCCGATGAAACTATAGCTCAAACTAGAGGCTGGAAGATCGATGAAAATATAGCTGAAACTAGAGGCTGGAATCTCGATGATTATTTAAGATATTAATTGTTTATCGCGAACCATTTGTCAGTGAACCATTTGTCCGTAAACCATTCGTCGGTGAACCATTTGTCTTGGAACCGAAGTGTAATAACACAAATTTATTGTATTTTATGGAATGCATTGAGAAAAGAAAAAAGATTTATTAACGGAATGCAGCGACAAAGATTACAAAGCAAATCATGTTTTCTTCCGTTCCGAATACCATGATTCTGTTCGCGTCATCCGCGCGATTTAGGCCTAATGGTTATGTCGGCGCTCAACTATGTAACATAAAACAAAATAAATACTTGTTTATTTCCCATAGCAGTTGATACAACGCGCAATTGGTAACAATCATTGATAAATGTTTAAGTGATTTGATAATCTCTCAGCTGTCCCTCAACCTTGAATGCTAATACAAGTTTTGGTATTGAACCCTTGATATAAAGTTTTCGCCGGCGCTCTTATGTCGGCGCTCTTTTGTCGGCGCTCTTTTGTCGGCGCTCTTTTGTCGATCGCTCTTTTGACGGGTCACCGCAACGGCCGTTCCCTTGTAAAGAAGTTTTCCACGGGTGCTATAAAATTGTTAAATCATGTACATGTTAATGAAAACATGTGTGCACATATACGCATGTATATGTATACACACGTACGCACATGCGTACACATATGCGTATACATGCATGCATACATACACAAATAAATACATACTTATATGCATACATAGATACGTAAATGAGTACATACAGTCATATATGCATACATACTTGCATACATGCATGCATACACACATGCATACATACATACATACATGCATGCATAGTGCATACACACATAATTACATACATACATACAAGAAATGTAACATATACACAAGCACAAATACATATATACATACATATATGCATAATTACATACGCATATGTGCGATCATACATAATACACACCTACAAGCATACATACATACATACATACATACATACATACATACATACATACATACATACATACATACATACATACATACATACATCAATTATACATATAATTGAGGCTTAACCAAAATAAGCTCCTGGAGATGATTGTCAGTGAACCCTGATTGAGGCCGGGCTTTGTGATTTGGTCCTGTGCCAGGCCGAGCCTTGATAGGGTGACAAGTATGAACATCTCGGAAGTCACACTCACTGAAACGTTTGACTTTGATATGCACCTGGACATATGCTACAAGGTCAGGAGGTCACTGTACGCCCTCCGAGTCCTGACTGCCCATGGGCTATCCGGACCATCGTTTCACAATGATGTCAGTTCAACCACTCTCGTAATTGGAATCGTAATCTCCAAACTTCTAAGGCGCCACTCGAAGGCCAAGCGCAGGGCACCAGCCTATTCATGAGCGCTGCATGAAATCAGAGGGTTTTTCAAAGTCCAAAGGTTACCATAGGGGCCAGATCAGGAGAGGAGGCAGAGCAGCTGTTAAAGCGGATGTCGTTTAGGTCGAGAAGAATTATTGGAAGGTGGAGGGTCGGATGAGTCAGGGTAGGAGTTCTTGAAAAGGTGAGACTTTAGTTGTGAGTAGAAAGCCCGGGAGTGATAGATAGAGGCATAGGCGTAGACTCTGGGGGGTCAGCCGGGGCACGTGCCCCCCAATAATTGAGGAGCCGGGGCAACGCCCCCCCCCCCAAAAAAAAATCGAGAGGAGAATTTCTTCAAATATTAAAATATTATGTTTCAATATAGACAAATTTCTTCAGAAACAGAAAATCAGAGACACAGAACTGAAATACTATCAGAAATTCATAATGAAAACCAAGATTTATTTTTATCTTTAATATCTTCAATATGAAACAAATTTACATGTAAACAAAACGCCCTATTTCATACGCATCAACGTAAACCGGAAGCCTTTACTTACTGACTGTCCAGATCAGAGGTGAAAAAAGTTTCTTCGGTTTTTGGTTTTAAACAAAACCAAAAGGAAAAGAAAACCACAAAATTTGTTTTTGTTTGTTTTAAAATAAATTTCTTATATTTATAGAAGTTATATTAATTACACTGATTTAATGATTTTTAATTTTCGGAAATCGCAACTGAATTAAACTGAGTTGGAAACTTGGAGCTCATGTTCATGCCATTTTTCATGATTTTTATCATCCGAAATCCGAAAATCTTAAAACCAACCAAAACAAAAAAACCATAAAAACGAGAAAAAACAACAAAAAGCCAACTTTTCATATTGAAAAAACTTGTTTTTCTGGTCCAGACTCTGTGCCCACCCAATATTTTGGACAAGTTTACGCCAGTGGATAGAGGAGTATGAGGAGGGGAATGGAGGACGGGTTGCAATGATGATGGAAGAACCGAGAATCTGCGGAACTCAGAGGGAAATCGTTCCCGAGACGTGATGCTGTGTTGGATATGGTTCGGTTGGAGAACTTGAGATGAGTAGTAAAAAGTGGTTCGAGAAAGACTGAGATAGGAGGAGGATCTGGTGAAGCGAGTTGCCTGGATGGGAATATTGTACTTGGCATTTTTAGCCAAGGGAGTGGTTTGAGGATGGGAGTGATGTGATGATGTTCGGGCGTTCTAGGGAGAGATTTGGCGAGTGAGTTTTGGAAAAGTTACACACGCTTGATTTTGGTGGATTCAAGGATTAGAAGAGGGAATGGCAGTGACCAGGCTTTGAATGAACAATGGAGGAAGCAAGGGTAGAGTAGTTTTAAGGTCGAGCATGAGCCAGATGTGTCAAAGGTCACGAATGTGAATGATGTAGGAGCGCGAGAGGCTGGAGACGGGGTTTGGGAAGGAGAGTTGTGGATCAAAAGTAATACCAAGACTGCGGACAGAGGTGTCGGAGGTGAAGAGTTAGCCGATAGGTGTATGGAAACGTCGGGGATTTTCTTGATTTGAGCAGGAAGGCCTTCGGTGATGAATTCAGTTTGGGAAGGGTTAAGGCAGAGGAGATTGGATGACATCCATTGAGAGATTAGGTTAACCACGTTGAAGAATTGTGTGATGGAGGTGGGAAAATGGTTTAGAGATGGTGGTTATCAGAGGAAAATTTTATGAGAAGGCTTAAAGGTGTGGCATAGAGGATGAAGAGCAGTGGACTAGGCCGGAGCCTTGTGGGACGCCACAGGAGAGACGGAGGAGTTGCGAGTAGTGGCTGATAGTACCCGGAGTCGGTCGCTAAGGAGTTACCGACTGACTTGATGAGATACCGACTGACTTAGCGACTCAGTCGACTAAGTCGCATGCTTATCGACTGACTAAGTCGCTTAGACTTGTCGACTGACTTAGCGACTTGCTATCGGCTTCTCATGTAATCAGGTATGTCTATTGGATATACCTGATCACCTAAAAATATAATGCGTTTTACCGCATCCTGTACTGAGCGTGCCACCATTTCCGTGGGCATGTAGATGGATCCCATGTGAACTCTATATGGGTCCAAAATGTGAATATTGGTCCTACATAGACTCCGCTTCATGTGGGCATGCTGACAGAGGACAGACCGATGACTATGAAAATTATTGTTAATGTGACTTTGTGACGCATTTTAGTGTTTATTACAGGAATAAAGCATAGGCCTACTAAGTCCAAGCCTGTGACATCTCACTTATTAAAATAATTGCAGTTGCAGTTTAATTTAGTTTTGGGATCGTAATTTCTGTTTTATTTCTGAAATAATTTCCGTTTTCGTTCAGTTACTGACAAATTTGAGTTTCAGTTTCTACATGGATATATTTGCATAGATAGACAACAATATGGACGTAGAATTGATTATATGTTATCAGCTATTAACAAGTAGAAGCACTGTTCTGTCATTGTTTACTTGGAAATCGCGATTAAAACAACAAGCAAAATATTAAGTGAACGAAGTCGTTTGCAGTCGCTAGCTTAGCGACTGGTCTCGACTTGAGGGCTTAGCGACGGCAGCGGCGGATGGCGGCGGCGCCGGGGACTAGTACCAGAGACACCAAACCAAGAGGATAGTCGTTGAAGAAGGTGGCTGTGATCGATGGTGTCGAATGCGGTGGAAATGTCAAGGAGGCAAAGGCAGGAAACTTGTTGATTGCTGACGACAGAGACCAGTTTATTGTACAGAGCAAGTAAAGTGTCTGTGGAGTGTTGTTTAGTTGAAGTCAGATTGGTTGGGATTGAGGAGTGAATAGAAGAGAGGTAATTGTTTAGCCGGGCAAGGAGAAGCATCTCGCCCGGATGCTGTATGCGGCACCAGTGTGGTGGGCGTTTATAGGACCGTAAGGACGGGCCCGACTTCAGGCAAAGAGGCGGCGGTTGGTCCGCCTTCCATACCTCCCCGAATCCCACCAAAGCTTAGAACTGTGCCATAGCACCGACGCTCGTCTGTTTATGGCCATCCTGATTGACCCATGCACGTTTTGCATGGCCTGCTGCTTCCTACGAAGCCTGCTGTCTACTCCTGCGTCCTCATGACAGAAACTTTTGCCTATTTTGGATAGTTAGGCGCGCAAAACATTTATTACTAGGATGATTTATTCTTCGCAATGGACATCAAAATGCGGTTAGCAATTGGCTCAATACAGGATGTACTTACTTACTTTCTTACTTACATACCTATATATATATCACATCATATCATATTTGGTTATTTATAAAGCGCCGCTCACAGCATAGACTATTCAGAGGCGCTCCCAGCGTGACAGCCCAGCGGGAAAAGGAAGGTCTTCAGGCAGCGGAGAGAAGAGGACGAGATACCACACAATGTCTTGCTACGGAGTGAGGGAGCAAGTTATTCCATAAAGAAAGGCCAAAGATCGCAAAAGCTGAGCCATCGAAGTCCTAGGTGAATCAGCGGTTGAGACAGGCAGGCCCCCAATCTTCTCTGTCATCATTCCCAGTCACTCATCGGCCGAGAAGGTTGACGTACATGTACAATTATACATCCTAAGTCATACTTACATACAATACATACATACATACATACATACATACATACATACATACATACATACATACATACATACATACATACATACATACATACATACATATGTACACAAATACATACTTGCAGAAGAATCATAAAAGTCATAAAACGGAAGTAAAGATTAAATCAGGCTAATCAGACTTAATTGGTGCTAGTTCACGGAACCCACCAACACCGTTCAGTAAGACACGAGTTTGGCATCCAATAAGTACATCCGCCTTGATGACTAGCCTAATAATAATCAAACCTGTTAGTAATAAATTAGTAACTGTTCGTTCACGATGAACTCCAATATATGATGAAAAGTACAGTAATTAAGTAGAATTTCCTGTTTTTAAAATAACTGTTTTAAAAGTGATATACGAAAGATATGTATAAGTGCCACTGTGGTTTTGACGGGCCTGTGAGTTTTCAACCGTTGATAAAATGATGCAAGAGATGGTTCATTTTGCCGGTGCTGGCAGTGATGCGGGTCGAGAGCGCCGCTGATTTGAGTGGTGCTATATAAATGTTCGGTTGCAATTACAATTACAATTACAAGGTTAGCCAAGCCTCAGACCTATATATGTACACCGTCAATGCCAAGAGACTTTGGATCCTGTGGAGAAACTGCGAAGGGGTGTCATTTGAGCGGCACCGAACATCAATAACGGAATGTCTCAACTAACCCCTGGCTGGCGGGCAACGAATAGCCCTTCTTATCCTGCACCGATCCGTTGGTCCTAGGGATTTTCGGACGCCGCGTCGTCTTGCACCTACTAGGGACTGCTAGCATATTCATCACTTAGCAGACATTGGATCCAGAAAATGGATGGAGCATGTGGTACATAATTATGGACAAACGAATATTAATTACATTTAGCATCGTTTAGGCTAGTCTCTCTTATATTGGCACATCTGCATTTCGAATTATAAGTACATTTACAAACATAAAAATACTCACACTTGCTTCTAAATCTTGATGTGCATAAGTATTTTCCTGAGCTTTTTAAACTTTGCCTTTAAATAAACGCTGAGATAAGAATTAATACTAAACTCGCACAACCATACACATTGGAGTGCAAAGACAATTACATAAATAACAATACTCGCATTTTCTTCCAGATCTTGATGTGCGTAAACTTGTTAGCCTCTACCAATAAAGATTGTCTGGGATAAGCTTACTGTTACCAGACTTAGATTTAATTAAAAGTTTTCACATTACATTTTACGATTTTAAAATACCGAATATATATATATATATTAGCGCGATAAAAGTACCCGATTAATAATAATAATAATATTAATAATAATAATAATAATAATAATAATAATAATAATAAAAATAATAATAATAATAAACCATTTTAACCACGCACCTACTCAATCTCTAAGAGCCTGAGGGTCACACCTCGGGCGGCAAAAAAAAAATAAATAAAATAATAATAATAATAATAATAATAATAATAATAATAATAATAATAATAATAATAATAATAATAATAGTGCATTTACAATGATGCTAAGGGATGAGGTGTAGCCGTTCCAGAAACATAAAACTTTTAATTTCTAAGACTTTGGGGAATGAAGTACCTCAGGGCAAAAAAATATAAAAATGATAATAATAATAATAATAATAATAATAATAATAATAATAATAATAATAATAATAATAATAATAATAATAATAATAATAATAATAATAATAATAATAATAATAATAATCGACAAAGATGGTCACTCCAGAGATTAATTTTCACATACTTAGTATCTGACTCCTGAGGGAATATATGTACCTCGGAGAAAAGAAAAGAAATTTAAATGTAAATTTGCGAGCTATGAAATTCTACTTACGTATAGGATACCGTTGATGCTGTTGAAACGAGGCTAAGGAAGACCACCGCACCAAGGTGCAGAGATCTGAAACCTGACACCATCACTGACGGCGTCTCTTTGTATCATCTATCTACCACGCAACGATGCAGTCACTTCAGCACCGCAATTAAACTATTGCGCCTCTGAAGTTGTATTTAACAAGTTTGTCACGAGGAAGAATTAGGCTGATTGCAGTATATCCGTAAAAATAATGAAGGTTATTACTGGCATCTCTGATTGGCATCTCACCCGGAAAAATCTGTTCTGCACATACATAGGTAAACATGCAGATTGCAGAGGTATAAACTTCACGTACATTAGCCTAGTAATATTGGTCATATGGAGATATGAGTGTATTTATTTACACGTACAACTTAGCATTTTATCATGGGGCATATAGACCGATAGATGTATGTAATTTACAGTGATGGGGGCTTTTAACTACAGTAGTTACTAACTATTAGTTTCAAGTAGTTAACAAGTAGTTACGTATAACTACCTTTAATAATAAGTAGCTACAAAGTAGTTAAACTACTTTTGCGGTCGTCATGACTACAGTAGTTAACTACTTTTCTTAACTACTTTCGCATTATATTATTGCAACAGTTTAATAAATTTTATGTTGAGAAAAGTCTAGATAGGAAAGAGTGAATATGTTTGACTAACTTTTGCACAGTAATAACCAATGATTGGTTTTAGTCCATATGAACTTTGCTACAAATATTGTACATAACAGGCTGCAGTACTTTGTGATTTGATATACATAACTTATTTGAATATGTTTGCGTTGCTTAACATTGTTGTTCTTGCTTATGTAGTTAAGAAAGTAGTTAACTATATCACTGGTATTTACAGAAGTAGTTGTAATTGTTTATCTATTGAGGTAGTTAAAAGTAGTTATAACAACTTTCTTGACTAGCAGTTAAGAAAGTAGTTTAACTGCCGCTGAAGTAGTTAGTGCCCATCACTGTATATTTACACATACATATTAACATAGTATCAAGGAGCATACAGTGATATAGATGTAAATACTTTCACGTACATATTAACCTATGTAGAATCATTGGACATATAAAGATACGGATGTATATATTATCTACACGAACATATTAACCCAATATCCTGGTGCAAATGTTTGCACTTTTCTAGAACAAATAGGCTTCAGTAATCACCCTCATAAAAGTAAATATGGGCGTGCACCTGTTAGCAAGCAGCTCTTGTGAGGCTCGGAAGAAATGTGGCTGATCATTGTATGGCTGCGCTAAAAGTCTAGGATAAGAAGGAAGGTACGTAGTCGGAGGCAGCAGGCAGGATAGGAGGGTACTGTCAGTGGTGCACTTAAGTGGATGATGGTTGATGGAGGTGGGGGAAGACGATTCAAAAATTCATACTGTAATTGTGACCAATTAAAATTAGTCACAATAGTCGGTCCAACTGTGACTGAACAGTGAACACCCTAGGATCGTTTGGGTTTTTACACTAATTACGCGCATACGATCCTCCTCCACCCGAGCTATTCGAGATCAACATCTCACTCAACTGGGTAGACCCAATTACGAGTATAGTTTTTTTGTATCTTTTTGGTACTTTGTCTATTTGTGGGACATGTTGACACGCTCCTGCCTCTCACTCGTCTAACTAACAGACAGGCATTATAGGGGAAAAATACATCGAGCCACATAAAACAGAAATCTACAAGACACACAAAGACGGACTGTCAAGTTCAATTACATATTGAAAACCGGTCAATTAGGTGTGTATGACCATAAGTTAAATAAATATGTATGTATATATGTATGTATGTATGTGAAGCGGCCGTTGTTGGCTACTTCGTTGATAGATAACACTCATTAATTTAATATTTACTTTATTGTTAACTTGCAATTAACTACGTTGACTACAATAGTTAATATTCGATTCACCTACACGCACTCTCAATTCACTCACTACACACTGTTGTTGTTCCTACCACCGTCGTTCGTTCCTCGTTCTTCCCTTCTCTCTCCTCGTTTCCCAAAACATGCCTCTTAATACATAAGTGACTTGTGCTGATGATGATGATAGCTGAGCCTTCCTACCTACAGCTCGCATGCAACAGACACCTTATGTGCACGACCGAACGAATGGATGACTGTATGTATGACCACTATATGACCATCCTTATAAAAAACACGAGCCACGGGTTTTGCCCATTAAACCCCTCAACAAAATAACGAATAACCAACAGTGAAGAATACTAACACATAAGTCCAATTCAAAAAAATCTAGTCAAACAGTCTATCAGTCCATAATTCTATCAGACCCCGTGCGGTGAATCGAACGCAGTGACAATAACAATCGAAATAGCAATCAAATAGTAAGCACAACATGAGAAACTAACGTAATATAACACAATACTCATAACTACCACTATATGACCATTAATGATCACAACACAATAACCCTATAAAGTACCGAAATATAACCATGTAACCATAAAAATCGTCATCCCAATACGAACAAGTAGAACATAATAATACAAACGTCAGCAAGATAAGCAACTAGAACTAAACGATAGCAATCAATCGACGAATAGTTCAATCAACAAGCAGAAATTCAAGGTAAACAACAACACTGATTATTGGTGCAACTCAAGCGGAACATTGAATTCCAAACTAGAGATATACAGTTGAACAGAATAACGTTTGTTAGGGCCAATAATAGTGTCCAGTTTTCGAGCCAAACAGTAAGAAATAGATAAGGACTGCGGCAACAACACTGGAATCTGAGAAGGTTTATGTAAAGCTGTAATATTCCACTGGAAACGTAACTGACGACCAGAACAATGACGAGAAAGACTAATGTTAGAAATAGCATTCAAAGCGACAACATCATAATCTCCTAATGCATAACGCAACTTATACCAAGGAATAACAACTTTAGCTTCTGTGTTAAAAATATGCATGGTTAAACACACAGGCTGAACAACCGACGACTTGCAACAACGGCGATAAACCTTCCGAAAAATCAGAACCAAAACCATAACCACAAGGAACGTGATAACAGTAATCTGAAACCATGGAAATTCCGCATATTCAAATAAAATCATTGGCCGGGATGTTGGAATCCCAGTTGACTGCGAAAAAATCCAAACTGGTGGAACGGAATTAGTTTGAACAGGGCGTGACAAAGTCAACACAATAATAGACAATTGATGCACACGAACCACCAAATAAATCGTTACTACAGCAAGGAGAACAATTATAAATGAACCCACAGGCACAAGAAAAGATATGGATGCAGAGTAAAAGGACGAATCCAAACTATTCAAATTTGCCAATTGTTCCCGAAAAATATCATCCTTGGACTTGAATATCGCCTGACCTTCCTTAACAGAATTCATTGCAGTGGCAAAATCCTCAGCTAACTGTGCCTCAGCTACCAGAGAAACATTTGAATGAGTAATGAAAACAGGCAACTGCAGCGTAATCTGTTCAGCGACAGTAGTGTCCGCCTTAAGCAGAGCCCAATCCTCCTGAACAAAAAACTCTTGAATAATCGCCAAATTAAACGTATGCACAACTGAATCACTAGTATTAAGTAGGTCACTCGCTGAACACGAAGCAGGAAAAACATATTGTTCGTTTACCATAGAACATTCATTCGGAATAGAAACATGACAAGAACTGCAAGCATTAACCTTCTTCGACCGTCCTTGAGGACAAATCAGCATCAAATCAGACAACCCATTTTCAATTGCCATAGTATTCTCTGTTAAATACACAAACGATGACGGCTTACGGCTAAGAAGAAGAAGTACACAATTCTTGCGTATAGCAACAGGGTCATTCACATACAAAGCAAATATACACACTTCTGAATCAGTCCGCAACTGAATATCATGCTTTGAAACAATGCGAAAAGCATCCCCGTCCTGCAACAATGGCAAAGAATCCCAAACCGCAAATGTGTTACTGACTGGAGCAACTGCAAAATAACTCGGTAAGCGATCAATCAAAGTAGCATGTGGATTATCAGCATTTATGGATTTGGCAACAACAGTGACCTTGTATAATTCCATGGAAAAATTGACAGTAGTGAGAGGAATTTTTAAGGTAATGTAAAGAATATTACGTTGTAGAGTGGCAATGTGAGTATTAACCCGGTAAAAATATGCGGGATCTCTAACCAAAATCCGGACAGGCAGTCGCATAGACTTCAAATGCTTGTGAAGCTTGACAAGAACACGTCGAATATCTCCTTGATGCAAGATAGTAGCCTCTAACCTTCCAGCAATAAGTGACTCAACAGACAACAACAAACTCTGCAAGTTGGCTTCCAGACATGTAAAATTATACAAAGTTTCACTCATGTAAAAAGCTAGTTGTAATGACAACTTAAAATCCACCCTCATCGCTTTACCAATATCAGACAAAATCTTATCATGACCCGTGACCTGGGACTTAATAGCATCCAATCTTTGATTCGTGATACTAGTAGCACTAGCCATGTTACTTACGTCAGCCGCAAACTGACCCAACGTACGTTGTTGACCCTCAAGAACCAGCTTAATACGATCTTGCATAGCTTGGATGTCTGAGTCCCGAGCAACCCCGAACAAAGAGTGTGCAACGTCCCCAATGAAATCCACAAATCCCCGTTTACGAACACGCGACTGACGACGTTCAACGCGTTCACTTTTAAAAGTAATTCGGATACGGTCAATCAATTTATTAATTTTCACCTCTGCCCTCCTATGCAAGTCATGTATGGCTGTAAACGCAGTCAGGTAATCAGAACAATTGCTGTGTGTAGGTGTATTTCTGAAATGACAATACTGATTATCTCCCAATGGTGGCAATAACTTAACCCTAGGCAAAGCAATATCAAAGGTGTGAACCCAAACATCGGTACCGACTTCCAACACACCCAAAGAATGGAAATAAACACCATACGCTCCACGATTGAGAATGGGTGCAGGTGTAGCATGGATCACCAGGAACGAATGCAGAGCCAGAAATATCAATGTCCCGAAGATCCAATCTAGAGGAAAGAAAAAAATAAAAAATAAAAAAAAAATAAAACAAACGATGACTCTACAAACCGTAGATATGTAGGGATACCCGCAAGCATACAAAGCAAAACAGCCGCCCCACGCAACGCAGAGCACGGCTTATCACAGCACACAGCTATAACAATATCAGCGCGCAGCTATACGGCATGGTTTTCCCCATTCACCTGTACAACCACTGGCCGTGCAACGACACACCCCAGCATAACCACAGCATACACCCTCACATAACCACGTAATATGAGATGAACCCCAGGCCTATGCAAATTACGACAACTCCGCCAAAACCCATTATATCCCATACATGAAGCGTAGGCCTGTACGTACGTAGAACAGCATCTGTAACAACGGTGCATGAAACAACTACTATAGTAGGACAAAAAAAAATAATATATATACAAGAATAATATCAACCAAGAAATCAAATCTCCACGGAAATAACCTCAAAGCAGTCCTACTCGTCAGTAACCCTGTCAAACAAAAGCTGTCTGGATGGTGAATAAAGTGTCATTTCTCGACATTATTCCACGACTTTAAATGTCGATTTTAGCGCTGAATGTATCAGTGTAATACATATGTAAATAATTGTTGGCCAACAAGAAATCCCAAGATGAATATATAATAAGCGCTGTATAGTAATTGCTCTAGTGACTCACAGCATACTCACTGACATCAGTGTACAGCGGCTTTATCATAAGCACAAGAGGCAACTATCTCCTTGAAAACATATAAAATGCAACATTTCTCAGGAGCCAATAGTAATCAATCACGACAAGTGACCCTGTGACATTAGGCTTCAGGGTCACCATAACCTGTAATAATAATAAAAAACTACACATTCAGCAACTCGTCTAATCACCTAGTGGACCATTGGTAAACCGCTGAGGAGTAGGCCTTTTCCTAACTTTCCCCGTCATGGTTCGTTTAATGTGATATTCTCTCTTCAAGCAATCACTGACATCCTCTTCAGCTGTCCATTCAGGCTTGAGAGACCTATTCTTAAAAATCACTCTATAGAATCTTTTTTTATTAATGAATTTCATTCCACTAATTTGCTCCGCTTCAATCCATGGAAAATGCACAGTCACAACATCAGATACTGTTGCTGGGTCGACAACTGCGTCAGTACCCTGTGAAGGTTGGACCTGTGAAGTAGGCGTAACCTGTAAATCTTGTTCATAATCCCTTCTATCAACATAACGCCTCAATCTATCAACATTGACTGGGTGACGTAACAGTTTGTTAGTCAAGGCGTGCCGTAGTAAGTAAGTAAATGGAGCAACCTGAGACGTAATGTAATAAGGTCCAACGAATTTCTTATACAGCTTTGGCTTCTTGCCAACTGGCGTAACAGGATTAAAAACCCAAACTTGATCACCAACTGCGTAATCTGAAGAACTGGTCCTAAGATCGTAATTCTTCTTATTGCGAGCTTGCAAAACTACAGTCTCATCCACAGCTTGCTGTCTAGCCATTTCCAGTGCATTAGCAATTCTCCTGACATACTCATGAGTAGTCTCTGGTTGATCAGACAAACCCATCTGTTGATCCACCGGGAATTTAAAATCTCTGCCAAACAACAAGAACGCAGGACTGTGCCCTAAATTTGCACTCGTTGTTGCGCGAATAGAATACAGAATGGCAGGAATAAAAATAGGCCAGTCAGCCTCATCTTTACAGTGGAGTCTCAACATTTTCCAAATAGATCGATTCACAACTTCGCAAGCGCCATTGGATCTAGGATTATAAGAAGCTGTGTGAATCCTTTTAACACCAAATAATGATGATAATTCGGTCACAATTTTACTCAAAAAATTAGCTCCTCGATCAGACAACAAGGTTTCAGGTGGACCATATCTAGTAAAGATTTCTCGATACAGGGCCTCAGCAATAGTCTGAGCCGTCTGATCTTTCAGCATAACCATCTCCGGGAATCTTGTAAGGGATTCGACACAAAGAAGAAGGTAACGGTAACCTTCCTTACTCCTAGGCAGCTGAAGTATATCCATATGCCATCTACCAAAAATTTGTTTAATTGGCAATGACGTCATCGGTGGTTTGTTCAACGGGAGAGGATATTTACACTGTTGGCACAAACTACACGACATGATATGATTCTGCAGATCCTTGTGCATGCCTTTCCAAAAATAACGACGTCGAACTGACAAATAACATCGGTGGAACCCTGGATGACTGCACTCTTCGTGATAACCATTTAAAATACCTTGTCTCATACTCAATGGTACAACAAGCTGATTTATATAGCTCCGTTGGGGACCCCGAGAACGAGGCTGATAGTAATGCCAAAGAACTCCCTCGTTGACAGCGTATTCTGAACTCTCAATAACCAATTTCCTCGCCTCCCTATCATCCAAAGGTAATTCACCTAATTCCAAATAACGAATGATAGGAAGACACTCTAAACATCTATTTTGTTCCTTCGCAGTCTCTTGGAGAAATGCATCGCCTTGAGGTTCCTCCGGTGCACCTAAATCACTGTCTGTGATTAAATTCAAATCCATCTGAATAATGTCAGTGTCAATAGGAGCCAATAAACTTTCAAGTTCCTCATCAGCATCCACGTGCATGGGATAAGATATGCGACTAAGTGCATCCGCATTCAGATTACATTTACCCTTCTTGTACTTAACCTCAAAATTGTACTGCTGTAACTGTAACGCCCACCGAAGTAAACGACCAGTTTGACTCGTTTTCAAGGACTGTAAATACTTCAAACTGATATGATCAGTATAAACGGTAAATGTAGCATTGGCAAGATAACAGTGAAATTGCTTGATAGCACAAATCACAGCTAACATTTCCAGTTCAGTGACAGTATAATTTCTCTCACAAGTAGTCAAAGATCGGCCCCCAAAGGCAATTGGGTGCTCCCTACCTGTAACATCCTCCTGAGCTAACACAAAACCCACAGCTTGAGAACTTGAATCACAATTAATGATAAAAGGCTTAGACATGTCAGGATAAATTAAAACCGGAGCAGTCGACAAAGCCTGCTTCAATTTAATAAAAGCTTCCTCACAGGTCTCATCCCACACGAACTTCATGTCTTTACGAAGCAATCGATTTAATGGACTTGCAATGATAGAGAATCGAGTTATAAATTTGCGATAGTAAGATGCAAGACCCAGGAATGACCGGACCTCTTTAGGAGACATCGGCCTTGGATAATCACGAATGACCTTGGTTTTCGATTCATCAACGGCTACCCCATCCGCTGAAAGCACATGCCCTAGATACAAGATTTTATCCAGACCAAAGGAACATTTTTCCGGATTAAGTTTCAAGTTAGCTTCATTTAGGCGATCAAAAACCTCCTTCAAATACTCCAGATGTTGATCAAAGGTAGAACTATAGACTAATATATCATCCATGTAAACAATTAATGATTTAAAATGCAAATTCTGGAAAACTCTGGACATGAGCAGCTGAAAGAAACTCGGCAAATTTTTCAATCCAAATGGAGCAGTGGTCCATTGAAACTGACCTTGATGTGTCACAAAACTAGATTTTTCCTTAGTGTCCGGATGTAATGGAATTTGATGGAATCCACTCCTTAAATCAAGTAAACTAAAATACCTAGGCTTGACCTCTCCCATGGCATCAAAGACATCTGTCAATTGTGGCAGAGGAAAACTGATGGATTCAGTTACAGAATTGAGCTTTCGGTAATCAACACAAAATCTAAATTGATCCGATCGTTTCTTCACTAACACAACGGGAGAACACCAGACACTTGTACTCGGCTCAATGAGACCAGCCGATAACATTTCCTCTGTTTGCCTAGCAATTTCCGCCTTAGCAGAAACAGAATGACGGTAAGCTTTCTGGTGAATGGGTGGAGCAGACCCAGTGTGAATAGAATGCTGTGTCAAATGAGTCCTGCCCAGATCATCCAATGATGATGAAAACGTACCCAAATTGACTTGTAAGAACTCTTTCAACCTAACATTCTCATCTGCTGACAAATTATCAGAGTAAAAATTGACTTTAAGGTCGTCCAAAGACCTGGATCGCAAGTCTCTAGTGCCATGTAATCTATTCAGCGGATCAGCAATCGGCTTATCTGATGCGGTTCCAGTGCTGCCAGAGACCTTATCCGTACGGACTAAGAAATCATCAGTATCGTAATTACTTTCCGATGGTCTGCCAGACAAACCATCCGCATAATGACTTTTACGAGCAGACAGATTATCCAAGGAAACGTAATCATGCGTGGAGGATGATTTGAGGACTCCAAGTGCAGAGGATGGTGTATGATTGCAATGTGTGGGTGGTGGTGGTGATGCCGATGGTGGTAGTTTATCATCAGCAAACATTGCTAATATCTCTGGAAAAATAGGCTCAACACATGCCAATGGTTTATGTCTGGCTAACCAAATGACTTGATTGGTAGGGTTCAAAACCTTGCAAACAGCTGTTTTCTTAGAAGAATCGATGGCACTTCTTGCACAAATAAATTTACATTTCGCTTCCCGTGCAAATGGTTCAATAATGGACATATCAGCTGAATACTTTGAAGGCAATAAAACTGGGACCAATGTCTCAGACATCGGCTTCAAGACAGTTGCATGCAGAGTACACACAGAGAAAGAATGCACAGTAGAAGTTGACAACCGAGTCGCAGCCAAATCATCAAAAAAAGTGACAACCTTTGCATCAAAATCAATTCTTGCCTTACTGTCAGTCAAGAAGTCTAACCCAAGAATCAGACTATATCCCATCTGTGGCAAAATCAAGAATTCATAAGGAATACTCAAACCGGAAAGTTTAACAGTAATGTCTGCACGACCTTGTACTCGAACAGGATGACCATCAGCCAAAAATACATTTTTGGTGTCATCATCTCTCAATGGTTGAACAGGAAGTTTCAATTTATGCAAAAATTCAGCACTGATGCACGAGACACTGGCACCTGAGTCAAGCAAACATTGAGCAGTGCGGTTCCTAACTTGTACAGTAATTGTGTTTCTATACATCGCAATTTGGTCAGTCTGTGCATAAATTCTGTTCTTAGCCCCAACCGTCATTTGTGGACGGCGGGAAGCGAATTCCTATGTTTGGCTAAAGCGACCAGAGGGCGCTCTGGTTGACCTGCAAACAGACTGTAAGTGGTCCCTTTTCCCGCATCTGAAACAAGTGACACCCTTGGCGCGACAGAAGCTATTAGGAGCATGATTACCTCCGCAATTACTGCAAGATGACTTGGAAGCTGAACGCCAGGAGGTCTGTCGGTAAGGAAGTTGAGAGCAATTCCACGATCGACCTTGCGAGTACCTCGGAGTGTTCCCAAGATACCTCGGCGAATAAGACTGTTGTGGCGGTTGATAGTTACCAGGGCGTGGGTGATAGTCTCTTGGTGTTGTCTCCAACGATGGATCAGGTAGCAAATCAAAGGTGACATGACGCGGCGAAGGTGACAATGTTCTGTGGCCAGTAGAACTTACCGCAGCGACATTGGTCAGATGAAGCTGTTTCAATTCCTCACGGATAGCAGCTAGTTCAGAGACCGTTTGACGAATGTGTTGACCTGCATCAGAATGATCGTCCAGGGACAACTCCGTCAATCGACCCCATTTCTGCAGATCCTCTATGGTAGTTATATCATGGTGAATAACATGTTGTCGAATGTTAGAGCGTAGGCCGTTCAACGCCACGAGAAATGTTTGGTCAGCTCCAACTCCAAGTTTTTGGGCAGCTTTTTGGACAACAGTTAAAAAGTCATCGACAGACTGGTGTGGCAATTGTCGAATCTGCCACAGGTCCGCAGATCGTTTCCAGGCATCCGAAGGATGTGGACCGTATCGCAGAATCAAGGCATCACGCAATGCAGTGAAACTGTCCCGAGTGGCCTGTGATTGAGTGTTGAACCACAGCGCTGCACCATCCTTAAGGAGGAGAGGTAACGCAGCCAATTTCTGACCTCCGGACATAGCTCTAAAGGTAGCCCAAAGGTCATAGTTATTCAGGAACTCGAGAACGTCTTCCTGCGGTTTGCCCGTGAATGGTGCAGGAACCAAGGTATTGCCAGCCATTTCAGAATCAGATGAATCAGCGTCAGAGGAATGAGAGGAATCAGCGTCAGAATCGTAGACAGCGTAGACTGGCTGACTAACAGCGGTTGCCGGTTGTCCAAAATGAAACTGTGCCACAGAGGAAAAATTGTCTGCCGGTGGTGTCAAAATTGTTGGCGATGGAGGCGTAGAGGTTAGAACGTCAGCAGCTGGAGCCAAGTAAGTAGATGAAGAATCAGTTGAAATGTTCGAAGACTGCGGCAGCAAGGATATGTGTGACTCCGGAGGAGAGAAGTCCAACGACGATGGTAATAGCTTACCCGATCGAAGATTGTATCTGCCAGATGTTGGATTGATGGGTACACTCATCGATATACCAGCGCTGAGCGGTCACAGAACTGCTGGAACGGAACTGCTGGATCGGATGTAGCCGAGAGGTCGGATCGTTCTGAAGCGGTTCTCCACCACCTGAAGCGGCCGTTGTTGGCTACTTCGTTGATAGATAACACTCATTAATTTAATATTTACTTTATTGTTAACTTGCAATTAACTACGTTGACTACAATAGTTAATATTCGATTCACCTACACGCACTCTCAATTCACTCACTACACACTGTTGTTGTTCCTACCACCGTCGTTCGTTCCTCGTTCTTCCCTTCTCTCTCCTCGTTTCCCAAAACATGCCTCTTAATACATAAGTGACTTGTGCTGATGATGATGATAGCTGAGCCTTCCTACCTACAGCTCGCATGCAACAGACACCTTATGTGCACGACCGAACGAATGGATGACTGTATGTATGACCACTATATATGTATGTATGTATGTATGTATGTATGTATGTATGTATGTATGTATGTATGTATGTATGTATGTATGTATGTATGTATGTATGTATGTATGTATGTATGTATGTATGTATGTATGTATGTATGTATGTATGTATGTATGTATGTATGTATGTATGTATGTATGTATGTATGTATGTATGTATGTATGTATGTATGTATGTATGTATGTATGTATGTATGTATGTATGTATGTATGTATGTATGTATGTATGTATGTATGTATGTATGTATGTATGTATGTATGTATGTATGTATGTATGTATGTATGTATGTATGTATGTATGTATGTATGTATGTATGTATGTATGTATGTATGTATGTATGTATGTATGTATGTATGCTTGTATAAATGAATGCATGAATAATTGTATATGTGCATATATTTGTGTACGTGCTAAGCTTGGCATATAATTATATAGGTATGTACATGTATATGTGTACGTTTGACTGCGTATATACAGTCATATATACAGCCCAAACAGCCTAATGTCGTTCACGTTAGAAAAGGAGAAGCTTGCATGTTCATTTTCGATTATTGTCGTACAGTGATTCCTCTGTGTTCACTGATTTGCCCCGTAGGTCCAGAAGTGTAGTCATTTGTACGTTCCTTGGGGTTGTCGTAGGTTCTCCGTGCGGGCCCGGCGGTGCAGTATCCCTCCTGCTGATCACCACCCGATCGGAAGTCTCTGATTGACTTGCACAGGGTCTTGAAGTCAGGTCTCTTTTTGGCAGTGACAATCCAGCAAGGAGTCACAATAAATAAATAAATAATTTATTTATTTATTAGTTAAAAACAGAAATAATAACACTGGAACGTCGTCACCGATTTCCAATACTTTTTCTAACCTCGTAACCTTTGACAAGAAAGCAATTTTCTTTCTCCGAAAATGCGCTAAAACTCACCTACCTATAAAAAGAGTGGGAAGGGTAAGGCATGAGAGAGGACCCAGGCACCCAGAGACAAAAGCAAAAGTTGGCGCCTATATGCACCTTCAAGTTTGCCTGTGTATATTTAAATATGAGCCTACATTCACATTATGTCCATGTATGCTTATATTTACAATACACAATAATATATATATATATATATATATATATTTTATGTCAATAATATATATATATATATATATATATATATATTATTGCGTTTCCAGCCCGCCCCATAGGCGCTTGCTGGAGTTTAATGCGGCAGACAGCCAGGTTTACGTACACTAAGGTTGACCCCTAAATTTTATGTCATCGTCCGGTTTCGCGTCATATGACATTGTGTACGTTTGGAAGTTGGTCAAAGTATACGCAGCTCGTGTTCTATCTCCACACGCGGAAATGTCTTTCTTCCCTCTCTCTTAAGAGGGATTTTGAGGAAAGACAGCATTACCTTGTTGTTGAAACATTTCTCAAGATATTTTCACGTTTCTGAAGCCTCACCGAAGTCAACATCCAGCGTGGCAGAACTGGAAGCAATCTCAAAGGGATAGGCAGCTGCGTACAGCCCACACGAAGAGAAGTCCATTTGCTTCTGGCAGAGGGGGGCTTCAACATGTAGGTTCTCCGATGTAGTTAGGTGCTTTGTGTATTATAGCTGACGCAATTGTCGGCCGTGGTTTGCCGAGATACGAATTAAACCGATATCAAGTGCGAGCTACCAATTCACCCAATTAGCACCTTAGTCCCTTTTAATGACACTGTCGTTTGTGAGTGCTGATATTTGTCATCCTGGTTTTAGACACATCCATCGCAACAAGCCCTTCACGCAACTAATAATGCGAATAGACATTGTTTAATTTGCGTGAGATTACAACACCTCAAAGAACACAAGAGTCAATCAAAATGGCTTCACTGGCGTTGCTGGTGTACCTATTGATACGAATCGACCGATATCAATGTCACAACTTGACTAAGAGTAAATAGAGTATAGAGTAGAGAAAGAGAGTAATGAGGGGATCATTGACTTCACTGGATTCTTTGCCCACGCATGCCAACAATAAGTAGCATATGCCTTTGCCCAGGGCTGTAGTGGTAAAATTAGAGGCAAGTATACGCTACCGGTTAGTTTTCCGAAACAAATTAGAGGTGAGTACAAATATTTGTGTGAGGTGAGTGTACGGTCCCTATAAGTGAGTACACGCTGTATACCCGCGTATACCCTACGCTACAGCCCTGGCTTTGCCTATGACCACGACCGATGTAGTTCTAAACTGACTTAAATCGCACAACTTGTAATTATGTTGCAGAGGGATACTTTTTGACGGAGGGATAATTTCGTACGACTCATGGGGGATACTTTTGCACGAGGGGGGATAGTCCCTCCCGTTCACATTCATCCGGGCGGATACTCTATTCTGTTAAGGAGATATACTTGTATGGGGGATACTCTATTTTGTGACACCGGGTCGGACGACGGCCGGAATACCAAGGTTCTCGCATAATAGTCGAGTCAATATACGATTTGACCACAAAAAATTGCAAGAAAACGTTTTATGCTGATTTTCGGGTGCATTACGTCTGGAGATGAACATACTAAAAGTTTACCGAAATCGGACCACGGGAAAAGGTAAACTTTTGGCGCCAAAAAGATGGCCGCCAATGGGGAATGAATGACTCAAATGTACACAACTTGCTTAAATTTACAGAAGCAAATCAAATAACAATTTCCTAACAGGTGTTTCTAGACTAATTTGACCCTGCTGAAACGGAAATTGCGGTTAGCAAACTGGATTTTTAGCGGTTCCATGGAAAAACAGGATGGCGCCCAAAATGGTGGCCAATATCTTCAAATGGCTATAAGTGAAGTCGTGTATGTGATGGAAACAGGAATTTAGAGTCTAAGTTAACATTTTTGAGGTCAAGGAATGAGATGGAACTAAAGACGTATATGTAGCACTGCCAATAAACAAAATGGCGGACAAATATTTTCAAATGGCTATAAGTATAGTGGTGCACGGACAGTTACCCCCCTGGACAGTTTCCCCCCCGGACAGTTACCCCCCGGACACTTTCCCCCCCGATTCTGAGTAGGACATTTCCCCCCACCCGGACAAATTCCCCCTATGTCGATTTAGCAAGCATATAAATTGAAAACGTATGATTTTAAGCAGAAGATCATAGATTCTAACCGCATGTGTGTAGAAGAGGCTAAGGTCTGTAGTAAGTTGTTTACCTAAAACGTCGTTGCAAAATGTTACCTTTGAAGTAAACGAACAATGAGGCATCGCAAAGAAGGAAATTGGTAGGAAAAAGACAAACATCTTTGAAGTAAACGATTGTGTAATCGTTTATTTGAACAAACCGCATTGAGTTAAAGTAAATTAGACATTGAAAAGCAAGAGAACTAAGGCATGTAGTTTGTTTACTTAGAATGTCGTAAACGATCAATGAGGCATCGAAAGGACGTGAAGGAAATAGATACGAAAAACACAAATATTTGACCCCATGTCGTAGCAAAACTGAAACTTTGAAGTAAACGAACAATGAGGCTTCGGTAACACCTTAAATACATTTATTAGTGTTTGAAGTTCGTTATCCAAACAACCCTGTCTTGAAAGGGGTATACATAGTGCAGACGTATTTCACTCTAGTTACAATCTGACTCCGTCGTATTTTAAAGCAAAGACTGCGACCATGGATTTTATAGAAACCAACAGAGGAGGGCTCAGGCTCTGTTACGATGGTTTCGTATACACGAAGAAGGCCGAAAAGACTCACAGAATTAGATGGGAATGCTCACAAAGAAAAACTCTGCAATGCAAAGGAGCAGTTGCAACAAGCTTACAGGTAAGAATAAAGAATATTACACCTTTTAACATCTATTAAATTTATATATCGGAAAGGTGCACATTTCGAAACATACTAATATAAAATGGGTAGACGCCCAAATTACTAAACACTTTCATTCAATTGTAGAGGGACGATATGCACGTCACAGTGCAGCACTGCCATGAGGCTGACGTGAGCGCCGTTGAGGCTCTGAAGGTGAAGGTGAAGATGCGTTCTACAGTCCGAGATATCCGCGCTCGTCCAGGGCAAGTTCTAGCGGCTGCGGTATCTTCCGCGTCTGATGAGGTGCGCGCAAAAATAGGTCGAGAAGAACTTTGAGAAGGTTAGTCAGGCATGAGTTCTCTATTTGAAATTTTTATCAGTATGCATATTCCCAGTGTTGGGTATGAGTTAACTCAGCTGAGTTGAAACTCACGAATTAACTCACTTGCTGTGATTTATGAGTTTGAGTTAACTCACCTTAACGAGTATGAGTCATGAGTTTGATTTAATTCATAGTTTCTGTGAGTCTGAGTTGTAACTGTCAATTATTTTAAAATCAGCTCACTATTCGGCACTCGGCACATATTATGTTGAAACAAGCCGTTTTTTTATATCGTCGGCTTTCCATACTGGTGAGTGGTGACGGCAGGGAGGGTCGTAAACACGGCCAGCAGAGGCAGGCGGTCAGTGTTTATGCACTGCATATTTGGTATATTGTGAACAATTAAGAATAACATGGCTGAAGTACCGTGTATTCATGATGGAAAATATTTTTCTGTCACATGTAGGCGTGATAGAAAAATTGTGTGAGTTGATGATTTAACTCATTTAACAACTGTCAGTTCACTTAGGATGAGTTGTGTTTGAGTTTTAGCTCATTTTGAGGTTCATGAGTTAAATCATTTCTGGTCTGAGTTTACCCAACACTGCATATTCCTAGATTTTATTGATATTACTACGACGAGGCTAAAACGATTATTCCATTTCTTTAAAATAATTGATGTTATTATTAAATGCTTTCTTTACTGTTGGAATTTAGACAGAAGCGCGGAATCTTACCGGATGAACCGGCAACTTTGGCTGATATAAACCTGGCGGGCGAATGGACTGAGACGCGTGGACAGAATCCACAGCCTTTCCTACTTCACGATAGTGGACCTGCGTCTTCTGATCGCGTGTTGGTGTTTGCGTCACCAGCACAGCTGAGACACCTCGCGACCGCTGGATGGGACATTTTCCACTTCACCACGACTGTTTCAACAGTTGTACGTTATCCGTGTTCCACTTAGAATCGGCTGTTACATGCGTGTGCGCTATTCTTTCAGGTAAGTTTACCTAATTATAAATGAATGAGTAAACTACTTATGCGTTACATGTTCTTTAGGTAAATCTCAGGCACTCTATGAAACGGTGTTCAGAGGTGTAAGTTTACCTATATGGAATTTATCCCGAAACAATTAGTCCTTTGAGCCACTGTGTTACTGTGTAACTGCATGTGTTACTAATTATAAATGAATGAGTAAACTACTTATGCGTTACATGTTCTTTAGGTAAATCTCAGGCACTCTATGAAACGGTGTTCAGAGGTGTAAGTTTACCTATATGGAATTTATCCCGAAACAATTAGTCCTTTGAGCCACTGTGTTACTGTGTAACTGCATGTGTTACTAATTATAAATGAATGAGTAAACTACTTATGCGTTACATGTTTTTTTTATGTAATTCTCAGGCACTGTATGAAACGGTGTTCACGGCTGTAGGCCTAATGGCAAAGTGTGAGGATCTCGGGATCAGTGTTGATCCTACAACACTGCGACTTTGAACAAGCCGCAATACACTCTGTGACTTCTACTCTTGGCCAGCATGTCACCATTCAGGGTTGCTTTTACCACTTCACCCAAAGTACCTGGCGCAAGATCCAGGATTTAGGCCTCTCCACTACGTATCGCGACAGTGCGGATTTCAAGCATTTCTGTGGAATGCTGGACGGCCTAGCCTTCCTCCCAGTTGCTGACGTTGCTGCTGGTATGACAAACCTACGCGGTTGTATGCCGACTGGAGCAGGTCTGGAACGCGTCCCTGATCTGCTCGAATACTTCGACTGCACGTATGTCAGTGGGACCGTTCGAACCATTAAGCGCCCGACTGACAGTCATCGAATTATGCCATTGCGACTAAGAATAGTTATGTATTGATGAAAACATGATTTCAGAGTCTAAATTAACATTTTTGGGGTCAAGCAATGCGATGGAACTAAAGACATATATGAAGCACTGGCAAAAAACAAAATGGCGGACAAATATCTTCAAATGGCTGTGAGTAAAGTCATGTGTGTGATGGAAACCTGATTTAAACAAAATGACAGACAAAATGGCGGCCAGTCTGCAGTAGTGTTTTATTGGTCAAAGAATACCAAGGAAATATTATATTGTATTGTGTTAAACAGTTTAAAAATATATACCAAGATGGAAAAAACAAGACAGGTTCATTAAGCCATGAATTTAATCAATGGTGTTTGGCTGTTCTTTTTTAAATTGAAACTTAAGGCACGCGCAGCATGATACTCGTTGAAATGTTGTGGATGGTTCTATCATGTGCTGTGCATCATTCCTGAAGAAATTCACTATTCCAAGTGGGGAATATTCACTATTCCAAGTGGGGAATATTCTCATTCGTATCACCAGTCAATCCCTTGAAACCCACCACAAAATCACAGTTCTTATTGACTGAATTGTGCAATTTATTTCAGTTTATTCTGTCTCTCAATGCTTTACAGTTTGCTCAGCGTCAGTCCATATATTTACTAGATGCAGCAGTTCATGGTCTGGACCACATTGTTCTATATTTAGGTCTCATTGAGGCTCTGCAGATTGCTCAACTTCATTCCCATCAACTATCAGATGCACCAGTTCCTGGTCTGGACCATTGCCGGTTCTACCGAAACTTTGTCATCGTCACTCAAACTAACGAAATTCCTGAATCCCTTATCAGTTCCGTCGCTACTCGCCTGCGAATGTTCTCTGGCTTAACCTCGCCATTTTGCCCATTATAATGTGATATGTGATTCATTTATAAATCCCGACTGAAAGCCAAGGTTTTTATCTGTTCGCATCCTGAATCCTCGCTTCAACATCCGCCTCCTAAACAGATGACGTTGTTATCGCTGATTGGCATCTCACCGGAAACATATGTTCTGCACATACATCGATAAGCATGCAGTGGTACATACTTACACGTACATTAGCTGATAACTTGAGGCATATGAAGATGCGAATGTATTTATTTAAACGTATATCTTGACCTATTACCATAGGACATATAGACAGGCAGATGTAGCCTATATTTGCACATGCATATTAACATTGCATCATGGAGCATTCAGATAAATGGATGTAAATACTTTCACGTACATGACATGTATAAACCTCAAATTATTGGAGATATGTTCTTTTACCTCGTACTTTGCTTTAACAAACATTGCACCTAATTTGTCATGAAAAATTGCTTCACCAGCTGTCAACAAACCGCGTATATTAAAATGATGATGCGGGATCTTGATCCCTTTTGGGTTCTCCTTTGTTTATACTGTGCAATGTCTACTGAAATGTACATAACTGATTAATGCTCTGTACAGTGGTATAAACAATAAAAATTATGGTTATAGTTATGGTCATTTATGTCAATATGCTAACCTAGGATCATTAAGCATATAAAAGTAAGTAAGTAAGTCTGTTCTTCATCAACCACTTGACTATCACACGTTGGTGTACAGACATCTGATAAACAGAGTTAAAAAGAATATAACATCGTAACAATAAATATTTTGGCTGCAAGGATGATGCCGCTGCGGACATGGGCACGGGGACGAAGGAAGTAGGAGGTGGGTTTGGTTGGAAGTAGCAGTTCGTGCAGGACATGGCCTGGGTCAGTCAGTCGCAAGGAGGCGAGTGTCGGCGTTATCGCAGAGTTATTCAAACGTTGGAGAGTCCTCGAGGAGTCAATGAAAGCGTATCAGTGTAAACATTATGGCATGGAGTTAATTTCTCGCTTGCATACCGGTGAAGCCGCACCAGGAGGCAGAGGCATACAGCATCCTGGCCAAGGTGGTGACACGTACAACATCATGGAGCTGCGCAATTATCTACCTTTAGGCTAATCATATGGACATACTTCTTATATGGCAGCTGAAGGATGTAGCCTAATATTTGAAACCTTGCGTACATTTCTTACTTTTATAAACCAGAAAGGCAGTAGTGTATATTTTTATACCATACTTTTGTTTAACTTACTCATTTTAACGTCTATAAATGAACTTCTGAATAAACTTTAAACAAAGCTTTTATCTTTTGTGTATATCTAATATTAAAAGATATGAAGTTCTATCACTGTGACAGTGTGACTACTAATAATGCAGAAACGGAGAGTGTTGGTTAATCTATTCACAAGTCTAATTCATAGAAAATTTGAAACAGCCACAAAAACAACTTCCCTTAAAATGTATTCACGTACTCTAATGCGCTAATGATAATTAGTTAATATCTAAAATAACTTGATAACATAGGCATGATTGAAATCCATCTATTGTGCAAAAATTCCTGATGTCATCACGATCTAATTAAAATGTAACTCTGTTCTGTAATTAATGTTGGCTACTCCTTTAGCATAGTTTTGTCATTCGCTCTAAGAATTAAACGTTTAGAGCTGAACGTTTAGCGTTAGATGAAGTTTGAAGAAATTAGCATTTTCATAATTTTATTAGAGACCAACAGAAACAAATAATTTGCTCCATTTTATTTCTTCGTCAATTAATAAAAACACGTAAAAGCACAGTTTTGACTAAGCAGTTTACTGTAAAGGATTTTTCAAATATACGATAGGAAAGAAAAATCATATGGCAAAACGTAAGCCTGCCCATATCGATCTAACCTTAAATAAAGTGTACAGTTCAAACAAACAAGGCTAAATCAGCTCGAAGATCTTGTTACATAGGTATGTATGCATGCATCTGAATATTTGTAAAGCGTCTTGAGAGAAGTTCAGAGAACCCCACAAGGGTGTTAAACATTGCACTCAAATAGATCTAAAACGTTGAATCTAAAGACCGCATGAAAATGTTTCTTGAGCTGTAAAACTAACTGCAAAACAGCCATAGGCCTACAACACAGTGTTGGTGAGTAAATTTCACTCATTACATTACTAATTGCTGCACACTGCTGACAGATTCACTGAGGCATGGTGGTGCTTTATGCATCGGACATCAGCGCGATAGAAGTTGCTAATTACCAATTACTGTGTATAGCAGTGAGCGAATCACATTTCTGCATTGTCCTAAATATCGCTGTGCAGCATAAAATAAACTGCCTGATAAAAATTCGAGGGAAATATACCATATTCTTCTATTCGTAATTTACTCATAGGTTATCCGAGCGCCTCTGAATAGCTTCTACTGTCTAGAGGCATCTTACAGATTTCCAAATGCAATTAGCCTACAATACACTCTTAAAATGAAACCGTCAACGTCTAAGTTAGGGTCAACGTATTCCGAATATCAACAGGATGAAAAACTAATTAAATACAGAAGTCGGCATATCAACTGGCGAATGAAATGTTCGGATAAGAGAATTCCATAGCATTTTGCAGTAGCTTATTCTGGCACTAAGAAGTTCTTCTAACATAAATTCGTACGCATCCAAGTATGCCATAAATATTTCAAATGAAAGTTGATACATATGTAAGCATTTTGTAGGGTGTCTGTATGCATGTACGACGTATATACCTAATAATGCATGTAAATATATATGTAAACTTAATTGCAAAGTAAATTTACTGTTCTACTGAAACAACTGTTTTCCAAATTTTTAAAACGCTATTCTAAGGCTAAGCGTAGGCCATCATCCAATTCACGAAAACTGCCAAATAATCCATCCAGAACAGAGAATTTTGAATTATTTTGCTGTAACTTACTCTGGTCTGAAAGTTCTTATGTAAGCATGTATGCATAAATGTATGTATGTAGGGCTTGTAGGCCTATGTATTTGTTTGTTCATCTGCTTACTTAGTAACTTACTTACCTACTTGTAAGAAACAACCTTATATTATTGTAATCATACAGAAGGAAGCTTGTTGTATATTTATTTTCGAGTGTCGTCGTACAATGCTGCCGATGCAGTCGGGGGTTGACCTTTAGTTGCCGGGCTGTAGGCAGTTGTACGTTCTTTGGGGTTGTCGTAAGTCTTCCGAGTTGGGTCGGCGGTGTAGTAACCTTCCTGCTGATCACCACCTGTTCGAAAGTTCCTGATCAACTTCAACAGAGTCTTGAAGTCGGGTCTCTTCTTGGCAGCTAAATTCCAGCAAGGCGTCACAACAGTGTCGAATCTGCAATAATTATTTATTATCTATTTATCTAATCCAACCTAGGTTGCAACTTTCTATTCCACCACGGGCATAACAAGGGCGCAAATTGCAGCAGGAGGATAATCTCCCTACAACCGACGGTCCTTCACTGCGATGTTTTTGCATAGTTTATGCTCTCCTGTTTAGAAATATTTTGACAGTTTCTGATTAAGAAAGCTGTATCATAAAAAGATGAACAGCGTCGCCCTTTTCCTATATCCAGGCTTAGGACTGGCATCACCTGAAACAGCAGTGGCATTGTTAGAAGTATTCCTAATCCTGCTTCCAGCTGTAAATTCCTGTCCTGCCATAATGCAAAATGAAACTGATCATTGATCCCTTCCTACTAAGCCAAAAACATAAATCGAAAACTGGGAATCTACGACAGGGCGATGATATTACTGGCCGTGAAACAAACAAGGTGACAGAAATGAATAGTACGAATACTCCATCTCTTCTGAGTTTTCTTAATGTACCAAGAATTTTTTCATAGCCGAAGTTTTACTTTTCCATATGCCTTAGACTTGGCTGTGGCGCATCGGTGAGTTGCGAAACAATTTAGTTTGCATTGTACTAGCAGCGATGATGTTGACGACGACGACGACGACGACGACGACGACGACGACGACGACGACGACGACGATGATGATGATGATGATGATGATGATGATGATGATGATGATGATGATGACATGCAGGGTGGAAAACCCAGTTCGCTAAACGAGTGAAGACGTGAGAGCAAACGCAACTTGTGGTTTACCCACAGATATATAGGGAAGAAGCAATTTATTCATGTGCAATAAGATGTTAAAAGTAGCCATAAAATGAATGGTAGGCCCTATGTATTAAAGTATATATTCCAGAAAATATGATATTTGGTTAATGACGTACAGTTCCGGTGGACAATCGTCAGGGCGTGGCATTCTGTGTCCAGTTTTCAACAAGGCCTCGACATCGGCACTTTTCTTACCAGGATATGGCGTTGCTCCTGAAATTGAAAGTCACAGCACACACAGGTAAAATTAAATGTTTCAAAATCAACTAAATTCATCGGCATTAAGAAGAACAATTTTAACAGAAGGTGAAATGTTCAAAGAAACATCATGGTGTGTTTTTCATAGAAGATTTGTAGGTCTCTGCGCAAGACCAAAGAGGTCAATATGAAGAAATATGTGAGATAAATCCAGACATTGAAGAAGACGTGAAATGCTCTCTAGTCACGCTACTGGCAGACAGGAATTTCATGATAATATACCAGACTTTACCAGTCGTTGCACACAATTTGTATCGCTATGTTGGCGGATTTTTGGAGCAATTAAAATTTGAATTGAACCATTGTTTAAAATAAACAACCCAGTAAAATCACAACCTTATTATAACCAAACAATTTTAATTGCCCTACAATCTTGTTTCAGCCTCCCAGAAGTGAATGAGATAATGAAAGGCAAAATGTTGCCAATATTGAAAGTTATGCATCTAAACTTTTTAGCATGGTTCTATGCCTGAAATTTCATAAAAAAACTGACCAAGTGAGTAGATTTCCCAGATGGTAACACCGTATGACCAGACATCAGACTTCTGCGTGTACATGGCTTTGCCTTTTCCCACGGACTCTAAAGTCTCTGGCGCCAACCACTTCAATGGCACTGCCACCTGTGAAGGTCAAAGGTCATGTACTATAACTGATGTTAAGTGGTCGTATGTGAATCCTAAAGTCTACCTCGAAGCACAATATCTTTTAACAAATTCATACAACACACTTGCAACGGTTTAAATTTCACATATTTCTTATTTCCTTTCTTAAATATTCTCAGTGTTGGTATATCCTTTAACAATGCCATTTTCAGTTTAAATATTTATCCTTGGTCTTAACGATTAAAACAGTCCTACCATTTTTTTTTAACTTTCAACAAAGTATCCTAAATTAGGGTTAGAAAGCTTCAAGGATTCTTAAGATCTACATACTGCCGCAGGAAACATGTTTCGAAGTGATTTGCTATTTTTAAAATTAGTTTTACTCTAGTCTGCTCATTCATCAAAATTGATAAACATTGCAATAAAAAATAATAGTAAAGAATTGTCGCTATCTTAATTTCAAATTATAAACAAAATTACGAATGGGCAGACACTATGGCGTAAATAGCAGGTGATGCAACAAAGTCCTCTCTCAATCCTAGCCTCTGTCATTGAAACTTACGCAACGCCACCTCAAAACCTGCAATTAAGCATGTGCGCAACGGTATTCAGCACCATCGAGACATCACCATACAGTGTAACCAAGTATTAGTTACAAAGCAGCGGAACATTTTATTTTATTTCAGGATTTCATGTATTCATATATTTATTTGATGCATATTTCTGAGATGTCATGTTTATACAACATTAAGGTTTTGATAATTATAATCATTAGTCAGGCGAAAGATTACATTCGCAGCGGATTCCTCAGCTTGGTCCTCGGTTCCGCTGTCGTTGAATGTTCCAAAGCCGATCAGTTTAGCCACTAAGCCATTCATGCCATCCTTCTTCAGCAGAACATTCCTCATCGCAAGTCGACGATGAACAATCTGCAAAATACTCTGAACGTTATTACTTTGACTAAGTTGGTTTCTAGCTAGCTTAAAAAGTATATATTTGATAGGATTTCGTCCATACACATACATACATTACTAGGGCCTACTCTGGCTAGGTTGGATTCTAGCTCGCTTAAAAGTAAACTTTTGGTAGGATTTCGTACACACACACACATATATATATATATATATATATATATATATATATGCACCCATTCATATCCCTCACACATTCATGTCGCATCTCGCATTGTTTGTCTCGCGCTAATAAAATGCATACTTACTTACTTAAATAAACACTTCGTATGTAACTTGTATTTCTATACATTGAAAAAGTCTTGCATTTCTTTATGGTGCCTATCACTATTATACGTTTCTTACTTTATTTGAATGAAGAAACTCCATTCCACTGGCAATGTGCATCGTGAAGTTGAGCATGTTCTCCAAGACGTCGGTCGTCACTTTTCCTACATTACTGAGCCACTCCTTCAGGGTCAGGTCACAAAATTCGAGCAGCATAATCGGTCCTGCAGACACAACAGGTTCGGCTACACAGCATCTACGATTGCGCTTCCGTAATTCTTTATTAGCAGCTATTTCCAAGAAATCTTGGAACTTAATGGAGTGAACAGATAAAAAAAACATATCCAGTTGCAATCTAGAAATTTCTAAACCGCTATTTAAAAACTAAACTCGGAGCAACAGCTAGTTCGCGAACGCTTCGCCGTGACGACACCAAGTGGAGGTCAAAGTCTGATAGTCAGAAGTTCTGGGAGAGGAGGCAAAGGAGATGCTATAGCGGATTTCGTCTGGGTCGATAAAGATTGGATTAATATCTATCAAATATTTTGCTACTGATAATGACAGTGGACAATCAACCGTTAAGCAAAAATGGCATGAGGCTCGAACTAGACTTATATTACTGAAAATTGATACTTTACCTTCGTCAATGACACCAACGAGCCTGACGATGTTGTCATGGGGAGGAACACGGTTTCCATGGAAAGCAATTTTAGCCCTGAGCAGAGCCTTATCAGCGTCGCTTGCTCCAGCTGAAAAAGGAAAATAAAGCACATAACTCATTTAGCAAATTGTTCTATTCAATCAAAAGTATGATTCACAGCTTATTTTACAACTAGTCAGCTTTAAAATGCGATATAAATCTTGTCTTCATTCTTCTTCGAGGTTCTTTCCACTTTCTCTCGTAATCTCTTTCTTCCCTTCTTCTACCGGCCTTTGTCGGCTCTGTTCATAGGCCTATCTAACCTACACGGTAGTCGGGAGCCTGCTCTGTTCTTACAGGATCTTGACACATGTTGCAACCAAAACCACCCCTCTCTACCTCCAACATTTTCAACGCCACGCATAATGTACTGTGACATTGCCCAGGCTTGAACATTTGGTGTACAGAACTACAGGTGACATTTATTTACATTCATAGACCCGTTAATTAACCATTATAATTAACAGACTTTCTTTTGAAATCCATGGATAAAATTTTTATTTAACAGCGTTTAAGCTTGATCCATATCACTTAATGATAGACAGGGGCGGATCCAAGGGGGGACCATCCGGCCATGGCCCCCCCATTTGAAATGAACACATAGGATGTTGCCCACTTGTCATGAAGCAGACGAGGAAATTAACAGGGGATGTGGCCCCCCCGTCACGAAGTAGATGAGTCAAATGACGAAACAGAGAACTTTTTGGATATTTTTTTGGATATTAAAGATTAATGACTAAGAAAAAGGTCATGAACTTTTTTGGGAGATGAAGTCAACTTTTTTGGGAGATGAATTTGTGGCGGACAGGCCACAGGGCTTGAATGTAGGTTTTTGTCAATTATAGCTGTGTTATTGACGCATTATCCTGCGATATAGTGCATCAGAAGGCATCAGCGGCCGATGCGTAGATGGTAGCGCTAGCGTGATATAATAGTTGACAATATTTAAGTTTTAGCGTATTTTTTTCGGTTTAATAGTTTAAATTATTAATTAGAATAATATTAGACGCCATTCGGTCTAATATTTAAGGCCTAAAGCTAGGCGTCGCTTAATGTAATCTTTAAGATATATTTTTCTTAGACACCTGTATTTGAGAAGGTGTGCGTGGCCTAATATATAAGCATGGAGGCCAGAATATGTATTGCGTACTAAATTATAGCAACGCAGACAGTGAATGTAGCCGGCCTATGGAGGCCAGAAAATGTCTTATGTGAGAGACCATAGGATGCAGATAGATGCAGATGGATGCATAGAGCTTGCCTCACGGTGCATTGCTTATATCGTAGAGTGGCGATGTGTGCACTCTGCATATAAGTGATACCATGTATCACAGGTCCGGGTTAGGTTACCAATATTTATTTACAAGGCTAATCAGTGCGCTCCCGAGTGACAGCCGCTCCAAAGGCGGTCTGACCAGTGCTGGCAAAACGCCGATCCAACGGAGTAAGGGCCCGCTCTGTTGTAGATCGCGAGCAGTACTGAGTTTGATCGTGGAAGGCTGATTCGGGGAAAGACCGATCGTGAGAAATAAAGGCTCACAGGTCTGTATCGGTAAAGACGGGGAAGGACCCCGCAGGTTCCGTTTGATACACAAAGGACGGGGAAGCAGACCCGTAGATGTCCGTTTCGATATATACTGGAAAGACCGCGCTGTTGACCGTTTGAGATACACGTTCAAAGACCGGTGGTAGACCGTCAGAGATACACGGGCAAAGTCCCGCTGTTGACAGTCAGAGATACACGGTCAAAGACCGGTGGTAGGCGTCAGAGATACACGGGCAAAGTCCCGCAGTTGACCGTCAGAGATACACGGGCAAAGTCCGAGCTGTTGATCGTCAGAGTTATACGAGCAAGGACCCGGTGGGAGCCGTCAGAGATACACGGGCAAAGACCCGGTGTTGACCGTCAGATATAAACGGGCAAAGACCCGGTGGTAGCCGTCAGAGATACACGCGGAAAGGCCCCGCAGTTGACCGTCTGAGATACACAGGCAAAGACCCGGTGGTGATAACTCAGTTAAAGTATCGTCCATAAAAGCTGAGCAGTGCGATCCCGAGTTACAGCAAGAACTAATCACTCTTGGGTGTTGGATTGACCGCCGATTCAGCAGAGCTGGGGCCCACTCTGTTGTTAGATCGCGAGCCGGTCTGATTCCCGATTGTGGGAGTTTAACGGGCTGAACAAACCTCGGGGAGAGACCGATCGTGAGAGATATAGAAAACACAGGTCTGTATCGGTAAAGTGCGGAGAAACATTCCGCTGGTGACGTCCGGTGAAGTACCGGAACGATCTTGTTGAAACTGTTCGATAACATCGGGGAACAACTGGTGACTCTAAATACGCGGTGTCCGGGTTTGGTTGTTTTATGCGTCATAGTTACTCCCGCGGTTTACCGGCAAATATCCGTCCGGGAGACCATCCGGACGATCCGACCGTTGTCTGTTCCGGTGTTCGGAAAGTTCCCACGGTGGGAAGCTACACAGGTCTGTGTGCAATAACGGGGTAAAGTTACTGATATTTACCCACAGATACCGTTAGCAGAATCGAGTGTGAGTACCGAGAAACGAAGCCTACGAGTCTGTGCGCTCCCGGAAAAAGACACAACTGTTACGTTCTCTATTGGATTCAGAGAGTCAGGTTTAAGAGATACGGCTTGTGGAGTAAGGGCCCACTCTGCTGCTCAGGTCTCGAGACAGACTAATTCTGAATAGTGGGAAGATAAAAGGTTGTGTAAACCGGAAAGAGATCAGACCAAGATATTCGGTAACCCAGGTCTGAAAGAGACACGTCCGCTTTACTAGCGAAATCCAGCTAGTCAGAGTCCCAGGGTGAAGTGTACGAGGATCCCAAGTACGAAGAGATATTAAATCAGACCAAGAGAGTGATACGGGAACGTCCGGGTAGTCGGATACCCAGGTAGAAACATAATTGCTTGTCGCAACACACAGCTCTGAGAACTGACTGAAGTGCGAGGATGGGCCCCCTCGTGCGTAGGTCGGAACGTAGTTCTGTGTGTAGATAGCGAAGGTTAGAAAGAGGACCTTCACTATCAGAGTGCCGTAGAGACCCCTTCAGGTATCTTTCGAAGCAGAATTTATCACTGTGTTGGTCGATAATTGCCAACACAGAAGACGGGTAAGGGAACTTATCCGTGAATTGTGGTGCATGACAGAATACGTGTGAGGCCGGTATGCCAAGCACGGAAATGGAGCGAGAGACACGTGACGGTGGGCAGACGAGTTGTCAAATGGACAGATGCCTAGACGACATGACGCAGAGAGTTACCGTTGACAGTTACCCAATAGACCGCGGTGTCTAGGACGATGTGATGCAGAGACTTGTCACATGTATTCCTTGTTCCCGATACTTAGAAAACGTTTGGTGTCCCTTATAAATGGCGATAGTTCGAGTCACGAGATGTGGAATGGTACGTCAAAGTTCAGATCGGTTGGAGAGTAAGAGGAAGCCGTAGCTAAGAAGGCACGCAAAGAGGGAAGACTGCTGCTGATTAAGAGAACGAACCCTGTTCTGAAGGACGGCCATCCTGCAGGACGTTTCCCATCCGGCGACCGCGGAAGATGCAGAGTCAGACCCCGAGATAGAACGGTATGGTGTTGCCTTTCTTAAGCGGCCAATCCTGAATCTCCTCTGATAGGAACGTTCACTATCGGCAGAGATAGAGAACAGCCATTTTACGTTGAAAGTAGACAAGGCAGTGACTCGGGTGGCTCCAGAAGGGTAGTTGGCTGGAGTCACCCACCACGGAAACACGCCCGGCGCGACGAGAGCGCAGGCGTCCGGACGGGCGGGCGAACGCCACAAATTGGTGGACAAATTTTTTAAAGTCCACAAACTACTTTGAACTACTGGTTTACTACTGGTTTCTATGTATGTATTATTTATTATTATTAGCCCCCCTTGGTCAACCTTCTGGATCCGCCCCTGATGATAGAAACTATTAAATCTCTTACTGCTGTTCACTTTTAAAAATACGTTGCTGAAAGACTACATTACCAACTATAATATTATGTTATATAGTTGGCATTAAATTTTCAAGAAAACTCCAAGGGCGATAATATTGATAAGTTCTTATGTGGAAATTTTTACCTGGAAGATATTTCGCTGCCACAGTCTTAGTTTCGCCGCCTTTTTTAAGGTAAGCCTTCTTGACAGTCGCGAATCTACCCTCGGCCAAAGTCTCTGCCATTTCCACCTGGTCACGGTTGACTCGCCATCCACCTGGATCACTTCCGTCCACATATATGTCGTCATCTTCCTCGTCCACCCTGCCACGTCTTGTTTTCGCTCTCTGAATAACAATTAAACAATATACATAGTTAATGTATATATAGTTATACTCAGTATGTGATTTGTGGCTGACTGCAGCGTGAAGAAAGAAATTATAATAGGATATGAGCAAAATGTATGTGGAAATAACTACCCTAAGTCGGAGTAATTGAAATTCAGAAAGTCATCCTGTGCTTTATAGGCTACAAATCGCACAACTTAGTACTTCGTTTGACTGGACTAAGTGGCCTAGATGCAATTTTATTTGACTTAGCTGCCTGCTATCGTGCTGTGGCCAGTGTATTTTTTTGCAAGTAATAATTATGCAGAATACACTGGTCAACAAATAATTTTTTTTCGCGTTGCCAAGGATATTTGAACAATTCTTTAGTATTTTGGGGTCGCTGAATTCAAAAATGGAAGTGGTTTCTTCGAATTGGCTCTAGTTCTTAAAATAACGGACCCCCCAAATAAAGAACTAAATATTTTGATGTTGTGTTTTGTCGCGAATTTCCCCGACAAATTTTTTGTTTTGGCGTGGCTTTTCTGTTCTTTCCCGTCTGTGCCGATTCGGCTGGCCAGTGGCGATCCTTTCGTCGACCAACTGGTCTTCCCCCTCGTCGCCGGTTGCCTCCACAGGTGTATAAGACGTTCATCGCCTTCACATCCGACCCTTGAGCCGGACAGCATGGCGTCGGTGTGTTTGTCTCCTTGTATGTGTGTTTGTATGCTTCTTTGTATGTGGGCGTATGTGTCTTTGTATTTGTGCGTATGTGTCTTTGTATGTGTGCGCATTTGTCTTAGTATGTGTCTTTGTATGTGTGTGTATATGTTTCCCTGTATGTGTGCATATATTTACTTGTTTGGCTCGGATTATGTCTTGATGTAAGTTGCTGTCCCTCTTTACTATGTGAACGGTCCGGACACCCTGTCCGAACCGTGTCCAGACACTGTTACCTACCCCCACTACGGAAACTTCGAATGCTATATAAGCTGGAATCTTTGATGGCCCTCAGATTCGTAAACTTATCATGGATTCTGATTTCACAAAATGTATGAATGGTCCTGAAGCTACAATTTTACACAAAGGGGAAAGAAAAAATATAACAGTAATAATGACGTTAGATGATAAATGAAATAATAGAAACAGACCATAACTGTACAGCATCCTACCCAGGAAACCTCGTCGGGTAAGGGAGTCAAATCTAGGGAGAATCAGATTATGGGATCGAGGGCGTAAATCATACCCGTGCCCCTTTCCCAATAATTGAGATGGACTGTACACGCAATGCAACAAGTGTAGAATTAATAACCAAATCCCCCCCCCCCCAATATTTTGGACAAATTCACGCCAGTGCCTGCAACTCTGTTAAAGGCCACTCCCTCTCTTCGATCAGCATCTGCTGGAAAGTATGTTCCTTGTACGCATCTTGTCTTTGGCCGGCGTTTATTCACTCTTGCCGGTTCCTCTATTTGGAAGTCTCTACCTCCTCATGTTCGCAACTCTCCTAGCGAGACTATCTTTCGCTCTAAACTGAAGATTTGCCTCTTCGAGTCTACTTATGGCTTTTAATGTTTGCCCGGCTTCAATGTGCACTTCTGAACTTCGTATCAAATTTCAGTTGTATTGCATTGTGTATTGTATTCTGGATATAATTATGCCTACGTAATAAACGTTTAGTCCACTAAATATTTCTTACTAAATATTTCTCAGTATATGTTTCTAATGAAATAGAGGCAATCGGTGATGATGTCATTTTGTTCAGTGTGGAATTGTTTTCTTTGTTTGGACATTGGTATAACTATAAACTACATTTATTAATGTTGAAGACACAGACACTCAGACGACCACGCCTGTCATAGAATTAGGTACAGGGGGCCGGGACGGACGTACAATGGGTTCCCTGATTGAAGAGTGGTTGAGAAAGAGATGGCTGATTGACAGGTGGAGGTGAAAGATGCGAGGAGGAGGAAAGAGAATAAGAGGACAGAAGTGAGAGATATGCATTCGCTAACGAACTGTGAAGCGGGCAAAATCGGAGAGCCGACGTTACGGAGCATCTCGTAAGAGTCGTAAACCAGTTGATCCAGCATAGTCATTGCCCGAAGCGAATCGCACACCATTTTAAAGTTATTGTAAGTTGTGGTGGTGTGTAATTAAACTGCATATATTTAATAAATACACAAAATATCTAAAGTTTTCTTCGCACGATAACAACGACATCACCGCGCTAAAGAAGGCTTAGTCCTTGGAAGATTAGCTGCCGAGCCGTAGCACCGCTCGCAACCAAGATACCGGTACTGGAAGAAGTTCTCGCCGTTACCCGACCAAGACGTCGACGACGGACTAGAACCGGACTAGACTCCAGCAATCATTGTTTTCTTCCAGTTCAATATTTCTTAGTCAAAATTTATTAGATTAAATTTAATTAATATGCTGGTAATAAATGAAGGAGATATAAGGCGAATTAGTAATGCACAGGAGAATAATTTGATGCCTTGCCACAGGATAAGTGCATCAAAAGATCACAAATTGCATTTCATGGAAGATTTAGGAAATCACGTGGCAATATATACTGATTTAAACTATTTTTAAATGATGCTTACATAAATAGCATGTCCATCTGACGAAAGGACTTTCTCGGTGTTTGTTATTCTCTGTCGCACACTAGTGGCGAAGGTTCGAACCCTGTCCGGAAGAGGATGTTTATGCTGTTTCCACCTCAGAACCATGAAGATGACGAGTACGACCAGCACAAGAAGAATCAAACACCCTGCAATTCATAACAACAAAGAAATAATTTACAGGTGAAGGAGAAAACAAATAGAATCAAAGCAAATTGAACAATGTTGTAAAATAAACGAAATTTCTGACAATTAATTGAAAGGATTGGCCTGAAACATTTTGACTAGCAAGAATTTAATAACGCTGAGCGTACCTTGATTCCTCATATACTAAATTTCACACTGTGAACAGTTCTAGTTTAAGCAATTTAGAAACCGACTTCAAACCCAACTTGAATAGTTTATATTCTAAATTCTGTGAAAAACATTGGCAATAAGTGTAATTGTAAGTAGTAACTTCAATCGCGCCGGTGTTTAATGCACAACGCATCGAACGATGACGTACCATAACCAAGCCGTAAACTGGCCATTATGCTGAAGATCAATCCAAAAAGACGGATGAGCAATCCCAAAAAGGTAGGTCTTTAGTTGAAAAAGAAATGACTGATCCGATACAAGAAGATGGACAGATACAAGAAGAGAATTCCAAAATCTATCTCGTTGACTAAGAACAATTCAAGTTCTCTGACATTAGGCTGCTTAATTTTTGCACCGATGTCAACTACAAAAATCAGGAATTTGAGATTAGTTTCTTGTCGTCTGTAGTGTCTAGAGGACGAAAACGAGGGTCTGAACTACGCTTCACAATGCCACACAAACGACTGAACCTCATCTGCCAGTTGTCACCTACCGACTACGATGGCTAACACAGTTCCGGCAGTAAATACGGCAACTACAATGTAAAATACAGCATTTTTCGAAAGCGAACGGCTACTTACATCCATACAAGCATGTATGTATGTATGTATGTATGTTTGCACATTTGTATGTATGCAAGTTTGTACGTATGTATTTATGCACATGCGTATGTATGCATGAATATGTTCAAGCATTTATGAACCATCCGCTAAGACAAAGTATGCATAATTATGCAAGCACGTTTGATTTATGTAGGTAGGTAGGCATGCATGTACGTATATGTGTATGTAATACTATGTATGTATGCATGTGTGGCACTGTGTGCTGCATGAATCTGTGTAAAATTGACTTCCGTGACGCCAATAGATTGGTGGAACGCATGCGCTACAGGTATCGTTGCATGTGTCAGACAACAAGCTGACACATGGTTGCATGTGTCAGACAACAAGCTGACACATGGTTGCATGTGTCAGACAACAAGCTGACACATGCACGCATGCAAACTGTTCATTTTATCATAGGCAATCATAATAGCGAGAGCTGACGTAACAAAACAGAGAGCAAGAAAGAGACATATGCCAATATGGATCAGAGAGAGAGAGAGACAGAGAGAGAGAGAGAGAGAGAGAGAGAGAGAGAGAGAGAGAGAGAGAGAGAGAGAGAGAGAGAGAGAGAGAGAGAGAGAGAGAGAGAGAGAGAGAGAGAGAGAGAGAGAGAGACAGAAGCAGAGACAGAGACAGAAAGAGAGGGAGAGAAATTTTAAAAAATTGTCACTTGAACCAATGGATTATCTTGTCAAACATAATCTTAATTATTGTGATAATTATGCATCTGACCCATCTGTACACAAACGATTAACTTTAATGTGTGTAAACGGTCGTTGTCAGTGGTTGTATCAAGATAATACAATCAGGTCGTATTGGTGTACATTAACTGTGCTTCGATAATAAAAGTTATCAGCAGCCGATCGCCTTAAGTGAGCTGCATGTATGTACGTATTCATATCCAGATCCTTTGCCTGCATAGGTCCCTCACTTTGGAACCGACTTCTTCGTTCTGTCCGCACCACCATTCTCTCTGGTAGCGGTGCTTCTTCCTTTTCTCACCTGAAATCCTGCTTTTTCTCTCGGGGTCTCGCGCACTGGGAGCGCCTCTGAATGGTCTATACCGCGAGTGGCGCTTTATAAATGCCCATATACAATACAATACAATACAATACAATACAATACAATACAATACAATGCATGTGTGCGCGTACGTATGTGTGTACGTATGCGTGTACGTATGTGTGTACGTATGTGTGTACGTATGTGTGTACGTATGTGTGTACGAATATACTATGTGTATGTGTATTAAAACCACTTTCTGTTCACTGGGTCTTTCGCACTGGGAGCACCACTGAGCACCACTGATTAGCGAACACTGTGAGAGGCGCTTCATTATGTTCAGATACAATACAATATACAATACAATACAATACGTGTATGTAAGTATGCAAGCATGTAGGATCTATGAAAGATGGTTGTCCTGATGTACATTGACCTATGTTTTCATACAAAATAATAAATTTATACATACATACATAGACATGCATGCATATAATACATGCATAGGCCTATTTATATATATATATATACATGCATATATATACATGCATGTATGCATATATATATATATATATGCATGTATTATGCGTGCCTAAGTGCTTACTTGTGTAGTATAGTTAGACAACGTGGCTTGGAGAGTGGTTGGAGAAAGAAGCAGAGCGACAAAGAGACAAACAGAGATATATACAGAAATGTAAAAGAAAACAAGCCTCTCAGATTCAGGGTGGCATAATTAATAAAATCATTTAGGCCGATTCAATTCTATTTGAGCTGAAAACTTGCAAAATTCATTCTTACCAGGTCTGCATTTTGGATTGCCTTTTTCAAATTTAATCTAATTTATAAAAACAACAACAAATTAGACATGTAGTTCAATCTAAAATGAATGAAAGACATTCTCACAATCAAGCTCAAAGGATTTACGTAGATCACTGAAAAACTATAACCTTAGATTAATCTTACACAGCTGAAATTTTTCCGAATAAGATCAATAATGGATATAATAATCGTTAGGCCCTAGACATTTTGACCTGTTCCAACTAGTCCCCGGAGTCAGTTGATACGGAATTACCGACTGATTTGATAGGTTAACGACTGACTTAACGACTTAGTCGACTGTCCGTAGACGATAAAGCCAACGTATTTTCAATGCTAGGAGAGAGAAGGAGAAGGAGAAAAAGAAGGAGAAGGAGAAGAAGGAGGAGAAGGAGGAAAAGGAAAAGGAAAAGGAGAAGGAGGAGAAGAAGAATAACAGCAATCCCTTAAGCTAGCCCCGAGTATGAAGTGTTAGCGACTTCATTTTCTTAGCCTCGACATATGAGAGCGGCTGGACAGTCTTCTCTGCGCCGACTCATCTTCCCAATGACAGTGTATGGTCAGTGTACTCATTACACCTGAGTTGGCTAAAGGGCGCAGTTGGAGCAGAAATCTCGAACCAAATTCTGGCCTGGTCGGGATTTGAACCCCGATCTCTCGATTGACAGCTCAGCACGCTAACCACTACACTATCGAGCACTCCCATTAATCGATAAGTGTTTAAAAATAACAACTAGCAATATCTCAGAGTTCTGTTAAATCTAAAGACCTGCATAAGAGGAAGCCCGTAGATAAGAAAAGGCCCTTTTCATCTCTGCACAGAACCAGTTCGGTCCTGAATTTAGTATTACAACGTCTTGGGAGACTGTACGACGAACAACGATAATTATTATTTGTGGAGCCTTTTCTTCTCAAGGAAACACGCCAAGAGAATACTCTGAAAAGGCTAGAAGAGCGACTGAATAGATTAGAGAGGCAACGTGACGAAGGACCGGAAGTAAGAAAGCTTGCCGTGGGAAGTTAAATAGAGCCCAGGTCCTAGCTTAGCCATGGCCGGGTCTGAAAACCCGATCACTTCGGAGGTAAGGCTTATGAGCGAGGAAAGAATTGTCGTGGAAGCCAGTGGAGAACTTACCATTCTTTGGAGGAGTAAACGCCTAATAAGTAAATACCGGCCTGCTTGTCGAGGATAGAAGGTTGATCTCTACCACCACCGCTCCATAGTATGGAAGAGATCTCTGAAGGAGGAATCTCACTTTTCTTCCCAAGGCAACACACAGAAACTCCTCCCAAACCGAACGCTGGTGTAGCGCCCAGCGTGGGGAGTGAGCGTTACAATATCTATCTATCTATCTATCTATCTATCTATCTATCTATCTATCTATCTATCTATCTATCTATCTATCTATCTATCTATCTATCTATCTATCTATCTATCCATCCATCCATCCATCCATCCATCCATCCATCCATCCATCCATCCATCCATCCATCCATCCATCCATCTATCTATCTGTCTGTCTGTCTGTCTGTCTATCTATCTATCTATCTATCTATCTATCAATAAGATTTATATAGCGCCCCTTCAAGGAATCTACTCAGAGGCACTCCCGACCCAGGCCCGATCAAAAAGAAATGTCTCAAGAAGACCATAAAAGGAACCAGATAGATCCCTAGGAAGGGAGCGAATCTCAAGAGGGAGATTGTTCCAAGTGGCAGGACCAACCACCGAGAATGCCCTACGCTGTGCTATGGCAGTACGAGCATAAGGAACAGCGGTGTCTCCCCGGGAAAGGAACAGCGGTGTCTCCCCGGGAGGCTGAGCGCAGGGATCTGCGCCTCGCACAGGCAGAGGTTAGAGTAAAGAACTCAGGAAGGTAAAACTTATATGGAATGTTGTACCTGTTCCGCTGCTCATATCTTCGTCAAAAATTGAAACTCGGAGACCGCGATTAAAACAAAAGCAAAAATTAACCTGAACGAAGTCAATAGTTTAGCAACTCGTTTCAACTTGAGGGCTTAGCGGCGGCGGCGGATGGCGGTTGTTCCAGGGACTAGTTCCAACCGAAAGACGATCATAATATAACAGATCACTGCAGATACTGTCAAAAATATTGCAATAGTGGCCTAATATAACTGTGAACTATTCCATTCTGAAAATCAGTACAATTAATTATTATGCCGACACTTACATGATTACTGTGGTTCAATTAGTGGATCCGTGACTTACTACTAAAGGTTGTCCTGGTTTTACAGACTGTCCGGCTTGGTTCATTACAACGTAACGGAACGTCATCGGTTGATCAGATCTGTAGTACCTGTCTATGTCGCAATGGTCGATGTCTACGCGAATGATGTATTCGAAGCATTCTCCACTCATTATGCAATAGCAGTCGGTGCTTCCTCGCTTACAAATGGCCTACAAACAATGGGCCTATTGTAATGATCTGAAAGTGTCGTCAACGGTTTTACTGCATCTGCTGCCCACTACATTCGGATGAACTACTTTAATTTACATCCAGTTGCATAGCACTGAATAGTATTTTATAGGTTTTTACTGCGCATAATTTAAATTTATATTAAACAACTGAAACTGAAATCAAATTTAAACTTATATTTGTCTCATCGTCACGGTAAGCTTACATTAAGTAAATTAGTTAAACTAAATGAATCTGAACTATATCTCATCACTCAGGTCGCATCACAATACAATGCGTGAGATTTGTGCTTTATTAGATTCTTTCCATATGTTCATAATTATGCATAAAGTAATATACCAAATGAAGATTCCATCCTTACTAATGCTCTCTTTTGTCTGTTGCCATCCGATCTCAGTTTTGTAGCCTTAACAGTGCCGCTTGTAATGTTAGCTGCCTGCTGGTATGAAACAGTAATCCAGTATTGGACTTCTGCAATGCCACTCTGCATATCGTGGGCCTTGATTTCAACACTGAAATGGAAAAAGAAAAGTCTGCAAAACACCAAAATATTCCTGTTGTCGGGCCGGGTTCAGAAATTTTAAGTTAGACGTCAAAAGATAGCAGAGCCTGGAAACAGTGATAAAAGGTTCAAGCTAAAAGCGATAGATCCACGTGTATTGGGGCGTGCACCCGTCATGACCTTGAAAAATTCACTAAAGTATTCGATGTGACTTAATAGATTATTCTTATTTCCAACAGTACATTTTTCTCCAATAAGAAACCTACAGTTTTTTCAGGCACCGCATAAAAATTCACCTGCTCGTGTATTGGTCGTTGGAGTTTTCTCTCAGTACGGCCGGTATGCTGTCGATCTCAGGTAGAGTCGTGTCGAAGCCGATCTGGATCCGATCCTCGTGATAATTGCCGACAACATCGAAGGCTCGCATCCAGATGACGATCGTGTCATTCTCGGTCAGCCTTGGCATAACGAGTGTCGTCTGGAAAGCGTCGTGGCTATAACCGCCCCAGGTTGATTCCCTCAGCTCTCTGATGGTTTCGTTGTTGTCTTCGCCGAAATCTCCACCTGGATTCAAACCAAATCCACCTTGTTTGTCCACCTTGAAGGCCAGCCTGTATCCCACTGTGCCGTTGCTATGTTTCACTGCGTGTATGGTTCTGTTACCACCTTCGTTTACTAAGTCGTCATCGATCACGTTCTGCAAGGCATCCACCCTGTATAACCATCCTTCACTTACATGCATCGGATTCGAATATCTACCCTTCCAACTCAGGGTCAGTCTTGAGTTACCATCTGTTTCCTCCCTCAGCGTAGATGTTATCCATCTGTATCCAGATTCCTTCGATGCCTCGATCACTATCAACGGTTCCTTGGTGGTTGTCATGTGGTTATTGTTATCGTAAAGGACAATCTTTCTGGCTCTGGATGGATTTTTTGCCTTGTCGTATACAGTGAGTTCGATGGAGTACACACCAGGTGATGGAAAAGTGTACGTGAATTTGTTGGTAGTATTTACGTTCAGTTCATTTTCCGGTCGCTGAGGAGTTTGTAAAACATCACCAGATGATTTGAGCAACCGATATATTTTCGCATGATATCTGTCTATCCCTGATTCGCTGTCAATCCAGTTGTAAAATTCGCCTTCAATGACAGCATTCTGAAATCATAAACACATTGCAGATGTCAATAAGACAATGAAAACTTTTCCTGGACTAAAATTAATGATTTTGTCGAGTGTTGCAGAATTCAGCTTTTAAAATGTCTACTGTTTCCTCAAGGATTGCTATAAATTTCTTACTTTGCACGGTTTGTGTGGTCAGCCTTCTTCATTGCGTGTAAAGTTTTACCAAAAAATTCTGTATTCAGAATTTTAATGTCTTTATTGTACACTGTTCACTTTGACACGATTAAACAAATGTCATTGATTGATTGATTGATTGATTGATTGATTGATTGATTGATTGATTGATTGATTGATTGATTGATTGATTGATTGATTGATTGATTGATTGATTGATTGATTGATTGATTGATTGATTGATTGATTGATTGATTGATTGATTGATTGATTGATTGATTGATTGATTGATTGATTGATTGATTGATTGATTGATTGATTGATTGATTGATTGATTGATTGATTGATTGATTGATTGATTGATTGATTGATTGATTGATTGATGTGAGTGGGGAATAAGTGGCTGACCGACTAAGTGATTGACTGATTGACTCTTTACAGAATGATTGATTGAGTGATGTGAAACACAAATAACACTTGGACCTATGACTTTGTTGTGTGCGTTTGTATGACTGAGCATGCTAGAATCTCCAATGTTGGTTTTAAAAAATCATTCTACTGTCAAAGCCTAATAAAAAAAACATGCCAGAAGATGATGCTAGGAATCAAATTGAGTAGGAATTTCACGTTCGAAAAATGTTATGTAAGAAATATTCTGGAGTCTCTGGAGAAATAGTCTCTACAGTAGTTTAAAAAAAGTGGCATTACACGCTTATCTCTCACTCAACTGGAATATAATGCTAAATGCGCCACAGTCATGTCTATAACATGGCGTTTGATTCCTATAATTAGATTCCAAGGTCATAATCTAGTCTTTGAAAGCACACGGACGCTTCATTGTAAGTGATATTAACAAAGTGTACTGGACGAGGGAGTAACGCTCCTCATATTTATGAAAATCAATTTGAAGTGCACGAACCCAAAATCAAGCGTTTCCGTACACTCATGGTTAGCATGAATCTAACCTTGACTGCATCCTGTTTCAGATAGATGGCTGGGTCATTACAGCTTCTGGTTTGACGACAATGTACTGGAGGTTTTGCATCTACCGCAAACAAAACCGATCTCTCGCTTACACTACTGCCGCGAATTTCCTCTGTTGTACTTGGACTTCTGAGTTTCTTAAATCCACCTAAACGAGCGGAGACTTTAACTCCTATCCTGCAATCAGAAAATAGACAAGAGCTTAGCGATATGACTTTCTTCTTTGTTTATCATATTGCTTCGATAACTGGAACTCTGAAGTCAATGTTTCCCAAAGATTCATTTAACTCGAATCAACGTCGCGCATAAAGACTTGATGTAGCCTACACGTGAAGAATGCCATAGAAATTAGCAAATGTTAGAAGTGAAAGGCCGACGCTCGACTCGACCGTCTGTTACCAAATCACTTTCCGACAGACAAATTAGCCTATTTATCCTGCAGACACTTGATCTCAAGACACTGCACGGAGGCGCCAAAATTAGTGAGCAATCGATATATTTTGCTTTCGAAGTATTTGGCTTTTCTCGCTTCTACTACCTTTTGATTTAAGGAGCGGCATTATTATTGAACCGCATCGACAGAGTTGAGAAAGTTCTTAATCCCGGACGCATAATGCGATTAGGAGTTGTTGATTGAACCCAAAGGGACCGGGGTTTTGATGACATTATTAGGTCGTACCAATAGCCTATATTTGACTTACTTTCTAAAACTCAACTTACGTAGAGTTTTCACTCAGGCTATCAACACCGAATTCACTCCACTTGATTGTTTTACTGGGACATTTCACGTTCTCTCTAGGATCAAGATTGCTGTTTGTGCATTCCGGCGCAATTCCTCTTTCTAAACACAGTGAAACAAAATACATCAAGCATGTGAGCAATTCTCCAAGTAATTTCACAATCACTTTTGTCTGACTAGAATGGTTCCACGACAAATGGTTCACGACCAATGGTTCACTGACAAATGGTTCATGGACAAATGGTTCACGGACAAATGGTTCACGATCTTTCAGCTTTTAGTTTGAGGTATATTTTCATAAAAAAGCCAGCTTCTAGTTTCAGTTAAATATTCATCGATAACAGCTCAAACTAGAAGCTGGATGAGCGATGAATATATAACTGAAACTAAAAGCTGGATTCTCGATGAAAATAGATCGTGAACCATTTGTCCGTGAACCATTTGTCGTGAACCATTTGTCGGTGAACCATTATATGTCCGTGAACCATTTGTCGTGATGCCGGCTAGAATAGTCTTCAGTTTATGCGAACTGAAGTGATGGCTATGTTGTGATTTGATACGCATTATATGTCATAGTATCGTTCGCTATAGTATGATGTAACACTACATGGCAGAGTGTAGTATGGTGTGAACACTGAAATTTACTGTGGTATGATATGGTGTGGCATGGCATGATATGGCATGGTAGGGAGTGTGGTATGAAATAATTGGGTATAGTATGGTGCAATTTAGGATAGCTTGATGTGATATGGTATGCTATGCTATGGTATAGCATGACATGACATGGCATGGTAGAGAGCGTAGTATGGAACGGTAGGGCATAGTATGGAAAGGTATGGCATGTTATGGTGTGCTTTAGAATGCTATGGTGTGGCATGACATGCATTGCTGGGGATATGGTATGGTAAGGCTTGATTTGGCCCTCTGGAAACCGAACTCGGACCTCTTTTGGACTACTATCTGGAAAACACCCTCTGATTTGATTTGGTTTTTTGGAAACCAGACTCAGACCTCTGATATGACGTAGCACTCGTGAATAGGCTGGTACCCTGCTCTTGGCCCTCGAGTGGCGCTTTAGACGCTTGGAGATTACGATTACGACGGCATGGTAGGCTTGTGAACACAGAGCTGAATTAAACGGTCGACTAACCTATAGGACTTCCGGAAGGTGAAGTAGACACTCTAACTATAGCGTTGGTCTGAGTGACTCCAAATCCTGCCTCTGCAATATGGGTTGTTTTTGTAGGAGGCACCGGTTTGAATGGATTCGAATACGTCGCCTCCCACCATACCTCGATTCTTGAGAATGACTTTTCTCCGACCCACGTCAATTCCGGATCATGTCCTTCGACGGCACAGTTAGCCTGGGCGACTTCCCGTTCAGGATTTCCTGTGAACAGCTTCACTTGACAGCTGGATATATCGGGCGTTTGTCGAACTGATGCCAAAATAACACGATGCAAATTAATACTAATTTATACGGATTTATTCAATATAGCCTATTAAAATTTCTATTTTTAAAACAGTTTCTGTAGTTTGTTGAATTTATTCACTCGATACACATTCTGGTCATCGTCATTAGCATTGTCACCGGTTCTTGATGCCAGCCATTGGGCAGGGATGGATACGATTAAACGATCTTAATATCCTGTCCGTTGTCAAGTTCTTAGGAATCTACATTGACCAATATGTCATAGGCGCCGACTTCATGGGAGCCTTGGGTGCCAATGCACCCTGAGAGAAAGTTCAGTAGGTGCCTGGCACCCAGAAGAATTCGGACCTTAAATTCAAATTTTTACACCTAAGTAATCTGACAACTTGAGAAGTACAACTGCAACATTGCATGATCTCAAACTCATAGCTCGTAGCATAAATAAATTATTTATTTATAATTTTTTAAAATAAATAATTACACTGGAACGTCGTCACCGATTTCCAATACTTTTTCTAACCTCGTAACCTTTGTCCTCTGACAAGAAAACAAGTTTCTTTCTCCTAAAATCCGCTAAACTAACCTACCTAAGGAGAGTGGGAAGGGGGAAGGGAGGTGTAGGACCCAGGCACCCAGAGACAAAAGTAAAAGTCGGCGCCTTTGCAATACGTCAACTGATCTGTCCACATTAATCATAATTCTCTAATAAAATAGCTAAATCAATTGGAATAATTACACGTATTTCCACAATTGTTCCAAACAAAACCTTACTAAATCTCTACTATACACTTGTATACCCTTACTTATCATATGTTAACCTGGTTTGGGCATCTAATTTATAGGACGAAATAACTAAGACTCCAAACTCTCCAAAACGCATTGTTCGGGTAACCACTAGATTTCCAATTAACTCTCAGACCACTTGGAGAGTTTGAATGATCTGTCCACATTAATACGATACGAAAGTAATCTCTTTTTCAGCAACTTAAAATACTAACCATAGATAAGATCAAAGATTATCAAGTCTTGGAATTTATGCACCGTTATACTTTTAACTTACTGCCAAAATGTATTCTTAGGTTATTATAAGAACATAGCTGACATACACTCGCACTACATAAGAAATAAAAGCAATAAGTACATGATAGAGTTCTCGCGCACCAACATACGTAAATTCTCAATAGTTACTGTAGGTCCCAACATTTGAAGTAATCTACCCCATGAGCTACGTTAAATCTCCAACCTCTGTATCTTCAAAAGCCACCTGCGCGCTCATCTGCTTAATGCTAGATATCATGACTAGCAGTGATCCACATATTGTGTAATCAAATTTTCTTAGTTAAGAACTTCTGTCATAAATTAGTTAAGTTTTCATTGACATGTACAACTGATCCACTAAAAAATGGAAATTAATAATCACTATTCCGTAGGATCATAAGTTCTTAATCCTGTTTGATTCATTCACGATACTATGGAATAGTACACTATCAAAACATTTTATTAGTCTAATAGTCTTGCCATGATTTAAATCTTAAATGGGGGCTTCATACAGAGGGACTTAAGTCCATTGGAGATCTCCTTTTGACCCACTGCACCAGTAATATTAAATATAAATGAATAATTATCACTGTATAGGCCTATCTGTTACATGATATATGACTTAATACTTCTGCTGATTGTCAAACACTGGTTTCTTTGGATCAATAAACGATGATTGATTGATTGATTGATTGATTGATTGATTGATTGATTGATTGATTGATTGAAGTCCAGTGCTCTTTACGAAGCTGGTCAAAGTCTTCTTGTCTCATCATTTATAGATACTGATGCTGGTGGTAGGGTCTAATTACAATAGTGGCCACGCCGGAAGAGCGAAAATTAGTCTCGTTGTTTTGATTTATTTAATTACTTAAATTCTTACTTTACAGATATGACTTAGGCCTACCTAATGTCTCAACTGTCCTTTTTTCATTTTATTCTCCGATGATGCTAATGTGTTCTTGCCCCATTCCTCTATCAACTCATTAATTTGTAATGTAAACTTTGAACTTCTGGGGGGGGGGTAGGCCTATCAGAATGGTTTCGATGAAAGAAAGTAAATCTCAACCTTGACAAATCTAATTACCGGTACATTATATTTAAATCCTATATGAAAAAACCAAAAGTTACTGTAATGCGCACCAAATTAACACAGGTCACTATGACTAAATTTAGTGTTTGCACTGACCACCGGCTATCATCGAATGATCACAATTTCATAAGTACAATAGAATTTCAAGTAAAATATTATTATTTATCATTAATATTCTTTAATTGAAAAACCAAAACCGAACCGCACATTTCTAAACAACATGAGACATAGGCCTAATATAAAACATAGAAGTTATAAGAAAAAAATAAAATTTGAAAAAAAGAGTAAAAAGTTGAGTTGAAAAATAACAGGCCTACTAATTATACTACATCAAAAGCAAATAGCCAAGAATCGCGGTATAAGCTTACTGTCAAGAGCTGCCTTGTTATTGCCACCCAGATCAGTCTAAAGCTTTACTACACCCTTATTTACCCTTAGTTATTTTATTGTGTTACGGTATGAGCCTCCGCGTACAAATCGAACCTTAACAAATTAGTTATTCTTCAAAAACGGGCTATCCGTTATACTGCCAAATGGGCCTCATACTAATAAGAAATTCACAGATCTCAAACTCTGAAAATTGACCGAATAAGCTACGAATGCAACAGTGCCTAGGGTCTACGACGACGTTAAAACGGCCCTGTCTGCTACTACTATACCATGTAAACTTTTTGGGCACTTGTCAGTTTGAATTTAATAAACGATTATTAAAAAACTAATAATTGGTTATTACATATATCATAGGTTGGTGCTGAGTCATTAGTTAATTTGTAATGTTTGGGTTTTTTCTTTTTCTTTCCTTGTTATTGTTCATATTCCTCGTTACTATTAGTACAGGTCACTTACTGTAATTACGTCAGCTTCACCCACTTTGGTGCATGTATGAATGTAGGCCTATTCACGTGGCCCTGGCTAGCAGGGTCTTTGGCCCCTTCTGGGTTTCCTGGTTAACCTGAACCCGGCATTAATGAAAAAATGTACTTTGACATTCAAAAGATTTTAGGTTACCTAATAAACAAATTTTGAATGTTGATTGAATGAATTTAAAGTTTATTGCTTCAGCATGTACAAAAGAACCTTCCAATTGCAATTAGGCCTATAGCTGCTTCCTCTAGGAGCAATTATACGCAAGGCTGTTTCCTACAAGGACGATTCGTGCCTCGTAGTTGCCAAAGGAATCACATAGGACCGTGATTTATGTTATTGACAGCTATGAAGTCAAATTGTTTTTCATTGCTAATCATTTTATTGTTCTTGCAATAAAAAAGCAATTACACGAACATGGAAATGATGGATTTACTGTCAGCAGCAAATTTTGACAAACACACGTATACATACACACACGTGTGTGTGTGCGTGCGTGCGTGCGTGTGTGTGTGTGTGTAAAATAATAGACCATAAAGTAAAATCCTTGAAAATGTAAAAGAAAACAATAAGAAAATACTAAATAAAAGTACCGTATATACTCGCGTACAAGTCCACGTTGCGCTAAAGTCGACCACTAAAGTTTCGACCTTGGAAATGGAAAAAGTCAGTGATGGGCACTTTTAACTACTGTAGTTACTAACTAGTGGTTATAACTACTATAAAGGTAGTTGTCTAGTAGTTATAACTACTTTTTAAGAAGTAGTTTAAAAAATAGTTATAACTATTTTTATCAAGTAGTTTGTAGTTAACAACTATATTTCGTATTAACTACATTTTTTCCTGTTTAGTATTTACTTTAGCTAGCTCCATCTTACAAGAACTTCTGTAATTTGGACGTTGTCCATAAATATCTTTAAAAGCAATAGTGCTATGTAACTTTGCTATTAGCAATTCGGGCTTCCTATCTTGAATTGCGTGTGGTCATTGGTTTGTGTGACAATGCATTGCCTTCTAGACAGCACCTAAAAGGCGTTGGACAATACCACTTGCCCAGTAATCTCTATTGGTAGTTACTGGATAGCTAATGGGCTGTGAAAGTTCGGATTATCGCTCAGTTAAGGCAAACCATGGGCCAAATACAGCAGACGACAGAAGACTTGTTGAAGTTTGTTTTTCAATTTTTAATTACCTAAATACTTTATTCCAGAAATCCGTTCGAATAAAATTTTCGAAATATCGTGAAATATAAAGTATTATATAATTTCGCTGCTTACTTATACGTGAACAAAGACTTTCTGCCCTAACATCTGATTCGCTGTAGGCCATTAGGCCATTGGCTGAAGCTTTATCAATCCAGTAGTAGGGCCTATTAATGCATTTTAGTGACAATGCCAGTAATAACGATTTAGATTCACCTTAACATCAACAAGTTAAAATCATCGCCAATCCAGAAAGCCAATTCAGTACAGTACTGCCGAACAGCGCTGCAGTTGAACGCCTTTTTTAGCGTTTCTGGCATGATACCTCTAGAAGATGCAGAATGTCGGACAAACTGTTCGACAGGATGGCCTTCTTGAAGAGCTGTTCTAGCGGTATACCATCTACGTCCTCTTAAATGTACTAAGAGTTTTAACAGTTGCAGACTTTGTAAGTTAGACATTTTAGTAGTTATAACAATTTGGCATTTGTTACTGTTTAGACAATGAACACATCAGGTTGCCTTGTAGCATGTTCTAGCAGTTCCTGTTTCTTGTTAGTTTGTTTGTTATATGGAGTAGGCCTAATTCATAACAATTAGATCTGTCACTTGCCACTTGGTTTTGTTTTGTTTTACCTTTTTATTAGGCCTACTTGTGTTGAAAATCAGTAATTAATACAGACAATAAATTCTCATGCAACTAGGTGAATATTAGTGCACCGCCACATGACTATAGAAAAGTAGTTTGAAAAGTAGTTAACTAATAATCTGGTACCCGGTAGTTAGCAAAACTAATTATAACTACTTGTCATCTAAAGTAGTTAAACAGTAGTTATAACTACTTATTTCGAAAGTAGTTAGGAAGTAGTTATAACTACTAGGTAAGTAGTTGGTGCCCATCACTGGAAAAAGTGTACGACTCGCGAATATGTCGATGCGTGCTTGTATGCATAAACGGTAAATCTGAACATTTCATGGCTCTTATAACCACCAGAATCACGAACTTAACCGTCTCTAATCAAACAGCTTCTATTTATATAACCCTTAAAATTATTATAAATTATTTCCATATTTTTCAACATGAGGCTAAGAGCATAAAATAAAACAACTTTCACTATCGGAGTACTTACTGTAATCGCCAGCTTATTGTTTTCATTTTAAAATCATGGAGGAAGTTCTCGTCACGAGAGTTTTGGCATTATGTAGGAGAAATAAAAATATTATAGCGTCAATATTTTTTAAACACACTGAACTTCTGGTAGGGCCTACTATTTGACTTTTATTTTTTGAAAAAGAGGAGATGTAATAGAAACCATAACATTATTATTAACGTGTCCTGTTTGTGTTAATTTTCTGTTACATTTTTAGGCCTTCCTAAGTTACACTAGTAGGCAGTAAACCCGAAAAAGGAGAAACAAAACAAAAAACTTAGGGCATTAAATAACAACTGTTGCAGTTGTTGCTATACCAGAAGCTCAAGTTAGTTGTCGCTGAACCGAGATTTCACTGATTTTGCTTCAACACCAAAATAGGTTTTGTGGTTATAGAATTACACGCATTTACAACGACTTGCAGAACCAAGGTCAACTCCGTTCGCGATGACACCTCCAGTTCCGCTCCTCCAGAGCCCCCCACCCCTCCACGGAATGCGTCTTTCAGCGTTTAGAGGCATCTCCAGCGAGGAACTCCGTGACTTCATCCCACTCTCCACCGAAGTTATGTGAGCTCTATCCACTACCGCCCTTCACTGTGCATGAATTGATGGTGGATCTTCTTCCATTCCTTACGCTTCTCTGTAGCCTTTCGCTGGAGGAGGGCCAGCTGCCTGTTTCTCGAAAGCGCTCAATTTTTCCTCCTCCTTAAAGCGTGAGGAACTCGATCCAAGCGATATGGTCAACTACCGACCTATTTCTAATGTAACATTCATATCTAAAATCATTGAGAAAATAGTAGCCTGTCAAATTACACTGCACGTGGATTCTAGCGACGTGCTCCCGGTAAATCAGTTAGGTTTTAGGAAAAACCAGTCCACTGAGTCCCTCTTTGTTCGCCTACATTCACTTGTAGATTGAGCCATGGATAGAGCTCAAGCTACTCTTGTGGCTCTGTTTGATGTCACCCAAATCCCAACACGTATAGCAGTTCATAAATATTCATAAATTTATTCTTGCCGCTATTGATTGAGAATAAATTATGAAATTTCTGCAATGAATATATCCAGCCTCCACTAGCACGTATAGCTGTATAGTCGCGCAAATATCCAGCTTCCAAACGCAGGTAGGGGGCCTATAGCTTTTTAGTCGTTTCTAACCCGAATTAAATTCCTGCAATGAAACTGTCCAGCTTCCTCTCCCATGTATAGCCTTTTAGTCGCAAAAATATCCAGCTTCCACTCGCAGGTATAGCTTTTTAGTCGTTTCTCACCCGAATTAAATTCCTGTAGTGAAACTGTCCAGCTTCCACTCCCAGGTATAGCCTTTTAGTCGCAAAAATATCCAGCTTCCACTGGCAGGTATAGCTTCTTAATCGCACAAAATGCATAGGCTACACTGACCCTAACCCTAAGCCCTAAGTATTTATGAACTGCTATACGTGTTGGGATTTGGGAATTAGTGTACGGGCTTTAACACGGTCGACCACGACATACTCCATCGTCTATTAGTCTCTTTTGGCATTTCTAGTTAGCCGCTTGACTGGCTTCGCTCTTTTTTGAATGGGCGTACATGTATGTCCTGCGCTGTCTTTGGGTCCACACGATCTCATTGGGTCGCCACTCCCTGTGGTCTGTCGCAGGAGGGTTCTGTTCTCGACCCATTTTGTACACTGCTGATGTTGCAACTGTCCTGGCCTTCTGGGGTGTTTTGAGTCAGCTCTACGCGGATGATATTCAGGCTGATCTTCATTGTCCGGCATCTAAAGCTCTGACTGCACTAGCCACAATGCGCCTTGCTATGGAATGGAGGCACTTGATAATTGGATGTCGTCCAATCGTCTGGGCTTCAACGCATCCAAAACGCAATTTGTATGACTGGATAATGAGCAGGAGCTGAGTAAAATAAATTCTCAGACTATATCCGCTGACTTTCCTCGCTTTGTCTTCTCGACATCTGTCCGAAATCTTGGGGTTGTTTTTGATAAGGAACTTACCTTTTCTGAACAGATAAATCTTTTATGCCATGCTCTTTTCAGTTGCGGCAATTGCAGACTATTTCCTGTTCACTTTCACCCAATGTCTCACCTGCCCTTGTTCATGCTTTTGTTTGTAGGAGGATTGACTACTGCAGTGCCATCACTGTTGGCCTCCCCCTTGAGGCGCATGGAGCAGCTCTAGCATGTTCTCCGTGCAGCTGCTATGCTCGTCGGTGGTATTTCAAAATTTGACCATGTCTTGCATTATATGCGTGACGTGCTACACTGGCTTCCTGTTTCTTAAAGCATTGAATTTAGAATTTCGGTCTGGGTCTGGCGGTGCCAGTTAGGGAACGCCTCTCCCTACTTGCGGGAGCTTTTAGTCCCACCTTAGGTTTGGCTGGCCACGGAAATCTTCATTCGGCCTTTTCAGTGGTTGATCCCACCACGTGGAATAACCTTCTTTCAAATATATGCGTGTTCTCTTAACTAGAGAATCTGCGTAACCTTTTACAAGCATCTGAAAACTATTCTTTATCGCCGAAGTTGGTTTGGGAGCGCCTTTGAGTAGGTATCCTGAAGGGGCAACATGTAAGTCCTCTGAATGAATGAATGAATGAATGAATGAATGAATGAATGAATGAGTTAATATATTTGACGCTGAATTGTTCGCCCATTAGAGAATTATTCCATCGTTGCCAAGTTTCTGGATGTCTAAATTGTCACTGATTATTGTATAGGCCTACTGGTTTAAATAAGTGCAAAACTGTGCTCTTTGATTTCTATAGACAAAACAGTCGACGCAATTTTGTCATAAGGTTTTTATTAGCCTTGGAATTGCTTGCAATGCCTAACGACAAACGCGTACACCGAGCTCCGTCGCTGAATTAGAACTATTCATGTATGCTTTATTTAACACAAGGCAGAAATCTAACCCAACCATCTAACACAAAATGTAACAGAAATATTGCCACAACAAAAGCAACAGACAAATAAACTTAAACCATCTCCCCACTAGAACTCCAAGTTCTATTTGTAATTCTATCTAATAAAGTGTGTAATGACCCTGACAGAAACATCAAATCTTCTAACTAAGTAACTCGGTCTGTATTCATTCCCATAGTCAATATCAAACAAAAATAATATTGCAGAAGCCAAAATTACTTTAAGAAAATTTTAACTTATGGGCATGAAGTTCTTAGTGTCTTATCCTGCAATTAAGACTTGCTGACTTCCAAGAATGAAATTCAGCACTTTACTTTTCGCATCATTTCAACACTTATTATGTAGATCGGTGAACGAGTCTAAACCTTAATCAACCAATTATGTGTTCGAGGAGTATGACAATAGGTGACTATGTGTCTGCTGCAAATGGAGCTGCATCATTTCCAATGAACCAAGAGATTTGCTTAAAATGTTATCACTAATAGAATAAACAGGGGGTATAATGGTTTATGCGTCACATCGGAGATTATTACCAGCACGTTAAATAATGTCCAAGTATTTCATCTGAGGGGTCAACGACAGAAAACAAAGAAGAGAGGCCTGTGCAGTGGCGCAATTGCTAGGTACCAGAATCACCTTCAAATATTAGGTGTAATTGACTGCTAGAATTAGGGCCTCTGTCAAGTTAGGCATAATATGCTACTGGCTACTATATTCTGGCCTACTCAGCCTGATTAATTGTCAAGCACCCATCAAATTTGCTCCGTCATTTAAAAATTTTCAAGGTGCCCACTTTTGGAAAAGTTGGCCGACAGAAGAATATGCCGGTGTCACGAAATAGAGTATCCCCCATACATGCGTATCCCCCTTAGCGAAATGGAGTATTCGGTTTAGTCTGCATTTTTGGCGGTTTCTAAGTGTATTCAGTCGTACTATTTGGATTTATTGCACACATAAAATTTTTAAATTGCGTATCTTTAGTGTGTACGTCGACCTGAAATCAATTTACTTTGTTTTTGGTGATTTTGACTGGAATTTCGTCGAGGCTATCGTGATGCGTATGACGAGGGGGATTGAATGGTTCATCCCACCGGATAGGCTACTCTAAACCGGTTTATTCCATCCGGGGCGATACGTTTTAGGGGGGATAGAATATCTCGGGACACCCGCTGCTAGCTGCTTATAATAATATAATTATACTTCTTCATTTGTAGAGAGGTCGGATTCTACTTTTAAGGTGACTGTATTTATCTAAATACTTATACTTTCATGACCTCTCAAAGACGCTATAATGCTTATCACGGTTGTTAATAACTACTGGGATTTAACAATATAAAGATCTGCTTATTATTTAAAACGATTGATTGAGTTTATAAAGTTCTTGTACTGACTTGTCTCACAGTTTTCTCCACCAAACTGTGGCGGACAATTACAGTTGTTGCCGGAACTGCAACTTCCAGGGTAGCAAGACTTGCTCGGACAACGAACTGCAAATGAAGGAAAGAATTCTGCTAATGTGATCGAACAACCAAGAATTTAAATCAAATAAATAGATGAGTGCACTGCTGACATTTGCTTATGAAATGAAAACAAATCGCTTCATCAAGCTGCTTTCAAGACTCTCAATCTACCTCGTCAGTGTCTGATGTAGTCACTTTTTTTTATTGATCACCATTACGCTAAAGGATAGTTTGTATTCAAATAGCTTATACAATGACAATTATTATTCCAATGTCAGTAAGTAACGTTTTAGATGTGCGTTAAACAAGTGCAAAGTGGGTAGTTGAGTAACAGCAGGGGGCAGTGAGTTCCACACAGCTAGTCATTTCTGCCAAAATAGAAAATTTCTTCAAGTCATTACGTGCAAATTGTTGGAAAATTTTCATGCAAAATCTAATTAAATGGTAATGCAATTCTGAAACACCCCTATGAAGTGACCTAAGAGATTATTTTGCTTTCGACTGTAATGTTTTCAATCCACTTGGGCATTCTTTGCTGTGAGTTCGAAATATTATAAAGTTAGGCCTAATTGTGTCCAAGTTAAGAGAACATTTATTTGCAAGAAACTTTTGCCCAAGTTAAGAGACAATTCATTTGCTTAAAACCAGTCGGACATTTTTTCTAACTCTTCGCTTCCTTGCTGAATTAGAGCAGTAATAGCTCTATCACAATCAAATTATTATATTGGTGTAATCAGCAAAAATAATAAAATGGAGTTTGTTTGAAGTATATGACATATCATTATATTTTAAAAAGCAGTGGGCTTAAAATCGACTCTTTCGGAACACCGCTCTGAAACGTAGGCTACTTATATCAAAGAACATTGCTTAGCTTGTTGAAAACAGTTCAGATTAATCACCAGCACATCATGATTTTCCAATTTATTTTGTATGGTCGACGTTGTCGAAAGATTTAGAAAGGTCAAAGAATGAGCAGTCATGCTACGCTGAGTAAAAGCAAGTTGAAACAGCGGGGTTTGAAGGGTAGACCCGTATAGACAATAACGCTAAGGAACTGAGAGAAGGCAACTGATGCGGGCAATGTATTCCAAAGTTTTGGACATGCCACAAAGAAACCCAACACTGTCCTGGCTGAGGTACAGCGAGAGTGTGAAAACTTTTAATTCAAGCATTATTTTGTGTCAAAATTAAATTAATTTATTTAGGAATTAATACAGCATCATTTGAAATTTTAAAAGTATATCTTTCTTTGAACTAAGTTTCTGTGTTATTACCTTTGAGCTTATAAGGAGGGCCTCTTTTCAAAGTTTTAAGAGAAATTACTATTTTAAATAAAGTTCAGCAATTAAATAAATTGAAAATAATGTCAAATATTTATTTCTAAAGAAATAGATACGCATTTTTCTTCTTTAACATTATTTATATTTTCATCCAATAATATAGGATTTTTTAATCAAATGACATCATCGTTTCTGACAAATAGTTGAAGGCCTAGGCCTTCACTTTCATAAATTCATATTCCTACCTGCAGTGCAAACTCCTGAACCTGAAGTCAAGCACTCGCATTTATTGTCTGGCGCACAAGACTGACCCTCGTCACATGGTCTCGAACAAGTGGCTGAAACAGGCAGAAGAAATTGCACATTATGTGAAACATGAGTAACCATAATAATAAACCTTCACAGTTCAATAATAAGTGAACAGCTACATACATGTAGTCATGTGCGCAGGGCTTTCAGAGGTACCTAATATGCATCAGTATTAAATGCCTTGATGCCTACATAGCACTTTAACGACGAGAAACCAATGCAGCTCGTTGCTAAAGTGATAAATACATATATACATGCATACATACGTACACACATGCATGCACGCATACATACATAGGTTACTAGAGCAGCGGTTCTCAACCTGTGGTCCGCGGACCACTGGTGGTCCGCGGCCAACTGCCTGGTGGTCCGCGATCAAGGCCTACAATTTATATTTTTACAATTAAAAACAGGCAAACAGACAAATTTTGTCAATTTTTTAAATTTTTGTTTTATTTCAATCGCTAGAATCGGCTAGATGGCAGCATGAAACTACTAATATGCGGATTTATGGCAAATTTTCTTTCGTATTAATTTGTTTTTGGCACAATTTTTAGTGGTGGTCCGCGACCGAGATACAAAATTTATAAGTGGTCCTTGAGTCTCAAAAGGTTGAGAACCGCTGTACTAGAGGTCTGCGGAGGTTTATCCGTACCGACGGGTGTTATTCGACAAAAAGCCAGTTGCCGGTAGTATTTTCCAATGTAAAATTGAGTGCAATATGCATAATTAAAATTGAAGGGTAAGCTAAAATGTGGAGAGTCATCCCATTATGAAATGCTCTCAGAAACATGGTTCAATGCAAACTATTCATCTGGTATGAGAAACTTGATTTCTTTATGAAGTTTGATATCCCATGAAACGCTGTGGCAGCATTATATCGGTTGATGCCTTGTGCATTAGACACCGGCGCAATAGAAGTTACTAATTAATAATTATAAGTGCAGCATATTCTGTGCAAAGGCATTGTCATTGCATCGGAGAAAGGTGTCATTACGCACATTCGCCACATTATTTTTAACCTCACCTTGTTGTTCTCGCTTTATAGCCGAGGGACACTGATACGAAATCCTTTTTTTTCTATGAAAAACTATAAACAGGAACCTAAATGAGTCCTTACGTATATCGCAGTTTGGACCTGACCAGTTCGCTTGACATCTTCTCATTGTGTCTTGCCGAGTGCTATAGACTGTTGTGCAGTACGAACATCTAAAACATTAGCGACTTCATATCAGATGGGTAACCTCAAAGTTATATGACTCAAAATGATTCAGGTCTTATGGAAAGAATATTAGTTTCAACTTAAAATTGTTTCCACTGTTCCTTGTTGCAACTTTAACTGCCGTGGAACTAGAGCTGTACCGATACCTCTACCCCATTCGTAATCGGGCCGATAATTAGAGCAATCGGCATGATTTGCATCGGCAAAAAATAATCGGCGCCGATGGAAATTACTTTATAATTAACGCTTTTTGCACAATAATCGTTACAAAAAGAAAAGTGAGCACAAATATCTATGTTTTGTTTCTTCTCACTAGGCACCGTAGAAACCAAGGACCTATTATGCACAGGACTGGAAACTCCTTAATAACCCTTATACAACGTCATGTGCCTACTTTTGGGCGATAACAAAATAATCGGACTCATACGCGGTATCGGCTATTTCAATAATCGGCTATACGCGGTATCGGCATAATCGACAAAAAGGGCTATCGGTACACCTCTACGTGGTACATATATCGACTCTAGGGGCTGACTGAAAACATCAAGTCAACAGAGATTCTTATGGTCGGCCGCGAGCCCACTGCTTCATAACTGAAACACTTGGAGTTGCCTGCGTCTTTCTTCGGTAGATCGCCGATTAGATCCTATTACAACGCAAAACTTGGACGGCATAAAAATCTAAAACTTCTTTAGAAATTGCAGATGCGCTGAGACACGTAGGTACTGATAATTGAGGCAACAGGTGGTTTAGGTTCAACGGATTATTAATTATTCCAGTACGTTCTGCACATTGTAATTGCAATTGTAATCGAGAATATATATAGCGCCACTCAAAATCAGAGGCGCTCCCGAGAGTCCCGACCCGGGCCAGTGTCTTCACTGACAAAGAGAAATGTTTTCAGGCGCTTGAACTAGTTACCTTATGACAAAGGCGTCGGAATAGGACGGTCACAAAGGCATGCCTCCATTCGCAAAAGTGGGGCCAGATCTGTTTCCACACTTTTATCCTAAAGCTAAAACTTCTTTGGTATTAAATTTTCAGAAACGGGCTAAAAACTTAGAAACCTATTGTGAACTAGTGGGAAAAGGCAAGTTATCCATCCAAAAGCCTGAGAAAAGCGCGACGACGAACTTATAAGGAAGGTCATCAGAAAAGGTGGTGTCTTGCAACTGCTTGCAAAGTGTAAACGGCAGATCATCATGACCTGGTACTCAGTACCCATGACTTCATTGACTTTCAAATGAAAAGTCCCTTATGCTAGTCCCCTCTGAACGGCAGCCAACGATGTGAAGTATTGATGAATTCATTCTTCGTATCTTCGACAAATGATGGTGGGTGCGAAGCCATCCCGCCGTCTGGTCTTTTGACAGTGTATGTTCATTGTATTCATTGTAGCTGGGTTGGGTAGGGGGCGCAAGTAGGCCCTAGAGCCAAAATCTCGAACACATCTCTACCTTTGCGTCTGACATGGTGACTACTAGACTACAGACTTTCAAATGATCTACTTGAAAAGTGTATATATATGTATGATGAATATGCAGGCCTGTGCTATGCCTAGTATGAATACATTATGTCATTTTCCTATGTTATAATTATCTGCAGTCTTGATTATCTAATCCAACTGATTGTATTTTATTGCCAGGCGTAGCGACTACCTATTTAATAACTGACTCTTTAATCCCTACCAATCTGATATCAATAATCACCACTCCACTGAAAATCCGCGTGTCTCTCTGTTTAATGAACTAATCTCTTGCTTCCGTGTTCTCAACATTTCTGCTGCTTTTGACACCATCAGACATTGCCTAGTTTCAAATTCCAACTTCCTGGTTTGATATCCCTAGTTTAAAATTCCAACTTCCTGGTTTTATATCCCTGACACGGCCTCCTATGCTTCCGATTTTACTTGTCTTTCAGCTCTTTTCTCTTAGGCTGCAAGTCATGTAAGCAACCCATCGCACTCTGCTGTCCTTCAAGGCGCGTCCTAGGCTACTTTTCTTTATCTTGTAAAGTACATCGCTGACCTCACAAAATCATCTTCAGTCGACCACCATTTTCTTTCATGTTAGACTGAACTCTTCGCATGGTAGCGGTGAAAACGGGGGACGCAAAGCCTCACACTGGGTGTGTCATGCCCACCCCGACACAGTAGTGAAGGTTTCGAGTGAAAAGCTCGAAAACTGTAGAAATGCATCCCGGTCAAAGTCGCTGTGACAGACAGATTCTTCTCTTTATTTATATAGATTTCAAATACAAAATACAACAATTTATCTGTATTTTGTATTTCAACTACATTTTGTAAAATGTATCTTGTATTTGCATTTCAAATAGTTTTTAAAGTGTATTTGAATTTATTGTTGAAATACATTTACAGAGTATTATACCCAGCACTGAGTTCAGTCAATTCTATTCTTAATGATTGTTAATGATCTCACTAGAGCACTGGCGCTTTAGCTGTTTCTAGTCATTATTTAAACCAGAATAGTTTATGCTTTACAAGATCAGTGTTTTTATAATTATTTCATCCTTAACAATCAGATAAAACGTTATTGAAATAGATTACAGATCAGATAAGATGTGCTCTGATCAGATTTAAATAATTTGGTTACTGTACCAAAGTCCGATTTTCTTTTCCTTCTGTCTTTCCGGAAACTCAATTTATATTTAATCTCTTCTTGTGCTGTCGGCTCTAGGAGCCCTAGCGATCGTCATGACACACAATCTCCTTTGCCGTCTTGCTACTTCCCCAGTAGCCCTTGAGTCGCGCGCTCCGGCCTGGGAGTCCCACCATCAGCGCTCCGGCCTGGGAGTCCCACCATCAGCGACCATCGGCGTGGTTTGGTGTGTCTCATGACGATTTTCTTGGCATGTTAACACGGGTGGTTTGCCATTGCCTTCCCCTGGTTTTGCCTGCCGTGCCCGTTCGTTCCCTTCCTTTGGAAGGGTACCAACAGTTCCCCTTCCTTTGGAAGGGTACCAACAGTCCGCACCACGTGAAGGTGGGCACGGAGGACTTTGGTTCACCAGCCCAGGTCGGATCCGAGTCTACGCTCATGAGAGACGTCGGTCAGGTCGCCTCCCTGCTTTACTCTGCAACAGAGTGACTGGTGAACCTTTGCGGACCTATATTTAATACTAAATGATAATCACGAATTGCAATTTAATTACTGATAACTATTTTTCCATACGAGCACTATGGTTTTAGAGATGTTATACGTACGTCTGTGTGTAACGACATCGTCTACCACACCACCATCCAGAGCACTGGTAGTTACAAGCGTAATTGTAGCAGCTAACTGAACTCACTGTCACAGAAACCAGGTAGGTTTCAAAGTTCGACCTAGAAATAAATCAACAGTTAGGATTCAGTAAATATTGCTGCTGCGACGTAAGTCAACTAGCACTAAAATACGACGAAGAAGTTACGACTGTTAACTATAGCTCTCGCACTACGTCATTGCGCTATTAGAAGTTTCTCTGGCTTTCTGCCCAACTGGATTTCGACAGAGATTGCAACAAAACGTTTTGGACTATGAGTCGACGATCTATTGATGCCGCGTGCGTTATGATTACGGAGCTACAGAATCGCTATATTATCTTAGAATTAATTGTTAAGGGTTATAGCCTATACGCTATGGTTATGTGTGTGCGTGCTAGGGTGACCACACGTTCCGGATTGTCCGGGACAGTCCCGGAATTTGCAAAAATGTCCCGCGTCCCGGACAAGTCCTTTCCGGGACAATGACGCGTCCCGGAATGAGCTTTTCTATAATTCAATACATAGAATTTGCTATTTTAATATTCCAATAATTAGAAAGTAAAAACAGAAACAACATTAACAAATATGCAGCATCGCTCAAAAGTTACAAATCCGCGGCACAATGCAATCTTAAGAGTATACCCTATGGCTGACTATGGGTCTACAATCTGCAATAGGGGCTAATAGGCCTATGTCTATATATGACACCTAATCGTAATCGTAATCCCTCCAAACTTCTAAAGCGTGACATGAAGGCTAAGCGCATGGCACCAGCCTGTTCACGAGCGCTACGTTTTCCAGAGAGTAGTTTCCAGAGGCCAGATCAAGAGAGGAGGCAGAGCAACTGTTGTGGCGGGTGTCGTTTAGGGTGAGAAGAATCGGAAGGTGGAGGATCAGATGAGTCAGGGTAGGAGTACTTTAAAAGTTGAGATTTCAGCTTTGAGTGGAAAGCCAGGGTTGATAATTAGGGGGGCCTATATAGTGGACCATGATGAGGAGTATGGAGGACGGTTGCAATGATGATGGAGGTACCGAGAATCTGCGGAAATCAGAGGAGATCATTCACGAGGACCAGAGGGAGGCTTGGTGTTGTGGTGGATATAGCTCGGTTGGAGAACTTGAGATGAATAATGACTGGGGGTCGAGAAAACTGAGATAGAAGGATGTTCGGGTGGAGCGGATTGCCTGAATGGTGAAGAGATCACGGAGGTATTTGGCTGGGAATATTGTAGGGAGTTGTAGGTTAGTGATAGGACTTTGAAGGGGATTCGCTCTGGGATTTTTAGCGACTGGAGTGATTTGAGGATGGGAGTGTTATGAAATTGCTTGTACAATGGTTTACATCATCGCCTTAAACATGGCCCCGTAGTCACTATATGAAGTCTTTACTATCTAGGTTGAATCTTGATTAATTTTAAACAATTTTTATTTTGAGTTTGAGCAAAAAAATCGAACAATTTGTATTGTTTTGACTCGTTTTCTTTCTGATCAAAACTGAATTTGACTTAGATTGGAAGTGCTGTGGTGTCCCGGAATGACAAAAAACTGAATTTGACTTAGATTGGAAGTGCTCTGGTGTCCCGGAATGGCAAAGAAGAAATGTGGTCACCCTAGTGCGTGCATGTATACATATATGTATAGATATGTATCTATATATGCGCATTTGTACCTGTATCGATATGTAATTAAAAGTATATTTGTATAAATGTATGGATATGCATATTATACTGTTTATACATGACGATAGAACATTATGCTTTAATTAAAGTTACCTCGTTTCTACTGCGTAATTTGTCAGTTTATACAAAAGAAAACTGGCAGTTTAAGAATGAAGTGCTGCCATTACAGTGCAGCTTATTATTATTGCCTATATGGCCTAAGTTTAGGAAACGTCATAGTTTGACCCTCTGCGACCTTGAAACTTCTAAATGATTTGACCTGAAATTTTATGCGGCGGTTGCATTGCAATGGCCACCGACAGTGAGAAAGTTTGGGAGCGATCTAATTTGCATGGATGTCCATCAATACCCAACACACACCTTACACCTGTGTTAATTAGTTTTCAACGTCCAAGGTCCTGACATCATGTATAGTCTTGTATGATATAAGTTTGGTGAAATTTATGTAATGCCTCCTTCTAAAAGACGCGTCAGTAATTACAATTATGATATCCAGAAATATACTTGTTGCCGAAATGCAACGGCCGTTGTTCTTGTATCTGGTTTCCTTGTAAAGAAGTTTTTCCAGGGTGCTATAAAAATGTTAAATCATGTACATGTAAATGGAAACATGTGCGCACATATACGCATATTATGTAAATACGCACACGCGTACACATATGCATACATGCATGCATACATACATAAATAAGTACATACTTATATATATATACACATAGATACGTAAATGAGTACATACAGCCATATATGAATACATACATGTACATACATTAGTGTATATATATATAAACCAGCACAAGTGCACACATACAACATGCATAATTACATAGGCCTACGCATATTTGCGATCATACATAATACATGCCTACAAGCATACATACATACATACATACATACATACATACATACATACATACATACATACATACATACATACATACATACATACATACATACATACATACATACATACATACATACATACATACATACATACATCCATACATACATACATACATACATACATACATACATACATACATCAATACATACATGTAATTGAGGCTAAACCAAAGTAAGCTCCGGGAGATGATTGTCAGTGAACCCTGGTTGAGGCCGGGCTGTGTGGCTTGGCCCTATGTCAGACCGGGGCTTAATAGGGTGACAAGTATGAACATCTCGGAAGTCACACTCACCGAAACGTTTGACTTTGATATGCACCTGGACGTATGCTGCAAGGCCAGGCGGTCACTTTACGCATTCCGAGTCCTGACTGCCCATGGGCTATCAGGACCATCGCTTCACGATGGTGTTTGTGCAACAATTCTCGTAATTGGAATCATAATCTCCAAACTTCTAAAGCGCCACTCGAAGGCCAAGCGCAAGGCACCAGCCTATTCATGGGCGCTGCATGAAATCAGAGGCTATTACCAGAGGGGCCAGATCAAGAGAGGAGGCAGAACAGCTGTTAAGGCGGGTGTCTTTTAGGAAGAGAAGAACTGGAAGGCGGGAGGATCGGATGATCGGATACATATCATATCATATAATTTTTTATGGTTATTTATAAAGCGCCGCCCACAGCTTAGACTATACAGAGGCGCTCCCAGCCTGGCAGCCCCGAGGGAAAAGGAAGGTCTCCAGGCAGCGGAGAGAAGAGGACGAGATACCACACAATATCTTGCTACGGAGTGAGGGAGCAGGTTATTCCATAAATAAAGGCCAAAGATCGCAAAAGCTGAGCCATCGAAGTCCTAGGTGAATCAGCGGTTGAAACAGGCAGGCCCCTAATCTTCTCTGTCATCGGCCGAGTGGATTGACATACATATACATGCTTACATACAATACATACATACATGCATGCATATATATATATAAATACATAGTTACAGAAGAATAATAGTCAGAAAACGGAATTAACAGATTAAATCAGGCTAATCAGACTTAGGCTTAATTGGTGTTAGTTCACGGAACCCACCTACATCATTCAGTAAGACACGATTTTGGCAACGAATAATTACATCCGCCTTAAAGACTAGCCTAATTATAATCAAACCTCTTCATAATTAATTGGCAACTGTTTGTTCACAGATGAACTCAAATATATGATGAAACGTACAGCAATTAAGTAACATTTCTTGTTTTAAAAAATAATTGTTTTAAAAGAGACTTATGCAAGTGCCACTGTAATTTGACGGCGTGTGAGTTTTCAACCGTTGATAAAATGATGCAAGGAATGGTTCTTTTTGCCGGTGATGGGCTTCCTCTTGAGTTGCGGACTTTTCTCGAGACTCGTCCGCCGTTTTCTTCTCTGCTCTAAAGACCCTGACGCCATTGGGTGAGGTCCAGTTTAGGTTCAATTTGCCACTAGTGACACTTCTAGTAATATTGTGACGTTCGTCGCTCGAGATCAACTAACCCTTCATCAGACATGGTACCAATTTGTGACGGTCTTACCCGAGACGCTGCTTCGTCGTCGGGCTGGGTTCGGCTCCAGCCAACTGACCTTCTGGAGTCACCCGGGTCACTATCCTGTCTACTTCTGCTGTAGACGAGCGGTTCCCTGTCCCCGCTCTCAGTGCCCATTTCTCCAAGAGGAGGTTCCGAGGGCATCGCTTGTTTGCGAACAGTGTCGCTGTCAAGCTCCATCTCACTTTCGGACTCTGCCACTGCCGCGGTCGCCGGGTGGGCAACGTCCTCGTCCTCAGGATGGCCGTCCTTTAGAACAGGGTTCGCTCTCTTGCCGGCAGGAGTCCTCAGCTTCCTGTGAGATCTCTTAGTCAAAGACTTTCTCTTTTTCTCCACCTTAACCGAACCCTCACGTACCATTCTGCATCTCATGACTCTCGAGTTATCGTCAATAGGGGAAAACTCTGAACGTTCTCTTGTCCGAGAGGACAAGGTGTACATCTGACGAGTCGTCACGTCGTGCCGTCTCAAACACGCGAACATCTTGCGATAATATATACACGTGTAATATTAACGCGGTATACTGGTCTCACGACACTCTCTTCTGATAGGACAGGTTCTAGGTCTAAAACCTCCCTAACCGCACGCAGAACTGTGTTCCGACCGGCGCACGAGGTGGGCCCTACTTCGCACTTCGGTCAATTCTCGGAACTACGTGTTTCGATCACCAAGTTATTTGCTCTGAATAACGATTGGTTTGAATACAAGATTTTCCTGACTCTATCGTTTTCCTGGTCTTACCGCACTGTAATCAGTTGTCGGGCGGTCTTTTCCCGTACTGCGGTCTTTCGGTAACAGTGGTCTTTCCCAGTAACTATTTTTAGTTACCGGGCGATGGAGCCCCTCCAACGCTCCACCGGCGTGTCAGCCATCCAAGTGTCACAATCCAAATGTAACGCCGACCCCGTAAGGTTACCAGAATGTCCTGAATTTTGTTCCCAAGAATTTCCGAATTTTGGTTCCCTAACGAGGGTCACACTTACTCCCACAGGTAACCGGACAAGCTCCGATCGCGGAGTTCTTCAAAACCCAAAAGGGAATTTCCTGCCTGTCGCCAAATTTACCCTTATTATCGTTTTTGTACTAAATTGGTTTTTTCAGGTATCCCGACGGTCACTTCACCGAGTGCCGAAGTCGCGTAAAACTCTCCCAGCCGAAGACGCCGAAGTCGCGTAAAACTCTCCCGGCCGAGTACGCCGAAAGCGCGTAGAACTTCCCCTGTGTCGAGTACGCCGAAATCGCGTAAAACTCGTCTCAGTGGATAAAACCAAACACTGTCGGATCTTGGAGTTCTTCGAACTCCAAGAGGGATTTCCTTGCCCGACGCCAAATTTACTCTTGGTTTCAAGGATTTCAGAATTCCAGAAAATGGCTACCTTAAGAAGGTCACCTTTACTCCCATGGGTTACCGGACAAGCTCCGATCGCGGAGTTCTTCAAAACCCAAGAGGGACTTTCCTGCCCGTCGCCAAATTCACCCTTGTTTTCGATCTCACACTGAATTGGTTTTCCTGTGTATCAACGGTATCCTTCCCCGAGTATTACTCAGCCGTAGATTTCCCACAATTGGGATCCAGACCGCTTCGCGATCAACGGAGGGATCCAACCCGCCGGATCGGCGCTGTCGGCCCGTCTCCCAACAGTGAACTTCTTTAGCTGTACTCGGGATCGCCTGATTATATTATTCGGACGCCCCTTTCGTCCGTAAATATATTTGTACTAACCGGAAACTCGAACTCTGACTCGGTCGTAACCAAAATCACTCGCCTACCACACTGAGTGCAGTATATTTGAATCGGTAACTGAATCGCTAGCCAACAACGCTGTTTCACAGTATTGCTATGTATGAAGAGTCGAACCAACTCTTCACGTATAAAGCAGCACACCGTGAGGCAGGCTCTACTTATCCCTCACCACACTATACCGTGGCTTAAAATATATAATCAGTCTTCCCTACCACGGTCATTGCTGGACCGTCGCCTATTGAAATTAAATAAAAATTAAATGATCGATGCTGGGCCTTCGCATGTAAAATTAAGAGAAACGATGCTGTTCCCTTCGCATGTAAACTTAAAGAAAACGATGCTATTCGCATAAAATAAATCTTCCCACATACGCACGGTAACCTTGACCGCCACACTCTCCCCACCTTACTTAGATGCGGAGCATCTCTGCCAAAATCGGGGACCTTAATCAAACGTGACAGGAACATCCCCAACCCAGATCCACTTAGAGAGCAAGGAACCAAATGCACCTTTGGTTATAGGGCGGTATATCAACAATCTCGGCACCCTGCACGTACGCCAAACAACGATGAGAACCGTGATAGCGACAGCCTATTTAATGATGCTTTCGATCCGAACCACCACCCTACTGGCAACCTGTCGTACCTGACAAATCGCCAACCTTAACAGGCCCTCTATCATGAACCTGGGCTCTACCGGACCCCAAGGGCCAGGAGAACTAAAGGAGAGAAAAGTCGCCCACTGTCTCCCGATCTGGTAACCATCGTCGATCAGTCACACCCGGTACCACTTCAAAATCGTGAAAGCAAAATAACTAGTACAAGTTATCATATTTACGCACATGATCTAAGTCCTAACATATGCTTCTATCGCATGATGATCTATCCTAAGTGCGCACTAAGGTAGCGCACTAAAGTATCATGAAACGGTAACCAAGGAAATCGCATTGCCCCGAATTTCCTTAACACTCGTTGTTACGAGCATTATACTGTCGGAAAGAAATTCTGTCATCACAAGGAAACGGAAACATGGTTCTCCAATAATTCGCTTGTAGAACCAACGCAATGAAGCGTCCTAGTACTGGAATCTTTACTCGTTTCAGTACTAACCACTAATCCAATGTTTAACCGAAAACATATCATCAAAAGGAAACTTAAACAGTCATTCACTGACAATCTGTAAAACCAACGCAATTAAGCGTTGCTGGTAGCACAGGTACTGTATGCTCCCAGATACCGCTCAAAAGAAATACTCTCATCAAAAGGGCAACTGAAACATGGGTCTCGAATAGTCAATGAAACCAACGCAATTAAGCGTTCATCTAGTTGGTCCTAGATACACGTCTGCTTCAGAAGGTCACTAACAAGGACTTCTACAGTCGTAGTCATCCATCCAAGCGAGGTCTTCGTCTCGTCCGTCGTCCAGGTGGCAATTCTGGATCAGCGGTCTCGCCTGGATTTTCTGAAGGTTCCTCTGGTTCATGTTCTGCATTAGGATCTTGAGCCAGGACTGACCAGTCTACTGTAGGTAACTCAAGATTTCTGTCCCTCTCCGGTAACCAGGTACTCGGAGGTTTACCGTAAAACGGCTTCAATTTATCCACGTGCACAACCATTAGCGTGGATTTCGGACTCTTCTGAATCCGGTACAGACACGGACTGAGCACTTGAATAACCAAGAATGGGCCGGTGTAATAGCGAGCCCATTTTGTCTTCCTTCCACTTCTTAGCCGAGGGTAGTAATAGTAAACCCAATCTCCTTGAGCGAACTTGCTAGGTCTCACTCTCAAATCGTAGGTTTTTTTCCTTCTTTCTGCTACTCTCTTTAACTGTTCTCGTACAAGCCGATACGATCGTTCCATTTTCTCTTTCTGTTTCTCCACGTACTCTTCCATGTCACTGTAAGACGGTCTCTCGAACTCTGTAACTTGGGCTAGAATCAAGTCTAATGGCGTATGGTTCTCTCTTCCCAGGAACAGGAAATTAGGTGTCCGTTGGGTCGCTTCATGTTCAGTACCTCGATATGCCGCCATTACATATGGTACATGAACATCCCAATCCTTTTGTCGTTCCGACACTACCTTTCCGATCAACATGTTCAGTGTTCTGTGGAACCTTTCGATCATTCCGTTACCAGAGGGTCGATATGGAGTTGTACGTACTTTGTCAATCTCCATGCGTTTACACAGCTCTTTGAATAACTTCGACTCAAAACACGGTCCCTGATCCGTCAGGATCTGGCGTGGCATACCAAACCTCGAGAACACGTGTACCATAAGCGATTCTGCCACAGTAACGGCCTCTTGGTTTCTGATAGGCAGAGCTTCAGCCCATCTCGAGAAGTAAACTATCGCTGTCAGTATGTATTTGTTGCCTTTACTTGATACAGGATGCGGACCAGTTATATCAATTCCGAATCTCTCCATTGGTTCACCGACCACAGGAGTCTGCATGTAACCCTGTCTTGGAGGTTTCTCCCTTCGATAACGAGCACAGCGATCGCACCTTTGGCAGAACCGTCTAACATCGTCCTTCCAACTCGGCCAATACGCCCGACGTTGCAACTGAGTTAAACTCTTCCGAATCCCGAAATGTCCTCCGGCAAAGCTTGCGTGTGTTAACTGAAGCATCTCTTGCCGTAGAGATAAGGGCACAACTAACTGAGATCGCTCAGCTTTTCCTGTGTTACCCTGAATCCAGCCTCTGTGTAACACTCCTTGCAGGACTTCCAGCTGATTCCAGTTGCTCACCAACACTTTCACCTCTCCGCTAGCAGGTGATAGTTCTGCCTGTGTTGGATGATGCTTCGACTCCTTCCAACCAAGGACCGTACCAATATTGCAATCGCTCTGCTGTTCTCTTCGAAGAAACTCCTTTGTCCAACAAATTTCCTGGCCTGTATCTTCACTGGTAACCTCGGAGCGCGTTACTTCTCCGATCGGACGTGCCCACATCACGTCTTCATTCGTAACTCTCATGGTAACCACTTTAGGTTGTTCCTCACCCGGACCTCTAGACATCGCGTCTGCGTTACCGTGTTTTGCTCCCGGTCTGTGACATATCTCCATGTCAAACTCCTCTATCATCTCTAACCAACGAGCCTGTTGGCCAATCGGTTCCGGTGTTCTGCGTAACCACTGAAGTGCGGAGTGGTCTGTTCTGAGTAGGAATTTACTACCCAGTAAGTACTGACGAAACTCTTTCAAGAAATACACCACAGCTAACAACTCTCGCCTGGTAACGTTATAGTTCCGTTCCGCCGTCGACAAGAGCCGACTCGCGTAACAAATCACTGTCTCTTCTCCTTCTTGTACTTGCGATAACACCGCTCCAATGGCGTATGCCGAGGCATCCGTATCTAGGATGTACTGGCCCTCGTCGTTCGGTAACCCAAGTATAGGTGCGGAAACCAACTTTCGTTTAAGTTCTTCGAAAGCTCCCTGACATTCGTCAGTCCAATGGAACGGTACATTTTTCCTGGTCAGGAAATGAAGTGGTTGAGCTACCACCGCGAAATCATGTATGAAACGTCGGTAATAGGAGCAAAGACCAACGAAGGATCTGACTTGCCTCAAGTTCCGAGGAGCAGACCATTCTTCTACGGCCTTGATCTTGCTCGGATCCGTCGCGACCCCTTCTTCACTCAAAACGTGACCAAGAAACAATACTCTCTGTTGTAACAGGTAACATTTGGATGGTTTCAGCTTGAGATTATACTCTTGTAATCTCCTGAAAATCATCTCTAGACGTTGCATGTGCGTCTCTACGTCCCTCGAGAACACAATTATGTCATCCAAGTAAACCAGACAGATGTCATAGTTTAGCCCTGTCAAGACTAAGTTCATTAGTCGACAAAACGAGGCCGGACTATTGCACAATCCGAAAGGTAACACTTTGAATTGGAAGCTGCCCCTTCTCGTAACGAACCCGGTCTTGTGTTTGTCTCTTGGGTGCAAGGCCATCTGGTGATAACCTGCTCTCAAATCGAACGTACTGTACCATCTGGCGCCACCCAGGGTATCTAAACTCTCGCGGATAAGGGGTAACGGATGAGCATCTTTCCGTGTCTTCAGGTTCAGTTGCCTGTAATCGATACAGAAACGCATACTGCCATCCTTTTTCTTAACCATTACGACATTGGATGCCCATTCCGATATCGAAGGTTCAATGATTCCTTGTCTCAACATGTCTTCTACCTGACGATCAACTTCCGGTAACATGGAAAGCGGTTGACGTCTTAAAGGTTGCCGAACTGGTTTCTCCTGTCCCGTATCGATCTCGTGTTGGATCACCGAAGTGAATCCGTTATCACTTTCGTTAAGGGAAAACGTTGCGCTGTACGTTAGCACAAGTTTTCGTAACCTGATTCGCTCTTCTTCCGAAATGTCTGCTGGCGTTTCTTCCCATAGTCGTTTTAGGGTCTGTTCGGCAAGTGGGTTGAGCGTCTGCTCCGCCACACTGGCTGTTGTACTAATCTTCGATCCACACCGGCCAATCGTACTTTGCTGCTTTCCTTGGCGTTCCTCCGGATAACCTGGGCCCATAGGCTTCTCCGGATTTTCGCTTCGGTAAGGCTCATCATACGATTCCGTTCTGGCTCGATTAACTGTCACATCGACTACGTTCACTCGCTCCAGCGGACATTCAGTCCGTTTCTTGACTAGCGAATCTCTGTCTCCAACATTCAACATCCTGATCCACACTTCCGTGTCTCTTCCTGTCACCAACGTACGTCCGATTATCAAATCTTTTGATAATTCCATTGGAATGGTCGTCCAATCTTCGTTATCTTTTTGGAAATGCGGGTATACTACCCAAGCTGGAACGTCAACTTCGCTCCTTGGAGGAACTATTATGTCCTCTTGCACAATAACCCTCCGGCACATGGACTCGGTAACGACCTCTTTCAGAGGGATCTTCTCGCTCCCAAGGAAAACGCATCGACTTGCGAAGTCCCATCTTGCCTGATTGGCTTCCAGCCAAGATAACCCCAAGATCACTTCTGTCACTTGGTCTGTAACTAGACAGGGTACAGGGTACACCTGCTTTCCGATCCGAATCTTAAGGTTAGTTTCACCATCCACCTTAATCTGACTTCCATTAGCAGCTAGGAGTCGCTGTTCTGACGGTACTAGCACAGCGTCTAGCACGAAACGTCGTGGCACAAGTGACATTTCACTTCCAGAATCAAGTAGACAGTGTATACGTTTTCCTGCCAGTCTCGCAACCACGTAGGCCACCCTACTGCCTTTGACCAGTCGGTTTTGGGTTTCCTCTTGTATCGGTTCAGCCTTTGTAGGTTCACTGGTACCGGTTGCACCATTCGTCTCAGCGTTTCTCTGAGGACAATATCGCCTCATGTGTCCTTTTCGTTTGCACAAGTAGCATTCGATATCCGGGTTACGCAACCGTGTGGGCGGATAAATCCGTCGCCACCCCACATTCGGTTCGGTTGTCCTCTGATCTCCCACCGCTAGATCAGAACTGTTCTCCCTTTCATGAGGTTTTCTCGGAACGATGCCCAAATTCTGATTTATTGTCACTCGATCAAGTTCTCTTGAAAGATTTTTAATCTTTCGCTCGAGATCTTCTAGACGACGAGACTGTTGCCCCTCAGTGCTCGAGTCTTTTCGGTCTTCCATGGTAACTTTAACTCTCGCGTGTCTCCGGTCTAGATCACCACCTTGTGTCGAAGATCGACCATAGGCATCCAACCTCACCGCATGTTTATACGCCGCTTCGAGGTTAACTGGTTCTCGCTCGCGCACCTTCTGCCCCAAATCTTGGTTTGCCAGTGCATCAATGAAAGCGTCACAAGCGACCGTCTCGACGATATCACTTGTTGGTCCTGGGTATGCCAAAGCCATTAGCCTCCGTACTTCCTGCACTACACTACTCAGCGTTTCTCCGTGAGCCTGCCGGTAAGTGCGAAGTTTCATCCGATATAGGCTAGTTTGGTCATCAGACCCGTACCGGGCCTTAAGCCGCTCAACAAGTTCTCGCCAAGACACGTCCCTCTGTGCACCCATGTCCCACAACAGCTGCGAAGCGGGACCCGTTAGGGCACACATTAACTGGTCTGCTTTTTCCTGATCACTCCACCGGTTGCACCGTGCACAAACTTCGAACTTTGCTAGAAAGGCTGCGATCGCTGACTTGCCGTCGTACTTCTCTAGCTTGATTCGTATACCGCGATCCGATCGGTCTTCGCCTCTTGTCCGTGTAACAAGTGATCTTCCGACACTCTTCTTGGGATTTCCTCTCCGGTTGTCCCCATCGTTACTCCTGGAATCGTTTTCCTCGTCTGTCCTCACCACTGACCGGTGCCGACTCTGTCCCCTCAGAGTACCCAACGTCTTCCCTGTACGCCACTTAGAATACATCGTAGTCATCTCTCGGTCGCCTGACGTTGCACTGTCTTCATCAGAGATGTACTCAGCCTGTCTCTGACCTTTTCTACGAGGCTCACCACCTGCGTAGTCTTTGGACTCCGATCGTTTATATTTATTGCGAGAACTCTGAGAGTTTCCGTTGACGAACGTAACTCTTCTGTCTTCTTCGCGAATATCTCTTTTTCCTGACTCTGGCGGTCTGTCAGATTCGTCGTACCTAAGACAATTACGACTTCTCGAATCTGGTTTGTGCCCTTTAGAGTACCGCTCGTGGGTCTCATCCCAGGCCAAATGATCTCTGTCTCTTCCCATGTTCGATTCTCTCTCGGTTTCTCTATCAAGTGCCTGTTTTAAACCGCGTCTCTCGTACTCTGGTAGACGTTCCTTACCATACGTCTCCCTTTCAGTTTTCTCATAACTCTCGTGTCTTCCTCGTTGGCGGAGGTTTTTCCTGTCAAAGACTCCGGTTCTCATGGCCTCTTCTGGACCAACACTATCGGTGTCTGAATCCGAAGAACTCACTGACGAACGTAATTTCGCCTCAACTCTTCCTCTTGTCAACAGACGTTGTCGACTCGATTGCCTTGCCGTTTTTCCGTGTGACTCTCTCCCGCTGTCCTCGGGAAGATAGCGGCTACGTAACTTTTCCGAAGTTTCCGAAAGCGAAACTTCCTCACGTGTCTCTGTGTTACCTCGGCTCCGTGCCGGCTCTTCGATCTGCAGCTTCCCTCGGCGATCCATCTGGTAACCTGGGCCCGTAGGTTTCCCCGATGTCTCGCGTCGGTAAGACTTCGCATGCTGAGCAGCAGGAACAGACAGTTCTTCAAGTTTCGAACTCATCATTGCCACACTCTGTCGCAGGTAAGACATCTCCGCTTGCCAATCTACCTCATCTGTCACAGGTCTTGGGCGACCTTCTTCCATGTTGGTAAACGGTACTCGATTACCTTCGTTTCGCTGATGCGCCACGATGTCACCACTCGTTTTCTGCACTACGGCGTCACCCCGCGGTTTCAGGCCTGTCTCAATGTCTCTTGGCTTATCACAAGCCTGTCCCAACTGTACAGGTTGCCTGCCCCGTACAATACTAGGTACTTGAACCTGCACAAGGTTCCCCGATCTATTGTCGAACGTTCTCTCATGTATTATACGCGGAACTCTATTGTCGTCGAGTGGTTTGGACCTGTCAAACCTACTCTCACCAACGGTCTCTCGCCAGTGTGTGAATGTCTCGTTATTCACATCGTTCCGTACTACCTCAGTAGTCTTTGGAACGGTTATCAACCATCCGTTATCCTCATGGAAACCTCTTTCACGCCCACTGCGGGTTCCAGCTTCCGTTTCAAATGCACTGGTTTCGTCAGGTGCACCCGTTTCATCAAGCAACCTTCGTTTGCTTTTCCGTTTACGTAACTTTGGACGCGCGCCTCCGTGCTCACTATGGGGCACTTCATCCGACTCGTCCTCGGTATCTTCCTGACCTTGCCTGGTTCTGTGACAAGAAAACGCTAGAACCCCACTTCTGGTACCAGTTTGTGACGTTCGTCGCTCGAGATCAACTAACCCTTCATCAGACATGGTACCAATTTGTGACGGTCTTACCCGAGACGCTGCTTCGTCGTCGGGCTGGGTTCGGCTCCAGCCAACTGACCTTCTGGAGTCACCCGGGTCACTATCCTGTCTACTTCTGCTGTAGACGAGCGGTTCCCTGTCCCCGCTCTCAGTGCCCATTTCTCCAAGAGGAGGTTCCGAGGGCATCGCTTGTTTGCGAACAGTGTCGCTGTCAAGCTCCATCTCACTTTCGGACTCTGCCACTGCCGCGGTCGCCGGGTGGGCAACGTCCTCGTCCTCAGGATGGCCGTCCTTTAGAACAGGGTTCGCTCTCTTGCCGGCAGGAGTCCTCAGCTTCCTGTGAGATCTCTTAGTCAAAGACTTTCTCTTTTTCTCCACCTTAACCGAACCCTCACGTACCATTCTGCATCTCATGACTCTCGAGTTATCGTCAATAGGGGAAAACTCTGAACGTTCTCTTGTCCGAGAGGACAAGGTGTACATCTGACGAGTCGTCACGTCGTGCCGTCTCAAACACGCGAACATCTTGCGATAATATATACACGTGTAATATTAACGCGGTATACTGGTCTCACGACACTCTCTTCTGATAGGACAGGTTCTAGGTCTAAAACCTCCCTAACCGCACGCAGAACTGTGTTCCGACCGGCGCACGAGGTGGGCCCTACTTCGCACTTCGGTCAATTCTCGGAACTACGTGTTTCGATCACCAAGTTATTTGCTCTGAATAACGATTGGTTTGAATACAAGATTTTCCTGACTCTATCGTTTTCCTGGTCTTACCGCACTGTAATCAGTTGTCGGGCGGTCTTTTCCCGTACTGCGGTCTTTCGGTAACAGTGGTCTTTCCCAGTAACTATTTTTAGTTACCGGGCGATGGAGCCCCTCCAACGCTCCACCGGCGTGTCAGCCATCCAAGTGTCACAATCCAAATGTAACGCCGACCCCGTAAGGTTACCAGAATGTCCTGAATTTTGTTCCCAAGAATTTCCGAATTTTGGTTCCCTAACGAGGGTCACACTTACTCCCACAGGTAACCGGACAAGCTCCGATCGCGGAGTTCTTCAAAACCCAAAAGGGAATTTCCTGCCTGTCGCCAAATTTACCCTTATTATCGTTTTTGTACTAAATTGGTTTTTTCAGGTATCCCGACGGTCACTTCACCGAGTGCCGAAGTCGCGTAAAACTCTCCCAGCCGAAGACGCCGAAGTCGCGTAAAACTCTCCCGGCCGAGTACGCCGAAAGCGCGTAGAACTTCCCCTGTGTCGAGTACGCCGAAATCGCGTAAAACTCGTCTCAGTGGATAAAACCAAACACTGTCGGATCTTGGAGTTCTTCGAACTCCAAGAGGGATTTCCTTGCCCGACGCCAAATTTACTCTTGGTTTCAAGGATTTCAGAATTCCAGAAAATGGCTACCTTAAGAAGGTCACCTTTACTCCCATGGGTTACCGGACAAGCTCCGATCGCGGAGTTCTTCAAAACCCAAGAGGGACTTTCCTGCCCGTCGCCAAATTCACCCTTGTTTTCGATCTCACACTGAATTGGTTTTCCTGTGTATCAACGGTATCCTTCCCCGAGTATTACTCAGCCGTAGATTTCCCACAATTGGGATCCAGACCGCTTCGCGATCAACGGAGGGATCCAACCCGCCGGATCGGCGCTGTCGGCCCGTCTCCCAACAGTGAACTTCTTTAGCTGTACTCGGGATCGCCTGATTATATTATTCGGACGCCCCTTTCGTCCGTAAATATATTTGTACTAACCGGAAACTCGAACTCTGACTCGGTCGTAACCAAAATCACTCGCCTACCACACTGAGTGCAGTATATTTGAATCGGTAACTGAATCGCTAGCCAACAACGCTGTTTCACAGTATTGCTATGTATGAAGAGTCGAACCAACTCTTCACGTATAAAGCAGCACACCGTGAGGCAGGCTCTACTTATCCCTCACCACACTATACCGTGGCTTAAAATATATAATCAGTCTTCCCTACCACGGTCATTGCTGGACCGTCGCCTATTGAAATTAAATAAAAATTAAATGATCGATGCTGGGCCTTCGCATGTAAAATTAAGAGAAACGATGCTGTTCCCTTCGCATGTAAACTTAAAGAAAACGATGCTATTCGCATAAAATAAATCTTCCCACATACGCACGGTAACCTTGACCGCCACAATATGAGCAGTGTTTGTTTACTTACTTACTTAATACTTAGTACTTCAAGGTCTGAACATCGGGCAGCGCACCGTCTCCAGTCGTCTCTGCCCAGCTTCATCCCACGACATCTCAAAGCACCCCATGTCGTCTCCGATGGTCTCTTGCCGATTCTTTCGTGGTCTTACCCACCCTTTTTTCCTTCAGGGATCCGGATCACTTGTTTGGCTCTTCTGCCTCTGACAGAAGAGCCAAACGACATTAACAACATTCCCCATCCATTTTCTGTATCCAGTGTCTGCTAACTGAAGAATATTCTGGTATTTAATTACATTTAGCATCGTTCAGGCTAGTCTCTCTTATATTGACACATATAAATATCGAATTACAAGTACATTAAAAAAATAAAATACACTTGTTTCCAAATCTTGATGTGCGTAAGTTTTTTCCTGAGCTTTTTAACCTTTGCCTTTAAAGAAACGCTGGGATAAGATTTAATACTAAACTCCCAAATTAATTGGAAGCCTCACAACGATACACGTTGTAGTACAAAGGCAATTACGTGTAAAACAATACGCGCATTTTCTTCCAGATCTTGGTGTCCGTAAATATTTCCTTAACTTTTTAACCTCTACCTATAATGAATGTCTGGGATACTGCTACCAGCAGTGTTGCCAGTGGGGTTTTTGAGATTTCCCTAGATTTCGGTCAAAAAAATCCCCAGAAATCCCCAGATTATATAAACACGATATTTTTAACACTCCAGTAATAGGTTTGAGATATTCTGACACTATTTACAGTAACATACTTACTTACAGTTACATTAATAACAAAATTTTCCTAAAATGAGTGGTTATTTTTGAAAATTGTCACTTGTCAAAGAGTCAGAGTTGTCGGCGAGTCGGCATCCAAGTCGACGACAACTTCTGTTTCGTCAAGATCACATGACTGCTTCACGGGACAGCCAGCGTGTTTCACAGTTTCAACACTTTATGTTTCTGGGCCTGAACTACATCTCGTATTAACTGGAACTGGAGATTTCTTTTACTACTACGCGAAAAATAGAAGCAGACTTTTTAATGAAAATGTCAAGTCAAGATGGTAGGCCGTTGCATGTGCATTTTAAAAGCAATTGTGCTGTCTGGAAACATCAATCAAACGATCAGCTTGTGAAAACGCAGTATTCTGTTCTGCCATGAAAGCAGTCAACAGTAAGCTATCTCCGCTTTAGCAATTTGGTGGAGTAAAGATTTTATAGCTCATTAATTTACATTAATAACTACAATATAAACACAGTGTTTAATGCTCAGCGCACGCAAAATACATACATTGTCAATGCAAATGGTCAGAATAGTCAAATTTCCCCAGATTTGGCCAAAAATTCCCAGATCCCCAGACGAAGGCCGAAATCCCCAGATCTAGGGAAAAATCCCCAGCTCTGGCAACATTGGCTACCAGACTTAGATTTAATTAAAAGTTTCAACATTACATTTTACGATTTTAAAATGGCGAATATATAAATTAGCGCGATATAAATAATAATAATAATAATAATAATAATAATAATAATAATAATAATAATAATAATAATAATAATAATAATAATAATAATAATAATGTGCGGCATCCTATATTGCCCACACAGCGAACGCAGCGGGGGCCGCTGCTGAACAAGCCGCAGTACGTGAAATCGAGAAGTACTCGGGGTTGCCATCATCACACCTCTTTTTGCCTATTGCCCTTGAAACGCTGGGTCCCCTTAACTCTGCAGGGGTTAGCTTCATCCGTGAGCTTGGCCAGCGTCTCTCGTCCGTTTCTGAAGAGCCGCGGGAGGTCACTTTTCTCTTTCAACGCTTTTCCATCTGCATCCAGCGCTACAACGCCATCGCATTTCGTGGCACTTTCACTAATGTTGCGGAGGACGAGGCCTGATTTTTCAGACATTCAACAACAGCTCCTAGCATAATTTTTTAGACTCCTGAGGGATTACATGTACCTCGGGGGGGGGGGGGGAATAATAAACTTAAATGTAAATTTGCGAGCTGTGAAATTGGACTTACCCATAGGATACCGTTGATGCTGTTGAAACGATGCTAAGGAAGACCAACGCACCCAGGTGCAGATATTCGAAACCTGACACCATCACTGACGGCGTCTGTTTGTATGATCTATCTACCACGGAACGATGCAGTCACTTCAGCACCGCAGTTAAACTATTGTGCCTCTGAAGTTGTATTTAACAAGTTTGTCACGAGGAAGAATTACTCTGATAGCAGCATATCCGTCAAAATAATATCTCACTCACAGAGGCCAGATAGCGCCGTGCTGCCTACATGCATCATTATTTGTCCCTGTGTGTATTCGGCCAACTAGCGCCGTCCTAACTACATGCATCATTATTTATTCCTGTGTAAAGTGTGTATGTAAGTCGACAGTCACATTGTGTCCGTATAAAATAGGCCTACACTAAATATAATTATTATGCACTAAGCTTCCTATACCTACTTTCACCATACACTCTAACATAGATTGCTATTTACTTATTAATTAAAGTTTCATAGTTAATACTTTCTCATTTATTTATAGACTTTATTTGTATTCCACTTATTTATGATTTATGATTTTTTAAGCATTGTTTTCCTCATTAACAATTTTACATTGTAGCATCAAGGGCTCTCTGTGATACTAGATTTTCCAGAAAACAGAAGTTCTTTTGCTTTCTGCTACAGCATTCAAAGGTCTATATATATAGTTCACGGATGCAGTAACACTGTATCATACAAGACAGGGTTAGTAGCCTGCGTCATACACTTCAGACTGTCAGAAAGCCCTAATGTTGTACGATTAGTTTGATTTGTTAGGGTGCATGGAGCTGGTTAAGGCAGGGAATGGTGGCTACTGTCTGTGTTGTGGCTGGTTGGTTTGCTGGGGGATACAGGTGTGTCACATGAAGTGTGTTAACGGATTAATGATCCGGGTTTGAGATAAATAAATCAGTCGATAGAAATTTCAATCACTGCACATCATGGCACCGATAATCCTACTTGTATTCTATCATCCTACTTGTATTCCATCATCCTAGTTGTATTCTATCATTCTACTTGCATTCAATCAGGCAACTTATAGTCTATCATCCTACTTGTATTCCATCATCCTACTTGTATTCCATCATCCTAGTTGTATTCTATCATCCTACTTGCATTCAATCAGGCAACTTATAGTCTATCATCCTACTTGTATTCCATCATCCAACTTGTATTCAATCATCCTATTTTTATTCAATCATCCTACTTTTATTCAATCATCCTGCTTGCATTCAATCACCCTACTTGTATTCAATCATCCTACTTGAATTCGATCATCACACTTACATATTCGATCATTCTACTTGTGTTCGATCATCCCGTTTGTTTTCGATCATCTTCTTGTATTCGTAATTGTACCTGCCGACGCTGTTGGTGTATTTGAGCTTGCCCTACGATGAGCTGTCTTTGAAGGGACTCTAACATACACAACGACTCAAAGCACTTTTAATACTGCTCAAATAACACCATGCTTGACTACTCTTTCAAATTAAATACCAATAGAAAGCAAGAGAAAGACAGAAACTGGTGTGGTGTGGTATACAAGGGTACAATGTGATTTAACTTTGAACCTTAGTTAACTAGTCAAGACCTTATATTCCTAGTAAGTATATCATGTAGCCAGTTGCTATCATTTTCATGTACATGGGTAACCCTGTTAGCGGAACCTAGGTCCCTTAAGGGTTTCTCCCCTTTGCTTCCTGTTAGTAATGGTACTAGATGAACTTATTTCTGTTATTGAGTGTTACAAGAAGTAGTAAAATCTATGCTTATGGTTATGGTTATATCATTGCCTACACACCGATTACTAACAGGCCCGCCGAGAGGGGGGCAGGGGGGGCAAATGCCCAGGGGCCCGGCGACTTTTTAGGGGCCTGGGCCGGGCCCGCAATCACCTTATGAAAAATATTATAATCAGTTATAAAAAATATATTATCTTACGCTTAACTACAATCAGTTTAAACTTCAAACATCTGAATAAAATCATTGCATATATATAAATATAATATCGTGCGGTCGTACACGCACTTTTATTATTTCATTTTGTGTTTTTACTAATTTTTTCGTACGACCGTACGATATCATATTTATATAAAGCCTCAAGATAGTTTAAAGACCCGTAACTACTCTGCCTAGGGGCCCGTGACTGCTCTGCCTAGGGGCCCGGAATTTCTGTCGGTGGCCCTGATTACAAACAAAAAGAGCATGAAAGCCCATATTTTACGAGCTGATGGGGAAAAAACGCAAATGCTCTGGTACCATAATTATTTGTAATAAGCTTATAGCTAGCATTTTAAAAGTGGCTGATTTAAAACACGCTGATACACAATGACTGACTATGTTTCGTTCCATCTTGTGTCACTTGCACAGTTTAACTCTTTCCCAGCATCTGCAGAGCTGATGTTCAGTTCTGCGGGAAAGTGCAATATAAAACTTTACAAGATCAGGCATACAACGCTTGGTGCCACTGTCATTTAGGTCTTATAAAACAGGGTTCGATATTCTGTGAAACTTGGAGAAGTTAATAATCAATGTAAGCTACATGTTGATTTAAACTAAAACAACATGCAGCATGAAACTCGTTTAAATGTTGTCTGAGTCTCTGAAGTTTTGTTTAAAAATTTTCGGATGTTTCAGTGGTGTGCGACCTATAGGTTAGACGCCTCTAAAGACATTGACTATCTCAAAAGTACACGCTGCAGAGAATTTTCTCATTCGTGTATCCATTGAGTCCTTTAAAACTGCCACAAAACACAGTTCTTATTGACTGAAATAATTATTATTGTGTAATTTCTTTTCAGTTTACCCTGTCCCTCAATTCTACAGGCCTAGAGGTTGCCCAACTTCAGTCCCAACAGTTATTAGATACAGCAGTTCCTGGTCTGGTCCAAATTATTCTATACTTCTGTCTCTTGAACAGGGCCGCATTAAGGCTAGTGCGGGCCCGGGTGCTGTGTTAATACCTATATAACCATCAGCGCGGGGCCCAATTACAAGTACAATTAAAGTTTTTAATGTACTTCCGAAAATGCGGGACCCTCAAAACTGTAGGCCCGGGTGCTGCAGCACCCTTCCTCCCCCCCCCCCCTGATGCGGGCCTGCTCTTGAAGGTCTGGAGATTGCTCAATTTCAGGCTCAATAATTACCAGATGCACCAGTTCCTGGTCTGAGCCATTGCCGATTGGTCATCAACGCTGGGTCTTCTACTAAATTTTCTCATAATCACTTTAACCTAACGAACTTCCTGAAGCCCTTCTCAGTTCTCTCGCTCCTCCCCTGCGAATGTTCTCTGGGTTTATCGCGCTATTTTGCCCATCATAATGTGATTCACTTAGCCCGACTAAAAGTCAAGCTTTTTAGCTGATCACATCCAGAATCCTCGCTTCAACATACGCCTCTTAAACAAATACAGGTTATTATTGGCATCTCTGATTGGCATCTCTGATTGGCATCTCACCCGGAAACATCTGTTCTGCACATACATACATAAACATGCAGAGGTATAAACTTACGCGTACATTAGTCTAGTGACATGGGTCATATGGAGACATGAATGTATTTATTCAAACGTACAACTTAACATATTATCATGGGACATATTATAGACAGGCAGATTATATAGTTTACAGTGATGGACGCTTTTAACAACTGTGGTTACTAACTACATGTAGTTAACTACCTTCAATAATAAGTAGTTACAAAGTAGTTAAACTACTTTTACGGTAGTCATAACTAGAGTAGTTAACTACTTTTCTTAACTACTTTCCCATTATATTATTGCAACAGTTTAATCAATTTTATGTTGAAAAATATCTAGATAGGAAATAGTGAATATGTTTGGCTAACTTTTGCAAAGTAACAGCCAATGATTTGTTTTAGTTCGTATGAATATTGCTACAAAATATTGTACATAACAGGCTGAAGTATTTTGTGATTTGATATAAATAACTTATTTGAATATGTTTGCCTTGTATAACATTGTTGCTCGTGCTCATGTATTTAAGAAAGTGGTTATCTATGTTACTGGCATTTAAAGAAGTAGTTGTTATTATTTATCCATTGAAGTAGTTTAAAAGTAGTTATAACTACTTTCTTAACTAGCAGTTACGAAAGTAGTTTAACTACCGCTGAGGTAGTTAGTGTCCATCACTGTATATTTACACATACATATTAACATATAATCAAGGAGCATACAGTGATATAAATGTAAATACTTTCACGTACATAAATTATTAACCTAGAATCGTTGGAATATAAAGATACGGATGTATATGTTTCCCAAGATCACGGGGTGAATGTTTGCACTTTTCTAGAACAAATAGGCTTCAGTAATCACCCTCATATAAGTAAATATGGGCGTGCACCTGTTAGCAAGCAGCTTTTGTGAGGCTCTGAAGAAATGTGGCTGATCATTGTATGTCACCGCTAAAAGTCTAGGATAAGAAGGAAGATACGTAGTCGGAGGCAGCAGGCAGGATAGAAGGGTACTGTCAGTGGTGCTGAATGCTTTCTGTGAGGTACTGATTTTCAAGCAGACCTATTTCCATCACTCACGCAGCTGCAGAGAATAGATGCCAGTGATTTTTGGTATATTTTACTCTGCAAAACATATCCTGGAATGATGGTTATGGTACAACAAAAAGTCAATAGGTTAGCTATGCAGAGGCTTCAGGAGGATTTAGAACAGAGGATGAGAGCATTTATGTGGGTGATGGTTGATGGAGGTGGGGGAAGACGATTCCAAAATTCATACTGTAATTGTGACCAATTACAATTAGTCACAACAGTCGGTCCAATTGTGACTGAACACCCTAGAATCGTTTGGGTTTTTACCCTAATTACGCGCATACGATACTCCACCCGATATCAACATCTCACTCAACTGGGTAATTACGAGTGTAGTTTTTTGTCTCTTTTTGGTATTTTGTCTATTTATGGGACATGTTGACACGCTCCTGCCTCTCACTCGTCTAACAGATAGACAGGCATAGGAGGAAATGCATCGCACGACATTAAAACAGAAATCTAAAAGACACACAGATTCGGACACGCCCAGACATGTTTTGCATATTTCAATTTCATATTGAAAAACGGTCAGTTAGGTTTAAATTATTTTACCTATCAAAACACTTTATCTGCTTAAGTCCTTAAGCTATATAAAAATTTCGCTGACATCAATATCTTTGACGTGGAATAAAAATTAGGCCAACCAAAAACGCTTATACACGAGCTGAAATTTTAGAAGGACTGTCATGCTATTTACGGGTCTAAAGCCATCGCGATAGCAAGAGCCTACAATAGACGCAATGACGCAAACTGGTTTGGTAACAGCTCCCGCAGCGCTTCGCCTGTCTGCTAATTTGATTTCTCTATTTGTCGCTGAGAATAAAATATTATGGCCAATCTGCCGCATTCGAACGCCTATCATCGAAGCCCGTTCGACGCTTTCAAATGGTCAATTGCTAATTAGTAACTTCTATGGCGCCCAGGCCCGAATTAACGGGGGTGCTAAGGGTGCTGCAGCACACGGGCCCGCAGTTTTGAGGGGCCCGCATTTTCGGAAGTACATTAAAATTTGTTATTGTACTTGTAATTGAGCCCCGCGCTGATGGCTATATAGGTAATCACAGCACCCGGGCCCGCACTAGCCTTAATGTTGCCCTGATGGCGCCGATGTGCACGACGTCATCCCATGGTACAAAAACAAATAAAGTAAGACAGAAAGGTTGAAAGAATTGTCGGTCTTTAGCGGGTTGACTGGTTCCTCTTTAAAACTCCTCAGAATCGTGCTTTCACGATTTGAATGTTCGTTCGCTCGAAGACAGAAGTAAAACGACAGGTGTTTGATCTTAAAACGTTTTCGGTAAACCCCAACGATGTTGCTATCATTCGTCGTCTAAACAGTCTAAACTGATTTATTACATATATTTTCATTATTTCCCATGTATGTTCTTCAATGAAGACAAAAATTAAACTGTATTATTTGACTGATTTCACTAGTACAGGTCGGGAGCGCCACTGAGCAGTTTATTTGTGGTAGAGGCGCTTTATAAATGTCAGATTACATTTACAAATACAGTTGACTTCTTTAAAAGTTTAATACGGTTAGTTTGCAAAGCAGAGTACTGCATGCAGTCGAAGATATTCAGGACTAACAGATGTCAAGGAAAGACATATGTGTGTGTATATATAATATTTTGTCTCAGAATTCATTAGACTTTGTTTCAGCAAGTTACTGTCGATTCCATATAGTAGTCAAAGTCAAACGAACTAAAATTCTGAATAAAAATTAAAGTTAAGAAATACAAAGTTAATGATGTCCGAATAACCACTGGAAATTACAATTCTTACGCAGAAGTCAGTTATTCTTCTGAAGGTAAATTCCTTTAATATATGGATTTTTAGGCATAAATTCGTAAATATTTTAGGTGTAATCAAATCAGCATGATACATAAACATATAATAACACAAGTATGTTTGTGTTTCACTCGTGTGTATGACCATAAGTTAAACAAACATGTATGTATGTACATATGTATGTATGTGTGTGTGTATGTATGTATGTATGTATGTATGTATGTATGTATGTATGTATGTATGTATGTATGTATGTATGTATGTATGTATGTATGTATGTATGTATGTATGTATGTATGTATGTATGTATGTATGTATGTATGCATGCATGCTTGTATAAATGAATGCATATATATGTCCATATATTTGTGTATGTGCTAAGCTTGGCATATAATTATATAGGTACGTTTGACTGCGTATATATACAGTCATACATACAGTCCAAACAGCCTAATATCGTTCAAGTTAGAAAAGGAGAAGCTTGTATGCTCATTTTCGAGTATTGTCGTACAGCGATTCCCCTGTGTTCACTGATTTACCCGTAGGTCCAGAAGTGTAGTCATTTGTACGTTCCTTGGGGTTGTCGTAGGTTCTCCGTGATGGCCCGGCGGCGTAGTATCCCTCCTGCTGATCACCTCCAGATCGGAAGTCTCTGATTAACTTGCACAGGGTCTTGAAGTCAGGTCTCTTTTTGGCAGTGACAATCCAGCAAGGAGTCACAATGCTATCAAACCTGAAATAAAGATCAATTTGAGACAAAGGTAAAATGATTGTTTAAAACGCTTCGTAGAAACTTACCCAGAAGCGTGACGATCAAATTGCTTTGTTCGTCCTTTTGACCAAAGCTTCAACTCAAATACAAATACTGCCTTTCTTTTGTTCTGCCGGAACACTCCGGAACGGCATTCCGGCACCTTTTTCAGCTAATAAAAATAATTTAGTTATTTTAATTTAGTTCAAATTGTAAAAAATGTTCTTGGTAGGGTCTCACCAACACCTCTCCCCAACCCTTCAGCCCCGTTTTTTCTCTGGCTTCATCCCCTATATTTAGCTCTTCCATATTTGTTCACTTCCGGATCCTTTTTTTCTAGAAAAAGAGCACTAAGCGCAACGGTTACTGTCCCCCACAAAATTTGTAAAGCGCTACTCTAACGCTAAGCGCAGAGCACCAGCTTGTTCACGAACGCTGCATCAAGTCAAAGGGGTTGTCCAGAGATGGTCAAGGAAAGTTCCGAGTCCGGTGACCAGGGACACCAGAGGGTGCCACCTCCGTGTCATATAAACGTTCAATTCTACTGGCCACTCATTTGAACCATTCTTGAAAAGTATCACTGATCTCAATGTGTCTTTCTTTGCAATCTGGTCCATTTCTGCGCACTTAAATCCACTTATCTGCGTTTAGTTTTGGTGAACCTTTATTTCTTTTAACAGCGTTTAGTAGTCATCAGAGTATTCACTGTCTTCTACCCATTCGCGTCTTCGAAGTACAACTATTGATTAATTATTAATATAAAGTCTAAGTCAAATCTGTCCTCACACGACACTCCTCTACTGACTTTGGTCAAATATAGGCATAGCAATGACTGGTCATCAATTAGATAACAAAAATAGAAAAGGATTTACAGTTCCGGTGGACATTCGTCGGGACGTGGCATTCTGTATCCAGTTTTCAACAAGGCCTCGACTTCCGCACTCTTCTTTCCAGGATAGGGCGTTGCTCCTGAATTTGAAAGATACCACTAACACAAATCCAACCTAAAACTTATATATTCATAGGCGTCAACATGCATTAAAAAATAAGTACCATAACTAGCACAACTTGACGGTTTGCAGAATGAAAATTGAGAGGTAGTCATTTAAATCTCCTGGTATAAAGTGCAGGAAATGTTCTTCTCACGGTTTTGGTCTAGATAGCCTTGCCCAAACCATTACGAACAGTTAGAAAGCGGCCTACCTTTGAAAGACAGCGATAAAGGCCTAGTTACATATATTGGCTAAGCAATTATGAAAGAGGTTTTGTACAGATGCTATTTGCTTGAGTTCTTCTTTTACAAATGATTAGTCTTGCGAGGAACTCTTCTATGATTTATAGCAGTTTCTACTTGTTTTTGCCACTAATTTTGTTCCGAGTCTCGCCGAGAATACGAAACCCGGTGGGCCTCATATCTATTTATTCCCTTGTTTGAACAATGACTAATTCCTATTGACTATCTGTTAATGACGCAACTCTTCATTGTACCAGGCTGTGATGTGACTACCTGTGAGATCTAAATAATAAACGAATATATATATAGGCATAAGCGCCGATTTCTTGGGGGCCTTGGGTCCCAATGTACCCAGAGAGAAAGTTCAGTGGGGGCCTGGCACCCAGAAGAATTCGGACCTTAAATTCAATTTTTTTTACAACTAGCTAATCTCACAACTTGAGAAGTACAACTACAACAGAAATTTTTGGGGTATTCCTAAAAAAGGTCGTCATATTTGGGGGGATGAATTCCTAAAAGAAGGTCGTCAAAACTTTTAGGAGAGAATTATCTTAAAATATGCACTGGGACCCAGGCACCCAGAGACAAAAGCAAAAGTCGGCGCCTATGTATATAGGTGCTGCTAATATGTCTGTGCAATAAAGTGCATGAAGAAGCTGACCAATTGAGTAGATTTCCCAGATGGTCACACCATACGCCCAAACGTCAGACTTTTGTGTGTAGACGGCTTTGCCCATTCCAACCGACTCCAAAGTCTCCGGAGCCAACCACTTCAATGGCACTGCCACCTGTATGCAACAACAACAATAACATCATCATCATCAGTTCCTGACGTTAAATGTAAATGTAAATGAACGCGATTTTCTATAGTCGGCGGTTGGTACGAATAAATGATCGCCATTGTTCTCGGTCATTTGTCAAGTCCACTGCGCCCTTAGTGTTAGCTCAGGTGATGTTGTATCCTCATTTGCATTGTCTCTCCAGCGTAGTTTTGGTCTGCCCTTGTCTCTTTTTCCTTAGAATCTTCCATGTATAGGAATTCGGTCAACTGTCATTCTCAAACCATGGAAGTCTTCTCTGATCGACTTTTTCTAGCAGAGTTGTTTAGCTACCTTACGGGTTAAGTCTTATGTCATATATCATCATCTTATGGATTGTCTTAAATCCTCGTCTTATTTTCTGTATTCTTAAAATCCCTGCAATTTTCCGCAGTCTACTCATTCTTGCTGTGTGTATTCTTTTCACATCTAGTTTTCGCATTGTCCAGCATTCTGATCCGTACAGAAAAATTAGTTGTATCATTGTCTATACTTTTGTCTTGGCTTTCTTTGTTGTTTGCCTGCTGTAAACAACAAAGGCTTGATATGGTATCATCGCTTTCATTTGCCATTAAGATGGGACAGGGCTTCGATCATTGTGTAATAATTCACTGCAATTCACGCAGTTACCCTGCCACAGTATTATTAATGACTTTAATGAGTGAGAAGTGGAAGTATTCAGACCCTAATATTCATCCATTAAGTCGGCTTACTGTATCCAACTTAGGTCTATTACCTTATTCTGAGAGTTTCACGTGATCAATGGAACAGAAACCCGTGATATTTATGCTAATGACCTCTAATTTGGAAAGCATCGAAAGCTCTTATTGTAGGCCCTGCAATGACATGCAACGTTCATGACACGAGAAACATAATGATCATTCGATAGATTACATTCGCAGTGGATTCCTCAGCTTGATCTTCGGTTCCACTGTCGTCGAATGATCCGAAGCCAATCAGTTTAGCCACTAAGCCACTCATGCCCTCCTTCTGCAACAGAACATTCCTCATCGCAAGTCGACGATGAAGTATCTACAAAATACTCTTCATGTCATTATTGTGAATAAGTTGGTTTCTAGCTCGCTTAAAGAGTACACACTCGTGAGGATTTCGTACACACGTGCACATATTTGCCTAAGTTTGTAAAATATAAGTACATGATACATAACACATACGTACGTTATACAGTTATAATAAAAATTGCTTACTTAATTACTTACCTAAATAAACATCTTGCCTGTAACTTATATTACCCTACACTACAAACTTCTTGAATTTCGATATGGTGCCTGCGACTCTATACGTTTATTACCTTCTTAGAATGAAGAAACTCCATTCCACTGGCAATGTGCATGGTGAAGTTGAGCATGTTCTCCAGAGCGTCGGCCGTCACTTTTCCTACATTGCTGAGCCACTCTTTCAGGGTCAGGTCGCAAAATTCGAGCAGCATAATCGGTCCTGTAAAAATAGAGTGCATCGATTTACAAAAGATTAATATTAAACGGCTGCATAACGTGTAGTTGTATATAACTGAGCTTGTGTATGACACCTTTCAAATCAAGTGCGCTATTAATAATTATTATAGCTTTGTAAGGGATCTTTACCTTAAGCTAAGCAGCGGAAATCTCGAACTAAACAGGTAGGACAATTGCTGAGTCTGAGTGTCTTACATGCATGCTTGCATAATTCGCATGGTTTGCATTTTGTTTCGAAGCCACAATTTGTATCAAAGTTAACAGCAATTGGCTTAAATTTAAACTGATATCTTACCATCGTCAATGACACCAACGAGCCTGACGATGTTGTCATGGGGAGGAATACGGTTTCCATGGAAAGCAATCTTAGCTCTGATCAAAGCCTTATCAGCGTCACTTGCGCCAGCTGAAAAGACAACAAATCATTAGTAGAATTCATTGACAAAAAGGCAAGACGTTAACAGGGATAATTTTTAACAGAAAACCCATTCAAAATCACCCTACACGTTGGAAATTGATTAAGCACTTAAGCTAATGCTCTTTGTTGCTAACGCTAATGTCATTTCCTCCTGGTCTTGTTATGAATGCCAAACGTAGGCTAGTCGTGGATAATGCGCATTGGGGTTGGCTGTAAGATCCAGAGGCAACATTAAGTTTCATGCGCACATGGAGGCCGAAGAAGCCATATAAGGCTACATCTCAATATTGAATTAAGGTCATAAGGTCGTGTTCCTTTAAACTCTGCTCAATTTACTTTTTCTACCTATAATTTGAACAGGTGAGTCTGCATCGGTTCAAATCCCTTAGACAGCCTTGTCCATAACGCTTTGATGTGTGCGTCATAAAAGTCCCGATACACACATAGGCCTAAATACGTGTATATAGATACATGCATATATACACACATACAACAGTTGCTATGAAAATGTCGTTTGCAAAAACAATGAAGAAAACTGGAAAACCATTTATCTTTTGACGACAAACTAAGCTCATCTTGACGTTAAGCATATAACCATATTGCGGACATTGATCTTTCAACAACTTATAGACATAATGCCGATTGTAATATTAATATTTTACCTGGAAGATACTTAGCTGCCACGGTCTTGGTTTCTCCGCCCTTTTTCAAGTAAGCCTTCTTGACGACTGCGAATCTACCTTCTGCTAATGTCTCTACCATTTCCACCTGGTCACGGTTGACTCGCCATCCACCTGGATCTTTTCCGTCAACATAGATGTCATCATCTTCTTCGTCCACCTTGCCACGCCTTGTTTTGGCTCTCTAAGTTTCATAAACGTATATGCATAAAAACAGTTATTCCACGAATTTATGTAGATCACATATATAGGCTTATATCCTAGCGATATAGCCTAGTACAGGGAGGTAGCATATCGGAAGTCTTGATTTAAATTTGTTGTCGCATAGTTACAATGTCTTTTCAACACTTAATTGCTATATTTGTCTGAGATATTTTATTTCATGGCGAATTGTGTTTTCTGTCGCTGCTTATATGTGAGTTTTCATTATTCACTGTTTTGTATTGAATTTTGTGCTATTTCTGTGACTGTCGGAACAACCTCCGTTTTCTGAACTTTATATAATCTTCCAACCATGAACTTCTAACTTTACACTTAGGTAAACATTAACCCGGTTGGTAATTAGTATTTTTCTTCCTTCATGGTCATCCACGCACTAAATATAAACTATTCCTTTCTAATTTATTTTCAATTTCTGTTACACCTATCATCACTAGCACGTTGTCAATTGCATACTACGTATGTTCTTGTTTTGTGTCAAACCTGTTATATGATAGACCTACCAGTACCATTATTTTCCGCCCTGTGTTAAATACAATACCTGTAGAACCTATTCGACTTTTTTCCGTGGCTTCTTTGGTTGGTGATACTGAAATAGACCTGGACCAGTTAGACTTCAGGTTTGCATGTTGGTCAAGTAAAAACATTTCTCAAATAGAACTGCAGCCCTACATACTTTTCCGTGCAAGCATTGTTTCAATTTACATTCTCTTAATGAGACCTGGTTTCTACCCGATAATAGGCTACATCAGAATTCATTTCTGATCTCATTTCCAACTATTTTCTATCCTAAATGAAACTTGATGTAGCCCTGTAGCTTGTTTACCTTAGGTTGTATTTACCGCTGCGTTGGTTTGTTTTACCTATTCCAGCTCCCAGGTCATCTAAAGTTCAGGCAGTCTCTTTCATTTATGGCAATAGATACGCGTTGGCAAACATTAATCGACCACCGTCATTGTATGTAAGATGCATCAAAGTATGTATGATGTATGAATGTATGTACAATGTATGTACATGAGTTGTACATGTATGTAAATGTACATGTATGTACATGTACAAGTATGTATGTGCATATACTTGCATGTACCTGCATGTGCATACATGTACGTACGAACGTATGCTTGTATGATGTATTTATGTATGTACGTGCCTACATGTATGTGCTTTTGCAGTTATGACCACAAATATGTATGCATGCATGTTCATGGTATATTTTTGTGGGAGGTGGGAGTGAAAAGTGTCGAATTTAAATGAAGGATTTCGATATCACATTTTCACGTTAACGTGTTACTTACATAAATGACATGTCCATCTGACGAATGGACTTTCTCGGTATTGGTAATTCTCTGCCGCATGCTAGTGGCGAAGGTTCGAACCCTGTCCGGAAGAAGTTGTTTGTGTTGTTTCCATCTCAGAACCATGAAGATAACGAGAACGATCAATACAATCAAAATCAAACACCCTGAAATTAATTACAAAACAGGAAATCTGCTACGTGTGTTCCATTGCACAGTAAAGATTGACAGCAACCCTATTTAAGTAATAATCTATACTGTCGTGAGTTGATTTAGAAAATGTTTCACAAAACTAGAACCCTTTTCGAATTTCCAAATCAATAAGTTCAAAATACTCTTCCTTGCTTAGGACTACTAATAATCTGTATACAATCTCCAAGTGACACAAATCAACTTTCAAACAATTCTCACGACTAGAACACCATTCTCGGGCGGAACAAGTCCGGAAGACGGCTCCAGCTCCAATCTCCTCGTTCTTGGCGATGGGGGATAGATGAATAGTAACACTCTTGGCCAGAAGAGCATTAGATCGCGGTTGGGGGATAGATGAATAGTAACACTCTTGGCCAGAAGAGCACTAGATCGCCGTTCGATACCCGTAATCCCCTTCTAGAGCGGATGCCTTGCATGGCTGCCAAAACGTACATGTATGTTTAGTTAAGATATTGAATATTGTACTGTCATGTTTCAATGTAATCTTACTGCATTTGTCAGTTTGAATTAATAAAGAAGATTATTTTTGTTAAACGCCCGAGGTAAAAAGAATCCCTCAGGCTCTTAGAAACTAGAAACTAATTATTATTATTTTTTTGCCCCAAGGTACATATGATTCCTCGGGGACTTAGATATTAGACTATTTATTGTTTTTTCCGGAAAATCAGGCCTCGTCCTCCGCTAAGTCGTTGAAAGTGCCGCGAAAAGCGATGGCATAATAGCGCCGAATACAGATGGAAAGGCGCTGGAAGAGGAACGTAACCTCTCGCGGCTCCCCAGAGATGGCCGAGAGTCGCTGACCAACCTCTCGAAGGAAACTGATCCCGGCGGCGTTAATTGGCCCAATTATTATTATTATTATTATTATTATTATTATTGTTATTATTATTATTATTATTATTATTATTATATTATTATTATTATTATTATTATTATTATTATTATTATTATTATTATTATTTTTTATTTTATTTTTTTTGCCCGAGGTATCAAGGATCCCTCAGGATTTGGAAAAAATTATTGTTATTTAGGAGCAGAGATAGTGTATTATTATTATTATTATTATTATTATTATTATTATTATTATTATTATTATTATTATTATTATTATTATTATTGTTGTTGTTGTTGTTGTTGTTGTTGTTGTTGTTGTTGTTGTTGTTGTTCCAAGGCCCTTCCAGACTGCAGTTCAATACGGGAGGTGCTTATTTTCTACTCTTCGTCTTCTGAGGCGATAAAGAACGAATCCCAAGGTCTTGAATTGGCCAATGTATCACAGGACTTGTCGTTTGCTTCAGTGCTCACACCTCTATAAAATTCTAGTGGTGGTGAGAAATGCGTTTACGCAAGCCACATGCCCAGTGTCGTTACATGGAGTCCGTTAAGCAGTCTCAAACCCGCAATCATTTGGTCACAAACCAAGCGCAGTAACGATAAACCACCGTGTCGTGCAAAACTAATATTTAACACGAGTCATCAAAATGTGTTTATTTCGAAGCATCGACTTTAAAGTCTAATACTGAAATAGATCACAGAAAAAGAGCGCCGTTACTGCCACCTACCGACTGCAGTCGCTATCAAAGCTCCAGCTGTAAACACTTCGACTAAAAGTAAGAAGCAAAACAATTTCACATCAGTACACCAAACGCTTTCATGTATGCATGCAAGTTAGGGCTTAACCGGTTGGACATTTTCCACCGAGTACCGAATTCGAGTATTTGGATGTACTATTCGCCGGATCCGGGTACGAACCGAGTACCATTTGTTCCATATGCGAAGCTTCATGGTATCGCGTAATAAATAATTATCGAAATAAATGTTCGTACTTTTAGTAACTGACTAGGACATTTCGAATTTTATAAATAAATAATCAATGGGTAAGGAGGATAGAGTAATGGTAACACTCATGGCCAGGAGAGCAGCAGTATGCGGTTCGATTCCCATAACCCCCTCGGACGGGCGTCTTGCATGGCTGCCATAGCGTGTGTTTAGATAAGATATCGATAATTATACTGTCATGTCTCAATGTAATCTTACTGCGTTTGTCGGTTTGAATTAATAAAGAAAAAGATTATCATTATATGTGTGTATGGTATGTATGTATGTGCGATTGTGCGTATGTATGTACAGTATTTATGTATGGTATCTGCATATTTGTATGTATGTGGGGCATCTGCATATTTGTATGTATGTACGTACGTACGTATATCTATGTATGTATGGGTGTGAATGTATGTGCTTATATGTGTATGGTATGTATGTATGTGTATGCATGTATGTATGTATTATGTGCGTACGTATGTACCACTGCTTTTTTATAGCACCTTTCGAATATATAATCCGATTAAATATACCGTAGCCTGGTTACCAGGCAAAAGTGTTAGTAATAGCCACTGCAAAATAATTTTATGTATTTATTAACTTTCTGACACATTAATGATGATGACGATGATGACGATGATGACGATGATGATGATGATGATGATGATGATGATGATGATTATGATGATGATGATGATGATGATGATGATGATGATGATGATGATGATGATGATGATGATGATGATGATGATGATGATGATGATGATGATGATGATGATGATGATGATGATGATGATGATGATGATGATGATGATGATGATGATGATGATGATGATGATGACGGCAATGATGTCGATGATGTTGTTGACTAGAAGAAGAACAAGGAAAAGAATAACAACAAGAACAAGAACTGAAAGAACAAGAATAAGAAGAATTCATAAGCTAATCCAGAGAGGTAGCCACAATTTGGAATTGCTAGCAACTGCATTTTCTTAGCCTCGGCAGAAGAGTGGTTGTGACTAGGCCCTTCCACGGTGCATACACTCTTGGAGCCAACGGTGTATAGCTGAATCGCTACATAGCATTACTGAAACTTGAATTTCGAAATATCTATGTGCCATGGCCCGAGGATTTCAACCATCGACACTACCACGTTGTCGAAAACGACACAAAAAAGCATAGCTGTCCGTCTTTTTATTAAAACTCTAAATATAGACAAACTGTTCAAACTCATTCTTACCAGGTCGACATTGTGGTGGGCCTTTTGGAAATACAATCTGTTATCAACAAACAGTTAATAAACATGAAATTTTGTTGGAATTCAGAGAACGACGGCGAAGTTTACAGAAACTGACACTAAAGTTATAACTGAAGAAGACAATTGAAGGGCTTGCCTCAATAACCAGGTATGTCGACATACCTGGTTTATGTGAAAAAGTATGCCAGCGTGCTTGGAATATTGTATTCTATATATACCCTGTAAATTTGGTGCAAATCTGATTATTTTTGAATTGGCTTTTGGATAAAACAGTTTGTCGACATATGGTATTTAGCAGCCGGCAGATTTACTCCAATGCAATAACCCGGTATGATAACAAAAATTGTCGTTTTTTTCTTGTAATCTTTGTATTAAAACCGGCGCAATAATCAGGTTATTTGATATACCCGGTTATTGTCACTTACTTACTCTACAATTCACTGATTTTGCGGTTTTTTTTTCTTACTGTAATGTAGCTATGATGACTTACCTTCTTATTGCACGATTAATTTGTACTGTGTGCTAGTCACCATTTGGTGCAAGAATAAGGTAAGTCGACTAACAGCAGACGATTTTTGATTCATACTGGGTTATTGAGTGTCAATATCCAGGTATGAAGTAAAATGTCGTGAAAAAAATATTAAAGTTATCTTTTGCATTGCATTATGTAACAATTTCGTGAAAGACAGTAATAACTCACATGGTGCTTCAAACAGCTTGTCGATATCCCATAAAATGGCTTAGATACAACAGTTTGAAGTGTCAAATCTTTGAAGCCATTTTCCCAAAACTCAAAAAATCCGACATACCTGGTTATTGCTGCAAGCCCTTCAATTATATACTGAAGAAACTGATTTCAGCTAAGTAGACAGGAATTGTCAATTGCAAAATGTCATTATACTACAGCACAGGCTCTGGCTAGATCATATGGAATCTTCTGAGTGTACAGGGTGGCTCAAAAAAATATCTCGCCGAACAAAATGCAATTTCTCGACAACCGATAGAGATTTTTTACCAAAATTTCAGGATTTACAGGGAAAAGATCCTTTAACAATCAGAAGCAATGACATTTTCCAGTGAAATTTTCAGAGATTGTTAAAAGTCTTTCCTCTGTAAATTCTGAAATTGTGGTAACTATATCTCTATCGGTTGTCGAGAAATTGCATTTTGTCCAGTGGGATATTATTTTGAGCCACCCTGCATGTATGAATGTACATAATTACAGACTGAGTATCTATCGCGACCGTTTACTCTTGATTCGCTAGTGGGAACGACCCTACGTGAGCCGTGTGATGGGAAGCAAGTGATACAACCACTGGCATAAATTTGTCCAAAATATTGGTGGGGTATGGGATCTGGACCAGAGGTGCAAAAAAAAGTATTTTCGAGGTAAAAAATTTTTTCTTTTTTTCTTTTTTTAATGGTTTTTGTTGTTTTTGTCATTTGTATTGTTTTCAGATTTTCGAATTTTGAATCATGAAAATCATGAAAAATGGCAAAAACAAGAGCTCCACCTCAGATTAATTTAGTTGCGATTTCCGAAAATTAAAAATCATTAAACGCACTTGATATACGCATTACGTAACAGGCTCGCTGATTGTCCAGACCAGAGGTGAAAAATTGTTTTTTTCTTCGGTTTTTGGTTAAAAAAGCACAAGTAAATGAAAACCACAAAAATTTGGTTTTTTTAAATTAAATAACTTTTACGAGAAAAATAAATTTATTTAAAAAAAACAAATTTTTGTGGTTTTCATTTACTTGTGCTTTTTTAACCAAAAACCGAAGAAAAAAAACAATTTTTCACCTCTGATCTGGACAATCAGCGAGCCTGTTACGTAATGCGTATATCAAGTGCGTTTTGTTTACATGTAAACTTGTTTCATATTGAAGATAAAAATAAATCTTTGTTTTCATTATGAATTTCTGATAGTTTTCAGTTCTGTGTCTCTGTTTTTTCTGTTTCTGAAGAAATTTGTTCATATCGAAACCTAATATTTTAATATTTGAGGAAATTCTTATCTCGATTATTGGGGGGCATTGCCCCTCCTCCTCAATTATTGGGGGCACGTGCCCCGGCTCCCCCAGAGTCTACACCTATGGATACACCTATGGTATATTACCGAGATCACTGAAGAAAAACAAAGTTCAACTCAGCCAAACTTAAGTCAAAGCGTTCAGTGTTTCCATAGCTATGCTTACATCTTGTAATTACCAACATTTGCGTGACAGTGGAGGCAGTCATACTGTGTGCCATCTGGCTATTAACCGGTACTTTAATGGGATGCTAGGCTTTGGGCGACATGGTGATAAATTCGCTATGTGATGGTCGTGGGGTACAAGCCTTGAACAATGCCAAAATTCTTCGAAAGCTGCATCAGATGTCTGTTAACGAGTTTCCTTAAAATATAGCCGTACAGATTTCCAATTGCAATTAGGCCTACAGTAGGCTAACAATTCCAGAGAGTCATTGACTAATACGCTGAAACTAGATATCGACACGATGCTAAATTAATAATGAAAAACAGACACCATAACATCTGAAAATGAACCTTTCCAGGAAGACTTACTTTAAGTAAATTACCAATTACGCCTACCATTATTGCCGACTAAATATCTATTGCGACTGAAAGAAATGACAGCATGATGAAAATGATGAAATTTTATTAAAATATTTATGCATATAAATTTACTAGTTTGATAGCATATAAATTTACTAGTTTCCGCATCATTACATGCCAGATCAGTGACTTACTACGACAGGTTCTGACGCTTTAACAGACTGATCCGCTTGATTCACGACCACATAATCCATCCGCATGTTTGAGTCAGTTTTGTAGTACTGGTCGATTTTGCAGTGATCAATTTCTACCCGGATGATCCTCGCAAAGCAAACTCCACCTCGAATGCAGTAACAGTAAGTCTTTTTGTCACAAACGGCCTACAGACATTGGACTGAAATGTTAATACGATTGTCAATAGTAATCCTGCTTGAATCAACAGTTTTCTTCGTTTTCGTAAATCTCACCATAAGCATATAATATAATGCACACATAGCGTGATCATTCCCAAGCCTCAAAAGTCTGCTGTAGGTTGTTGACGAGGCTGTTTAAAATGCCGTCTCCTAGATGCAAGGTCGGCGTCATCATAATTATCTGCATTTTTTAACCTGTCATTCTATAAGCTTTGTACTTTTGCAGACACATTACGTTCGCTGTCACAATCACCATTCCATTTCAACAGGAACTTATCAGCAGTTAAAACCAAACATACACATTCCTCTCCTAAAACTGTGCAATGAAATACGATAATGTCATTTTATTTAATATCTGATTTGATTATGTAGTTTGTTTGTTTGTTTGAACATTTGTATTAACCTTTAATTAAACCATATTAATATTTTAGACCAGAATGCAAAGAGAATGCAAGGACATAGGCAATTAGACGACCATGCCTATCATATAATTAGACGCGCAGATAGAGGGAGACGTGATTGACAGACCCAATGTCCACCGATCGAAGAGCGCCAGAGGGCAGAGAAGGATTAGTTCATGTGAAGTATTGTAGTCCCATGAAATGTATTGTGTGTAATGCAGTAAATGTAATGTAACAAGAACAGTGTGATATCGCCTATGATTCTTATAGTAAGCATACGCAAGGGTACATGAGAGTTTACACACAGTTCAAGTAATTCACTGTAATGCGTTACTTTGCAATGCAAAAAAGAGACTATGGCATTTGCAACAATGCACTATAATGTAATGTCGTATTAAATGGACATTCCGTTGCATCAATGTTGTGCGCATGATATGAAAAACTTACTAGAGCTCTTTTCCGCCTGTTTCCACCTGGAATCAGTTGTGTGGCCGAAACGGTCCCACTGGTAAAGTTAGTCACTAGTTTTGTAGATATCCAGTATCTGACTTCTTTAATGCCACAATCCAGGTCTTCTACTTTGATTTGAACGCTGAAATATTAATGAAGAACTAGAATCACACCAGAAAGAAGTTTGTTCAACTCGATCGAAAACGAAGGAAACTTTCTTACTTCGGACACCTGACGAGGAAGAAGGGAGACTGCCTGGAAAAGGATATAGTGCAGGGCACAGTACCAGGAGTAAGAGCACAGGGGAGGCCGAGGATGGGTTGGATCATCAACATCAGAACTTGGATGGAGCTGCCGTTCGACCAAGTGTTGTCGGAGACGAAAGGCAGAAGGAGATGGAGGAAGCTTGTCTACGAAGCGACCAACCCTCGGATCGAGGAAAGTTGAAGACAAGACAAGTATACAAGGACATAGGTAATTAGACGACCACGCCTGTCATATAACTCGACACGCAGAGAGAGGGAGACGTGATTGACCCAATCAGACCCAAGCACAACAAATATTCTCATGGGATCTTTACCGGAAAAAGCGGTCAAGTGAAAAACGAGTAGACTGGAGTTAAAACAGTAAAACTACTGCTCAATATCAGAAGAAGAAGAAGAAGAGCAGTCCCTTAAGCTAGCCCTGAGGCAGCCATGGGTATGAAGTGTTAGCCACTTCATTTTCTTACCCTCGGCATATGAGGGCGGGTGGCCAGTCTTCTCCCTCGCACTCTCATCTTCCCACTGACAGTGTACGGTCAGTGTACTCATCATAGTTGAGTTGGCTAGGGGGTGCGCCGGTGCGGGTGGAACAGAAATCTCGAACCAAATTTCTGCCCTGGCGGGGATTTGAACCCCCGACCCCGTGATTAACAGTCTAACCACTACACTATCGAGCACCCCCATTGCTCAATATAAACTTTCTATTAATTAACTGTAATTTGTAACTTCAATCGCGCCGGTGGCTAATGCACAAGACATCATTAATACAACACACACCAAATTCAAGCTGTATACAGATCAATATTCAGAACATGAGTCCGCAAATACATACAGTGGAAGCAGAATGACCAATAATGCTGAAAATTCTAGATTAACTGACAAAACAAACATACTAAAAGCAGACTGATTTTGGACTTCCTGCCTTTGAACTTGGAGCTGAAGAAATGTGACTAAGCAAGTGCAATGAATGCTGGTTTCTACATGATTACATATATAATGGAAAATCACCTGCTTGTGTATGGATCGTTGGGGTTTTCTAGCAGCTGTGCTGTATGAATCTTAGGCGGAGAATTGTCGATGCCGATCTGGATTTGATCTTTATAAGAATCGCCGACAATATCAAAAGCCTCTATCCAGATGACGATCGTGTCATTCCAAGCAAGTCGTGGCACCACTAACGTAGTTGTATACATTGTGTGGTCAAAGAAGGCCCATGTGGAAGGCTGCAGCAAATTACTGTTTGATACGTTGCTCTCTGCGATATCTGTTGGATCCAGATATTTTCCACCCTGTTGGTCCACTTTGAAGGCCATCCTATATCCTACAGTTCCGTTGGCATGCTTTACTTCATGAATTGTTCTTCTTTCGTCAGTATCCAGTATGTTATCATCGAATATGTTGTCAATTGGACGGACGCGGTACAACCAACCTTCATTTAGGTGTTTTTTGTTGGTATATCGGCCCTTCCAGCTCAGCGTCAGTCTTGAGTCGCCATCATTCGAAGTCCGTAGGTTAGTTGTTACCCATCCGTATCCGTACCTAGGATCCATTTCGCTCAATCTCACCGGTTGGTCGTTCAATCTCACAGATTCGTTGGTCTTCGTCATACCCTTCTCCTTGTCAAAGAGAACAATTTTTCTTGCGGTCGCAGTGTTGTTAGCTTTGTCGTAAACTTTGAGCACCAAAGAGAAGACCCCAGGCGAGGGAATTGTGTACTGGAAGCTGTTGACTCCACTCTTGCAAAACGTATCAGTCCGATGCTGCGAAGGCTCTAGTATGTTATTTGCTTTCAGCAGCTGATATACGTCTACGCAATATCTGTCAATGCCCGACTGCCAGTCATACCAGTGAGTGAAATTACCTTCGATGACAGGATTCTAAAAGCATAAGCAATTTTCGCTACACGCGACTCTGTCAGATTGGCAAAGATCAACTCTGTAGAAGAAGACGAAACAGAAGAAGAAGAAGAAGAAGAAGAAGAAGAAGAAGAAGAAGAAGAAGAAGAAGAAGAAGAAGAAGATGAAGAAGAAGAAGAAGAAGAAGAAGAAGAAGAAGAAGAAGAAGAAGAAAGAGAAGAAGGAGGAGAAGAAGAAGTAGAACAAGAACAAGAACAAGAAGAACCAGGAGGAAAAGAGGAAGAGCAAAAGAAGAAGAAGAAGAAGAACAACAAGAAGAACAAGAAGGAGAAGAAGAAGAAGAAGAAGAAGAAGAAGAAGAAGAAAACGAAGAAGAAGAAGAAGAAGAAGAAGAAGAAGAAGAAGAAGAAAGAGAAGAAGGAGGAGGAGAAGAAGAAGAAGTAGAACAAGAACAAGAACAAGAAGAAAACGAAAAAGAAAAAGAACAAGAAAAACCAGAAGGAAAAGAGGAAGAGCAGTTCCTTAATCTAGCCCTAGGGCAGCCATGAGCATGAAGTGTTAGTGACTTCATTTTCTTAGCCTAGGCATATGAATATGGGTGGCCAGTCCTCTCCCTCACCGTCTCATCTTCCCACCGACAGTGTACGGTCAGTGTACTCATCATAGTTGAGTTGGCTAGGTATGCAGGTGGAACAGAAATCTCGAACCAAATTTCAACCCTGCGGAGATTTGAACCCCCGACCTCTCGATTGACAGTCCAGCGCGCTAACCACTAAACTATCGGGCACCCCATGTTTCTCTGTAAGTTTTCATATATCGCCCTTTAGGTACCACTCAAAAGCTGTGTAATCGAATGTTTCTCAAAAAATACGACAGAAATTCTGCTGAAAATGTTTCTTATGCATCTATATCTATGCGATTGAAATTACTACTTTAGCATTTCGAATACTTTCTTCCAAAGTAAATACGATCATGCAACAATAATTGGAAGATTTAGTAGCAGATGACCTTACCTCTTACCGACCGATTTCAACAATTGAGACAGCCAATGGCGTGTAGCTTTTACCTATAGTCAATTGTACTGAGTACGAATACATACACGTGCATCTTGGCTGTAGCGTCCAAGGGTGTCGGCCCCTCGAAAATGGAGCAGATGCACTCAACAAAACATTTTAGGGCAAATTTTCGTTTTTTATTGGGCTAAGACAAAGCTAAGGTAGGTCATTCATTCACCAAACTGTCATAAGTGAAGAGGCGATGGCTCAATTACAGATTTGAAAACCAGGATCGAAGAGCATAAAGAGTCTTCGAAGAGTTGATGATTGCAAAGTTGGTCAAAATGCTTAAATAAATTTAGCATAGTGTTCCTTATTTGGCCCCCTAAAAAACTTCTGTCTACAAGTATATCTGTCGATGACTATAGCCAGCTCTGAAACCTGTACTCATTTTCTTGGTGGTAGCTCTCTTTTATTAGATTTCAAATTTGATTTAACTCAGCTGTTAGTTTTATTTTTTGACTAAGTGTTCGTGTTTCAATTCCACTCAGACTGTTTCTATGCAGTAGTAATCACAGCACATCAAACACCGATAAATTATTTTGCATTATTTTACACTAAAAAACGATTGATGAGAGTCGACCGAAAGAGTGATACCTTAACAGCATCGCTCTTCAGAGTAATCGCTGGGTCTTTGCAGTCTGTCTTACGACAATGCCACGGAGGAGATGAATCTACCATGAAGAGCACCAGTCTTGTCGTAGTGAGGTTGCTAGTGATTTCCTCGTCACTACTGTCCTTTGGTTTCTTAAATCCACCCAGCTTAGCAGAAATCGCGACTTTGATTCTGTAGAGCATACACACGTGACAATCGTGCATCCATATTGTCTGTCTGCCTGCCTGCTTGTCTGTCTGTCTGTCTGTCTGTCTGTCTGTCTGTCTGTCTGTCTGTCTGTCTGCCTGTCTGCATTAGCATTGACTGTCTATTTATGTAGCACGCTATTTATCGCCAATTGATTGGCTTAAAGTTGTCTGTATAACACGTGTTCTTTCTATAGCCTATTTCTATTTAACGAAATAAGAACTGTCACCACATTTTCGATATTCTGCCATGCAGCTGCGTCACCTCAGAGGAGGTTCGCGAAACCGTTGGGTACGGCAGCACCTAGGTTGGGAAATAATAGTTTATACAATGGGATTTTGACCTACGTGGAATTGTCAGGCAGTTCTCTCCTTCCGAATTCTGACCATTTTATCTCCTGGCCCCTGCATCTTAAGTGCTCTTCCGGATTCTTGAAATCGCTTCTACACGTCACCTGACGAGCTACAACAATGAAAACATTCGCCATTTGAATAATTTAGAATCAAAACTGTCAACACAAAATTCTAGGTGGTAATTATATAGTTACAGTTTCTCAGTGCATTGCAAATAGTCCTCCAAAACCCAACTTACTCATCAGCCACAGTCTATGAGAAAAATTCTGCAATCAGTTTTCAAAACGTCCGGTCGGGAGAAACGATTATAGGCATAGGCTAATGTTTTTTAGATATCACCCACGTAAAGTTGCCTACAGTTTAAAATTGAGCAGAAAAGCAAGAGCTAGAATCGAAACAGCTCAGTGGTGTGACAAGAAAAACTAAACCCCTTTGAAGTTCGTAAATGATCAGATTTCAGCTTGTCTGCTGAAACATTTAATCTCACGAAGTATTTGCTATAAATTCAATTTTACAGCAGTCAGTTTTAATTTTAATTAATGAGTGTTAAATTATAAGGATGTAAAATCGCGTTGTTCCAATCACTATTCTTGTGTGGTCCAAGTGCACCGGAATGAGAAATAGGCGCTCTATAAATGTTCCGATGCATACAGAATCTATCATGACAGTGCCGGCCTTAGGGGCGTGCGAACCGTGCGGTCGCACGGGGCCCGCAACTTAGGGGGGCCCGAAAATGTCAGAGAAAATTAACATGAACATTATTAATAACATAACATTATTGATCAGAAAATGATTAGAAATAAAGAACCAAGTGGCTTACGATTAGGTTCCTCTTGCGCAGTGGTGGATACATTTAGTGTGGCTGTAGCGCGAGAAAATGTGACCCCAAATTTAGCGTCCTCTATGTGTCTGGTAAGTGTTGGAAGTACTGGCTTGTATCGATTGCTATATGTAGCTTCCCAATTGGATAATATTCTGGTGAACTGATTTGTTCGAACCCAGTTCCGTTCAGGTTCGGCTCCTTCGACCGCGCAGTTTGCTCTTGCAACCTCTGTTTCCGGGTCTCCGGAGAAGAGCTGGACCCGACACTCAGAGACTTCCGGTGTTTGTTTGACTATCAAATAACAGAAAACCCCTTTAAAACGACTTCGCAAATCTACAGCAACTGCAAGCAATGAAATTATTTTGTTCATTCAGTCTCTATGCTGAAGACATAGCGTCGTTTTAATTAAATATCTAAGTAAAAGGTCTATTATTTCTGTAAGAACCTCTGAGAGACAAGTAACCAATTTTGGATTAAAGTTTTAATACAGACATTGCTGACAGTTGTCTCCAGTAAACTCAGGCGGGCATTTACACGTTCTAGTATCTTCACAAGTGCCCGGATAGCATGACTTCCCGGAAGAAGAACAACCCACTGCAAATGAAAATAAAAGAGAAACCAATGTACATGAGTAGGCAAACAAGCAATTTGACTCTACCAAAAAATAATTTTACACCATGTGGAATGTAATGTGGTGTAATGTTGTGGATGATTTATGCAGCGTTTTCATTTTGTTCAGCGTCACAGTCTTAATGGATAAAAACATTTTTATTCTACAATTGTTTGAAACGCTATTTGGAAAGTTATTTCTATGGTCCTGCTTCTGATATCAAAGATTGCAAGTAGAATAAACTATTTTTCCCGAATACTCATAGTAAGAATATTCACAGTAAGTCATTTAGTATACTGGCTGTGCTTCGAATTAATTAACACTGAAATGTGCTAGAATACTAAGCACGAATAATTCACATTTGCAATGATGCATTATCACCAATGCATGAACAGTGATTGTATGCACTACATCTGATCGCAAATTCAGTAGCATGCAGGTATTTATGTCTATATGTGTATACATGCATAATTGCATATATGTATCTACGTGTGCATGTATGAATAGTTGTATACGCGTATGTATGTACGTACGTATGTATGTATGTATGTATGTATGTATGTATGTATGTATGTATGTATGTGTGTATGTATGCATGTATGTATGCATGCGTGAATATTCATTATAATATGCATGTATGCATGTATGTATGTATCGCAAATGCAGTAGCATGCAGGCGCGTATGTATGTATGTATGTACGCATGTATGTACGTACGTATGCATATATGCATGTTCATGCGTATGTATGTATAAAATCAGAGCCGTTTTAAGGTAGTCGTAGGCCCTATAACGCACACTTGCATTCGTAGACCCCAACTTAACTGCCAACTCCAACTCTAATACAGGCTAGCACAGCTTAACGTAAACTGTTACGTCACAACAGTTATTAATTTTGAATTTGCTGTTATTTGCAATTTTATCTTTTCTAATTTCCCGGTCAATCATTGAATATACTATTTTCAGATTTTCAGAGACCTCTGAAAGTTTCGTAGACCCTAGGCACAGTGCCTACTGTGCCTAGTGGATAAGAACGCCCTGATCAAAATGAATCGTTCTGTTTTCGCTGAGCCCCTGTGATTACACTGATTCCGACGACTTACCTTAATATGGGCGCAGCATGTATGAGACCTAGAGACCTCGATATTGAGATAGGTGTGCATCTGAACAGGCATTGGTTGCCTTTTGAGAAACTCACAGAAAGGTGAAATGTGCCTACAAGCTGATCGTGAAGACCTATAAATTGCGTTAAATAGTTGCTCTGATGGAATGTACATTTGATAAATGTTTCCGAATACATGAGAGATGTCCTTCACTGGCTCCCAGTTCAGCAGCGCATCCTTTACAGGGTCTCCTCAATGGCCTGGCGATGTGTCTTAGGCCGGGCACCGGCTTACCTTTGTGAGTTCTTTACTCTTACCTCTGCTTGTGCGGGGCGCAGATCCCTGCGCTCAGCATCCCGGGGAGACTTCGTTCTTCCTTAAGCTCGTACAGCCATAGCACAGCGTAGGGCATTTTCAGTGGTTGGTCCTGCCGTTTGGAACGATCTACCTCTTAAGATTCGCTCCCTTCCTAGAGATTTCTCTGGTTCCTTTTACAGTCTCCTTAAGACATTTCTTTTTGACTGGGCCTGGGTCGGGAGTGCCTCTGAATAGATTTCTTGAAGGGGCGCTATAGGCCTATAAATGTTTTAGATAGATAGATAGATAGATAGATAGATAGATAGATAGATAGATAGATAGATAGATAGATAGATAGATAGATAGATAGATAGATAGATAGATAGATAGATAGATAGATAGATAGATAGATAGATAGATAGATAGATAGATAGATAGATAGATAGATAGATAGATAGATAGATAGATAGATAGATAGATAGATAGATAGATAGATAGATAGATAGATAGATAGATAGATAGATAGATAGATAGATAGATAGATAGATAGATAGATAGATAGATAGATAGATAGATAGATAGATAGATAGATAGATAGATAGATAGATAGATAGATAGATAGATAGATAGATAGATAGATAGATAGATAGATAGATAGACAGATTAGATAGATAGATAGATAGATAGATAGATAGATAGATAGATAGATAGATAGATAGATAGATAGATAGATAGATAGATAGATAGATAGATAGATAGATAGATAGATAGATAGATAGATAGATAGATAGATAGATAGATAGATAGATAGATAGATAGATAGATAGATAGATAGATAGATAGATAGATAGATAGATAGATAGATAGATAGATAGATAGATAGATAGATAGATAGGGTGTAAATGTTTAAATTAAAGCCACAGAATTGGCCTAACATACATAAATTTCTCCAGATAGCATATTGTCCGAAATGCCTTCATAAGCGCCATTTGCCAAAGAAAAAAAGTAACAATCATTAACACGTATCAGAGATTGTTCAAAGCATTATATCAAACTGAAAGACCCAGGTCTGTACGTCTTCCTATAAGCGTACCTGCTGAACATGTGCTTCCTTGTGAAGTTACGCATCGACATTTGTGGCTAGGACTACCTTCCTCGCAAATCTCTCCATTTGTGCAAGCCGGCGAACAAATGGCTGCAAAAGGAGACATTGCACATACATCATCTCTAATAGACAAAATATACGCTCCTCTTTAGTACATCTCAGCTCTTCTACATTACTACTTACACCATTGTGTGTGTATTTATATATATAATATATATATATATATTATATATATAAGCCTGGTCTGCATACATGTATGTGTATAAATTAATGTAGCCTATGTATATTTCTTTGCGTCAATGTATGTTTGCATATTATGTCTGCACTATATAAGTACATATATATGTTATATATCTCTTCCTCCTTTACCTTTCTTAAAACTTGCTTTTTCTCAAAGAATCTCTCGCAGTGGGAGCGCTTCTGAATGGCTTTCCCGCTAGAAGCGCTTTATAAATGCCCGAATACAATACAATACACTTGTGATTGTAAGAAGTGTTTGCAGAAAAGAAAAGGAGAATGGGAGAGAGAGGGAAGAGGGGAGAGAGATAGAGAGAGAAAGAGAGAGAGAGAAAGAAAGAGACAGACAGAGACAGACAGAGACAGACAGACATACAGAGACAGACAGAGTGAGAGAGAGAGAGAGAGAGAGAGAGAGAGAGAGAGAGAGAGAGAGAGAGAGAGAGAGAGAGAGAGAGAGAGAGAGAGAGAGAGAGAGAGAGAGAGAGAGAGAGAGAGACACTTCATATAGCGGCTTTCCGATGCGCTCAAGAAAGTCTGTGGTCTCTAGCATAATTGGTGTTAAAGCTCACTAATAAAACTTCAACTGTAAGCAAATAATATTCAAAACTGTAAATTCCTCATTGACTAACTTGAAAACCAATTGCTCCCAGGTAAATGTTTAAATGATTCAGTTTTGATGTTGTTTTTGCAACTATTGTTTATAATTCCAGGCAACCGGATCTACGTTTGAAAAGCTATCTCCGCGTCGTTTCCATCTATTTATCTGTGTGTTAAATTTTTCTGGAATAGAAGACTTTTGTGGCAACAAAAGTCCATAGAAAGAAAATGTTTTGATTGAATTAAGCTTACGTAACAAATAACTAGCTAAAAACAATTACTGAGTCCTTACGTATATCGCAGTCTGGTCCTGTCCAAGAAGCTGCACACCTTGTTCTAGTTTGTGGTTGAGCCACGTACACGGTGTTGCAACGATAGCATCTAAAATCAACACCAAAAGCTGACAACGGAGCCTTGGTCAGTCGATTTGACCCATAAAGTAATTGACGACCCCAGGATTTTATGTTTGAAATTTCATGTTTTTATCCCCAGATTGTAACAAATGTGCCAACAAGAAGAAGTCTTATAGACTCAGCCACTGGCACTTAGGAAGTTTATTCTTGGAAACAAATTACTATACTTACAGAATACAAGTGAATTTCATTTCAGACATAACATCGATGAGGAAATCATGTGGAGGAAATCAAAGAATACAGGAAAGATGCCGAATTCTTTTGGATTAAGGGCAGAGCTTTAAGTTGGTATTGGGGCTCGAGAACTGGCCCGGGACGCTGAAAATGCTGAGGCATATTATATCAAATTCGTTTATATAAGTTGTTTTTGCCGTGACAGCAGACAAGACTAGACCGCTATTGAATCATCGTAACGTAACCTTAATTCACCAGGGCACAGGGGCGGATCCAGGGGGGCCAATCCGGCCATGGCCCCCCATTTAAAATTTTTCTTTATTTGCACAGGCGTTTTCTTGGCGTTCTATGAAGTTTACACAGGCGTGGCCCCCCCGTAGGCGTGGATGAGTCAAATGTACACAGGACAGGATGTAAAGACACAAAAAAGGCTAATATTCCCAAAAAATTTGTCGGTGGTCGGTTGGTAAACTGATGGTTGGTTTTGGTTTGTATGTCTAATTTTTTGGGCCCCCCCTGATTGACCTTCTGGATCCGCTCCTGCCAGGGCACACGTGATAAATTGGGCACCAGACGATGTTACCCTAAACCTATCACGCGCTTAATGCGTTGCCTCTAAAGGCATCTGGTAAGTAATCAGTGGCATATGATCAATGCGCCACTGATGAACCCACCAGTGACCGTAGACACGTAACGTAGGCACTAGGCATGTCGAAACAAATCAACCATTCAATGGCGTGACGAAAAATGCAGCAGCTAATTGCAAAAAAGTCAAGAAGACTCAACAACCTCACACCGTTTCTGGCAATTAAATGCTTAAGCATCATCGCTGCGGTCTGCAACCATGTAGTTTTCTTTAATTGACTTGACAGACAATTACAGTGAAGACACTGACCCGGGTCGGGAGCGCCTCTGATCATGAGTGGCGCTATATAAATTCTGAATTACAATTACAATTACAAAAATTAGAGTTATGCAGAACAATAAGTATGTAGCGCCGTTAAGTTTTAAGAGTTCACGTTACGATTCACAAACTTCAAATTATTGGCTGCCACTTACGTGTAAGCGTAATAGCACGGGTAGTACCACCAGTACCACCAGTACCACCAGTACCAATAGCACACATAACCACACGCTTCATATCGGCATTGAGAACTTGCGGTTTGTACGTACTCCGTATAATATACTTTGTGGCTCCTGAAAAATGTAATGATTTAATCACACAAAGAAACAACGAGTGAGAGACCAAGCAGGCAAGCCAGAGTCTGGGTGAAAGAGGAAGGAAGATACAGACAGAAATTCGGCCTCAGAGATAGTGTACCATCAGAAAGACAAACGTGTAAATTGAAGGCGAAACTCTGATTGTTTCACACGGTGCGACCATTCATTGGCGCATAATATAGAATAGAATATTCTTTATTAGAACCAATTGCAAACCGCATTTTGGTGTACAGCAACTTATACGTGTTTAGACAGTTATATACGACTGCTAATAAGCAGTGATGGGCAATAGTTAACTAAAAAGTTTAACTAAAAAAATTTAGTTAAGGATGAAGTTTAACTAAAAAATAGTTTAGTTAAAACCATAGTTTAACTAAAAAAATTTTAGTTGCTAACTAAAAAGTTTAACTAAAAAAAATCAGCAATATGCAACTATTTTTCCACAGTGAACATTGAACACTGTCAGCAAAAACATTATAACACTGCATGGTTTTAACATTAACAGCCTGTGTTTTCAAATTCATACACTACTTACAGTACATCTGTAACTGTATGCCAGAAAAGTACACATTGCATAGTTTGAAGGTGAAATTGTCATTGACGCTTTGCATTATTACAGTTCACTTAACCTCTTTTCTTGTGAAAACGTTTGTCGTAAAAAGTTGGAAAAAGTTTAACTATTGTTTTTAGTTTAGTTAACTAATTTCCAAAATCAGTTGTCAACTTTAGTTAAACTATTTTTTTTTCAGTTGGAAAATAGTTTTGGTTTAACTAAAAAAAACAGTTTAGTGCCCATCACTGCTAATAAGCAACTAATAACTGCTAATATTTGTCTCAAACATATCCCATTAATATTGATTTTTACCCAATGCGCATACTAGGCTGCTTCATAGAGCATCCTGATGATGAATGTTTTCCTAGCCAAGCTATCAGCTAACGGCGCCTTAAAGTAATATCAAAAGATTGGATTAGATTAGATTAGATTAGATTATATATATATATTATATTATATTATATTATATTATATTATATTATATTATATTATATTATATTATATTATATTATATTATATTATATTATATTATATTATATTATATTATATTATATTATATTATATTATATTATATTATATTATATTATATTATATTATATTATATTATATTATATTATATTATATTATATTATATTATATTATATTATATTATATTATATTATATTATATTATATTATATTATATTAGATTATTGATTATAATTATTATGTTAGGTTCGACAGGAGGACGCAATCCTGATACGTCTTCTGGAAGTGAAGGTATGCTAAGGTCGAGACTTTTGGACAATAACAACTTGTACTGTTAAATTATTATTATGTCACCAAAACATGACATCGCATTAACATAGTTAACATTAATGGTTTACTTTCGTTACACAGCAATCCATAGCCATGCATATGCTTTGCATATTTTCTTTACCTCTGCATCCCATTAGTTTTTAGGATTTACAGACCAACCCAAGGGTGCCGTGAGCCTGCTCTCGATGTGCGTCGGCTGGATAATATGCGCGCTGCTTTTTCTGCCAAAAAGTTTCGAAAACCACTGACCATCACTAATTTTATTGCAATTTTTTAAACTTAAAGTAGTTTAGCACTAGTCACAAAACTGCGGTTAAATTCAAGCAACGTTGCTCGTCATTAAAAAAAGAACTAACTGGAAGAAAAGTAAATGAAATTAAGGCCAGGTGCCGTTGACTGAATGACTATAGCAAGGGTTCCTTGCTCCGAAAACTGTTGGGAACCGCTGTTTGAGAGATAGTAGAAATGGCGAAGCAGGGAGGCTTGCTTTGTAACCTCTGAAATGTACCCTTTTCATCACAAGCTACAAAAGTCATGACTTTCTGGCTCGTCTCAAATTATAAATCCCAATCCCAAATGTAAATTTTAAGGCAAATTCATCGGAATACGTGAATGTCGTTCTGTAATAGGCCTATTACAATTCAATAACAAAGCCTGAATTACACATTTATTGGGCGAAATTAAGCCTACTATCGTCTTGGACGGTTCAGAATCAGAGAGCACAAAAATAGGCTGCGATGCCTGCAAAACGTTCCTAATTCAACCATAATCGATATTCCACTGCTCGGAAAAGCAGAATCCTAAGAAGTTCAGTGTAAAGCTCGGCTGTTCAATCAATAAACAGCTGCTACGGCGCAATCTATGCCTAGTCGTTATATTAGGTTTGCTCGATTCTAAATACTAGACTAACGAAACGATGAGGCAATAAATCTGCCTTGCTTCTTCCGTTGTAAATTTTTTATTTATTTACTAGAGATAGGCAATCTACTTACGAGTACGCCAAAGCGACTGTTACCGAATTCAGGATAAGAACGAGCGATATAACAAGGACCCCAGATGAGGCCAAGTACTTGAAGAGCCGTGCCATGACTGACAAGCAACAACCTCGTTTCGCAGGACGAGATGCTTATGCCGCTGAAGATGCTGAACATAAACTGCTTGGCTGCAGATACCGGTATATATCTATATATATACACGCAGATGCACAAGGAACATGATTCACGAGGCTGATAAAGCATATATATTTATATGCACATATGTGTGTGTCAGTGTGTTTTTGTGTGTACATGTATATTATCAAAAAGAATAAATAAACCATGGCCTGAAATCCAATATAATACATACATCCAACCCATAGATACCAACATGTATATTTTATGCTAATTAACAATTCACAAAAATAAGTATCTAGGCCTAAACGTATGAGCGTGTGCTTCATTGCAATGATACAAGGAAGTTCTTTGTAAACCCCTGTCTGTTTCCTCGTGAGTCTGCGAGGCCAACGGATAATTTAACCATACCATTGACCCACGCGAGCCACCGTGGTCTATACGGTTAGTGCACTGTCTAGGCTTGTAATCGACAGGTCACAGGTTCGTGTCTGCTGCTGTACGAACTGCGTGTATAACGACCCAGGGCACACAGCGCCTCTGTTACCGATTCGGTAGCAGCGGTATACCTGGCCAGTGGGACACGGTACCGGATTAGTCGAGCGCTGACCTTGCAATATAGTGGATAGCAAAACAGCAAATCGTAATCGAAAACTTATAGCCTTAAAACATTTACCTGAGAAATCTATAGAGCTTCCCTATCACTTGCCTACAATTATTCTAACTCCAACATTGCTACTGTATACGTATATTATTTCATCGCTTCATTAGTATTAAACAGATATGTTGTACTTGTCACTTGTCCTCGAGTACAACTTGAGTACAGTTTTAAGTACTCGTACTTTTACTCGTACTTGTACTTGATACCAACGTACTTGTATTTTACTTGAGACTTTATAGGTGTGACAAAAGTTCTTTACAATGGATAGATAGGCCTACAGCATAAGAACACGGCGTTAATAATGTTCACAATGAAACTACTAATATTCCTAGAGTCGTGAAGGTTGGTTATGATAATTTTACTGTAAAAGGAAATGTAAGTAAGTAAGTAAGTAAGGCTTCATGATGTAATACGGGCTACCACTGTCAACCGTATGCTGTACTGTTCCCAGGTATGGTTAGGCTTTGCTAACAAGCAGGAACTTGATCATTTGGGCGCAATTATCCGTAAGTTGGTTCATCTCGGCTACCTCCCTCCTTCTTTTCCTACTTTTGATGAACTTTGCAAAAAAGCTGATCGTGATCTCTTTAAGAACATTCTCAAAAACCCTAGTCACCTCCTCCACGAACTTCTACCTCCTGTTCATAAGACCGGGTATGATTTGCGCCCACGTTCTCATAATCTGGTTCTCCCTAGATTTGACTCCCTTACCCGACGAGGTTTCCTGGGTAGAATGCTGTACAGCTAGGCTCTGTTGCTATTATTTTCATTTATAATTTAACGTCATTATTACTGTTATATTTTTCTGTCCTCTTTGTGTATAATTGTATGTAAAGCGCTGTGCGTTTGCTAGCGTTTAATAAAGAATATACTTACTTACTTACTTACTTACTTAGTGTAATGTCATGCGATTTCGGTAAAAAAATTATGCGTAGCGGTTTCAATGTTGGTTATGATAATTTAACTCATTTAAATGAGTTAAATTTAAAGTACAAGTACGAGTAAAAGTACGATGATTAAATTTAATTTAATAAATAAATAAATGTGCAATGTTGTCATGAAAAAACTATGGTCACTTTGATGAAGACGATTGTTTAGACTTTTGGAAGCGCAGTAAAGCTGTTCTCAGCAAACTTAATGAGACAGAGAATTGGGCATTGTTTAGTTATGGCGGTTCAACATTGAAACCGCTACGCATAATTTTTTTACCGAAATCGCATGACATTACACTAAGCAAGCGGTAGTTATCCTCAGCTTGCCGTAGTCGTAATCTCGAGAATTTTACAACGCCCAAAAAAGTGAAATCGCGGGAATTATTCACAGGCCGTATACATTGTTACACCCAAGGGCTGTATTGGGGTTTGTGCCTTGTAAGCAGTGTTGGGTAAACTCACACAAGAAATGAGTTAAATCAAAATTCAACTCATGCACCTCAAAATGAGTTTAAACTCAAACTCAACTCATCCTAAGTGAAATGAGTTAACTCAAACTCAGTTGTTAAATGAGTTAAATCATAAACTCACACGTTTCATACTAGCACGTTCTAATCGAGCAAAAATTTTTCCATCACGCCTACATGTAACAGAAAAATATTTTCCATCAAGAATACACGGTACTTCAGCCATGTTGTTCTTAACTGTTCACAATATACAAAATATGCAGTGCTTAAACACTGTCCGCCAGCAGTGTTTACGACCCTCCCTGCCGTCACCACTCACCAGTATGAAAAGTAAACGATATAAAAAAGGCTTGTTGCAACATAATACGTGCCGAGTGCCGAAGAGTGAGTTGAGTTTAAAATAATTGACAGTTACAACTCAAACTCACAGAAAATATGAATTAACTCAAACTCATAACTCACACTCTTTAAGGTGAGTTAACTCAAACTCATAAATCACAGCAAGTGAGTTAACTCGCGAGTTTAAACTCATCTGAGTTAACTCATACCCAATACTGCTTGTAAGGCAGATCATTGGACCAGAATGCAATCTATTTGTAAAACTTCGAGGCACCAATTTGACAACATTTAACTGATTAAATAATTTTTTTAATAATTTTAAACGATAACTTTTTGTAATTCAGGCTAGGCTTCCTGTTGTCAGCGTTAATTAGGCCTACAGTCGCCCATTCAGTAAATTTATGTAGCGCCTTTTGCAGAAAGAGGTCATTTCTGAAGCGTTTATAAAAGGTGCACTATATGGAGTGTCCATAACCAGGAACTCAACGTTGGATAAGTTCACTCCAAATGGAAATTCCAACCACTGAGAGATTCCGATTTAATAGCAATGAAGCATTTAAATGGACAATGAATTCGCATCGGGTCGTGGAGCAAAGATCACAGCCGAACCCGAACAGAAGGGCTAGGTAGTAAGCCCTAAGTATTGCTTAAATTATACTACACGAATTTTCATCGGCAGGATTAGGAAAACAAGTGGTGTAGACTCGATCTAGCCAACGAACGAGAATATTTCTGAACAAGGAAGAAACTCTAAACCAAAGAGAGGCCTTTCTACGTCTACAACAGACCAAATGAGGTGGAAGAACAGAAACACCGGTTAGCAGGTATTCCGAAAGAACACGTAACGCTAGGCTACAATGGATCGTTTTCTAGAAGTTTATGAGACATCTGTTGGTTAGCTAGCAGGTCGACTTATATAACGCCTTCAAGGACTTAACCAAATTCTCTTTGGTGGTGGGGATGATGATGATGATGATGATGATGATGATGATGATGATGATGATGGTGACGATGACGATGATAATGATGATGATAATGATGATGGTGATGATGAGGATGATGATGATGATGATGATGATGATGATGATGATGATGATGATGATGATGGTGATGGTGATGGTGATGGTGATGGTGATGGTGATGGTGACGGTGACGATGACGATGACGATGACGATGATGATGACGATGATGATGATGAAGTTGTCCAGTACATTTACCAGTTATGTTCTGTGTTTATCGAATGCGCGTGATAGATGTATGTCTAATATCGAAATGTAATGTGCCGCGTCTGTTTTTCTCGTAAACCATCTAATTGGATATCTCTCACTAAACACACTCTAATCACTGTCTGGCTTTCAACCCATCATTAGGCGCGGAAGAAGCCTGGTACGTGAGAGGTGGATATTACACTGTAGGTATGCGTGGGCCTAATTTGTCGAACCAGGCACCTTACGCTGCTGGGAAATATAACTATACAACATCTGTGGCCTGATTAATCGGATGTCAAATGATGTAGACTGCTGGTCATATTAATTTAAACAGTGCCCACTATAATATGGGTCCTGCTATACATCTTTATGACATTGTCTCGAGCACGCCTCTCGATCACTAGCTTTCTGCTTAACGGGCACTTCTTGGTAAAATTAACACTGCGGTGTATGCTAAACGTGTCTGGAGAATAATTATAGGCTTGCACTGTACAAGCAGCGAATCTTTCATGTGATCATCACATGCATTGGCGTCTGATAATTATAACGCCTGCGCAGTTATTCTAATGGTCTTTCTATTTCCGTTTCTTGCTTCAAACTGTCTATGAACTTCCATAATTATGGTGGGATGAGACGCTCCAGGTAGTTGACTGAATCCCCTATGCCAACCTTCGACCGAGTTGTTTGTTTTTGGAAGATCAAGGAGTGCGAATCATGACAGGGCACGGCCTGCTGTGACACAGTCTACATGACGTGGTAAAAATGATCACATTACCCCCATATGTTATACACGGCACCGGCATGGTGAGACTTCGCGGGTCAACAGAAGCGGGATAGACTGAAGTCCATGATAGACAGTCTGGTGCGTCTACATTATCTCCCTGCGGATAGCCCCACCTTCGAGCACTTAAATGTAGCCTTGCAGATGGGGGCCTCTTCACTGTTGTAGGCCTACTGCATGACGAGAGCCATGTGCTGAATGATCATCTCCCACCTCTGAGGCCACAGCTCTATTCCATGAGGCCAAGACTACACGACCGATTAATAACTAGGACGGACAATCTAATAAGGAAACATTTTGACAAGAATGCTTTATTTTTGTATAAACTATAATTATGTAAACCAAAGTGCGGTATAAGCAGTTGGTAGTAATAAAGGATATACTTATTAAATTATTTATTATTAGTTAGCCCGAGTCTATTGCACTTGAATTCCTATTCCATATATATATATATATATATATATATATATATATATATATATATATATATATATATATATATATATATATATATATATATATATATATATATATATATATATATATATATATATATCCAAGCAAGACAGTCGATGGAGATCTAATCGAAGGTTATAAGATTGTCACTGGAAAGGTAGCACTACATCAGGAGAGGTTCTTTGAATTATCACCAAACAGTGCAACTGGGGACACAGGTATACATTATTTATGAAGCCGAAAGGAAAATCAGAGCAGAAATTCTTCAATTCCTCTTCTTTTGCACAAAAACAATGGGCTGAGTAGTGTCCTGGTGCAGCGTCTTCTACAGTCTGCGGTAGAAAATTCTGCTTCATAGACTGTTACTTCATGGAGAAACCATTAGTCGGCGTTCCTAATACCATCAGTGAGAATGTAATAAAATAAAAGCCGACTACAACATTTTCTAATTGTTTTTGTTCCGTTACAGAAAACATAGATTTCTTATTTCGATTAAAGCAACAGCCAATCTTTATCTATTTATTCTACCCACATTAGTTGAATCACTTCCCATTATGTTGTAAAATAAAGATGAAAAATAAAATCAGACCTAAATTATCGTATGACCACTACATTCAAATTGAGTATATTGCAAAGCATACTTACTAAGGCACATTTATATAGCGCTCTTCAAGGCTGTCTACTAAGGAGCGCTCAATGACAATATGCACTCGAAAATGCTACCATATAACACGGCCTGCAGACGTAGAGTCATATTATCGGCTAGATTACAATTCAAAAACTAAATTATATATATAAACATTTTAAACATATTGATTGATTGATTGATTGATTGATATAATATTTAATATATATTATTTTATGTATATTTTATTTAATATATAATATTTAATATATAATTTTTGTTAAATTTAATATGTAATATTATATATATGAGTCTCTAAATATTTAGTCTCAGAATTCACCAGACCGAGTTTCAGCAAATTACTGTCGATTCCAAACACTAGTCAAAGTGAAATGAAATGAAATTCTGAATAAAAATTACATCCAAGAAATACAAAGTTAGTGATGTCAGAATAATCGCTGGAAATATCAACTCTCAAGCAGAAGTCACTTCTTCCTCTGAACGTAAATGCCTTTAACATATTTCATGACTGTGTAATCAAATTACGTGTATATCAAGATATACGAACACATATTATACAACACAAGTATGTATGTGTTCCATTCGCGTGTATATAACATATATATATTGTTAGATGTTGCCCTCTTGGTCCATATGTACTCTCCCGTGTCTGAGTCGCACTTGACCGGCTCCTTGAGAGGAGCGGCCCGGGAAAGTACTATATAAGGGAAGGAGGCCCTAGGATTGTCGAGTTTGGCCTTTATTCGTGACCTGACGAGGTCTTTTCTGTTTCGAGTATTTTTAAAGGCCAAGTCTCGAGTTGTACGCATGTTAATTAAGTAAATGCCGTATGAGGCTTAACTGCGTTATATTTCGTTGTTTCGTGTCCACTGTGACCAACAATGCTGATTACCGAGTTTACCGTATTTGAACTCTTATAATTACGAAGAAGAGACACGTTTGTAATACTTCTTTGCTGTATCGTCTTCTGATGTTCTGGACGGTTTGCTCCTTTGAAATGGTAGCCTTATTCGTACTATTGTAATTTTAAATAAAACTACAAAATTCATACTCCTAGTTCGAGCTTATTACTATTTAATTCATTGGGACCTAACATATGGGGGCTCGTCCGAAGCGGTTGATTTTCTTATATAAAGTCTAAATTTCTTAGTGGGTGTGGTCAAAGTAGCACTTTTGATACATATTTTTGCTTGCGAATTTGAGTTTTCATAATGGAAACTCCAGTGGCAGCGAAGTCATTAACGCGGGACGATATTTTCGATATGTCGGTCGACGAATTGAAATTGGAAATAGAGCGTTTAGGCCAGGACACGAAAGGCCTCAGTAAGGCACAATTGCAGAAGGGCTTAGATAAAATAGTTTCTGTAATTTCGCCGAAAGACGACCTGAAGTGTAAAGCGTTAGAACTTGAAGCACAAAAAGAGGAGAAAGACAAAGCGAGGGAGTTTGAATTAACTAAGATTAAATTGGCTCAAGAAGCGCAAGAAAGGGCTCAGGAAAAACAAGCTGAGGCACAGGAGAGAAAAGAAAGAATTGCAGCTGAGGAAAGAAAGGAAAGGAGAGAGGCTCAGGAAAAACAAGTTGAGGAAAGAAAGGAAATGAGAGAGGCAGAGGAACGAAAAATACGAATTGAAGCTGAAGAGAAAGATAAACAAAGACAGTTTCAACTTGATTTAAAACGCTTGGGAGGATATTGGGTTGAAACAGAGGAAGTGCGCGTGGCCGATAAGTTTCAAATGTCGACGGCTGTTAAATTTGTGCCTAAATTCGATGAAGGTGATGTTGAACATTACCTTATGGCTTTTGAAAAAGCTATGCTCATTCATAAATGTCCTAAGGATAAATGGCCAGCGCTCGTGCATACGCAGTTAACTGGAAAAGCTCAAAAAGTGTTTTCCGCGCTGTCACTTGAGGAGTGTCAAGACTATGATGTTCTGAAGCGCGCATTACTGACTGCATATGCTCGAGTGCCCGAATACTATCGTCAACGTTTTCGTACACTTAAGAAAGGAGATTTAGAAACATATTCAAATTTTGCTTTTCGAATGAGTCTGCCTTTTCAGAGCTGGTTGGACGGTGAAAATGCATTCAATGATGTTGACAAAATGAGGGAGGTTTTTCTATTAGAGCAGTTTGTGAATTGTTTGTCTACGGACATTCATAGATGGATTATTGAAAGGAAACCCGGATCCTTGGCTGTGGCGTCTAAATTAGCAGATGAGTATGCGGTTTTGTTTAAACCATATAACGTTGGACCTGTGATTGAGGCTAAAGTACAATCAGATTTGCATGTGGTTGACAGTGGTCGGAATTTGGGACAGGTATATCGTAGTCCTCCAATTAGTCCAAGTGGGTCTAGGAAGCAGGTTTCTTTTGGTAAAGAGTTTGGAGGTGCAGTTTCTTGCAGATTTTGCCATAAAAGTGGTCATACTATTTCACAATGTTGGAAGTTCAACGGGAAGAATGAGAAACGATCACAAGGAGTAGACAAATTTTCGAGCTGGGATTCTCCTAATGTGGGCCTAGTACAGGATATGCAGCAGGAGGTGGTTTCCTCTCAAGTACATGTTAAATATTTGCCTTATTGTGAACAAGCTTTGTTGTGTCAAAATGAGGGTTCACTGCGTAGGTTAACAATTCTGCGAGATACAGGTGCATTACAGTCTTTGATAAGCAGTGATAGACTTGGTCCAGGCGACTATGTTGAAACGGACGACATGCGTCTTATTCAGGGAGTGGTTGGTGAGCCTATAGAAATTCCCTTAGTTGTGGTTCGGATTTATAGTGCGTATGTGTCTGGAGCTGTCTTGTGCGGGTTAGTTCAGAAATTGCCTGGGGGTATTGACTTGTTACTGGGCAATGACTTGATAAATTTACCGCCAGTGGACGTCGCTGTTGTTACTAGAGCGCAGACTGTAGGGGATTGTGTGGATGCAGTGAATAATGCAGTGAACTTTCAGGACCTTTCGTCGGGGTCATTGAAGTGTGACGAGTTTGAATCGGAGACATACGGTCTTAATGAATTGTTCGAACAGTCAGGTAGCAGTATGCCAGGTGTTGGTGATTTTGTTTCAAGAAAAGAATTGATTAATTTGCAGCGTGCGGATGTTTCTCTTCGTTCATTGTTTGATTTGGCGTCTTCGAATGTACAAGAGAGTCGACGCAATTTCTATGAGGTGCGTCATGATGTATTGACAAGACATTGGACGAATAGGGTTACGCCTGAGAATTTTGGGTTGACTCAGATAGTTGTACCTTTTGGATTACGAACTAAGTTGTTATGTGTGGCTCATGATATTCCGTCTAGTGGGCATTTGGGAACTCAGAAAACGCTGGACAGACTGTTGCGACATTTTTGGTGGCCTGGTGTTTTTAAACAGGTTAGAGAATATTGTCGCACTTGTGATGTATGTCAGCGTTTGGGAAAGGGTGCTGAACAGATTCGTGCCCCTTTAATTAATTTACCTGTGGTTGATAGGCCGTTTTCCCGACTTTCCATGGACGTGGTGGGTCCTTTGAGTATTTGTGATAGGTCTCGCAATAGATTTATCCTCACGATAATGGATTTGGCAACTCACTATCCGTTGGCATTTCCTTTGCGAACACATACCGCTCAGGAAGTGGCTAAAGCACTCATAAGTGTTTTCACTATGTTTGGCTTTCCTGACGAGTTATTATCAGATTGTGGCTCTGAATTTATGTCTGATCTAATGCAGATATTTTTGCATGAGTGTCAGGTCTTCCAAATGAAGAGTTCGCCATTTCATCCTCAAACAAATGGATGTCTTGAACGCTTTCACAGAACGCTGAAGGATATGCTGAAGGCAGTTGGGGAGCAGTTTCCTGGTTCCTGGGATGAAATCCTGCCATGCGTTTTGTTTGCGTATCGAGAAGTACCGGTACAAGCTTTGGGTTTTTCTGCCTTTGATTTAACCTTTGGTCGAGATGTAAAGGGACCTTTACAATTAATCAAGCGAAGTTGGTTAAAGGATGACATTGTGAATGATTTGTCGAAGTCTAATTTAATTGATTTTGTTCTGGATTTGCGAGAACGTATTCGAACGGGAATGCAAGTTGTAAATGATAATGAAATGATTGCTAAATCCAAGTCGAAACTATGGTATGATAGAAAGGCTCAAATGGTTGTGTTTAATGAAGGTGATAAAGTGTTGCTCTTGTTACCTTTAATTGGAAAGCCTTTGCAGGCTAAATACTGTGGACCGTATGTGGTTGAGAGACGGTTGGGTGAGGTTGATTATGTTGTGAGTACTCCTGATAGAAGGAAAACTAAACGGGTTGTACATGTGAATCTCATGAGGAGGTATTTGACAAGAGAATCTGATTGTGAGTCCGTTGCGGATGTGAATGTGGTGGTGCATGTTGGTACTAGTGTTGCTAATGATCATTGTTTGTTTTTGCAACATGTTGTGTTGGATCATCTGGAGGTGGAACAGAGCAGGCAATTGCGACAGTTGTTGATGGAGTTTCAGGAGGTCTTTAGTGATCGTCCTGGAACGACTTCAGTGGTACAGCATCACATTCAATTGGTTGAAGGTGCCAAGCCTGTTCACCAAGCGCCGTATCGGTTGCATCCGGAGAAAATGAAGGCGGTAAATACAGAAATTGCTGATTTACTTAAATCTGGTATCATTGAGGATTCAGATAGTCCATGGGCAGCTCCCATTCTAATGGTACCTAAACCTGATGGAACTTTACGTTTGTGCACGGATTTCCGCAAACTAAATGCCGTAACTGTGCCTGATCCATTTCCTATGCCTAGGGTGGAGGCTTTAATTGATAGGGTGGCAGGCATGAAGTTCTTAACCAAACTGGATCTTACGAAGGGATTCTGGCAAATTTTGTTGGATTCTGAATCGGTTCCTTTGACTGGGTTTGTGACGCCTAATGGACACTACCAGTGGCGCTATATGAGTTTTGGTTTAAGAAACGCACCTGCAACGTTCTCTAAACTAGTACGCAAATTGTTAAGGGGTTTGGAATCCTTTTGCGATGCCTATCTGGATGATGTCATCATTTTCAGTACCGATTGGGTGAATCATTTAGATCACTTGAAGCAGGTGTTACAGAGAGTGTCAACAGCTGGTTTAACTTTGAATGTTAAGAAGTGTGTTTTTGCCAATGCTGAGATTGATTTTTTGGGTCACCACATTGGGTTGAATTGTGTAAGACCTAGAACACAGAAGGTCGATGTTTTGGTGAATTTCCCGACACCTATTAATAAGAAACAGGTTCAGTCGCTGTTAGGTTTAGCGGGGTATTATAGAAAGTATTTGCCTCATTATTCCGACTTAACTTTTCCTTTGACGGAGTTGTTAAAGAAGAACAGGAAATTTGAATGGTCTGATGGTGCTGAAAAGGCGTTTGTGGATTTGAAGTCTCGTTTATCTTCTAGGCCCATTTTGACTCCGCCTGATTATGATAAACCGTTTTGTATGGCAGTGGATGCTTCTAATTTTTGTGTGGGAGCCTGTCTGTTTCAGGTACACGAGGGCTTGGAACATCCCATTTGCTTTCTGAGCCGGAAACTGAAGATCCACGAAATCCATTACTCTACAGTGGAGAAAGAGGCGCTAGCTCTCGTGACGGCTGTACGAGCCTTTCAGGTGTACTTCGGTTCTGCGGCTGTGGTTGTTTATACGGATCATAGTCCGTTACAGTTCATAAACTCCATGGCTAACTACAACCAGAAACTGTTACGATGGAGCTTGGAGTTAGCTCAGTTCTCATTGGACATTCGTCATCGTCCTGGGAAACTGAACTTTCTTCCCGATTTATTAAGTAGGCCGGCAACCACTTTGTATGTTCCCACTTAATTAGATATCCATACGTGGACTTCTTCTGTAAATACTTTGGAATAGGTATATTAGTTGTTGTGTATAGTTTTTTCTTTGGGTAGTTAAGATTTCTTGTGCATATAAGTCGGAAACCCTGTGGTTTCCTCTTCCTTGGGATCCGGGGGTATGTTAGATGTTGCCCTCTTGGTCCATATGTACTCTCCCGTGTCTGAGTCGCACTTGACCGGCTCCTTGAGAGGAGCGGCCCGGGAAAGTACTATATAAGGGAAGGAGGCCCTAGGATTGTCGAGTTTGGCCTTTATTCGTGACCTGACGAGGTCTTTTCTGTTTCGAGTATTTTTAAAGGCCAAGTCTCGAGTTGTACGCATGTTAATTAAGTAAATGCCGTATGAGGCTTAACTGCGTTATATTTCGTTGTTTCGTGTCCACTGTGACCAACAATGCTGATTACCGAGTTTACCGTATTTGAACTCTTATAATTACGAAGAAGAGACACGTTTGTAATACTTCTTTGCTGTATCGTCTTCTGATGTTCTGGACGGTTTGCTCCTTTGAAATGGTAGCCTTATTCGTACTATTGTAATTTTAAATAAAACTACAAAATTCATACTCCTAGTTCGAGCTTATTACTATTTAATTCATTGGGACCTAACAATATATATATATATATATATATATATATATATGGCTGTATGTCTGCGTATGCTTGTACATATGAATACAAAGTCATTCCTAAGATCGTTCTAATTAGACAGAGATGCTTGCATTTTTATTTTCGAGTGTCGTCGTACAGTGACCCCCCTGAGGTCGCTGATTTTCCCGTACGTCCAGAAGTGTAGTCATTTGTGCGTTCCTTGGGGTTGTCGTAGGTTCTCCGTGTTGGTTCGGCAGAGTAGTAACCCTCCTGCTGATCACCACCAGAGCGGAAGGTTCTAATTAACTTGCACAGGGTTTTGAAGTCAGGTCTCTTCTTGGCAGCGACAATCCAGCAAGGAGTCACAATACTATCAAACCTGAAACACAGATCAAGTTGTAACAAAGGCAAATTGCTTGTTTAAAACGCTTCATGGAAACCTTAAATATTTTTTGGGCAAAGCCTACTAATCCTAATGTTATTCTTCGTTTTCTGATAAATTCTCTTTATTTTATCGACTCTATAAATATCTAGCGGCAATTGCCAGAGTGATGTGTCAAGTTGATACGGATCGTTTTGGAAACACAACTCACTTTCCTGGTTCAGTTATTTCTTTTAACTGCGCTTAGCAGTAAGTAAGTAAGCAAGTAGTTTATTCGCCACTAAATAAAGCAATATTACAATATCAATACTTGTACTAATACATTGGCAGGCTACCGGTGAAGTCTCACAGGACTCATCTCGCCGGTCGCCCACATGGGCAACTGGGGATTCACTGTCTTCTATCCACTCCCGTTTTCGAAGTACGTTAATTGGTTAATTAATAGTTGGAAATCAAATGTGTCCTTACACTACACTCATGTACTAACTTTGGTCAAATGTATTCATAAAAAAATCCGATCTTCAATTAGATAAAAAAAAGGATTTACAGTTCCGGTGGGCACTCGTCAGGGCGTGGCATTCTGAATCCAGTTTTCAGCAAGTTCTCGACTTCCGCACTCTTCTTTCCAGGATATGGCGTTGCTCCTGAAATTGCAAGTCACCACTTAAACCTTGTTTATTCATAAGTCAGCGTCAACATGTATTACAGAAATATTTAGCGTGCACAATTTGACGGTTATCAGAATGCAAAGGGAGAGGCAAAGCATTTAAATTGCCTGACCAGTGCAAAATGCAGGAAATGTTCTTATCACGGTGGTGATCTAGACCAGCGCTTCTTAAACTTTCGGATGCTGCGGACCGGTAATTGCTTTACCAGCCATTTCGCGGACCGGTGCTGTTCGACATCAGCTTACATGTTTGACATGTTAACTTAAAACTTAGATTTTCATTCACTGTTTATAGCAACTACATTGTTGTTACGGTTGCCAACTTAAACCGTTTATTTTACATTTTCGGGAATAAGTTCAAAAATTATGAATTTTTAAGGATTGTTTCACGGACCGGTGACCTGAGCTCTGCGGACCGACGCCGGTGTAGCGATTTCAGATTATCTCCATTTCAAATTACTCCCCCATTCCGGTAACTTGAAATCGATTTAAGATTACCCCCTACGATTTCAGATTACCCCCTCAAATTAATGGGCCCATTCTTCGACTATCTCATAATAATAATAATAATGATAATAATAATAATAATAATAATAATAATAATAATAATAATAATAATAATAATAATAATAATAATAATAATAATAATGATAATAATAATAATTGTTACATTTATCATTAAACTCTCATTACCCCTCTAGCACATGATGTACAAAACAAGCTATCTGTCTCTGTAAATCACAATTATATCAACTAGGTCGAATCTTTCTATATCATGTTTGTATGTAATATGTCAGGCACTTTGAACTACTGTATGAGTGTTTTTAATACAATTAACATTTCTGTGACATTTTTTTATTATTTTCAAATATTGAGACTATCTTGTATGTTTCGCGTGTTTTATTCAATAAACATATCATAACGTGTAACCATAAGAATTCATCATTTAGCTATATCAGATAAGGGGTAACGTGAGCAGCGCAGGGGTAACTTGAAATCGCGTTCAGGCTACCCCCTGGGTAATGTAAAATCGATTTAAGATTACCGGGGGGTAACTTGAAATGGGGGATAGCCTGAAGCCTTTACACCGGTTCGCGGACCACCACTTTAAGAACCGCTGGTCTAGACAGCCTTGACAGGACCACTAGGAGCTAGATATCGACCCAACTTTGACAGACAGCGATAAAGACGTGAGTATATTGGCAAAAAACTTATGAAAGAGGCCTCTGTAGAGATAACAAGTGGCTCGAGTTTCTTCTGCCTCAGCAGCCTAACTTCATTTGAAAATAATTAGTCCTATGAGGAGCAGTTCTATAATTTATAGTTTCTACTTCTTTGAGCCTCTTATATTTTCTCTGAGAATGCAGGTGCTATCAATAATTCAGTACAATAAAGTGCAAGATTATCTACTACAAGAAAGCTGACCAAGTGAGTAGATTTCCCAGATGGTCACACCATACGCCCAGACGTCAGACTTTTGTGTGTATACGGCTTTGCCCTTTCCAACCGACTCCAAAGTCTCCGGAGCCAACCACTTCAATGGCACTGCCACCTGTAACCAACAACATCATCATAATCATCAGTTCCTGAAGACAGCCATTTGGCGGCGATGGGTACTAATAAAATGATCGTCATTGCCCTTGGTCATTTGTCAAGTTCTTTTCACCCTTTGTGTTAGTCCTAGTGATGTTATGTCCTCGCTTGTTTTATCTATCCAGCTTAGTCTTGGTCTGTCTTTGTTTCTTTTTCCTTAGAATCTTACATTTATTGCATTGTGTGGGATTCGGTCAACTGGCATTCTCTCTACATGTCCAGACCATCGGAGTCTTCGTTGAACGACTTTGTCTAGCAGAGTTGTTTGCGTATACCTAATGATCATCTTATGTAATTTTTTTCTTATAGTCTGTATTCTTGAAATCCCTGCGATCTTCTGCAACCAACTCATTTCTGCTGTAAGAATTCTCTCATTTGTTTTCGCATTGCCCTGTTATCTGATCCGTATATTTTTTGTCTTGGTTTTCTTTGTTGTTGTCTCTCTGCTGTAAATAACAAACGCTTAAAATTGCATCACTGCTTTCATTAGCCATTAAGATGACACATTGCTTCGGTCGTTGCGTAAGAATTCACAGCAATTCATGCATTTACCCTCCAACAGCGGGACGCTGTGGTGCAGCGGTATGTTCTGTGCCTTGTAACCGGAGGGTCGCAGGTTCGAATCGACCTCAAGCCACTGCGTAGCGACCTTGGACAAGTTGCTCACCCACAATTGTCTGTGAGGAAGGAAACGGGAAACCACCTCAATCATCTCATCCCCGGGTGGCATAAAGCCAATGAACCTGCGTTCGGGCAGAGAACTCATCATCATCACCTTCAACAAGGACTTTACGTAGTGAGAAGTACAAGCAGTCAAACATTAATATTCTTACATTTGCTGTATATTCTTCCCTTTGCTGTATCCAACTTAAGCCTAGTACGGTATTTTGAGAGTTAAACGTAATCACTGGTCCAGAAACCCGTTAAATTTACGCTAATGACTTATAATTTCAGAAAGCATCAGAAGCTCTTATTGTAGGCCCTGCGATAAGATATGCTGTGTTCATAACACGAGAAATATAATAATCAGGCTATAGATTACATTCGCAGTGGATTCCTCAGCTTGGTCTTCGGTTCCGCTGTCGTTGAATGATCCGAAGCCGATCAGTTTAGCCACAAAGTCGTTCATGCCTTCCTTCTTCAGCAGAACGTTCCTCACCGCAAGTCGACGATGAAGTATCTACAAAATATTCTTAACGTTATTAGGGCCTACTCTAGCTATGTTGAATTCTAGCTCGCTTAAAAATATACATTTTATAGCATTTCGTACATACATATATATTTGCCTAAATTATTAAAATACAAATACAAAATATATAACACAAATAGGTAATACATCCGTTTATTTTCCAGCACGCATTCGTGTCGCATTACACATTGCCATTTGCCTCGCACTAATGCAGATTACTTACTTACATAAACACTTTTCCTGTAACTTATATTACCCCAACTTAAAAACTTGTTACATTTGCTTATGTTATATTGTGACTAGGGCCTATACGTTTCTTACGTTCTTAGAATGAAGAAACTCCATTCCACTGGCAATATTCATTGTGAAGTTGAGCATATTCTCCAAGGCGTCGGCCGTCACTTTTCCAACATTGCTGAGCCACTCCTTCAGGGTGAGGTCACAAAATTCAAGCAGCATAATCGGTCCTGTAGAAATAATGACAGCTTTGATTTAAAACGTCTTAACGACAAATTATGACATTTACATGTATGTTTGCATGCATGTAGTTGACATAGATTGCATTTTGTTTCGAAGCTACAATTCGTCATAAAAGTTAACAGTGATTGTATTAAATTTAAACTGATGTCTTACCTTCGTCAATGACACCAACGAGCCTGACGATGTTGTCATGGGGAGGAACACGGTTTCCATGGAAAGCAATCTTAGCCCTGATCAAAGCCTTGTCAGCGTCACTTGCGCCAGCTTAAAAGACAACAAAGAACGTATTTAGAATTTATTACAAAAAGGCAGGAATTTAACAGGGATAATCTTTAACTGAAAACCCAGTTAAAATAACTTTAGGCGTTAGAAATAGAGTAAACACTGAAGCTAACGCCTCAGTTCCAGATGGTCTTGTTATGAATTCTACACGCAAGGTAATTGTGGATAAGGCGCATTCGGATTGCCTGTTAGAACCAGAGGCGATATTTATTTTCACGCGCACATGGATCGATATTGAATTAAAATCAACAGTTCCTGTTCCTTTGAGCTCTACTAAACCTATTTTTTTTCTAGCTATAATAAGACGCACATGTTCAAATTCCGTGCACAGCCATGTCAATAACTCTGAAGTCCTCTTTACAAATGTCCGGATACACACATACACATATACATACATATATGCATACATACGAGTCATTTGTGTCTTCAATTACAATATATAGTTACTTTGAAAGTGTCGTTAGCAAAAACTATGAAGAAAATTAGAAAACCATTTAATTTTTGGATGACAATCTAAGCTCAACCAATTTGTCTTGACTTTAAACATATAACCCATAGTGCTGACATTGAAATATTTCTAGACATAATAACGATTGTAGTACCGGTATTAAAATGTTACCTGGAAGATATTTAGCAGCCACGGTCTTGGTTTCTCCACCCTTTTTCAAGTAAGCCTTCTTGACGGTTGCGAATCTGCCTTCTGCCAATGCCTCTGTCATTTCAACCTGGTCACGATTGACTCGCCATCCACCTGGATCACTTCCGTCGACATAGATGTCATCATCTTCTTCGTCAACCTTGCCACGCCTTGATTTGGCTCTCTAATTCACATACGCGTTTATGCATACAAAACTATTATTCTACGTATAATAATCAGATCACAACTAATATTCCAGTGATATAGTACAGGAAGGTAGCATACAGGAAGTGTTGATTTAAATTTCTTGTCGTGTTTAGGCCTAAAGGTGTCTTTTCAACAGTTAAATTGCCATATTTGTCTGATTTTTTCCTGGATAACTCTGTACATTTTCACTGCGTATGTGAGTTTTCATTAGTCATTTATTGTTTTGTATAGATTTTTGTGCTGTGCTGTGGTCATCTATCCTGAATGAAACTTGGTATTGTAGTTTGTTTATTTTGTTAGGTCGTATCTACCACAGCATTGGTTCGTTTTACCTATTCCAGCTTGCAGGGTATTTGAAGTGTGACAGCCTCTTTCTTTACTGCGCTGGCAAAACTTATCGACTACCGTCCCTCTTTGGAACTGATTTTTCAGTCATGTTTTTTTTAATAAGTGATTTCCTTCCGTTCTGAAATAATTATCATGAGTACCTTCAACATTTATTTGAAAGTATCCAATCAGTTGTCTTCAGCTTTTTGAAGTTTTTCGTTCGACTCCATTTAAAAATTCCTTCTTCTTAATTTTTCACCTCCTTCCTTACAATACTTTCATCTAACCAAACTGCTGCAAAGGTTCACCAACTTCTTTTTTTCCAGACAGTTCGACTTAACTGCATTTCCATACCTCGTCTTACAGTGCCTTTTTTGTTTTGAATCCAACCGTATAATCAATATCTTAACTCGCGAAGCTTACTCTGTTTTTCCAATGCTATAGTTCGTATTCAAATGAAGGAATCTTCTTACGAATCTTACGAATCTAGTTATGAACCATCTTAACTTTGATTTTTTAAATATAAAATTCTTCAACCGGTAGTTAAAAATTGTTTGAAAATTCGTATTTATTCCAATTCACAGATATTCATTGTCAGTTTGGTTCAAAATTGGTAAGCTACTTATCCCAAAACACGCTCCAACAGTATGTGTAAAAAGTGATTATTGTTCGTCTGGTCACTTAATTACTTTGTTGAGATTTGACGTACAACAGTGAAAGGTCGGTTTCTTTCAAATGGGGCTTATATCTTATAAAACTTTAATCTGGCTAAAAACAGTAGGCCTGAAAGCAGTTCACAGCCCTTGACATTAATTGTTCAACCTGGTCATCGGATTGCCTTTATCTGCTTGTTGCCACATGCTAGAACTTTTCTGGAACTCATTTCCTGAATCTGTGCGTTTTGCTCAGCCTCATGAGTCATTTTGGTCTCGTTTTAAATTAAGGTTCGTCTTTTCAGTTGGTTAACCTACGGTAAGATGCCTTTCTGTTTCAGTGGACTGATTTTATGCGATATTTCTGGACTCTTGGTAGAGATCTGACCCGTCTCGGCGCCTCATACGGCTCTGCTGGCCGGTCGTTTGACTGACTGCTCTCATTCCTTGACGGAGGGACGATGAGCGTCGAGATTGACTCAGACATGTCAGCCTGGATCCGGGTTCTGTGCGATGCATCTCAGAAATCAGTATTATGCCCGCACCTCTACATCCTGTACAACGCAGACCTGACCAAGATCATCACGGGCCTTGGTGCGTTGGTTCATCATTACACTGACAAAGTGCAGATTTAGGCGACCCGCCACCCCTCTATTGCCTTTCGCGGATTCTGGAGGAATTTTGTGGCAGTGAAAACAATCAATTTTAAATAGGGGGGCCTATACGGGTTGGCTATCATATTTTAACTTTAACGTGTTACTTACATAAATAACGCGTCCATCCGACGAATGGACTTTATCGGTCTTTGTAATTCTCTGTCGCACACTAGAGGCGAAGGTTCGAACCCTGTCTGGAACGGGATGTTTGTCCTGTTTCCATCTCAGAACCATGAAGATCAGGAGTACGATCAATACAATCAAAACCAACGACCCTGGGTTCAATGACAAACAGGAAAATCCGTAATATGTATGTCATTATACAGTAAAGATTTCAAAATGACAGCAACCGTATTTAAGTAATATAATGTATACGGTCGCGTGTTCATAGGCGTAGACTCTGGGGGAGGAGGGAGCAGCCGGGGCACGTGCCCCCTCCCCCAATAATTGAGATGTGCTGTACATCAAATTCAGCAAGTGTAGAATAAATAACCAAATCCCCCCAATATTTTGGACAAGTTTACGCCCTTGCTCCAACCTCTATCAAATTCTAGTGCTGTGTGAAAGACACATGCCCAGGATGGTTACACTGAGTCCGTTAGGAAGGCCTGAACCCGCAACCATTTGATCACAGACCAAGTGCAGTAACGATAAACCACTGTGTCGTGCAAAACCAATATTTAGCACGAGTCACCAAAATGTGTTTATTTCGGAAGCATCGACTTTAAAGTGTAGTACCGAAATATTCTACAGAAAAAGACCGCCGTTACTGCCACCTACCGACTGCAATCGCTAGCAAACTTCCAGGTGTAAATAAATCGACTAAAAGTAAGAAACAAAACAAGTTCAGGTCAGTACACCAAACGCTTTCGTGTATGTATGCAAGTACAGATGTATGCATGTAAGCCTTTATGTGGGTATGTGGGTCATTATCCGAAATGTTCCAAATTTTGTCTCCGAAAAACAAAAAAAATTTGTTCCCAAAATTGGTTGCAAGTGTTTTCTTTAGTCATGTACATAGTTAAATTTAACTAATTTGGAATAAATCCACTATATTTTTAATCATAAGTTAATTTTTTTCAGAATTTATAAAGTCAAAACTCCTCTTTTTTCAATAAAGTCCGCCCTTTTTGTGTTATCATATTTAATCACAGGGACCTGAAATATTCCTCTAATGCTTATAAAATGCCAATTTCTTAAAAGTAGATGATACCAGCATTAAGTAGGAAGACAATAGGCCTTTCCTTGTGTCAAAAAATTAAGACATTTTTCGAAATTATTTTTAAAAAGAAATATTATTTTCAGCTACAGAAAAAAATCTGTGCAGCATTAGCTATAACTGTATGTTATATGCATTAGATACAAGTTGAACAACATTTTAAGAGTTGCTAGTAAATTCTAATTACTTGCAATTTATTTTTATATCAAATAATTCACAAAAAATACATGTAATTCACTCTTAGCAATGCATTATTACCATCCATGACAAAATGGGACTGTCATGAGAAAATAGCACAAATCTGAAGTATACGGATGGTAATGATGAAAAACAACCGCGGATGGTAATGACATGATGATAAAATTTATAACAGCCGTCAAACATTTTCACGTGAATTACTCCATCAGGTAAGTAATTTCAATCAGTTCAACAAAAGCGGAAAATAAAATAAGTTATCAATGTTGTAATCTACCTAAACCAGGAAATACAACACTATAGATGGTAATGAAACAGAAATTTACTTTTCTTCTAATGTGGAACGCACAAACTTAAATTAAAAATAAAACATTATGAATTTCAACACAAATCTGTGTGATTCCATTAATAGTTGACAATATCTTGTTCCTGATGTCTTTCTTTTAGTAAGTAAGCACGTTCTCTAAAAGTTATAGGCTTCCCAATAATTGAGATGGCTATGATGCTTATTTCTATGGACAAGTGTAAATAGGCCTAAAAAGAAATAAATATTAAAAAAATGAGTCTAAATGTTTAATTATTGCATATGCTAGCTACTAATTAATCAAATAATATACCTTTGTTACAGGTTGTAATGGAATAAATTTGCGTAAAAGTTGAATTCAATGCATTGTACACCGTCTCGGACAGAGGATGGAAATGATATTTTGTATACATTTAGTATTTTTTTCTAAATTTCCAAAATCTAGCAGCTACAGCAATTATGGGAAATGCTAATCTGCTCATTCTTTGAAGGACAGGCAAAAAAATTTGAAGAAATTATCGAAAAAACTATAAAAACCAGCATGGGACATAAATTCTGCACTTTTCGGATAATGACCCATGTATGTATGAATATGTGTATGTATGTATGTGTGTATGTATGCATGTATGTATGTATGTATGATGTATGCATGGGTGTGTGTATGTGTGTATGGTATGTATGTATGTATGTGTATGTAACTATGCATGTATGTGTGTATGTTTTGTATGTATGTATGTGCCTACGTATGAATAACTGCATTGTTGTAGCACCTTTTGAAGATATAAGCCGATGAAATATAGTTTGTTTAGCAGGCAGATATGATGATTATAGTCACTTCAAGATAGTTTTTTAAATGTTAACTTCCTGACAGATTTGTTATTTATAAGACAACCACGATGCAAAAGAGGAAATAACAACACGGAAAACAAGACCAGCCAAGCGAACACTAAGCAAAAAGTGGAGGAGAGAAGAAAGTGATGACGATGATGACGATGATGATGATGATGATGATGATGCTGAAGGTGATGATGATGATGAGGAGAAGGAGGAGGAGGAGGAGGAGGAGGAGGAGGAGGAGGAAGAGGAAAAGAAATGAGATTAGGAAGGAGAATGAGAAGAAGAGAAATAAGAAGATGATGATAATGACGACGACAATGATGATGATGAGTAGAAGAAGGACGAGGACAAGAATAAGAAGAATAACGAGAACAATAAAAATAAGAATAGGAAGAACTCCTTAAGCTAATCCAAAGAGGTAGCCACACTGGGAATTGCTAGCAACTGTATTTTAGCATTGGCAGAGGAGTGGTTGCGGTTAGTCCTTTCCACGGTGCATGCGTTCTTGGCATTCACGGTGTACAGCTGAATCGCTACATGGCATTATACAAACTTTAATTCGAAATATCTCTGTGCTATGGCCCGACGATTACCATCGACACTACCACGTTGTCGAAAACGACACAACAAAGCAATGTATGCATAGGCTGTCCCGTCGTTAAATAAAAACTCTAAATCAAAGTAAACTGGTCGAACTCATTCTTACCAGGTCGACATAGTGGTGGGCCTTTTGGAAATACGATCTATTATCAACAAACAATTAATAAACATCAATGTTATTGGAATTGAGTGAACAACGGCCTAATGTACAGAAACTGACACTAAAATTAGGGCCTATTTACTGAAGAATTGATTTTTAGCTAGATAAGCCTATATCAGTAAAAGAATTGTCAATTGCAAAATGTCATCATACTAGGCCTATAATAGTATGGCACACACTCAGTCTATGCCATTTAGCATCTACTGAATGTGTGTAAGAATGTACATTATTATCGACTGACGATCTGTTGCGACTGTTTGCTTACAGGGGACAGACCGATGACTGTGAAAATAATTGTTAATGTGAATTCGTGAAATTGAGCGCTTGATAAATCGAATGAAGCGAGGAGGATTTACAGCAGTACCCGATCTTACGGCAAACCAGTTGGCCGAAACTGCTGATGCGTGCCTCTTTCAGGCAGTAGCAGAGAACGAGAATCATGTACTTCGGCACTCATTCCCATGGTGTGAGAATTGTAAAAACAAGACTGGGGTTAGATTTTTGATCCATGTGGAGTAGCATATTTTATTTGTATTTTACTAACTGAGTCAGCGAAATTTGAAAGCAGCAGATTTCAGCGCAGCAACGCTAGCAGTTTTGCAAGTCAAACTCCAATCCAAATCAATTCCTTTGTTGAGAAAATTCAAAAATGCTTACATGATACACCATGGAAATTTCTTCACTCTGTCAGAGATTCAGAGTCAAATAATGCTAAATCAAACCAGCACAACTGAGGGGTTGAAAACGATCCCCGGGATGTGCAATGAAGACTGTGTGGGTCCTAAGACAGACTATGGGGTTGAACCCAACCTCCTACAATTCTCATCCTGCTTATCCTCTCTTCATAATCATCACACCATCTTCGTAACAGAATGCACAAATTCACTTTACCAAAAAAGGCAACAGCTATATCTCCCGTATTCTCTATAAGAACTGTTACTAATAGAGCAAACTCTTTCTCTTATAATGTACCAAGTTGCGGCATGTCAGCTTGTTTTCCTTAACAAATAAATATTGCGTTGTATTGTATAGTAAGTGTTGCTCATGTCCTGCTGCTGATGTCTTCGTCAAATCGAAACTTGGAAACCGCGATTTAAACAACAAGCAAAATATTAAGTGAAGGAAGTCGCTAGCAGTCGATAGCTTAGCGACTGGTTTCGACTTGAGGGCTTAGCGGTGGCGCCTGGGACTATCTAGGTTCACAGTTCCAGAAAATCATCGACTGATGCGCTGAAACAAGATACTGACACGATGCTAAACGAATAATGAAAAACAGATATAATATTTTAAAAATAAACCTTACCACGAAGACTTAGTTTAAAGGCAAAAACCTATCATTATTTCCGAAAAGGTACTATTGCTACTGAAACAAATAATGATAAAATTTTATTATTATCATGCAGGATAATATTTATTCGATATATAGCATATATATTTTTTCTAATTCCCTTATCATTTAATCATTACATGCCAGATCAGTGACTTACTGCGACAGGTCTTGGCGCTTTAACAGACTGATCTGCTTGATTCACTACCACATAATGCATCTCCATCTTTGAGTCAGCTTTGTAGAACTGGTCGATTTTGCAGTGATCAATTTCTACCAGGATGGTCCTCGCGAAGCAAACTCCACCTCGAATGCAGTAACAATCAGTGCTTTTGTCACAAACACCCTACAAACATTTGACTGAAATGTTAATACGATTATCAATAGTAATCCTGCATTAATCCAACAGTTTTCTTCGTTTTCGCACATCGCACCGAAAGAATATATGTGCACACATAGAATTATCATTCCCAAGCCTCAAAACAACAGGGTCTCTGAAAACACGGGTGTCTGCTGTAGGCTGTTGACGACGCTGTCTGAAAATTCTGTCTGCTAGATGCAAGGCAGGAATGCGATCATCGTTTTTGAATATTATAGTCTTTCATTCTATCAGCTTTGTAACTTTTGCAGACACGTCACGTTCGCTGTCAAAATCACCATTCTATTTCCACAGGAACTTCAGTGCAATTAAAACCAAACATACACTTCCCTTTCATAGCACTGTGTAGTGAAATATTGTCAATGACAATGATGTCATTTTTTATTATATGATTTGGTTATGTAGTTTGTTCGTCTGAACATTTATTTCAACCTTTAATTAAACTATATCAATATTTTAGACCAGAATGCAAAGAGAATGCAAGGATATAGGTAACTAGACGACCACGCCTGTCATAAAATTAGACATAGGCCTATAGAGAGAGGGAGACGCGAATGACGAACAATAGGTCCACTGATGGAAGAGCGCCCGAGGTAGAGAAGGATAACTGACAGATGGACACTTGCGAAAACTTGTCCAAAAAAAATTGGGGGGGGGGGAGATTTGGTTATTCATTCTACACTTGTTGCATTCGGTGTACAGAAGGCTCAGATAGCCTATCATGAGATGGATTGGAACCTCTTTGCCAAGTACATTGAAAAAAGCCAATCCGATCATTGGAGTTCTGGAACAAAATATGTACAGGGTGGCTCAATAAAAAATGTCAAACCGGACCAAATGCAATTTCTCGACAACCGATAGAGATTTTTAAACCAAAATTTCAGGATGTACAGGGAAACGATTTTCTAACAATCCTTGAAAATTTAACTGGAAAAGTTTCATTGCTTCAAAAATTAGAGCTGTTTAAATATTCTTTTCCGAATTTTCAAACTTACGTAGAAAAATGGACTGTCACTTGTAATTTTCAATGTCAAACAAAATCACCTTTCATTACGAAATCATAAATCTGTTAAGCAGTTTATCTGAAAGCATGTTTGAAATGTCCACCCCCAGCTTTCACGAGAGCTCGAAATCTTTTGTGAAGCTCATTATGGCCTTGTTGATTGAGTCCTGCGACAGCTGATCCCATATTAAGTTCATGACTTTCTTCAGCTCATCAGTGTTCTTCGGCTTGGGATAAAAAAAATTTGTAGCGCTCAAGCAGAGATTCCCAGACGCGATAATCAAGAGGGTTAAGGTCTGGCGAGTTTGGTGGCCATTCATATTTACCATTGAATTAAATGCAGTTGGTGGCAATACAATATTGAGCCAACTTTGCCTAGTGAGCAGGAATTTCGTCCTGCTGGAAAATGAAACCAGACGGTAGAATAGACTTCAATGAGCCTGGGTAACAGAATTCCAACATTTGCTTTAGTTTTGTCTGGTATGAAGTGTAGTCTTCTCTTCACGCTGAAACACACGTCAGCAGAAACCATGACGCGTAATGAAAACTGATGTTATTTGTCATTGAAAATTACAGGTGACTGGCCATTTTTCTGCATAGTTCTGAAAATACCGAATAGAATATTTAAATAGCTGTAATTTTTGAGGCAATGAAAATTTTCCAGTTAAATTCTTCAGGATTATTAGCAAATCTTTTTAACTTTTGAAATTTTCGCTTAAAAATTTCTATCCGTTGTCGAGAAATTGCATTTTTTCCGGTGGGACTTTTTTATTGAGCCAACCTGTACATATTTTATTCCAGAAATTCAATTTTGACTGGGCACTGTGCTTAGCTCGACAGCTCCGATTTGCATTGTGAATTTCTTATAGTATTTTAGAGCTTTGTCTCTGTTTTTCTGTTTTTGAAGAAGTTTGTCTTTATTGAAACATAATATTTTAATATTTCAAGAAATTCTCCTCTCGATTTTGGGGGACATTCCCCCATTTCAATTATTGGGAAGGCACGTGTCCAGGCTCTCCCCCCAGGGTCTACGCTTATGCAGATGGAGGTAAAAGAAGAGAGAGGGAATGAAAGAGATTAACAGAGGAGTAAGTGAACGAGAAGGTTTTCGCTAACTTACGGTCAAGCGGGCAACATCGGAGAGTGGACAATATAGTGCATCAGTGCATCTCGTGAACTGATTGATCACGCACAGTCTTTGACCGAAGCGAATCACAGAAGTTCTCTAAGTTATGTTATGCAGTGGCTGTTGCGAATACGCTGGACATGTTTCATTAATACAAGAAATACCTACAGATGTCTCGGTTTCTTCGCACGATAACGACACCCACGCGCTAAGGAAGGCCTCTTAGTCCCCTACAGATTCAGCAAGCCGAACTTAGCACTGCTCGCCACCAAATCACTGGAAGTTCTCGCCGTTGTCAAATCTAGTTGTCGTCTTTTGTTCCAGCACTAGTCTACGTCCTTCAGTAAGAATTCTCAGATTGAGGGCAGAAACTAAAGAGAAGCTCACATGCGATTACTGAAATGTGAAGTAATGTAGTGCTATGAAATGTAGTGTGTGTAGGCCTAATGCAATAAATGTAATGTAACAAGAACAATGTGATAACGCATAAAATTCTTATAGTTAGAATGCGCAAGGGTGCATGAGGGTTTACACACGGTTCAAGTAATTCAATGTAATGCGTTACTATGCAATGCAAAAAAGAGAACACGGCATATGCAGCAATGCAATACTGTATAATGTAATGTCGTATTAAATGGACATTCCACCGCATTATTGTCGTGCGCAGCATATGGAAAACTTACTAGAGCTCTTTTCCGCCTGCTTCCACCTGGAATCAGTTGTGTGGCCGAAACAGTTCCACTGGTAAAGTTAGCCACTAGTTTTGTAGCTATCCAGTAATTGATTTCTTTAATGCCACACTCCAGGTCTTCTACTTTGATTTGAATACTGAAATGTTAAAAAAAACTAGAATCAGACCCAACCCCAACAAATATTCTTATGGGATCTTTACCCATAAAAGCGGTAATCTGAAGAACGAGTAGACTGGAAAGACAACACTTAAACTAGTGCTCAATATCGCTGTCTATTGGTGATACTGTAATTAGTAACTTCTATCGCGCCAGTGACTAATGCAAGAGGCATCAATGTACAGCGCACAAAAATCAAGCTGTAATCAAATCAGTATTCCGAACATCAGTCTGCAAATAATATAGAAGCAGAAAGACCAATAATGCTGGAAATTTTAGATTAACTACAAAACAAATGTACTTAAAGCTGATTGAATTTGGACTTCCTGCCTTTGACCTTGAAACTGAAGAAGTTTGACTAAGCTAGTGCTATGAATGTTGGTTTCTACGTGATTATATACAATGGAAAATCACCTGCTTGCGTATGGATCGTTGGTGTTTACTAGCATCTCCGCCGTGTAAATATTAGGCGGAGAATTGTCGATGCCGATCTGGATTTGATCTTCAAGAGAATTTCCGACAACATCAAAAGCCTCTATCCAGATGACGATCGTGTCATTCGATGTAAGTGTCGGCACCATTAACGTCGCTGTAAACTTTGTGTGGCCAAAGAAGGTCCATGTTGATTGTTGCAGCTCATCACTGTTTGAGATGTTGCTTTCTACTATGCCTCTTGGATCCAGATATTTTCCACCCTGTTGGTCTACTGTGAAGGCCAGCTTATATCCTACAGTTCCGTTGACATGCTTTACTTCATGAATAGTTCTTCTTTCGTCAGTATCAAGTAAGTCGTCATCGAATATGTCGTCAATAGGACGGACGCGGTACAGCAAACCTTCACTTAGGTGTTTCTTGTTGGTATATCGGCCCTTCCAGTTCAGTGTTAGTCTTGAGAAGCCGTCATTCCAGATCCATTGGTTAGTCGTTATCCATCCGTATCCATATCTAGAATTCTCTGACGCTTTGTTGAGCCTCAGCGGTTCGTTGTTCAATCTCAGCGGTTCGTTGGTCTTTGTCATACCCTTCTGATCGTCAAAGAGAACAATTTTTCTTGCGGTCGCAGTGTTATTTGCTTTGTCGTAAACCTTGAGCACCAAAGAGAAGACCCCAGGCGAAGGAAGCGTGTACTGAAAGCTGTTGACTCCACTCTCGCAAAACGTATAAGTTCGATGCTGCGAAGGCTCTAGTATATCATTTGCCTTCAGCAGCTGATATACGTCCACGCAATATCTGTCAATGCCCGACTGCCAGTCATACCAGTTAGTGAAATTACCTTCGATGACACGATTCTAAAAGCATAAACAATTTTCGTTGCACGTGACTGTGTCAGATTGGCCAAGGTCAACTCTCTAAGTATTCATTATATGAATACTTCTGAGTGGTTCCTAAAGGATGATATATTATATCGCCCTTATATCGCCCTTTAGGAACCATTCAGAAGCTGTGTAGCAGGGCAATCTAATGTTTCTCAAAATTTGCAACAGAGTTAAGCTGAAAATGTTTCTTATGCAATATGCATCTATCTATGCGATTGAAATTACTTGCAGATTATTTCATCTCCTAACGACCGATTTCAACACAGGAGAGACAGAAAGAGAGAGAGAACAAGAGAAAAAGAGAGATAGTGATAGAGGGAGAGAGGTAGAGAGAGAGGAGGAAGAGAGAAAGAGAGAGCCAGTGGTGTGTGGCTATTACCGTGAAGCCTATTGTGCTGTGTAAAATGCATATACCTGCATCGTGGTTGTGACGGCCAAGGGTGCCAAAAAAGGTAATGCCCCCTGGAATATGGAGAGGGGCAGAAGCACCTCAGAAAACATTTTGGGGTAAATTTTAGTTGTTGATTGTGCCAAAACAAAGCTAGGGTAGTAATTCAAGTAAGTCATTCATTCACCTAAATATCACAAGTGAAGAGGTGATGGTGATACAGACCTGAAACCAGGACCGAAGAGTAAAAAGGTCATGATGAATTTCAGAGACTTAAAACTGTGATCACTTCCTTGGTGGTGGCTGTTTTATTAGTTTTTAAATTTTATTTCTCTCAGGTGTCAGTTATAATTTTTGGTCTTTTCTCATAGGCATGGGCGTCTACACCATGGAAACCTTAGTGCAAATGCTCCATCCAAGAAATGGGGGGAGATCTGTCAGTGTGTGTGTGCCATCATTAACGGAGGGAGTGGGAAGGGAGGACGGGAGGGGAAGTTGCTCCAATGACTTCGGGGGGGATAGACGTCAGTGCTCATAGGCACCCTATTAAGTAGGATCCCGGTTACATGTTAGCTCAGGACATACTCTTTATTGATTAGGCCTAATCAATCCCAATCGCCAATCGCCTTCATAGCAGTTTTTGTTTGGCTCTATTAAAATGATTGTATTAAATTATTGAATAAACATAGCAATATAAGAGAATACCTTATGGAAGTAACATAACAGTTCATATAATATGAAATCAAGCCATACAACTCCTCAACACACCATATTACTTCATACGGTCAACTGTAATCTATATATTTGTATACTACACCTACCTTTCAAAAGTCTAAAAAAGCGTACCTAATTTATCCAAAGAGATAACCCTAACATTGCATTACATAACATCTCGGCGCACAACACAGCACACCGAACACCGATAAATTATTTTACATTAGTTTACACTAAAAAACGATTGATGAGAGTTGACAGAATGTGTGATACCTTAACGGCATCGTTCTTCAGAGTAATTGCCGGGTCTTTGCAGTTTGTCTTTCGACAATGCCACGGTGGAGTTGAATCCACCTTGAAAAGCACAAGTCTTGTCGTTTCAAGGTTGCTAGTTATTGGCTCGTCACTCCTGTCCTTTGGTTTCTTAAATCCACCCAGCTTAGCAGAAATCGCGACTTTGATTCTGAAGAGCATACACATGTGATGATCGTGCATCCATATTGTCTGTCTGTCCTTTGGTCTGTTGTTCTGTGGGTCTGTCTGTCTGCATCAGCATTGACTGTCTATGTGGCACATTATTTATGGCCAATCGACTGGCTTAAAGCTATCTATTATAGCACGTGTTCTTTCTATAGCCCATTTTTATTTAACTATAATTATAACAAGGGTCAGCGCCTTTATGAGCATACTGTACAACTTGACGCGGGGAACTTTAAGTACATGTAAGTGTAAATCGCAGCTGCGCGTTAAGGGAGTAGCAATCTAATTGAAATTATATATGTATATGTGTATCTATATAAATAAAGCGAGAATTCTGTGTGTCTGTCTCTCTGTCTGTCTGTTTGACCGGGCTTAACTTCTACAATTTTGCACCTTTTCACTCGAAACCTTCACTGCTGTGTCGGCCTCGGCTTCGGACACCCAGTGGAGGGGTTCGCTTACCCCCTTTTCACCGCTAACATGGTGAAAATACCCCAAAACTCTACCCAACCTACCGTCCCTGACGACCTAGCGCGAAGCGCTTCTATTTATGGCGCCGGTATTCCCCAACGTCATTAATAATGCGCATTTAACGACAAGCGGTTCTATTTATGGCGCGGGTATTCCCCAACGTCATTAATAATGCAAATAAAGACGTTGTTTACTTTCGCACAAAATTTAATTACGATCGAATCGAACTATATTCATCGTTTTACAGCAAAATTGTATGTTCAAAGACTCTGCTTTACTAAGGGCAGTGAGGGCTAGATTTCTGGCGTTTTCCTGAACCCGCCAACGCCGGCTTCACCCTCTTTGACTGCGAAGCAGTCAGTCCACGGGAGACTGCGAAGCAGTCGTCGCCAGAGGGCGACTGCGAAGCAGTCAGTCCACGCCTAGACTGCAAAGCAGTCTCCCCCACAGGTCGCCTAAATTTCTTCCTTATTCGCTACACGCATTTAAACATATACCTAAATTTGTTGCTTATTCGCTACAGGGATTGAAACTTATAACCCCGGGCAACGCCGGGTAAACCTGCTAGTGTATAATATAGGGTGATTCAAGTTCTGTATGAAAAAAATAAAAGTAAACAATTACGGGAGGCTCTTTACTTTTTGAGTTCCTTTTAGTCCATAGAGCAAAACTGTGAAACATGGCCGAAATTGGTTTGGATTTAGGACTGCCTCAAGGAGCTCAAATATTTATTCGGAATATAAATTTTATTCGATTTAATATTTTTATTATAAAGTATTTTAAATTACTCAGTAATACTTACTTACTTATTTCTTAATAAAGAACTTAAAAGAACATAAAATATTACTATAATTTATTTTAAAGAAGGAAAATATTGGAACTACTTTTTAGCATTTTTTTAATAAATGAAGGAAATAATAATTATTATGGCTGAAACCAGGTCAAAGACTTCCATTCATCTTATTGGAGAACCTCAGGAAACGTTCTGAGGTAGGGTACTGCCTACAAGCTTTGATGCTTCAAAAGTTTATTTTATTCATCACAAGAAAGAAAAACTTTCTCAGAGAGATGCAGTGAAAAATGTAGTTCGAGGTAAGCGAAATCTGGGCTAAAGCTAGGATTCCAATTGCAGAAGAAAGAAACATTGTTCGCAAGCTAGTTGCATTACTAGCCAGATATAGAAGTATCTTATGTATCAAGAATCGTGGGGAAACGTCACAGCAAGCTAAAGAAGATGATTTTGTTAAATCAATTAATATTCTCTTTGATATTGCTCATCATGATGCCATGAGTATAATTGAAATTGAAGAGACAGACCATTTCTTGTGGATAAGTGATCAGAAAGAAAATGTCCCATGGCATGCGAATTTGACCAAGAAAGAAGAAAATAAAACTTGAAATCACTAAAGAGAAACTCAAGGCATATAAAAGAGGAAGGCAAACTCAAGGCATATAAAAGAGGCAGCGGAATATCTAGGTCACAATCAATTTATGAAAATGAATAAGCTCACAGTGATTTAGATGCGTACTAATGAGCAGTTTTCAAATTTGTGGAGGAACCCTATGTGAAAACTCCAATTCTATCGACATCTGACTATGAGAGCCAGACAAAATGAGCTAAGTTCAGTTCTTCAAATATCTTTCCACCAAATCTTGCTTCTGCACTGGATCGAACAAATGTCAGCAACAGAAAGGCAGTCACATCTCAGCGGCAGCAAAGAAGTGAACTCATGGCAACGATATAATTCCTGTTCTATATTTACCTCAGATTATATTAAAACGCCTACAGTCATAATTTACAAACTACTTATGAACTATTATTTATGATAATTAGTTGTACTATGTTGCAAGCTGCGATTTTGCCAACTAATTTTTGAGAATAAACGATATTGATTGACTGACTGATTGAACTCAACCTTGACGAAACAAGAAGATCAAAAACAGTTCTTGTTCCAAATTGTAGTTCAGACCATCGGAAGCTATTTCCAAATTAAAACAAAAAGCACTTTTCCTGAATGTAGGCCTAGTCGTAGCCACTAATTTTATCTAGTAAATACAGTAAAGAAATTGGGAACTTATAATTGTATACTTTCTAACGAGTCTCATTTTAATTCATTAGAAACATATTGGCATTTATAGATATTAGCTTCTTAGGCAGTGTTACATTGTTCTTTAAACTTGATTATTAAGTTTTTCAGTAAAATTGGTTGTTCACCGAAATTCGATTTTTTCACAAAACGAGTTAAAGTTAACTAATTTCAAAGTCGTTGAGGCAGTACTAAATATTATCCAAATTCGCTGAAATTTTTTTGGCTTATTTTATTACCAAAAGGAACAGAAAAAAGCAAGAGCACAAAAAATATAAGATTTTTTCATTTTTCTGATTCACCCAAATATACATATATTTCAAGGGTAGGCCTGTACAAGTTTTGAGAAACTTGAGATGTATAAGATTATGTCAGATACGTACACGACTACCCTATGTCTAGACAGGTTTCTATGTCCAGCTATAGATAAGTGTTAACATGTTTAAATATAACCCTTAGTTGTCTGTCGAGTTGAATCGATGCTAGGACTTCAGTGCGTGATGAAAGTTTAGATTTTGCAGCAATTTATAATTCGAAGAACTGTAGGTTTCGTTTTCATGTGACAAATGACGTCGATGCAAATATAAATGAAAGGAAAAGGTATATGAATGATTGTATTTAGACATAGGTTGCGCTGTCTCCCGTCCGAAATTATAATCGAGTTCACGACATATAGCCCTACTTTCATTTATTTGTTTAATCCAGTTAGCCCTTAATTTTAATGACGAGCAACGTCCCTGTATTGAACTAAGTGTTGCTACTTTTTCTAATCTACTTCAAGTTTTAAAAACTAGTTAGAGCCCTATTTGAATAGTGATAATCAGTAATTTATTTTAACATTTTTCGACACTCTGCCATCCAGCTGCGGCACCTATACATTGGGAAACACAAGTTTTATACAATGGGATTAAATTTAACCTACGTGGAATTTTCAGGCAGTTTCACCTTTCCGAATTCTGACCATTTGATCTCCTTGCCCCTGCATCCTAAGTGCTCTTCTGGATCCCTGTAAGCGTCTTTACACACCACTTGACGAGCTACAACAATGAAAACGATCGCGATTTGAATAATTTCGAGTCAAGACTTTTCAACACACGATTCTAGGTGATATATAGTTACAATTTCTCAGTGCAAAACCAAGCTTATTCATCAGCCACCGTCTATGAGAATAATTCTGCAGTAAGTTTCTAGAAGGTCTTGTCAGAGAAACGCTTAGGCGCAATGTTTTGTTTTGACTTGATCAGTGTGATTCTCCTTACAGATTTTATTTTAGTTACAGTTACAGTTATAGTTAATGGTTTTTCATTTTAGTTATAGTTACAGTTATAGTTAATATTATTTTTTAGTTACAGTTATAGTTATCGTTAACGAAATCATTTTGCTTTCGTTAACGAAAACATTTTCGTTACCGTTATCGTTAATGAAAATCACACTGAATTATGAAGACGTGTTACACAATAATTTGCTTAGAGCTTTGACGAATGGGTGCATTCAGCTTCATGAATACACAGCGATCCATATTCACCGACATCCAAGGCGAACATATGAATCATTTTGCTTTCGTTAACGGGTGTATTTTCACGTTCTCACGTTAGTTGATATTGCACTTTTTTATTCGTATTAACGAAAATAGCAATGAATTTTCGTTAGTGTTATTTTCGTTATAGTTATAGTTATAGTTAATGATATTTTTTAGTTATCGTTATAGTTATCGTTAACGAAATCATTTTTTTTCGTTAACGAACATTTCCGTTATCGTTAACGTTAACGAGAATCACACTGGACTTGATAAACATAACCTATGTAAAGTTGTGTATAATTTAAGCTTGAGCACAAAAGCACGCGTTAGAATCGAAGCAGCGCAGTGATGTGATAAGAAAAGCTAAACCCCTTTGAAGTCCGTATCTAGCTCCTTCCCACGTTACACGCAGCTCTAACTTTTCAGATACTTTATTAAACATCTCAACAGAACTGAACAGTGAATCTAAATCTCGATGCTAACGACGCTATTTGTAGTATCCTACATGCCCGTGTTAAGGGTCCCGGGGGCCCTGGAGCACTCTCTCATGTTGTGCCTCTCCGTCCCTTCCCTCCTCCTCCCTTTCTCCTCCACCTCCCTACCTCTCACTCTACTCCCTCCCTTCCACTTCCCTAATTTAGTAATATTCAAATCTGCTCAGACTCCAACAATAAATTCAGCAATAATAGTAAGCACATTAACTAGGCTCAAGCATATTCGCATCATTACAGAGCAACATTATAGACGATAAAATTGCAGTTATGGATGTAAGTTCATCAGCGTTTAATAGTCAGTTGCAGGCAGGGTAGTATGTCCAAAATGGTCTCCATGCGAAGAGCAAAAGTGGAGAAGAAATTGGTACCCTCTCCCCCACTTTTTAGACCAAAGTTACGACCCTGTGTAAGGATTTAAGTTTTGATTCGGTGGAGGTTTGGGTTGAAGGTGAAATTGAAGAAGATCGAGTAAAAGAACAGTGGAAGAAATTGTGTTCTCCAGATGCTTCGATTCTCAAATACCGGATTACACCTCTGTTCAGCATATGATCTAATACGTTTTATTTTAAACACAAAGTTGCTTGCATTCAGTGGCTGTTTGAGACTGTATTAAGCAGTCTTAAATAAACCACAACACGTCGCAACTCTCCAACCACCCAAGGTATTTGCCATTTCCAATTCCACCTCTATCCACGATAGGTAAACAATTTCACTTGAGTGCTGAAGGCCGTCCAAGAAGTCCAACACCAGCCTTGTTCATGGAGCCAATATATGAAAATATTGAAGTGGTGTAAAACATGATACTCCTGTAGTTTCAAATTATATTGGAACAAAGCTATAGGTGCCTGTGAATAAGCTGATTTCCGCGACTTAGATTACGATTACGATTGTGTATAGAGCACATGCTATAAGGCCCCTATTTAACCTTCTTTACTTCGTACATGTATAACATCTATTCACGCAGAAACGGTGCATTTGAAGGACTTATATCGGCATGTTTTTTTACTGAAACGTTTAATCATACGAGGCATTTGCTATAATTTCACAGTTTTAAATGATAAGATGTGAATGTACAATCGTGTTGTACACCCCTGTCCATTTAATATGGTCCACGTGCACCAGAATAGGAGAAATGGTTTTCAGCGTTGCTTGAGTGAGTGCTGAGATACATATCTATCCGAAAATGTTATTAATAAATAGCCAAGTGGCTTACGATTAGGTTCCTCTTGCGCAGTGCTGGATACATTCAGTGTGGCTGTAGCGCGAGAAACGGTTACCCCAAATTTAGCGTCCTCTATGTGTCTGGTATGTGTTGGAAGTACTGGCTTGTACCGATTGCTATATCGAGCTTCCCAATTTGACAATATTCTGGTGAACTGATTTGCTCGAACCCAGATGCGTACGGGCTCGGCTCCTTCGACCGCGCAGTTTGCTCTCGCAACTTCTGTTTCGGGGTTTCCGGAGAAGAGCTGGACACGACACTCAGAGACTTCCGGTGTTTGTTTGACTATCAAATAACAGAAAATCTTTTAAAATGACTAAGCAACTCTACAGCACCTGCGTGCAATGAACTAATTTTGCTAATTCAATCGCTATGCCGAAGGCTTATTGTCGTTTTAATTAAGAATTTAAGTACGAAGAATATTATTTCCGTAAGAACCTCTGAGAGACACGTTACCAATTTTAAATTTTAGTTTGAATACAGACATTGCTGACAGTTGTCTCCGGTAAACTCAGGCGGGCATTTACACGCTCCACTGTCACAAGTGCCCGGATAGCATGACTTCCTGGGAGAAGCACAACCCACTGTAAGATGAAAATAAAAGAGAAGTCAATGTACATAAGTTCGCTTACAAGCATATTTATTCTGTTAGAAATAAATTTACGCCTTACGTAATATTGCAGATGATTTAGTCACCTTCTTCGTTTCTTAAACATCGCAGTCTTAATGGATAAGAATATCTGATTCTACAGTGATTGGAAACGCTATTTTGAAAGTTATTTCTATAGTTCTGCTACTGATATCGAAGATTGCAAGTAGAATAAACTGCTTTGCAGAATACTCCAGCACGATGGGTTTAACCCATTTTAGCCCGCAGTTCCACTTCTGGAACAAGGGGGATAAAATTTCACGGGTTATGTACTTTGAACTTCCCACCGGAAGTAATGGACAGGAAGTGCTTAGCAATAAACAATACATCAATTTTTGGTGAAACTTCATTGAAATTCTTTGTAATTAATCAATTACAATATTTTTACTTTTTACATTAGTTATTTCCTGTTACCATTGGAAATGTCCAGAAGAAGGTAATTATTACAATGTCATTACTTATTTCAAATTTTAATTTCATAACTAATTTCAACGGGAAATACTGTATAGAAACTTGTGTAATACATTGAGATTGTGTAAAAAAAATTATCCTAAGGAATTTAGTAATTTGAACTTTATGTTCCATATGTGGAACTGTGGGAAACAGCAGCACCATGGCTAATTAAAATTTGTATTTTTGCTTTCTGTACTCTATGCAATGAAAACGCTCAATAATGTACATACTAACTGCAAATGGAATAATAGTTATGGAAGGGGACATATGTATCAAGACTTTGTATCCTTCTATTGGCAACTATATAACAGCAGTAATAATGATATGTCCTGTTTATGCACACTGTACAGAAAATATACGGTAAAGGAAGTGTTGGACGCACTTGAAGATGAAGCAGATTTCGGAAGTGCAGACATTTTTATTGATCCTCCTAGAGATGGAGTTGAAAGTGAAGAAGACAGTGGAGACGAAGATGAAGGAGGTAACATGAATAACCTAAGTGGCCCTCAACTCATCAGCACCTGCCAAGGAAGATTGCGAACCAGAAGTAATGAAATCGTTGAAATGGGAGGTGAAGATTTGGCAACTGGTGACGACGAATCTAGTGGTGATCCCTTGGAATGTGACGATGTAAGTGAAGTCGCTGATTCTGCTGCGAAAGCAATCACAACCACAAAACGGAAAACGTTGATTCCACGCAAATGGGTAAAAAAAGACATCCAACCAAACTGGCCGGACTTCAACATTCCAGAAAAATCATTCACAATTCCATTGGATCCAGTGACAACATTTGAATTTTTCTTTGACGATGACATTTGCACCTTTTTGGCTGAGATGACAACACTGTACGGAAGAGAGGTAAAGCATGACCATGCTTTTGAGACGGATGCTGAAGAAATAAGATGTTTCTTGGCCATTCTTCTGTTATCTGGATATGTCGATGTGCCGAGATGGAGAATGTTTTGGGAGGTGGACACTGAAACGTTCAATTCCGCAGTTGCACGTGCAATGCGGCGCAACCGTTTTGACACAATCAAGCGTTATCTTCACTGTTCAGATAACAGCCATCTCCCAGAAAATGACAAATTTGGCAAGATGAGATCTCTCATGACGATGCTGAATGAACGCTATCTGAACTTTGCAAATCTGAAAGAACACGTCTGTGTTGATGAGAGTATGGCGCCATATTACGGTAAACATGGATCGAAACAGTACATCCATGGTAAACCTGTGAAGTTTGGCTTCAAGTTCTGGTGTCTCTGTGACCGGTTCGGCTATCTAATTCAATTTGATCCGTACCAAGGTGCGAGCGGTCCCGCTTTTGACAAGAATATTGTGCTAACTGCAAGAAGAATACGAAAAAGAAGTGTGCGAAGTGCAACATTAATCTCCATGAAAGTTGCTTCCCATACTTTCACAAAACCCACTAGACATGCAAGCTGTGAATTTTTTGCTGTTTAGCTTCACTAGAAACTTCATCAAAACTGAATAAGAAATTATCTTACAACAATGTTCATGTACCTGACATTCCCACAGTTCCACTTCTGGAACAAACATATTTTGTGCAAATTTCTATGGAAAAAATATAATTAAATTTCACAGAATATTTCTCCTCTTCATTTTGTCACTAAAGCAATAGTGTAAAAGAAAAAAAATTCGGAAAAAAAATTCGGGCTAAAACGGGTTAAGCCAGAACGTCTTATCTACGATTTTTTCAAAAATGGAGATTTTGACAGAAATTGAATTGACTAACGTCAATGCAGGTTCTGACAGAAGGTCGTACCTACAAGTCTCCATTAAAGTCTAGTTGGCACGAAGATACACCACATTTTTGGGGTCACATTTATGCCATAATGATGTATGTCCATACATACAGCGTCTATTATTTACAGTGCAACTAGTAATTCTACCAGATGGTTGCATCTTGTCTAAGATACGTCTTTATGGCATAAATGGAATTTCTGAAGGCAAGTAAAATGAACGCTGCATATTGATACTTACTTACTTTGACTGTCGGACAGCTTGTCACTTACTCACTTTCGTAGAAATTGCATATCATTATATAATTTAGGTTATTCTAAAGTTATTAGTCGTTTTATCCTATAATGTTGGAAGTGACTTTGGTGCAAGTTGCACAGAAATTATGAGATTATTCATTAGTTTATTTTGTCTGCTAAAAGGGCGTATCTTGTCAAACTTTTACAAATTTCACCTAATTATCACGTTACGTGTAAACAAAACAATACTTGCTTTAAATCATTTCCAAAAGGATTGTTATTAGTCGGCATTTTGCTAGAAATAATTTTCATTGCCTAAATAAAAAATTGTTAAAACAACTTTTTCTGCAAAAAAATTACTTTCCCTTGATTATCTCGAATGTTAAAAAACTTAGATAAGACGTACTGGCTTAAACCCAGCGAGCAGGTCATTTATTATACTGGCTGTGTTTCAGATTAATTAACACTGAAATGTGCTTGAAGGCTAAACACGAGCGATTCATATTTGCAACGCTGTATTACCACTAATGCATAAATAGTGATTGTACGTTGCATCTGTATGATCGCAATTCCAGGGTAATGCATGTATTTATGCATATGCATGTATCTATGTATGTATGTATGTATGTATGTATGTATGTATGTATGTATGTATGTATGTATGCATGTATGTATGTATGTATGTATGTATGTATGTATGTATGTATGTATGTATGTATATCTAAATGAATGTATGTATGTATCTAAATGAATGTATGTATTCATGTGTGTGCATGTACGTAGTTTGTATATAGCCTACGTATGCATTTCTGTGTGACTATTCATATATGCATGTATGTATGTTTCGCAAATGCAGTACGTACACATAGTCGCATATGTATATATGTTCGTATGCACGTACGTATGTATGTATAAAAAAAACGATTTCTGAGCGCCTGTGTGATTAAACTGATTCCAACGACTTAACTTTACGTGGGCGCTGTAGGAATCTCAATATTACGATGCGTGTGAACAGTTATTTGTTGCCTTTTGAGAAACTCACAAAGGCGCTGAAATGTGCATACAAGCTGATCGTGAAGACCTATGAATTGCGTTATATAAACTTAAGGTATAAATATTTGAATTAAAATCACAGAATAGGCCTAAAATAAATAAATTTCTTCAAATAGCATAGAATAACCTTAGAAATGCCTTAATAAGCGCCATTTGCTAAAGAACAAAGTAACAACCATTAACATTTATCAAAGATAGTCCAAAGCATTATACCAAATTAAAAGACTTAGGTCTGTGTGTCTTTCTATTTATAAGCGTACCTGCTGCACACGTGCTTCCATGTGAAGTTACACATCGACAGCTGTGAGGACTACCTTCCTCGCAAATCTTTCCATTTTCACAAGCCGGCGAACAAATGGCTGTAAGAGAAGACATGATAGACAAAATTCACGATCAGCTTTAGTACATCTCAGCTCTTCTACTTTACCACTTACACCACTGTCTGTGAAGTTATATATGTATGTATACATATATATGCATGTACAGTATGTATGCATATATGTATGTGTATTAATGAATGTGTGTCTATTTGTATGCGTGCATGTATGTTTGCATTTCATGTATGCACTATATATGTGCATATACACCTAGATATGTTGTATATATATATTGTTATTGTAACTGTAATTGAAGACTTATAAAGTGCCACTTCTAGGCGAAATCATTAGAGCTAGTGGGAAATAATGCGATCTTGAAGCGTTTGCGGAAAAGAAAGAGAAGCTGTCGTCGGAGACCAGCAGGTATAGGTCGTTCCACGAGGTATGGGGAATCAATTGTGAAGCTGAGGGGCTGGGCAACGGCAGTTTGGGTCTTGGGAAAGAACAGGTCTCCGTTTTTTTCGCGACCAGGGACCGTGGACATTAAATTTTGTATGTATGAATTGGAGAATGTATAGTGTGTATATAGGCTACATCTACGTATATAATATATAAATAATATATATAAATATATGTATGAATGTAGATTCCAGATACTTAATGCATGTATATTTTTATGAATGTATATATGTTTCTAGATACTTCATACAGCACCTTTCAGGTGGCGGTAAAAAATTTGTTGTCCTTAACATGAGTGGTGTTAATGCTCACTGACTAAACTTCAACTGTAAGCAAATAATGTTCAAAAACTACAATTTTTTCATTACCTAACGCGAAAACCAATTACTGCCAGGTATGAGTTGAAATGATCAAGTGGTATGTTGTTTTGAAATTATTGCTTACGAAATTCTAGGCAACCGGCCTCCGCCAAACTTAATTCCCGTTCGAAATTATGATCGCTTGTCAAACTGGTTGAAGATGGTGGGCTTGTAGTGTATCGGAGTCATCAGAGTCCAAACACAAAAGAAAGAAGCTATGATGTCTAATACCAGTGATAGACCTAATTTATTATATTGCAAGATTCTGAAGAGGCTGAAGCGGTTTACTAAAGTCTTTTGTGACCAGGATAATATAGAAAGAAGCCGCATACAATAATCTTTTGCTCCATTTCTAAACACTATCCACCGTAATCTTTCTACTGTTCGAACCCTTACATCGTGGCTTGTTGCGGTTTGATAAAGGATGCGTTAAACCTGCATCATACTCGAGTCCTAGCGCAATACAGCAAATGCATTTGTTTCCAAGAAACGGCTATTATAACTCATTTCTCAATAGTATCACTAAGGGCATTCTGTACAAACTTCGAAGGGTTCAAAACTCTCTCGACAGAGCCCTTACAGACTCCTGAATATTACATGTTACGTCAATATTGCATTTATTGCACTTGCTGCCAGGTGAAAAAAGAATAGCCCACATTTGAAATGTGTCTGTAAGTTCAGAAAAGACTACTTTTAAATAAGGCATCTGTATTTCATGTTCACCGTCATTCTAATTAACACTGCACTCAATCAATCAATCGATGAAGCGACTCGTTTTGGGCTTCGTATCAGGACGTTGTTAGTTTCTAGAAAAATTCTCGGTAGCTGACCCAATGCTTTAAAATTTCCTGCCCAATACAGTCCGTTCTGTCAATTATTTCACGTCTTTCAGGTCTGTTTCAAATATCTTGCACGCCATGAATTGACTTCTATTTTCATCGGCCTATCGATATTCGACCTGACTTTTCTAACGAATTCGGCATTTCTTCATTATGAAGTTCAAACGAATTTTTACTATGAAGCTTGAAGCGATCAACTAGATCGTTGGACATAATGATAACGTTGTCATAGAAGTCATAAGATCTGTTTAGATTAGATTGTATTGTATAGTAGGCTCCAGTGGTGGATTGAGCTGTATTGATTTGGACTGGTTTGCAATTAATGGGGCTGGGTGAGATCTAATTAGATCAGCTCATATTCGATTGTGATCGATTTCTAGATCAAACTTCTCATTGAATAGAAACTTGATAATTTATGCTTAGCTTAGATCAGTGCTTTTTTCAGCCGGAACGCGCCGGAACGGCGTTCCGGCACCTTTTTTCAGCAACTAAGAAATAATGTTTTCATTTTAATAATAAAAATTTTTTTAGTTATTTTAATTTAATTTCAGTGTTTTGAACTGTTTTCAGTGTTTATTGAGACCCTTTCCACCTCCAATCCCGTTTTTCTCGGAATTTTAACCCGCCCATAACTGTTCCGTTCCGGAACCTATTGTTCGGTTCCGGAACCTTTTTTTCAGAAAAAAGCACTGGCTTAGATCAAACAGCCGCACCGAAACTTCCTAACTGTCAACGACGACTGACCGATCTCATTGTGCATAAACTTAAGTTATGTAGACTAGGGAATGTAAACCCTGGTTTCTGCCTACCCGGATACCCGGGTTACCGGGAATTTTTGGAATCCGAAAACCCAGGTTTAACCACGATTGAAACCAGGTTTTGAACAATGACATTAAATTTTCATTACTATTTTATTATATTACAATGTAGCCTAACTCAAATCAATGTTTTGCTATACAATATAAATGTAGCCTATTTCAGATGCATATCATTATCATTAATATACTACAAACGCAGCCAAAGTCGAAAGAGTAACCACAACAACGGAGACCTACAGGTAAAACAATTATGTTTGAACATAATACAATCTTTGAGCACCACATAAGCCACAACATCTGCCACCCTAGACGAAGACAGCTTCCGTTCTTGAGACTGGACGGATGCAATGTCCCCTTCGTGACAGGTTGACCCCGCACGTGCAGTCTTCTCCTCTGCATCGAACGCAAGTATGGGGACCCCGCAGCCAAAGCGAGGGACGGATACCTGCCTAACCCGTCTATGTCATCGTAAACCGTGTTTGAAACCCGGATTTGACGTGATTGAAAAGCGTTACTTTCATCGTCGTTCACTTCACGCCGTGAAAGAGTAATGGAACGATAGTGATGCACTTGGTAAAGGTTACGTAATACTACTTCTACTTACTTATTTATCGGCTCGTTCCATGTGTTTATGAGTTATATGAGTGAGGCTTCACATTTCGCACGGCCAGTAAGTAGGGCGAATGTTGAGTTTGTAGACTCGTGGCACCTAGTTCGTATATTATCGGTAAACTGTCCTTATTTAAATTTAGTGACTTAAAAAGTAATGCTTAAATCAGTAAATTTAAAGAGCGGTGTTTGGGAACACTTCGTTCGAGATTCTGTGGGACAGATGGCTCAGTGCCAGTTATGTAAATCGAAGCTGAACATTTTCGGCTGTTCAACACGAAGTATGAATATTATCTCCGGTCCAAGCAGCAGATAAACCTGCTCAAGCACAAGGACGTTGATGAACTTGATGACCCTTGTCGTCTGCAGAACTTTGGACTTTGCAGCTGCAGACGACGACGTAGTTCTTATTGCAAGACATTGTGCAGTAATACTTATCATGTAAAGTTTGTAAACCCGGCAAAAACCCGGGTATCCGGGTTTTTACTGGAGCCAACACCGGAAACCCGGGTTGTAAAAAGCCCTCGGGTTTGCATTCCCTAATGTAGACTGACTGGATCATTGTGAATTCGAGTAAACGATTTAGCGTCGTTTCAAGCTATTTATCTGAGTGCTACACTTTTCTGTTTTACAACAAGAAGTCGCTATAAAGAAAATGTTTTGATTGAATTACATGATAAGTTACTAGCTAAAATCAGTACGGAGTCCTTACGTATATCGCAGTTTCTTCCTGTCCAAGAAGGTGCACACCTTGTTCTAGTTACTGATTCGGTGAAGTATACGGTGTTGCAACGAGGGCATCTAAAATCAACGCCAAGAGTTGACAAAAGAAAGATTGTTGTTATTCAGTCGATTTAACCCATGAAGTAATTGGCGACCCCAGGATTTTATGTTCGGAATTTCATGTTTTAGCCCCGGATTGTAAAAAAGGTGCCAACAAGAAGCCTAGCAGACCCAGCCAATTAGGAAGTTTTTCATGCAAACAAATTACTATGCTTACAGAATAAAGGTGAATTTCATTTCAGACATGTGATCGAATAACGTCGATGAGGAAACTATACGGAAATGATCACGTGGAGGAAATCATAGAATACAGGAAAGATATTGAATTCTTTTCGATTAAGGGCAGAGCTGCAAGTTGGTATTGGGGCCCGAGAAAGGGTCAGGGACGCTGAAAATACTGAGGCATATTATATCAGACTCGCTTATATAAGTTTTCTCTGCCGCGACAGCAGACCAGTCTAAACCAGTCTTGAATCATCGCAACGGAACCTAACGTTTCTCGCGCCAACGCACAGATGATAAATTAGACACCAGACGACGTCACATTTACACTATCACGTGATCAATGTGGGGCTGCTAAACGCATCCAGTAATCAGTGGCACGTGATCAATGCGTAGCTCCTAGAAGCACTCGGTGAGTCACTGACCGTAGAGTAGACACGTAACACAGACGTTTCGAAAGAAAGCAACGACTCAATGGCCAAAAAAAGGTGACAAAAATTAAGTATTAACGCGGGAAACCCGCTAGCCAATCGCAAACAAGTCAACAAGACGATGACTCATCAACCTCACATCGTGGAAATTTCCAGTAAAATGCGCGCATTAAATTTGCTCACTAATCGGCGTAATTATACGGTCATACTTTGGCACACAAAATGCTTAATAAGCAGCTTGAGCACAGTGATTACGGTCTGATATAAAATTCTCTTTAATTGACAAGTACATGTATGTACAAGTATCTATGTACAAGTATTTATGTATGCATGTACTTGTGTATGTATGTATGTATGTACATACATACATGTATAATAATTATAGTTATGCAGAACAATTATTGTATAGCGCAGTTAAGTTTTTAGAGTTTACGTTACGTTTACAAATCTTTGGCTGCTACTTACGTGGTAGTGTAACGGCAGTCCTCGTACAACCCCCACAAAATCGACGTACACTCATGGCCGCACGGTTCATCTCGGCAATCAGAACGTTCGCGTTGTACGTAATCCGTATCATATACTGTGTGACTCCTGGAAAATGTAATGATTTGATCACAACGAATGAGAGGCTAAGGAAGCCAGAGTCTGAGTGACAGAGGCAGGAAAATGTAGACAGAAATTCGGCCTAAAAGATAGTGTACGATAGAGCGACAAACATGTGAATTGAATGTGAAACTGGGATTTCACACGCAGCCAGGGTCGTCTTGTTCACTAGGCATACATACATGCATGAAAGTATGCATGTATGTATGTATGTACGATTGTACGTGTGTATGTATGCATGTATGTATGTATGACATTGTATGTATGTATGTACAAGTATGTATGTATACATGTACTTGTGTATGTATGTACATACATACATGTATATTGTATAATAATAATAATAAAAATAATAATCTGTTCTTTAATTAAACGCCTGCAAACGCACTGCGCTGTACAGTGAACATACATATAGTAGAAACGGCAGCCACGCAGGGCGCCTTACATGCATGTATACAGTAGAAACACATGATAACAGTTTTACAGGAGTCGAATATAATTGTTTAAGCGGCAGCCACACGGCGCCACTCATGGCCTACTATTATTAACCACTGCCACCTAGCGAGTGGAAGGCTGAATAAACCTTACGAGGGTCTACAGGGTGCGATCTTGGTACTTTCAGCTCTTCACGCCAGTGTGATATCCATTACTCTACGGATATGTATGTATGAACATATATGTGTATACGTGTGTATTTATGTATGTATGTATGCATGTATGTACATGCATGTATCTATGTATGTATGTATATATGTACGTGTGTGCGTATGTATGTATGTGCATACATGTATGTATGTATGTATGTATGTATGTGTGTATGTATGTATGTATATACATGTATGTATGTATGTACTCATGCATGTGTGTATGTATGTTTATATGTATGTATGTACATGTATGTATGCACTTATGTATGTATGTATGTATGTACATACATGTATGTATGCATGTATGCATGTACGTACATAAATGTATGTATGTACGTACATGTGTATGTATGTATACATGTACATACGTGTATGTATGTATGTATGTATGTACATACATGTATGTATGCATGTATGCATGTACGTACATAAATGTATGTATGTACGTACATGTGTATGTATGTATGCATGTACATACGTGTATGTATGTATGTTTGTATGTGTGTACGTATGTATGCATGTATATATGTGTGTATGTATGAATGTATGTATGTTGTATGTATTTATATTCCGGGGATTCCCGGAATAGCGGACCCCGGAATAGCGGGCCGGTACCGATGATTTGTGCATTATTAAAGTCATTAGAATGGATTAGATTAGATAATATTTAGATTAGACAGGAGGACGCAATCTTCTGTAGGTGATGATATGTTAAGGTCGAGACTTTTGGCAATAACAACTTGGAATGGTAAATTACAATATGTCAGCATAATTATTATTATGTCACCATAGCACAGCGTTTCCCAAAGTGGGTTCCGCGGAACCCAAGGGTTCCGCGGGGTGAACACAATGGTTCCGCGAAAAGTTTCAATTTAAAAGAATTTTCATTGAGAAATTTCATTGGAATCAAACATTTCAATCAGTTTTAAAAAATACTCTGAAGTTTTATAAAGTTTAAAACTGCCGTCAGTCGTCTCTGCATATTGCCCATTGCGCGAAAATTCTGACTTTCAATGCCTTTAGCTGTCCAGTAATTAAATAGAATATTATAGATTACAGAGGTCACTGCAGGGACCTAAGTAGGTCAGAGCTGTAAGTCTGAATAGTGACGTAGTCATCTCTGTTATCGTTACCTCGACGAACGAATCTGAACATGACTTAACGCAATTTAGTAGGCCTACAGCTTAGTCTGATAATCGTACAACAGTATTGGCAATTTTTTTAATTTGCTGGTATTAACCTTTTCGTTACTGCTGCCCGTGGCAACCGCCGTACTGTATGTATGCATGTGTGTATGTATGTATGTATGTATGTATGTTTGCATGTATGTATGTATGTATGTATGTATGTGTGTATGTATGTATGTAGTATGTATGTATGTATGTATGTATGTATGTATGTAAGTATGTATGTATGTATGAATGTATGTATGTATGTATGTATGTATGTATGTATGTAGTATGCATGTATGTATGTATGTATGTATGTATGCATGTATGTATGTATGTATGTATGTATGTGTGTGTATGTATGTATGTATGTGTGTATGTATGTATGTATGTATGTATGTATGTATGTATGTATGTATGTATGTATGTATGTATGTATGTATGTATGTATGCATGTATGAAGACAGTTAATGTAGTTTCAGTTTAACAACACTGTGATAACAAAGATCATTAGCATCACCCTCCTCCTTTATTCAGGCTTGGGACTGGCACTGTAAATTTTTTATGATTCTTACTCATTGTGGATAAGAAAACGATAATTTAAATAATCTGAAAAAGACACGAATAAAGTAAATATAGAACACGGAACAGACCACCATAGATACATACATACATACATACAAGCCACCATATATATGTATTTTTTTACCAGAGATATGTAATTTTTTTACCATAGTTATGTATTTCTTTATAAGGTGCACTTGTTGACAACCAACGGCATCTCTGCACACTGCTAAGGGGTTTCTCGCAGTACTGGGAGAACCTATAAATCATACTGTACGTATACCGGCGCCGCGCCGGGATACGTACGGCGGCATGTTTTGATATCCCGGCGCGGCACCGGGATACGTATTGAAAAGGTTAAAGTCTGACATACAGTAGAGCGTTGACTCAGGGAGGGAAATTTAAGGGTTCTAGGCTTATGTTCAAACTAATAATGTGGACTGTTATGAGTTTTTAGGTCAAATTTAGTTGAAATGGATCTCGACCAACACATTCGTTTAAATTGCAGATCATATTCACGACCTGGAAGCGAACTAGGTTAAATACTTTCCTTCCATGAAGGGTGATGTTATTTGGATTCGAAACCCATTCAAAGTAGCCGAAAACCAGCAAAACTTTTGTTAAAGATTATGAACTTCTTATTGAGCTAACGTCGGACTCGCAAGTGAAGCAGACTTTCACTGAACTTTCATGAATCAATTTCTGGATCGAGCTAATTAATGAAACCCCACTGTAGTGAATTGTGCACTTAACGTGCATCTGCCATATGCCATCTGACATGAGAATCTAGCTTTCTAGCATCAAACCATATACAAAAAATGTTACGAGAAAAAAACAAAATCACCGCACACATATTAAAACTTCATGTACTCCCAATATTGTGCTCTATAAGTCTTTGTCTTAAAAACTGTACACTTTAACATTTCATATGAGAAAATAAATTGTTTTAAAAAACTGCTAAGGCCCTATATATATGGGTGTGTACTGTGCATTTAGTTAGGCCTATGTTAGGCGCTACGTATGCCTCAATACGTTTAGTTCAGGCCGGGGTTCCGCCATAATATGAAAAGATGAGAACGGTTCCGTGGCAAAAAAAAGTTTGGGAAACGCTGCCATAGCATAACATCGCAATAACAAAGTCAACATTAGCGGTTTACTTTCATTACACAACAATCCATAGCCATGCACATGCGTCGCATATTTTCTTTACTCTGCATTCCACTATACTAGGATTTATCAGACCAGTGTATTCCAACCTGCCATGGGTTCCACGACACATACAGGTGTCGTGAACCTGCTCTCTGGGTGCCGCAGCTAGGTAATATTTGTGCTGCTTTTCTGTCAAGTCATCTGATTATCACTAGGCTTATTAAAGTTTTAAAACTTAAAGTAGTTTAGAAATAGTTGCAACACTACGGTAAAATTCAAGCAACGTTGCTTGTCATTAAAATAATAAAACTGTAAGAAATGTAAATGAAATTAAGGCCGGGTACCGTTGACTGAATGACTTTAGAAAGGGTTCCTTGATGTGGACAGATTGGGAATCACTGTATGAGATGGTAAAATGGCAGAGCAGGGCGGCTTGCATGTATACCCTCTGAAATTCATCCTTTTAGTCAAAGCCACAAAAGTCATAACTTTCTGGCTCGTCTCAAATTATGAATGTAGCCTACATGTAAATGTACATTTTAAGGCAAACATATAGGAATATCTGAATGTCGCTCAGGAATATTACAATTCAATATTAAAGCCTGAATTACACAAATTAGGCCTAGGCCCTACTCTCGTCTTGGACAATTAGTCGGTTCAAGAGCCGAATAGCAGGATATGAGCAGCGCGCCTGCAAAACGTTCCTAATTCAACCACAATTGAGATTCCATTGCTCGCAAAAAGCAGAAGCCTAAGAAGTTCAGTGTAAAACTCGATTGTTCAGAGACAGTTGCATTCTGACTTTAATATTCGGTGCAAAGATTATTTTTCAGTAAACTAATTTAGTGTGTAGGGATGCACGATTCTAAATCCTGGACCATCCAAACGATAAGGTACTAGGTCCGTCCAGTCTTGCTGCTTGTTCCTCTGCCGTTGTTTTTCCAGTGTCTTTCGCTTTGAAGCGATCATTGATTGATACCTGTCATAAATTATTATAGAGCATTATAAAGCTTCAATGTAGGATTGCTTTGATTGCAGTCAGCCTTGCTGAGCCACTAAGGCAAAAATAGGTGTAATTTTTTATATTTCTTTCCTAGAAATAAGCAATCTACTTACGAGTACGCCAACGCGATTGTTACCGAATTGAAGATAAGAAAGAGCAATAGAACAAGGAACCGAGATGAGAACAAGTACTTCATAAGCTGAGCCATTACTGACAAGCAACCTCGTTCCACAGACAGAGATGTTGATGCCGCTGAAGATGCTCAACATCAACTGCGTGGCTGCAGATACCGCAATTTGTATACACGCAGGCGCACAAGTGACATGATTCATGATGCTGGTATATATATATATATATATATATATATATATATATATGTGTGTGTGTGTGTGTGTGTGTGTAGGTGTGTGTGTGTGTGTGTGTGTGTGTGTGTGTGCGTGTGTGTGTGTGTGTGTGTGTGTGTGTGTGTGTGTGTGTGTGTGTGTGTGTGTGTGTGTGTGTGTGTGTGTGTGTGTGTGTGTGTGTGCGTGTGTGTGTGTGTGTGTGTGTGTGACACTGTGACAGTGTGTGTATATGTATAAATTGTCAATAGAATACATTAACAATGGCATGAAATCCAATGCTCTAGGTAACCAGAATGTACATATTTTGCTAATTGTTACTAATTAACAACTGGCAGTGGTATGTATCTATACTTATATATAGGCCTATATTGCAAAGATTGGTAAAGTTTGCTTGTAAGATGACGAAGCGGATGAGCTTGTGTTTCATTGCTATTACACAAGGAAGTCCTTTGTAAGATCCCTGTTTTATTTCATCGTGAATCGCCGAAGTCGAACACACAAAAATTTAAGCATGGTATTAACCAACGTTAGCAACCGTGGTTTAATCGGGTTGTGCGCTGAACATGTAATCGAAAGGTCTCAGTTTCGCACTTTTTGCTGAATGAACTGCGTGTATAAAATTGTATAACGACCATAGGCAAAAAGGGCTTCTGTCACCAATTCGGTGACAGCGTTAGCTGGGCAGTGGGACATGGTAGCCGATTAGTCAAGCGCTCACCAGCATGGGCGTCCGGAGGGGGACATAAGGGTAGCATTTGCGCCCTCTGGATTTTGCAAATGTTTTATAAAAATAAAATCTTTTGATTATTATGATTATTACAACAGTCCCAATGCGATTTTCAATGTAAACACAGTTAATTATTTAGGTAAAGTCCTTGCTCATTATTTTCAATTTTTCTATGCAAATTATTTTCTCTGCAATAACGTCATTTTGCCCCCTCCCAATTTTTCACCCTAAAAATGTTGCGCCCCCTAAAAAATTCCTGCAGACGCCCATGCTCACCTTGTAATATAATGGATGGTAAAACAGAAAGTCGTTGAGCTGTTTATTTGTAAAAAAAATGGAACGCGTCGCAGTTTCCAGAAATGTCTGAAAAGCGCGTCGCAACATTAACCCATGTTGCCTCATTTCAAAATACAGCAGGACATCAGAAAATTTTTAAATAACTAGGACGATGGCCATTTCAAGAAAAACCCAAAGAAAAAAGCAGATTACCTGAGAAATGCATGGAGCTTCTCTGCCACTTGCTACAACTATTCCACCTCGAACAATGCTACGGTATACGTATACTTCCATTAGTTAATTGTTTCGTTAGTCCTAAGCAGAGATGTTGTAGGCCTACTTGTTACATGTAGTCTACTCGAGTACAACTTGAGTACAGTTTTTAAATACTTGTACTCGTACTTAATACCTAAGTACATGTACTTTTACTCGATGCGTTACATGTATTGTATTGTATCTATAAATTTATAAAGCGCCTCTCGCAGAATAACTATTCTCAGCACAGATGCCCCGGGGAAACAAAATGCCTTTAGGAAACGTGAGACCGCTGAGGAAAAGCCAGTCATTAGTTTCAGTGGCGGCGCGTGGGGGGTGCAAGGGGGTGCGGTCGCACCGGGCGGCCACTTGAGGGGGGCGGCACTTTGGCAACCTGAATATTTTTCGACGAGTCAGTTATTGATTCGTGCGGTAGGCCTATACTTTTTATGTAACTGGCTTCACCAATACTTGCTAAACAGGAGTCATATCACAAAAATACGGTAATAGCAACCTCAACCCAAAACATCCATTTTATTTCATTACTAAATTCGCTGATGATATCTACCTTCTTATTGGCTCATCTCACATAGATACCGCTCAAAGAGAATTAACCCATATCTCCTCATGGGCTAATAGTAATAACCTAATAGTAATAACCTTCGCCTAAACCCCCACAAAACAAGTGAACTAATAATTTTTGCTAGAGGAAAATGATATCCTTCTATTCCCCCCATCATTCCAGGAGTAATCAGGGTCACTTCTTTGCGAGTCTAGGAATAATAATTTGCTCTGACCTTGAAACGAATGTTCACCTTGATAAAGTTCTATCTACCTCTTCATCGTCACTCCATGCACTCCTAGTCCTTCTTCCCACGGCTTTTCACCTCATGTCTTGCTGAATATAGCAAGGCCACCGTCATAGCTTCTCTGATCTATGCTTCCCCGGCCTGGTGGAGTTATACCCAGGTAGGAGACAGAGAGAGGGTTGAAACACTGCTGAGGAAAATGCGACGTTCTGGCCTACTTTCCCAATCCATTTAATGCGCTTCTGAATTGGCAAAACAGATGAATGCCTCCTTAATGCTGCCATTACAAAACCCGGCCATATTCTGAGACCTTATTTTCCACCTGATCGCAAAATCTCTCATAACCTCCGGCGATGGGCTCATAATTTAAGACTACCTGATAAAATGATAAACATTTTCTCCCGTATGCTCTATAAAAACACTTATTAGCAATTAACTATTAATTTTTAGCACTATACTGTTTTTCTTTTATATGCATACTTCATTTTAAAATTCATTAATCTGTTTAGCCTCTTTCATTGACTGTTATCTGATTTATCATCACTTATGTGGTCACCGTGGTGTTTCGTTTGGAGTTATTACGCGAATCGTTGCTAAATGAAACTTTAATATCATAATTCAGTGAACTGTAAATATTCACTGTTCATGTGAGCGTCAAGGGATTTCTTAGTTTTGAAATTGATTTAGTTAATTTTGGCCTAGTTTTTTTTAGAAATAATGAGTGCGCTTGATTATATTGGTAATATGGCATTGCCACTCCACTAGCAGTATGGCAACGCCGTGAGCGATAATATGGGTGGCGTTTGCTTTACTTTTCTATTAGAAAACTAAGTCCAGTAGGCCTAAGAAATATTACACGAACGCTAGTAGCGGAGCTGCATATTCTGCTACTGTGCTCTGTACTAGGCTACTAATGGCTAAGGCTACCGTATCGGTACTAACTACTTTCACACACAACACAGACAAAATTAAACTACGCTACTATACAGGCCTGCCGCCTTACTGGGGTGTGGGGGGCACACTGCTGCCTTGCACCACCTTTGAGAAATCCACGCGCCGCCACTGATTAGTTTGGCTCTGAGTACAGAGGGAAGGTCATTCCAGATCGTGGACCCCACAACAGCAAACGCCCGGTGCTGGGCCAAAGCAGTTTTACCCCTGGGAACAATAAGATCAAGCCGATTTACAGAGCGCAATGAGCGAGAAAAAGATGCAGATAGTGGTTTTCGCAGATAGTTCGAGAGATATTTCGGAGCAGTACGCTGCTGAGATTTAGAGACAAGGAAGAGGATCTTATAACGGATGCGTGCAGCAATAGGGAGCCAGTGAAGGACATCAAGCATGTAAGTAGAGATATGGGCAAACCGGGGGAGTCGAGCGATGAGCCTAGCAGAAGCATTTAGAACAGATTGAAAGGGAGAGACGCTGTTTGGAGAGACTCTTGAGGAGCGAGTTGCAGTAGTCCAAGCGTGAACAGACAAATGCATGAACTATGGTGGTAAAGACAGAAGGCGAGGCAGAGCGAGCGTCTGATGGCCCTGAGCCGCCTCAGTTGAAAGAAGCAGGAGCGAATCATGTTGGAGATATGCTCTGTGAATGTGAGGGAGGAGTCAAGTGTCACACCCAAGTCGCGGACGGTGGAATATTAGGTTTTAGCAGGAAATTTCTCAGTCAGCAATGGAAATTTGAGTTTAGCAAGCTGCTGTCTAGTCCCAAACCAGATCAATTGAGTCTTAGCAGTGTTTAGGCAAAGACAGTTAGTCGATATCCAGTAGTGAAGGTCAGAGACCAGATGGTCAATGGAGCAAACAAGGGAGAGTTGATCAGTTGATGGACCATGTACAAAAGCCTGAGCATCATCTGCATAAAGATGGCCATTTGCCTCATGTTTAGTAAATATAGACGGGATATCAGCAGTGAAGAAGATGTATAGAATGAGACCGAGCACTGAGCCCGGGGGAACACTTAATTCAACCTGTCCATTGAGTCCTGGTGTCACCGAGGACAACCAACTGTGAGCGGTCAGAGAGGTATGATTTAAACCGAAGAAAAGGAACACCAGAAAGGCCACAGGACAGTTCCAGTCGCTGAAGCAGGATCTCATGGTTAACCATGTCAAACGCAGATGAGACATCATAAAGGGCCAGGAGAGAGATGAGAGTGATCAATAGCTGTATCAGACAGTAGGGATTACAGAGCAGTTTCGGTGGAATGGTGGCCCCTGAAGCCAGATTGGGCAGCCGATAGAAGCCCAGCTTGTTTAAAGTAAGGGAGTAGCTGAAGTGAAACTAGTCTTTCAAGGGTCTTTGAGAGGAAAGAAAGATGGGAAATGGGCCGGTAATTTTGACAGGCATTTTGGTCAAAGTTTTGCTTTTTCAAGGTTGGCAAAACAATAGATCGTTTTTTGGGAAGCAGGTAGATAACCGTTAGAAAGCGACCTGTTAAATATATAAGCTAGAAATGGAGGTATATCGTCTAAAATGTTCACCAAAATAAATGGAGGAAGATTTTTGTTTGATGATGCACAATACATGTATAATCACACTAGTACAACTCAGAGGGATGGAAGCCACCCCGCGGTGTGCAATGAAGTCTTAACTGGGGTCCTCCGAAAGACTAGGGGATTGAACCCAACCCCCGACAATTCTCACCCTGTATATATAGACATAAACCAAGAAATTTAGATTGCAGAATTAATTTATCGTCAATAGAGAGTTTTAGGCATGTAGGCCTATACATTATGGGAGGAGTTTTTTGTGGAACGAAACAAACGTATTGGTCTCAAATATAAAAATTGAAATAACCTACAGTGGAGGTCCGCGTCCGATTGTCAATTTATCAGATAGACCAGAGACAAGAGGCAGAGTTGGTTCTGGAGTTAAGGTGCAATGTGGGATATGGCTCGGTTGGAGAACTTGAGTCGAGTAGTGAGTGACTTTGGGACGGGAAAGAGTGAGGTCGGAGGATTAAACGATGCTAAGGAAGACCAACACAACAAGTTGCAGAGAAGATCTAAAATCTGACGCCATAATTCAAGGCGTCTCCTTGTATGATCTATCAACAACGGAAACGATGCAGTCGAAACTAAGAATGCAGTGCCGCTGAAGTTTTAGGCCTATTAAATAGATTTTTCACGAGGAAGAATTACGTTGATAGCAGCATGCATGTCAGTAAATATAAGTCCACTCGTATAGGCCGGCTGAAATACTGCTGCATACATGCGCCATTATATTTCTCTGTAGGCCCTATATGTTATATATAGACCTACAATGCTCTAAGTAAAAGTGTGATGCACCGGCCTTTATATTATAAACTTCAGTTTGACAATTACATTGAACACAGTCACATCTGACCATGGGCCATGGGCCTTTACAGATGGCTACATCTGTCCCGTCATATGCCAGTAACATTATTTAATTACCCCTTCCTCTGTGTCTTCTGTGGATTTCCAGTTTTGTGGAAAGAAAGCAGTATGAAAACTATACCACTTCATTCGTACAATATGCGCTGACAGTTGCCATTGCAACGCACCATAGAAGTGTTGCTACTGATGACGCTGTATAAATTTTCGTAATTACAATTACACTGATACACAATCACTCCTGACCATGGACCTTTACCAGCTATGTCTTACGAGTATTTTCTTAATTATCGGTTTTCCTTGCAATTAGTTCTTATAGTAAAGCAGCGAGCCAGAATCTTTAGGGTCCCGTCGACCCTGCATGACGAAAAGGTTCTGCGACCAAGCAGCCAGGTAATAACGAAGCCTTCTCTGCACAAAAGTTGGTGGCTTGAAAGTTTCCAGTTGATCCCCTGACCTTATGGTTGATAGTTCTGCACGCTAACCACTAGACCATCGAGCAACAACTTTCAGTAACGAAAAAAATATAAGCTTTCAGTAACGAAACAAAATACATATTGTGATTATGGTTTAATCGGTTTCCTTGCAATCACGCATTTAGGCCTACTGTTGCTATTAAACATACGAGTTTAAAGTTCTTGTAAACATCAAACATTCAGCGGGTGGTGGATCTCATCTGATAAATTCATTGAAAAATGAGCAGGGTTAGGCTATACGCTGGCTACAGAAAAATATATGTACTAAATATACATTTACATTGTTTCCTTAACTCTCTGTCTGGCCGCTTGTCTGTCTGTCTGTCTGTCTGTCTGTCTGTCTGTCTGTCTGTCTGTCTCTCTCCCTCTCTCTCTCTCTCTCTCTCTCTCTCTCTCTCTCTCTCTCTCTCTCTCTCTCTCTCTCTCTCTCTCTCTCTCACCCGCACACTCTCCCTCTTTTCCTTCCTCTGTCTTCTGTTAGAAAAATGCACAGTTGTTTTGTATTTCTGCAAACAGTCTCATTTTAGTCTCCAATTTATTTGTATTATTGGGTCGATGGTACAGTTTTGGAGCAGAGGTCCGTCCCCTTCTCTCAAAACCAAAGTAGCCATGAATGTGACTTCAATATGGACTCTTACTCTTACTGGTTCTTTTTCTTCCTCTTTTTAGACTACTCTTAGTTTGAATACTGTAACTCTGAACTATGAAGTTCACCAAACTGCCGTAATGATCCAAACGAGAAGAGCGTTTCGACAACCTATATAGATCTTAGGGCAGCCTTTGATTCTGTTGATGGAAATGACAAATGAAGGCTACTCCTGTGTCAGGGAGTGCCCGACCAGATCATTGGCTTGATGCGGAATTTGTATACGGCCACACAGTTTGAATAACTCACTTTCCTAGTTCTTTGTATTCACCACTAATTATAATACAATATGCATCGATTATGTAACATCAGAATGGAATCGGATGGATACTGGAATGCGACAGGGGGTGTAGAATGACTCCAGGTTTGTTCCTATGCCCAATGGATAAGGTAATTAAGGAAACAGTGCAGCAGGTTCAACCACGTGCTCATTTTGGGTAACAGTGGTTCTCTGATCTGGACAACACCGATGATGTGGCTGTCCTTTGCAAGATGCTTGAAATCCTGGTCCTGTGCTTGGAGTTAATGGACCAAAAAGCACATACATTCCAACTCGAGATCAACAACTGGGCGAAACAAAAATCCAGACTATACAGTAGACCCATGTCCAATATCGGGTCATGTGTAGGTGGCGGAAAACCAGGTAGAGCTGGTTCGCGAATTTCCCTACTTTGGCTCACACATCGAGGCTGATGGTGGCAGTGGACCCGAAGTTAGGCGGCGCGTAGCCATCGGCCGGGATTTCATGCGCAGCCTTCAACAAGAAACATGGAACACCAACATCCGGGTCCGCAAGCAACTCCGCCTGTTTAAGGCATATATACTGCCCGACCTCCTGTATGGAGCTGAGATCTGGCCGCTTACCAAGGATCTGGAGACGAAGCTCGATGCCTTCCAAAGGTGGTGCCTCAGAAAGATACTGCGCATTCCCTACACAGCGCATTGACTTCAATATGGAATAGCCGGGCAACATGGAATATTGAATATGGAATAGCCGTAGCCGGGCTCATTTTTGATGACATTTTGTTATTGTAGCAAGTTGCGCACATGTCAGCTTGCATTGAATAGGCCTAAACGAAATTGATTCATTGATGTCACCACACGGAAGTATACCCGCGCACGATACACATCCCAGTGTCGAAGATGATTTAAGCTAGAAGACTCAGACTCTTGGACACATCGCGCGCTGAATCCACTAAACTCCGGAGTGGAGCTCGCCATAGATTATTATGATGACGACGACGACGACGATGATGATGATGATAGCCGTTTAAACAAATAGGCCTACTCATTAGCTGAGAATTGTCTGGGAAGTCCAGAGCTTTCCTGCTACTCCACCTCCTACGCTGCTAGGGTATAGGCTTGCTGACATCAGATCATTGTTTCATTAGTAAGCCTACTAAAGACCAGCATAGAGCAACATAAGATGTAGCCCTACTTATACATAAATATTTAACGAAATCCGATCATATTTGCGAATGCTTCACGGTAGTTATACCAGACCTTTGTTACCGAGCAAGGTTACACCCAAGAACATACACAACCCCGAGCTTTCCATAGGCCATATCCGGGTAAAACACAAAGGCTGTATTGTGGTCTGTGCCTTTTAGACACATCTTTGGACCAGGAAGCAACTAAGATCAATCTATTTGAATATCCGCATAAAACTAAAAAAACTACGAGGCAGCTATTAAACAGCAATTAAATGGCTAAGTAGATATTTTACCTTTTCAACGATGACGATTTAATTCAACGCTTTAATAATCAACGTTAACTACATTCGTTCATTCAGTAAATTTATATAGCACCTCTCACAGAAAGATGATATTTCACAAGAATTTCTAAAAGGTGCATAAAGTGTCCATAATCAGGAAACGCATCTCTGGAAGAAGCACATTCCAAGTGGAAATTCTAAAATCTGTTTTTGCATCGACGAAACACGAGACTGAAGGGTTAAGTAATCCTGTATGAATTGTGGTTTGTGTCTTGTGCAGGTTTTGTAAATCGAGCGCAGTAGACTATATAATAGGGTCTATGAATGCATAAATAAACACAATGAACGAAATATTCCGAATTGGGAAGAGACCCACTCGAAACCAAAAACCTCTTTTAACTCACAGCACACCAAACTGATGGGAGTAACAGGCAGTTACCGAAGGAACAAGTATACGCTAGGCTACATTGCATCTTTTTCTAAAAGCTTATGGAATATTTTAATGGTTAGATAGTTAGTTATCTGGCCACTTAATATAGCGCCTTCATTTATCTAAGAAAATCTCTAACAGTGAAGGTGGTGATGATGCCGTCCGGGACACCGGGATCCTTGTACATTCCTATCAGTAAATTTTCCTGTTTTTACTGAATGCATCTGAAAAATTTATGTCATACAACAAAAGCTATGTCGACGCCGCCTTTATTCTGATACACTCTAATCCTGAGGCGGTCGAACATCTACGCCTATCTACTAACTACCCTGTTATTGTTGCCACAGACCCAAACCCAGTGTACATAGACTGTAGACGTCCAGACTTTCCAAAGATAGCATCTGCTCCTCAATTCTTTCTTTCGACTTAAACCGCTCATTAAACGCCATAAAGTCTAACCGAACTCCTGGGCAAGAATTTCTTTCAGATCCAAAAGGGCCTTGTCTCACTCTCAGTTGACATCGTTCGTCGTCAACGTAGCCGATTTGAAAGACTTTCCTTCTATCAGGCGTGTTTGATAGCAACAGCAAACAAATTATTTCTCGTAACCTGGTTTCTAAGGTCCAATCGTCTTATCTCAAAACCCAGATATCAGGAAACTATTCTACTAGACCTAAGCCTTGATTGAAAACCCTCAAGAAATTGCTCCATATGAAAATAATACGCATGTTACCCAAGCCCCTCCTCATCATTTTCTCTATCCGATGCTCTCGTTAACTTCTGTGGCGACAAGATGTCCAAAATCAGACTTAAATTATCTGATTTGCAAATATCGGAATGCTTTTCACCTCCTTATGGCCCACCTCCTCTTATGATACTATTACTTCCGCGTCTATTCGCCTATGAGTGGGACTATCGATATCGTTTGCGTTCGCAATAATTTCGCAAAGTCTACTTCCTCAATCGAGTCACTTGGGTACAACCCATAACAGACAGATGTATGTCTGTAATAGTATCTACGAATGTTTTCGCATATGGACATGACAATAGGAAATAGTCTGTATTTAAGATGCAGACCCGAATTTTGCAATTTCTAGACCATGTTCTTCTATGCTCGCAACCCTAAGCGCCAATGGTTCACCTCGGGTTTTTATGCTAAGTTACTTAAGTATCATCAAAATTTGGGAAAGACCCGTGGCAGCAAGTTTAGGAACATATATCTTTGTGTGCCAGTCTCAAGTCTGGCAAAGGAGGAGAGCGGGAAACGACCACGGCTCTGCAAAATTCCCGGAGTCATAAGTATGATGCGAACACTATGCAAAAGTATCCTGTAAGCCTAGGTACTTTAGGATCAAAGCATGATAAATGCTTTTTGAGCCACAATGTTTACTATTTGGTAGCATCACAAAGTTGAGCCAAAGAACCTACGGCCTGGTTTGAGCTGACGTATCCGCGCTTTCGTGTATTAATTGCCATCCTATGGAAATTTCTACGGGCCCCTATGCTTGCTCATTGTATTTGTTCTCTGTTAATTTTATTGTATTTAATCATCAATAGCAACTGAGGGACGTTATTCCCAACATGGTTTAAACGCGTTTGCAGATATTGTCAGAAAGCTTTTTGCCTAGCACAAATATTTACTTAAATCTATAATTAATATTTTTTGACAAAATAAGAATCGCGGGTCAAACTTAAACTAAATGACTTAGAGTGTAAACCTAAGTCATAATAACCTCTTAAACTTTAATTTGTCTAAAAAGCTGGACATGTGCAGAGAGTAGGTCTATGTGGCATGTCATAGGGCCTACATATACAAATTATTTCTAATCTGCCACACATCGCACTGTGCTAATTCTGCTTCCACTCTGATAGACGCATTCATTTGCGTCTCCAATACTCAATACTCAACTCCCTTTGCAGATAAATAATTCTCAAAAGGTAATAGCGTGTAACATGCTACGTCATGGCAGGTTGGAAGAATGAATAAACGAATAGGGCCTATGCAATACAGTAGGGCCTATACTTCTATTTCATCATGGTCCATGGGCCAAAGGCCTGTAGGCGCCCAATGCACTCTTCATCACTTGTTTCCACAGTTTCCAATCTTGTGCTGCTAGTCCAGGCTTTGCAGATCCTTTTTGCACCAAATTGTAAGGAGCAAAAGCTACAGTGTTGCAATCTTCAATGATTGCTCGGCTGGTCACGTGGAGGTAGAAATCGGTTTTCGTTGTGGTATGCACACGAAGCTGTTGGCAGGCCAGGGAAAAAACGCACCCTTGACAACCGTCAATGAAAGCTGAGCCTGATATTGGGCCACAAAAGATGCGACAGTTGACCAAGTTGTTCACATGAAGCCGCAATAGCCAACTTCAATATGTGTTAAATGTTGAGGCTCGATCAGCCTAATAGGTGGGATTTCAACTTTCAGCCACATTCCCAGTTACATACAGAACGAGCTGCATTTGTTGCTCATGCGAAGACGATCGTGAATAATAATAATAATAATAATAATAATAATAATAATAATAATAATAATAATAATAATAATAATAATAATAATAATTCTTTTTACCTCGGGCGAAAAAAAAATTTAAAAAAAAAATAAAAAAAATAAAAAATAATAATAATAATAATAATAATAATAATAATAATAATAATAATAGCTGGGACGCCGCTGGACTCCTATTTCCGGCGACCCAAGGGAGACAGCATACCTTTTCCAACGAATATCAGTCTGCACTCAGCGCTTTAACGCCGTAGCTTTCAGAGGCACTTTCACACCACACACCGGGGATGATGACCATGAGCTCCAAGCTTAATTAATTTATCAGTAGGCAGTATCTTAGAGCCTGAGGGATCTTAAATACCTCGGGCAAATAATAATAATAATAATAAAATTAATAATAATAATAATAATGTAATAACTATGTCTGAGTTCCGCTGACATGGCGCTTCAGATCATATAATAATAAAAACAACAACAACAACAATAATAATAATAATAATAATAATAATAATAATAATAATAATAATAATAATAATAATAATAATAATAATAATAATAATAATAATAATAATAATTATAATAATAATAATAATAATAATGGTAACAATAATAATAATTATAATTATAATTATATTCGTTTATTAAATTCAAACTGACAAGTAAGCAGTAAGATTATATGATATATAGTAGTGACACACGGTGACCCGTCAAAAGCGCTCAGGACAAAAGCGCCCCGACAAATGCGCCACAGAAATTCCCGACAATAGCGCAATAAAATCACCGACAAATGCGACCAACGTTACCACTCCTTGGGTTTTTTCACAAGATCTTGGGTTTTTTAATCCGAACTTTGGAAATGGGATTTTTTTCCTGGAGACCTTGGGTTTTTGCTTGGGTTTTTCTTCTTTTATTGAAACCTATTTTTCATTAATTTAATCACTTTTTGCAACGGTCCGGATGATCGAGGGCAATAAATAAATGGCACACTATGCGTGCAAACATGTGCTATAGTAGTCTATTTCTATAATTAACATATAACTCTAAAGACTAAATGCGCTATACTAGTCTACTGCTATATTTAGAAATATAACTCTATTGACTAAAGGACACTGCAGGGCCACAATTTTTAAGGAGGCAAAATTTATTTGGGGAGGGAGGTTCAAATGATGTTTATGCATAGAAACCAAATTTGCAAAGAAAAAAATGTAAAAATAAATAATGACCAAGAACTTTAATTAAGTGTTTTTTCCGCATTTAAAATCGTGTTGGGACTGTTGTAATAATCATAATAATCAACAGATTTTATTTTTGTGATTTTTTTGCAAAAACCATGTCCCTCCTATGAGTTTCATAGTGTTTTATCTTTAATCTTCTTTTAAAAATTTTAAAAAGTACGATAGAAGTGATAATTCACGTGATTCGAACTCTGAGGAGGAAAATAAAAACATGTATACAAACATTTTGCATTTGCTTCGAATGTCAACTTACAATTTTTAGCAATAACGATTACCCATAAAATTGTAAATATGAAAGATAGAAATAAAAGATAGAACAAGATTTTCATAACAGAATTTGTATAATTGCATTATATTATTATATTTTATCTTATAATTCGTTTATTAATGTGCGGTTCGCTTTTGGTTTTTCAATAAAGAATATTAATAATAATAATCGTTATTGCTAATAATAATAATAATAAGACTGCTAATAATAATAATAATAATAAGACTGAGCGATGAGGCAGTGAGAGTCGCCGTCGGATTGCGCCTGGGAGCTGTCGTATGCGAGCCACATACCTGCCCTTGTGGTGCGATGGTCACAGCCAGGGGATCGCATGGATTGGCGTGCCCCCTGGGTTTTGGACGGATGGCACGACACGCGGCCATCAACGACCTGATTTGCCGGGCGCTCTGCAAGGCGGGCTTCCCGGCGGTCAAGGAGCCCTCAGGACTGAGTCGCTCCGATGGCAAAAGACCTGATGGCCTCACTTTGATCCCATGGAAGGCCGGTAGATGCTTAGTGTGGGATGCCACAGTGGTGGATACACTGGCCCCATCCTATCTTCCTTCAACGGCAGCACGAGCAGGCGCGGCGGCGGAAATGGCAGATGAGAGGAAGTCTCAGAAATATAAGAGCCTCCTGGGAAATCACTGCTTTGTACCGCTTGCACTGGAGACTTTGGGCCCAATCAACGACAAGGGTCTTGATTTTATCACAGAGCTTGGACGTCATCTTGCTAGTACCACGGGCGAACCAAGGGAGACAAGTTTTTTACATCAGAGAATATCGATCACTATCCAACGGTTTAACGCGGTAGCCTTCAGCGGCTCGATGGTTACAGCCCAAGCTGACTTAGATGAGGGATAACCGTTCCAGAAAAACAAATAATTTAATCTCTAAGACCCTGAGGGAACGAAGTACCTCAGGGCAAAAAAAAAAATAATAATAATAATAATAATAATAACAATAATAGTAATAATAATAATAATAATAATAATAATAATAATAATAATAATAATAATAATAATAATAATAATTCCCAAAAGTCTGCTGAAAAACTAACTTGGGTTTTCTTGGGTTTTTTCAGTGTCCTAACTTGGGTTTTTCATTTTTTATGAGTGGTAACGCTGAATGCGACCCGACATTTGCGCCACATAATATCAATATTTACTCAAACTGCTTGCATGTTGCATGTAGGATTGTATTTCATCAAAACGCGCAGAAGACAGTCGAGAACCATACCTAAGTGCAGTTTAAAATTAAAATACTTTTAGGAATTAAAATAGTTCTTTCACGGGAATTAGAATCGTCTCAGGAATTACATAAATTTCTTACAATTTAATTGGAATCGTTCAATTAATTAAAGATATATGTTTGAGCTATGTTTTCATCGCTACTCCAGCTTCTAGTTTGAACAATATTTTCATCGAACTTCCAGCTTCTACTATGAGCTGTGTTTTCATCTAGAATCCAGCTTCTTGTCTCAAGTTGGATGAGCGATGAAAATATAGCTCAAACTAGGCACTGGAAGATCGATGAAAATAGAGTTCAAACTAGAAGCTGGAAGATGGATGAAGATATAGCTCGAACTAGAAGCTGGAAGATGGATGAAGATATAGCTCGAACTAGAAGCTGGATGAGCGATGAAAATGGAGCTCAAACTAGAAGCTAGATGAGCGATGAAACATAGCTCAAACTAGAGGCTGGATTAGCGAAGAAAACATAGCTTAAATTAGAGCTGGATTAGCTATGAAACATGGCTCAAACTAGATTTCGTGCACGGGGGCGCATTTTACGGGGCGCATTTGTCGGGACGCTTTGTCCTGGGCGCTTTTGATGGTGTACCCTACGCATCACCAACAGTGTCTCAAACTCGTAATCGTAATTTCCAAACTTCTACAACTCGAAGGCCAAGCGCAGGCACCAGCGGGGAGGTGGTTGAATGGCAACACGCTGGCACGAAGATCAGAAGGAAGCGGGTTCGATACCCGTTAGCCCCGTAATGGTTGACTCACCCTTTTCACTTCCTACACTCCCTGAGGGGCGACTGTAAAATGAGCAGTAGTAGCCTACAGATGGTCGCTTTGTATGGCTGCCATACAGTTAAATTCGACTCCTGTTAAACTTGCTATCGTGTGTCACGGTACACCGTCAATAGTAGCTTTGCCGCAGTTGGCCGTCACTCTCGATCAGCTTGCGACATGGGCTTCTTACACCAGAATCGGCCTTAGGGGTGTGCAAACTGTGCGGTCGCACAGGGCCCGAAACTTAAGGGGTCTGAAAATGTAACAGAAAATTAAAATGAACAAGACACCCTAATGACGATATTATGGTTTCGATTAGATCTTCTATTTGGTCGATAAAATAAAAGTCGAATGAAATGATTAGCAATGAAAAACAATATGACTGGTATTATGGGACCGTACACGGCGTACAGTATACTCGGCACAGGGCCCAAGGCCATCGCTGCTTACACTTTTCCTGCCTTTATTTCGCCAGCGATTCAAGACCATTTTGTTTGATCGTGGTCTTCAGCACATTTTAGTAGGCCTAGTTTTCTGAGTAGGTGCTATATAAATGTGTAATTGCGATCGCGATAATTTTTTTTTATCAAATTGATGCAAATTTTTCGGGAGACGAGGGATGGGATTGAATCATATGTGGGTCTGCTTTTAACAAACATGCTCTTTATGCTAAGAGAAAATATATACCAGATCCGGACTTTTGGTAACCGGTTGTGAAATGATGTAGGCTAGCTGATCATATTAAACAGTTTCCACTATATACTAGGCCTATACAACTCTATGTTTCATGAACTCCTCTCGATTACTAGGATTCATCAGAGCTAGAAGTTGTGGGTAAAATTACTCTTTCTCGACACAGCGGTTCATGCTAAAAAATTAAGACCTGGTCAGGCCTGCACTGTACCAGCAGCGAATCCTATATATCATGTGACCATCACTTGCGTCGATATCAAATAATTGTAAGCCCTTCAACCATTATTCTGCGGGCAATGTTGTTAAAAGTATCTGGCGAATGTAGGCCTATCACTTAGTTGATTTTGTACATATACTTTGCTAGATTTAGATATAACTCAGTTTTGCAAATCTACAATAATCGTGAATTTTCAGCATTTCTTAAAATACGAAATCAGTTGTGCTATGTGAAATGCCACAAGGATCAGTGCGTGGGCCACTGCTGTTCGTACAGCAGTGGCCCACGACACTATTAATGACATAGAGGATGGGATTCTATCGAAATTTTTTAAGTGCGCAGATAATACAAAACTATGCACGGCAGTTGATGGTGAAGAAGAAGGGGAGATACTGTGAGAAGATCTAAGAAGAATGTTCAGATGGTCACAGGACTGGCAAATACTCTTTAATTTTGAAAAGTGCAAAATGATGCCTAAGGGGAAGAGTAACACAGAGTTTTTCGTAAGCAATGGGAGGTAAGGAAAGTGAGTGAGGAAGAAAGGACTTGGGAATGAATATGCGAAAAAGTGCAAAACCTTTAAGGCAATGTGCTGAAGCATCATAACAAGCTAACGCACCTTCAGGCAGGGGCGTCTATCCCATGAAGTCATTGAAACAACTTCCCCTTCCCCTTCTTCTTCCTCATCCACTTCCTTCCCTCCCCCACCGCTAATGGTGGCACACACACTGACAGATCTCCCCCCCCTCATTTCTTGGATGGAGCATTTGCTCCAAGGTTTCTATGGTGTAGACGCCCCTGCCTTCAGGTACGATAAGGACAATAGCCACCAGAGAAAAGGATACTATACTGTGGTTGTACAAAACATTTGTTAGGCCACAGTTGGAATACTATGTCCAGGTATGGAATCAAGACCTCAAAAGGGACATAAAAAACTGGAAAAAGTGCAAAGAAGAGCTACAGAAATGATTTGGGACTACAAGGATTTGAGCTACAAAGAAAGGTTGAAAAGGTGTGGATTTATTAACAATATGCGAGAGAAAGAGGAGCAGAGGAGATCTAATTGAAGTTATAAGATTATCACTGTAAAGGAAGCACTACATCAGGAGAGGTTCTTTGAATTATCACCAAACAATGCCACTGGGGACACATGCATAAATTATTTATGAAGCCGAAAGGAAAATTAGGGCAGAAATTCTTCAGTGCAAGAGTTTCAGACCTGTGGAATGGTTTGGCTGATAGTATTGTCTCAGTGGATACTATCACAGCTTTTAAGAGGAAACCAGGAAAATTTGGCTAATAAACGTTTCAGATGAATTTGCAGTGGTTCAAACACAGACACGTCCTCTAAACCTCTTTAAACCCTTGTTATGCTATTTTATGCTGACGAGTATAAACTGTTCGAATTGATTTCCGATTCGGTAATGCATCTCATACAACAGCGAGCCGGAGTCTTTGGAGTACCATCGATCGTGCACAGCGACCAACATGCCAGCTATGCCAGCTATAATAACAAATGCCTGTCCTGCACAAAATCAGTGGCCTGAACAGTGGCCTGAACAATGGCCTGGTGCAGCGTCTTCTGCAGTCCGCGGTAGAAAAGTCTGCTTCACAGACTGTTACTTCAAGGAAAAACCATTGGTCGTATTTCTTAATACCACCAGTGAGAGCGTAATAAATAAAAGCCGACTAGAACATTTTCTAATTGTTTTTGTTCCATTACAGTAAACGTAGATTTGTTATTTCAAATTAAAGAAACAGCTAATCTTTATCAGTTTATTCTCCCCACATTATTAGGTCCATTAACGGTTGAATCACTTCCCATTATGTTCTAAAATAAAGATGAAAATAAAGTCAGACCTAAATTATCGTATGACCATTAAATTTGAATTGAGTAAGCTTATATTGCAAAGCAGAATGACTACATTCTCTTGAATTTTCTACTATATAACACGGCCTGCAGAAGTAGAGGCATATTGCGGGTTAGATTACAATTCAATAACTAAATTATATATATATATATATATATATATATAAAATATTTAGTCTCAGAATTCACCAGACTGAGTTTCGGCAAATTACTGTCGATTCCATACAGCAGACAAAGTGAAACAAATTAAAATTCTGAATAAAAATTACATCGAAGAAATACAAAGTTAGCGATGTTCGAATAATCGCTAGAAATAATGACTCTCAAGCAGAAGTCACTTCTTCCGAACGTAAATGCCTTTAACATATTTTATGACTGTGTAATCAAATTATCCCAGGATATACGAACACATACACAACACAAGTGTGTATGTGTTCCATTCGCGGGTATGTAGTATATGAACATTTGATGTATGCATGTCTGTATGTATGTATGTATGCTTGTATATATGAATACATGTCTAAGATCGTTCTACTTAGACAAGGAGATGCTTGCATTTTTATTTTAGAGTGTCGTCGTACAGTGATCCCCCTGTTGCCGCTGATTTGCCCGGACGTCCAGATGTGTAGTAATTTGTACGTTCCTTGGGGCTGTCGTAGGCTCTCCGTGTTGGTTCGGTAGAGTAGTATACCTCCTGCTGATCACCACCCGAGCGGAAGTTTCTAATTAACTTGCACAGGGTCTTGAAGTCAGGTCTCTTCTTGGCAGTGACAATCCAGCAAGGAGCCACAATACCATCAAACCTGAAAGAAAGATCAATTTGGAACAAAGGTAAATTTCTTGTTTAAAACGCTTCTTAGAAACCTATGCAGAAACGTGACGATTAAATCGTTTTGATTGACCATAACTTGAGTACAACAAGAGCTGTCTTGCTTAAACTTCAAACTTTTCGGCAAAGTCTACTAATCCTAATGTTATTCCTTGTTTTCTGATAAATTTTCTTTATTTCATTGAGAGCTGTCTTGCTTAAACTTCAAACTTTTTCGGCAAAGACTAATGTCTTCAAAAAATACAATGGAACCGTGACGAAAAAGTAAATTCCAGGGGGGTTTCAGTTTTAAGCGGCTATCCTCGTATGCAGTTACCTTCATCGTCTAGCACTAAGCTTTGTTGCTGACGTGTGCACACTCTACTTCCATCGTAATCGTAACGTAAACTTCAAATTTTTAGAGCAAGACTCTAAGACTAAGCGCAGAGCACCAGCTTATTCAAGAACGCTGCATCAAGTCAATATAGTTGTCCACAGATGGTCAACGGAAGTTCTGAGTCCGGTTGCCAGAAACACCAGAGAGACGAGGTAGCCAATTCCGTGTCTTCTAAACGTTCAATTCCACTGGCCATTCATTTGAACCATTCTTTAACCAAAAGTATAACCGAGTTCACTGTGTATTTCTTTGCACGCTGGTCCATTTCTGTGCACTTTAAGTCACTTATCTGTATTTAGTTTTAACCCTCAGGCTACCAAGGTTTCTTTCGACATCGGCTACCAAGCGGTGGGTGGTTACCAACAACCCCCCCCGGATTTCGTGTTTGGCGTCAAATGTCATATCATGTAATACAGCACTTGATTCAGCATTCATTTCTGACAACAATGGTATATTTAGTTGTAAAATATGTGAATGCATCTCGAATTATATAACTTTGAACAAAGGAACCGGCCCATTCAACGATATTTCATATTATCTCGCAAAATTTGTACTTGTTGGATACAAAATATAAGATGATGCGGTTTTGAAAATGAACTATGTATCCAAGAATACCTTAAATGTAATTAGGCTTAATTTGCAACAATACAAACTAGTCCAAAGTCTGTTTTAGTTGCAAGCAAAATCTAAAGTCATGCAGTTATAATACCAACAAGAAACAAGAAATTATGTTACTGTTCCCGACAGTCAAATAATATAAATGAATGGCCAGTGGTCCTTGCAGTTATTGCAAGTTTCTCCCATTGTTTTATGCGAACACTTCCTGCAAACCGGCTTCTTGCACACTTCACAGCACTGTTTTACTTTGTTAGCACTCTGCTTCGACTTTTTATAGCCCTTCCCGTACCCAACTATATCGGTTCAGGTTGTGATGTTGCATCAGCGATTTTCACACTGAGGACGCGTATTATTATTTATTATGATCATTTCCGGTTTTCAAAAGGCATATAACTAAGCAAGCAAATATAGCCCTACAATCCCTCTAAAGAATGGCATAGTTTGCTTCTCTTCCAGAAAGAAAATGAATACGCTATAGTCGACAAACTTAGGGGTGGGTGGATATCCACCCCCTGGTACCTCGGCTATATCGGGTATAACTTTTTATGGCGTGAGATACCATCAGGATTTTTACCTCAAAATGTGCGCAAATGGGCCTCCTACAGCTGCTCAAAATTTAAAAATTATATTCCAGATGATACAAGTTTGTGATGCAGAAAAACGTAGGGGGCAACCACCCCCTTGGTACCTTTAGGGTTAATGAACCTTCATTTCTTTTAACAGCGTTTAGCAGACAACTGGGAATTTACTGTCTTCTATCCACTCGCGCTATCTAATAACATTAATTAATTAATTAATTAATAGTAAGAAATCAAATGTGTTTCTTACACTACACTCCTGTACTAACTTTGGTCAAATGCATTCATAAAAAACTCGTCTTCAATTAGATAAACGAAAATGGGAAACATTTACAGTTCGGGTGGACATTCGTCAGGGCGTGGCATTCTGTATCCAGTTTTCAGCAAGTTTTCGACTTCCGCACTCTTCTTTCCAGGATATGGCGTTGCTCCTGAAATTGCAAATCACAACTAACCTTGTTTATTCATCACCGTCAACGTGTATTATAGAAAAATGAGCGTACACAACCTGACGGTTGTCAGAATGCAAAAGGAGAGGCAAAGAATTTAAATTGCCCCGTGTATAATCTAGGAAATGTTCTTATCACGGTTGTGGTCTGGACAGCCTTGACAAGACCATTAGGAGCAATTAGATATCGGCCCAACTTTGAAAGACAGCGATAAAGACCCGAGTATATTGGCAAAAAATTATGAAAGAGGCCTCTGCAGAGATAACACACAAGTAGCTTGAGTTTCTTCAGTGTCAGCGCCCTAATTTATTTTGCAAATAATTAGTCTTATGAGGAATAGTTCTAGTATTTATACAGTTTCTACTTGTTTGTGCCTCTTATATTTGCTCTCAGAATGCAATTGTAATTATATTTCAGGACAATAAAGTGCAAGAGTGGGCCCTATCTGCTACAAGAAAGCTGACCAAGTGAGTAGATTTCCCAGATGGTCACACCATACGCCCAGACGTCAGACTTTTGTGTGTAGACGGTTTTGCCTTTTCCAACCGACTCCAAAGTCTCCGGGGCCAACCACTTCAATGGCACTGCCACCTGCAAACAACAACAACATCATCATCAGCAGCAGCATCAGTTCCTGAAGAATGCCAATATTTTGGCGGCGATGGAAACGAATAAAATGATCGCCATTGTCCTTGGTCATTTGTCAAGTCTATTGCCCCTTAGTGTTAGTGCAACTGATGTTTTGTCCTCATTTATATTATCTATCCAACGTAGTCTTGGTCTGTCTTTGTTTCTATTTCCTTCGAATCTTGCACGCAGTGCATTGTGTGGGATTCGGTCAACTGGCATTCTCTCTACATGTCCAAACCATCGGAGTCTTCTTTGAACGACTTTGTCTGGCAGAGTTGTTTGGATAATGATCATCTTATGTCATTTTTCCAATTTTCTGAATTCTTGAAATTCCTGTTTTCGCATTGCCCAGCAATTTGATTCATATTGGTGTTTTTTGTCTCTCTGCTCTAAATAACAAACGCATAAATTCCATCATTGTTTCCATCTGCCATTAAGGTAGCACAGGGCTTCGGTCGTTGAGTAGTAATTCACTGCAATTCATGCATTTACCCTCTAAACAGTTTAACTAAGGAGTTTACGAAGTGATAAGCAGAATTAGTCAAACCCTAATATTCTTCCCTTTAGTAGGATTGCTGTATCCAACTTAGGCCTATTACCTTATTCTGAGAGTTTCACGTGATCAATGGAACAGAAAACCGTGGTATTTAGGCTAATGAACCAACAAATTTTTTGAACGCATCGAAAGCTCTTATTGTACCATAAGTTTCTCGTGTTCATGGCAAGAGAGACATAATAATCAGGCGAAAGATTACATTCGCAGTGGCTTCCTCAGCTTGATCTTCGGTTCCACTGTCGTTGAATGATCCGAAGCCAATCAGTTTAGCCACTAAGTCGTTCACGCCTTCCTTCTTCAACAGAACGTTCCTCACCGCAAGTCGACGATGAAGTATCTGCAAAATACTCTGAACGTTATTACTTTGATTAGCTCGCGTAAAAAGTACACTTTTGATAGGATTTCGTATATAAGTGCATAAATATGCCTCAATTTGTAGAATATAAATACATAATACGCCACACAAATAGGTAATTTATACAGTAATATATCCGTTTATTTTCCATCACGCATTCCTGTCGCGTTACACATTGTCGTTTGTCTCGCACTAATTTTATTTATTTATTTATTTATTTATTCCGGATATTTCTATAGCGCCTTTCGAAGTCAGCTACTAGTCAGAGGCGCTCCCGACTACAGCATTTGATACTGTGCCAGAATTTTCACGCCGAAGCGCCACGAGCAATTGCGAGTGAAGGACTTGCCCAAGGTCCGTACGCAGCGGCTAGAGTGGGATTCGAACCTGCAACCCTCCGGTCACAAGGCGCCGAACTTACCTCTGAGCCACCACGCCCCACAAACAGTTTAACTAAGGAGTTAATACAGTAAGTAAGTAAGTAATACAGATTACTTACTTACTTACTTACATACAAACTTTTCCTGTAACTTATATTACCTTAACTTAAAAACTTTTTGCAATTGCTTATGGTACATTGTGACTCCGTTTCTTACGTTCTTAGAATGAAGAAACTCCATTCCACTGGCAATGTGCATTGTGAAATTAAGCATATTCTCCAAGACATCGACCGTTACTTTTCCAACATTGCTGAGCCACCCTTTCAGGGTCAGGTCACAAAATTCAAGCAGCATAATCGGTCCTGTAAAAATAAGACAGCTTTGAATTACCAAAAATCATGTATACGAATGCATAACGTATATTAGTATGTATTTGAACGTGTGTATAACGCCTATCAAATTAAGTACGCCATTAATACGCCTTTCTAAGGGATCTTTACCTTAAGCTCTGCAGCGGTGTGACGATGTTCTTGTACTGCACATTTATATCGTATAAAAATACAAGTACGGTTGTGTAGTTATGTTCATGTGCGGCGATCATGGGGAGGTCGAGGGGGACAAGTCCCCCCACCCTGAAAGGTGGGGGGGACACGCCATACATTTGTCCCCCCAAATTTTGAAGAAATACCAAAAAGGCCAAAACATGTAATTGCGCGTGAGGGTTTTCACTGCCTTTCTGACCAGATAAGGTAAAAACTCAATTTTTGAGCAGAAGTGTCCCCGAAAATTCTCAGAAAGCAAGAAGAAATTCGTAAAAAAGTCATGAAATTTTCGGGGGATGAATTTGTAAAAAAAGGTAATAAATGTTCTAAAGACGAAAAGAAGGATGTAAAAAGAGCCAAATTGCTAAAAAAAATTGCAGATGAATTCGTAGAAAAGTCATGAAGTTTGTGTGGAGATGAATTCCTAAGAAAGTGAAAAAATATTTGGGGGGAAATGAGTTCCAAAAAAGGTAATCGATCAGACCATGGCCAACTTTGCCCCCCCCCCACCTCTCAGACAAGATCGCGGCCACTGGTTATGTCAGGGCATATTTTAACTGTATAACTAGTGGGACAAATGTCCAGTAGTCTTAGGATTTGTCCCAGTAGTCAGAGCGATTTGTCCCAGGCAATGTATGTATAAAGTACAACTAGTGGGACAAATGTTGGAAGAATTTAAAGATTTGTCCCAGTAGTATAATGAGATAGGTATGACATTATTGGTGAATGACCCCTTGTTATTGGTTGGGAGACCCGAGAAAAGTCGTAAAAGAAGGTGATGACTAAAAAAAAAAAAAAAAAAGGTCATCAACTTTTTTCGGAGATGAATTTTGAAATTTTTTTGGAAAAAGTGTAAAAGTTTTGTGAAGATTTATTCCTTAAAAAAGTTCTTCGACCAGATCATGGCCGACTTTCTCCGACCCATGGCTGATTTTGTCCCAGTAGTCAAAAATCCTTAAAATATGCACTGGGTTATGTAACGCTTATATGAACATCGTTTGTGTAGATAGGTGATTTGGTTAAATTAATTAATTAATTACCAGCATCTAAAACCAGCATCATACTGTGTAAAATACGCAGATAGGGCTTGGAGAATGCGATTCGCCATGGTGACGTATTCAATGTAACGCAGGGAACCGTGAATGAATAATTCAAATCTTAACGGTTGGCGAAAAGATCGTCTACTCGAATGAATACCGACTGCTGCGCAGGAGCTGAACGTTGCAAAGCGTTTCAGTTGGAGTTTTGCTGTAGTGAAGGTTGCTTGTCACTTGAAAAACAGTTAAGCTCATCCGCTTCTGATCGATTTGATAAGAGTTTTTGCGAAGTTGATCAGTTTAGGCTACAGATTTGAATTAAATGGAAGAAGTAACTCAGTCTGGCGAAGTTTAGAAACGATCGAATTGCTTTGGACAATCAAGTGACAGTGTCTGAAGCGTGTGATTCGTTCAGCAACGGTTGGACTATTGGATTTCTAGTTTAAAGAAGAAACGGTGCTGAGGCTAGCTGAGGCGAACTAACATAGTAGGCCTACTTGATCAGCTCGGTGATCGATATCGGGTGTTAGACTTCAGAGGAAGTAATTTTGTCGAATTCTTACACGAAAGAACATTGAAATGTCGGAGAGGTCCGATCAAGGTAAAGCAAAGATCCACAAGGTGAAGAGGCAATCAAGAAAACCAGAAGAGGAAGGTTGGCTTAGACCATAATGTAATAGGAATTAGATTATAAGATGCTGGTTTAGGGAGAATGTATCTAACAAATCTTACAATCAACTGTCAAAATTTCAAGCATGGATTGTATTATTGTAAAATGACTATATTTTAATTCTTATATATTAATTAATTCAATTTCAAACTGTAAAGAAACTGATTGATTCTTTGCAAAGCTAGTATATACAATTGCTATTCAGACGATGGGGCTCAGTGGCGGCGATCTTATTTGACAGGTGGGGGGGGGGGTACACGGGACACTTTTGAATTGATCTGGTCAAAAAAGAGGTGAACAAATTTTTTCGCGCTCAAAAAAATTGTGTTCACTTTTTTGGTGTTTCTTCAAAATTTGGGGAGCAACTGTATAGCGTGTTCCCCCCACTGTTTAAGGTGGGGTCTTGACCCCCTCTACCCCCGGGATCGCCGCCTCTGACGGGACTTGTAATAACCCAAACCAGCGCTAACAGCGGAAATTTTGAAAATAAACAGTATTCATGCGCAGAGCAATAGAGGTTATTCAGTTGATCTATGTATGAAATGAGATCATACATGTAGTTACTGTTAAATTCGAATCACAAACGAATGTCATGCAACAAAATTGGGTATTGTGAAGATTATATATTTTATAAACTCTAAGTGACACTAGACTAGAGTAGTTAGGGCAGTTTGCTTAGCCTGAGTATCGTACATGCATGTTTGCATAATTAGCATGGTTTCGCATTTTGTTTCGAGGTTACACTTTGTCATAAAAGTTAACAGTAATTGGTTTAAATTTAAACTGATATCTCACCTTCGTCAATGACACCAACGAGCCTGACGACGTTGTCATGTGGAGGAACACGGTTTCCATGGAAAGCAATCTTAGCTCTGATCAAAGCCTTATCAGCGTCACTTGCTCCAGCTGAAAAGACAACAAATCACGTATAATTATTAGAATTGATCACAAAAAGGCAAGACTTTAACAGGAATAATTTTTAACAGAAACCCAGTTTAGATCACCTTAAGCGTTATAAATATATAAATAGTTAACATTGAAGCTAATGCCTCTGTTCCATGTGGTCTTGTTACGAATGCTTCACATAGGCTAATTGCGGATAATGCGTTTGGCTGTTAGAACAGAGGTGCCGTTAATTTTCACGCGACATGGAGACCGAAGAAGCCATAGCTGCCATATTACGCCTCAATACTGAATTAAGGTCATTATGTACTGCTCTTTTGAACTCTGCTCAAATTACATTTTCTAGCTATAGCAAATCTCCAGTGGTGGACTGGAGTGTCAAAGCGGCCCGGGAAAAAATTAAAAGCGGCCCTATCCGACATTTATTTTTCTTGGGGATTTGTTTTCAGCCAAGGTAACAGGTAACTTTACAACGGGATAGTCATAACGCAGCCTCGCCCCCAAAGACCAACTGCAGAATGTGTCAGTACGACAGGTCCAGGCAGCGGACCTGTCGTCCTGATAGTCATAACACAAAGATGCGTACGTACATTATCAATAGACCCACCCCCATACGCAAGCATGCGCAAGCACATGCATTTGGTTTAACCCCCTCCACTCTCCATGCGTACGTACTATATGGATGGCCCCTAAGAGTTTATATGCACAAAGCAGGTGCCTGTAAGTCTGACCAAAGAAACTGTATTTATGTAACACAGAAAAGCTGCAAACAGGACTTTTTTGCAAGATTTGTATTTCGTATGTTCGTCACTCTTATGCCCAACTTGGTCGTCCCAGAGCTCATGTGGAGAATCTTCATTGACGCTGTCCTCTACCTAATCGTCGACCATTTAGTGACAGTCTCTTTACCTTGAGTAACTTTCAATAAATCGACTAGATTTTAGCACTTGGCTCCATCTTTAGCAAGAATTTTTAGTTTCTTATCTCTTACCTTTTCCACACCATCTTTACATTTACGTTTTCAAATTTAAATCACTCATAACCATAAATATTTTCATTAATTTATTAACCAATAATAGGCCTAATAAAAGAATCTTCGTCAAAAACAAACTTAGCGAAAATAGAACCTCGTTTTAAGATTCAACTGTTAATTATATAAGTCTGCCTTCTCAGACCCGCCGAAAGGGGGCTGGGGGGCGGGCAAATGCCCAGGAGACCGGAGAGTTTTAGGGGCCCGGCCGAAAAATGTTATGAACAGTTATATAAAGTTTATGATTATGCCTTTTTAAATATAATATTACTCAATAAAATCGTAGTTGTATATATAAACATAGTATCGTAGGGTCGTATCCGCACTTTTTTATTTCAATTTATGTTCTTCAATTTTCTCATAATGCCTAAAGATAGTTTAGGGGCCTGTGACTGCTCTGTCTATGGGCCCGGGATCCCTGTCGTCAGCCCTGTGCCTTCTAGCGAATAAAAAATAACGCCGTCATAAATACCATAGAAATTATTATAAATAACATAACCGATTTTAGACATTGTGTCTAAGAACTTAGAAGCGGCCCAAATATCACCGAACCTGGCGGCCCACCGGGATTTGTCCCGGTGTCCCGGTGGGCCAGTGCACTCCTGCAAATATCTTAGACAGCCATGTCCATAAAGCTTTGAAGTGCGCTTTAAAAAAGTCCGGATCAATGCATACATACATACATACATACATACATACATACATACATACATACATACATACATACACACATTCATACATGCATACATGCATACATACATACATACATACATACATACATACATACATACATACATACATTCATACATGCATGCATGCATGCATACATACATACATACATACACACACATTCATACATGCATACATACATACATACATACATACATACATACATACATACATACATACATACATACATACATTCATACATGCATGCATGCATACATACATACATACATACATACATACATACATACACACACATTCATACATGCATACATACATACATACATACATACATACATACATACATACATACATACATACATACATACATACATACATACATACATACATTCATACATGCATGCATGCATGCATACATACATACATACATACATGCATACATACATACATACATACATACATACATACATACATACATACATACATACATATACACATACATGTCATACATACATGTCGGTAGCAAAAAACCTATGAAGAAAATTGGAAAACCATTTAATTTTTTTACCACAAACTAAGAACACCCAATTTATCTTGACGTTAAACATATAATCCATAGTGCGGACATTAATCTTTCAACAACTTCTAGACATAATACTGATTGTAATATTAAAATTTTACCTGGAAGATACTTAGCTGCCACATTCTTAGTTTCTCCACCCTTTTTCAAGTAAGCCTTCTTGACGGTTGCGAATCTACCTTCTGCTAATGTATCTACCATTTCCACCTGGTCACGATTGACTCTCCATCCACCCGGATCACTTCCGTCAACATAGATGTCATCATCTTCTTCAACCTTGCCTCGCCTTGATTTGGCTCTCTAATTTACATAAGCGTAGAAGCATACAAAAATTATTCTACGTATGTAAGTAGCTTACATATATGGGCTAATATCCCAGCGATAAGTACAGGAAGATAGAAAATCGGTACCGGTAGTCTTGATTTAAATTTCTTATTACAAAAAAGATACGGCACTTCGGACGAGAGTCATGAGAACCAGTCCATTAGAAGTTTCAAAAATGCGCCACATAAATGTCCTTTTGCCTACATTCATTCATTCATTCTGAAAATTTATATAGCGCCTCTTCAGAGACCTACTGGGAGGCGTTCCCAGCCCAGCTTCGGCTATAGAGGAGTCGGAAGAAAACCGACAGAGGTCAAATGTCAGAGGTAAATGTTTCATAAATGAATAATACATACTTATATAGAAATATCCACACATTTAATATAGATTCGTTTCTTATCGGTTATAACACATAGAAGAAGAAAGCGAGTGCCTGCGCTACGTATCCCAATGCAATTACACAGAAGACTTAACATTATTCATCATGCACTACTTACCGGTTGCGGTGGCTAGCAGAGCTCCGGCAGTAAACGTGTATGTACTTCGAAAAGGTGTTTACTATGCTACTCAACGTGGCGTTAATCTGTCATCTAGTTTTGTGAATCTGTTGATTTGGATCAGTTGAGTTTGGACCCCTCGGATATGCTAGGCGTTTAATTTCAGGTACACATGGGTGCAGTCCACAGCTGTATCGGGTTAATGTGATGCTTTGGAGCTAGTTCGTAGCAGCTGACGCGTCGGCGTTTGTTAGTGTGGTAGATGCCATGCAGATTTGCGGTGACGCCAAGTTTAGACTTTTTGACGACGAGAGATATGTCTTGATGCTGCAGTGATACTGTGTTAAAGTCGTCTTTCGTGTATGTATGTATGCACAGGTTTGTATTCACGTACAGACGTATGAATGTATGTTTGTATGCATGCATGTACATATGATTTCCATCATGTATTTTTGTGGCAGTGAAAAATATCGTTTTTATATGCAAGTTTTGTATGTTATATGACAATTTATGCAACTCAATTGGACTTTGATGCGTTACTCACATAAATGACACGTCCATCTGCCGAATGGACTTTCTCGGTGCTTGTGATTCTTTGTCGAACGCTAGTGGCGAAGGTTCGAACCCTGTCTGGGACGGGATGTTTGTCCTGTTTCCATCTCAGAACCATAAGAATCACGAGAACAATCAATACAAGCAGAATCATCGACCCTGCGATTAATTAGAAACAACAAAACATTCATTGTTGATACTAGTCATACCATCGCCATTTGAACAAGTAAACAATTAATTAAACTGTTCTGAGTGAATTTGAATGAACTGACCCGAACCATTTCAGATCAATGTTACGCCGTTGCCCACCCCCAGCCCTGGGTGCTAAGTCAGCCTGTTTAATTGGGCGGGTACGCGTCTTCGCAAGTCCATGGAAGGAAGAACCTGTATTTCAGTGGGGTGACCTGATCCTTGAGCATCAACGGGGTCTGCTGGTATTCTACTCCAGCGGTTCCCTAGCTCATTATAATTTAGCCTCGATTTCATCTGCAAACGTTCACTCCTTCTAAACGAGGGTGGAGGGGCACTGACTCCCTGTTCGGAACTGACTCCGAGCGGATCCAAATTATCCCTAGCAACATTTGACTCTAAGTTTGACACGAGTGGCAAGGACGTGGCTGCCATAGGCAAAGCAATCACCTGAGGAGAATGATCCGGGGTTCGACTACGACTTGCGGAACTATGAGAAGAAGCCTCTTCAAGTCTTTCTAGGCGCCCTAGAAGCTAGCTCTGTTTGATTATCCCTCATTTCTAACTGGCTATCTCTCATTTCTAACTGGTTATCTCTCAGCTCTTCTAGATTAACAGCTAGGTTTACCTGGCTACCTCTTAGATCAGCAACATTCACTCTCACATCATCTATCTTAAAAGTTAAGTCTTCACTCATCCCAACTAACTTTTGATCTAAAGCACGTTGTCCTAAGACTATGTTTGACTGGCCGACCGCTAGGCTCTCTAGAAGTTGGCCCATGGCAGAAGAAGGCCGATACAGAGAAGAGTACGGGCGTACAGCACGCTCCTGCCTATCACTAGGATCAGCCTCTAAATCCAACGATCTCAAAGAGTTTAGTGACATCTTTAATATTATTTAAATGTTCCAGCAATTAATGACAATCTAATGACATGAACAGTAACACGATTTATATAATACTACGCTAACAACTCTAAACCTTACACATAAAAACTACTTAGGCATAAACAAGCAATCAAAATCATAATATAATTTACATTAGAAATTGGTTATTTATCCCAAATTTCACACACGGGACAACATCGGATCACAGGACTCCACACAGAATAAGCATAAATCCACAAGAGCACGAAATACGATATCCAGCATTGCAATAAATCCAAAGACGTTGCAACGAACGCTTTCCGACGAAATAATACAGTAACGATAATTCCAAGCTCCACGCAGAATACGAGCTTCGCACTAGCCAATGCCTATTCGCAATGCTAGTTAATCCACAAATCTTAGACTGCAACAGCGGCTATAATTATCAAACTATCATACGGTAACTCCATCCACTGGCCAAATCTGAACTGCAATAATTTGTCAACTGCACTCAGCAGTCATCTCTATAACCGGCTCTCCAGAACTGCAAATATTTAAACTATCGTGCGGCAACTTCACGCACCTCTAATGGCTCCTCCAAGACGGCAATAGGCACGCACGCGTCGGCAGCTTTTATAGCCTTCCAGTTTCGCGCCACTGGCATCCAGGGTTATCGGCTTGACTATTTTGGCGGGAACAGCAACTGCGGCAGCAGCAGCACATCGACGCATCGACAGCAGCAGCGTCGGCTGCAGCAGCAGCTCTGCTGTTTCGCGCCACTCGGATGACTCACCACCCAAGCTAGCAAAGGCATGGAAATTGGCGGGAAAACTTAATACACGAGGCCGTATAAATATATTGCCAATAAAATAAAAATACGTATAATTAAACGTCTGTGGCGTTTCAAAAACGCTACATCAATTCCTTACAGGAGTTTGACTTTAAACAGCGCTAACGACCAATCGCTTAATTCTTCGTATATGTTACAGCAATTCGTAAAACCACGGATTTTGTAAAATGCCTGAAATTTTTAGGGAATTTGTAAAATCCCTGATTCACCCAGGCACTTTACAAAATCCCTGAAAAAACAAGGGATTTTGTAAAATCCCTGAAATCACAGGACGAAAATTTGACAGATTGCCTGAAATGAAAATGACGAACTTAATCGAAGTTTATTATGCAAAAACGCCCTCTTTTCAAAGGTTTATCATTTTTAGATGGTATTTTATTTAAAGTTCAGTTCTCAAGTTGAAAACCAGGGATTTTGTGAAATGCCTGAATGTTTATTATGCGAACAAGCCATATTTTAAAAGGAGTCACATTTTTAGATGGTATTTTATTTTAAGTTCAGTTCTTGAAAGCTGCAGCAGTTTTCTGTTTTCACACGACATACTCGAATGACATTGACTGTTGCACTTGATTTATTAATTTTTAATTGACAGATTAATTTTAGAACTGACCTAACCAAAGGAAAACCAGAAATGAAATAGTGCTGGCTGCGTTTTAATTCATAGCAAGGGTACTCGTCTGACCATAGTCCTAATCTCAGCCAGTCGTAGATAGGCCTATTTCGGTCAACTTCTAATTGCTGTGACGGCACATCAAAGAATTATAAGGAAACAGATAATCAAAGTTCACTGGGCGCTGCAAGACAAATAGGTGCAAATTTTTAAAGGAAAGGTGAAGTTGTCGATCGGTTGGCCTATTGTTAATTAATTTGTGAGGTATCAATAACTTCAATTATCCTGCAACTTCAAAGTTCTCTGGACGCTGTAAGACAAATAGGTGCAAATTTTTCAAAGGGAAAGTGAAGTTGTCGAGCCGGTTTAACACCAAATTGTTAATCTGGCTCGACAACTTCACTTTCTCATGAAATTTAATCTGTCAATTAAATATTAATAAGTCAAGTGTAACAGTCGATGTCATTCTAGTATGTCGTGTGAAAACAGAAAAACCGCTTTTGAGAACTGAACTTAAAATACATGGTCAAAATTGGTCATACCATGTACAAATGGTAATCCTTTAAAAATAAGGTTTGTGTGCATAATAAACATTCAGGCATTTTACAAAATCCCTGGTTTTACAACTTGAGAACTGAACTTTAAATAAAATACCATCTAAAAATGACAAACCTTTGAAAATAGGGCTTATTTCCATATAAACTTCGATTATGTTCGTCATTCATTTCAGGCAATCTGTCAAATTTTCGTCCTGTGATTTCATGGATTTTACAAATTCCTTGGTTTTTTCAGGGATTTTGTAACGTGCCTGAGTGAATCAGGGATTTTACAAATTGCTTAAAAATTTAAGGCATTTTACAAAATCCCTGGTTTTACGAATTGCCTGTTAAATATACAAATTTTTATACTGTCAAACAATTCAGTTGCTATAATTTACGTATCAACGTCGCGTTTTATTCTAAACTTCGTTCTTCTGAATAAATAGAAAGACCCATCAAGGTTCAATTACAGTTCAACGGGATAACCGCAATCAGATCCCGTTGCTAATAGTGCTAAGACATTTTTAAAATATCATAACAGCATACAAAAGGGTTCATAGTTGCGCAAGAAATCGATAACTTTTCATATTAAAACACTATTCCTGATCAGATGAAATATACATGTACTCTTAAACATAATAATATAAACTTTTGGCAAAATTTGGGCTATATTCTAGATTCCGCGAAATGACCTGACACTGGGCTATTTATCTGACGCCAACTATGCAGCCCATAAGAAGATTCGATTCTTGTCGGTTATAACACATAGAAGAAGAAAGCGAGTGCCTGCGCTACGTATCACAATATAATTATACAGAAGACTTAACATTATTCATCATGCACCACTTACCGGTTGCGGTGGCTAACAGAGCTCCGGCAGTAAACTGGGTAACTAAATGTACAATAAACCACAAGTTAAAATAATGGTAAATGCGCATGCGTGTATGTATGTATGCCTGTATGTATGTATGTATGTTTGTATGTTTGTATGTATGTACATTAAGGTAAGAATCTTTATTTGATACCGACATGAACTATGCAGCAATCTTTGAATTCAAGATTCATTTCTTGTCGGCTGTAATGCCTATTTACATACACGTGTGTTTAAATCAGTTGGATAGTCATATCTTTAGCACCTTGGAGATGTACAAAAACAAGCTACATTGATGCCCTGATGAAATTCATAAGTGTATATAGGCAAACACACAAAACTGCATACACATGTACATACATACAGACATGCGCATGCGTATATGTGTAGTATAGTGTAGCATAATAGGCAACACGAACTGGAAAGATTATGGTGACCGGAGGGTTGCAGGTTCGAATCCCACTCTAGCCGCTGCGTACGGACCTTGGGCAAGTCCTTCACTCGCAATTGCTCGTGGCGCTTCGGCGTGAAAATTCCGGCACAGTATCAAATGCTGTAGTCGGGAGCGCCTCTGAGTAGTAGTTGACTTCGAGAGGCGCTATAGAAATATCCGGAATAAATAAATAAAAAAAATAATAGGCAACACGAACTGGAAAGATTATGGTTGCAGACAGAAATAGAGGTAGACAGAGATAGAAACCGTAAGAGGCAAATAGTCTCGGATACATGACTGCTACAACGATTTATCTATTCAAAACTAAATGAGCTAACAAATCTAGTGAATTTCATTCTTACCAGGTCTGCATTTGGGTTCTCCTTTTTCGAATTTAATCTAATAAATAGAAACAATAACTGATGAGAACTTTAAATCCATCATTCCTGGGTGCGGTGTGCCATCCAGTTTTTTTTCAATAAACGAATATATATATATATCATAATTTGTATTAATAAAAGGTGTTCTTTCAGTATAGCTCCAAAGATCAAGATCACTGAGAGAAAAAAACAGAAATTAACTGAGATTGATATTTTATAAAGTTTAACAATTTCCCGACTAAGATCAGTTGGATATAATAATCAGTAGACATAATCATAAATGAACTGTTCTTACCGAAAGAAGATCTTGATAAAACAGATCACAGCCGATCAGACTTATTATTATTCTGACCTTTAATTACTGTGGTTCAATCAGCGGATCGGTGACTTACTAGTAAAGGTTGTCTTGGTGCTACAGACTGTCCGGCTTGGTTCATTACAACGTAACTGAACGTCATCGGTTGATCAGATCTGTAGTATCTGTCTATGTCGCAGTGGTCGATGTCTACGCGAATGATGTATTCGAAGCATTCTCCACTTTTTATACAATAGCAGTCGGTGCTTCCTTGCTTACAAACGGCCTACAACAATTGGTCTATTGAACATTCTCTGAAAGAGTCGTCAACGGTTTTACTACATCTGCTGCTCACTACAGTTGGATGAACTACTCTAATTTACATCCAGTTGCATGGCGCTGAGTGGTTTTTTATTAGTTTTTATTGCGCATATTGTAAATTTAAATTTAAAACGTGAAATTAAAATCAAATTTAAACTTAAATTTGTATTATCGTCAGAGTAAGCTTACATTGAGTAAATTAGTAAAACTAAATGCATCCGAACTGTATCCCATCACTTAAATCGCATCACAATAAAATGCGTGAGATTTACGCTTGATTAGATTCTTTCATTTGCATAAGCAATATACAAAATAAACATTCGATCCTTACTAATGCTCTCTTTCGTCTCTTGTTGTCGGATCTCAGTTTTGTAGCCTTAACAGTGCCGCTAGTAATGTTAGCTGGTTGGTATGAAAGAGTAATCCAGTATCGAACTTCTTCAATGCCACTCTGCATATCATGCGCCTTGATTTCAACACTAAAATAAAAAAGCTGGTAATGTTAGATGCCTGATGTGAAATAGTAATCCAGTAGTGGACTTCTTCAATGACACTCTGCTTATTTCAGCACTCAGATTGTATAAGACAAAGTCTACAAAAGACCAAGGTATTCCTGTCGTCGGTCCGGGTTCAGAAATGTTTAGCCAGAGGTCAAGATATAGCAGAGCCTGGGCGCAAGGATAACACGTTTAAGCTAAAAGCCAAACACCCACGTCTATTGTGGCGTACGCCCATCATGACCTTGAATAGTCCTCTAAAAGATTCGATGTGACGTAATAGATTATTCATATTTCTCTTTAGTCAAATTTTGCTCCAATAAGGAACCCACAGTTTTATCAGGCATCGCATAAAATTTCACCTGCTCGTGTATTCATCGTTGGAGTTTTCTCGCAGTACTGCAGGTGCGACGCTGTCGAACTCAGGCGGAGACGTGTCGAAGCCGATCTGGATTCGATCCTCGTGATAATTGCCGACGACATCGAAGGCTCGCATCCAGATGACGACCGTGTCATTCGGGGTCAGCCTTGGCATCACGAGTGTCGTCTGGAAGGCTTCGTGGCTATAACCGCCCCAGGTTGATTCCGTCAGTTCACTGATGGTATCGTTTTCTTCGCCGAAATCTCCACCTGGATTCAAACCAACTCCACCTTGTTTGTCCACCTTGAAGGCCAGCCTGTATCCCACAGTGCCGTTGCTATGTTTCACTGCATGTATGGTTCTGTTGCCACCTTCGTTTACTAAGTCGTCATCGATCATCCTCTGCAAGGCCTCCACCCTGTATAACCATCCTTCACTAACATGCACCGGATTCGTATATCTACCCTTCCAACTCAGGGTCAGTCTTGAGTTACCATCTTCTTCCTCCCTCAGCGTAGATGTTATCCATCTATATCCAGATTCTTTCGATGCCTCGTTCACTATCAGCAGTTCCTTGGTGGTTGTCATGTGGTTCTTGTCATCGTAGAGGACAATCTTTCTGGCTCTGGATGGATTCTGTGCCTTGTCGTATACAGTTAGTTCGATGGAGTACACACCAGGCGATGGAAAAGTGTACGTGAATTTTTTGATAGTATTTACGTTCAGTTCTTTTTCCGGTCTTTTAGGAGTTTGTAAAACATCACCAGATGATTTGAGTAACCGGTATATTTTCGCATGATACCTGTCTATTCCTGATTCGCTGTCAATCCAGTTGTAGAATTCGCCTTCAATGACAGCATTCTGAAACCCATTAGATATTGATGATATCAATACAACAATCAAAACTTTGCCTGGACTTGTAATTAACTACCTGATTAACTGACTTTCTCTGGACCTGTTGTAAATGATGCATTGGTTGAGGGTTGTAGAATTCGGCTTTTGCAATGCGTGAAGTTTCCTTAAGGATTGGTATAAATATCTTATTTACACGGTTTGTGTTGCCAGCCTTCTTTAAAGCTCGTAAGTGTTCTTTGCTACAAAGAGTTTGAACTGTACTATATTGCTTAACCTAATGTGTTTGTTTGTGTAATGATTGATGAGTCAATAAACTGATAATTGAAGCTCGTAATTGTTCTTCTAGAAAAGGTATTCTCTACTCAGAATTTGAATGTCTTTATTGCACACTGTTCACTTTGATACGATTAAATAGTTCTGACTGATTGACTAATTGAGTGAAATAACTAAGTGATTGACTGATCGACTTATTTGCTGAGTGACTGATTTATGCAAAAAAATAGCAGTTAAGCCTATGACTTGGTTGGGTCATATTCCGAAATGTTACAAATTTCGTCTCCGAAAAACAGAAAAAATATTTTCCCCAAAATTGGTTGCAAGTGTTTTTTTTAGTCACGTACATAGTTAAATTTAACTAATTTTAAAGAAATCCACTATATTTTTAATCACAAGTTAATTTTTTTTCAGAAATTATAAAGTGAAAACTCCTCTTTTTTCATTGAAATCCGCCCTTTTTGTGTAATCATATTTAATCGCGGGAACCTGAAATATTCCTCTGGTGCTTATAAAATGGCAATTTCTTAAAAGTAGATGATGCCAGCATTAAGTAGGAATACAACTGGCCTTTCCTTCACACAATATATTAGTCTGGTGTCAAGAAATTAAGACATTTTTCTAAATTATTTAAAAAAAGAAATATAATTTTCAGCTGCAGAAAAAAATCTGTGCAGCATTAGCTATAACTGTATGTTATATGCATTAGAAACAAGTTGAACAACATCTTAAGAGTTGATAGTAAATTCTAATTACTTGCAATTTATTTTTATATCAAATAATTCACAAACAATACATGTAATTCACTCTGAGCAATGCGTCATTACCATCCGAGACATGATGCGACTGTCATGAGAAAATAGCAAAAATCTGATGAATTCGGATGGTAATGATGAAAAACAACCGCGAATGGTAATGACAAAATGATGAAATTTAAAACAGCCGTCAAACATTTTCACGTGAATTACTCCATCAGATAAGTAATTTCAATCAGTTCAACAAAAGCGACAAATAAAACAAGTTGTCAATGTTGTAATCTACCTAAACCAGGAAATACAACACTAGATGGTAATGAAGCAGAAATTTACTTTTCTTGTAATTTGGAACACACAAACTTAAATTAAAAATAAAATATTAGGGATTTCAACACAAATCTGTGTGATTCCATTAATAGTTGACAATATCTCGTTCTTGATGCTTTTCTTTTAGTAAGTAAGCACGTTCTGTAAAAGTTATAGGCTTCCCAAAAATTGGGATGGCTATGATGCTTATTTCCATGGACAAGTTTAAATAGGTCCAAAAAGAAATAAATATTATGAAAATGAGTCTCAATGTTTAATTATTGCATATGCTAGCTACCAATTAATCAAAATAATATACCTTTGTTACAGGTTGTAATGGAATAAATTTGCGTAAAAGCTTAATTTAATGCATTGTACACCGTCTCGGACATTGGATGGTAATGATATTTTGTATACATTTAGTAATTTTTTTCAAAATTTCCTAAATCTAGCAGCTAAAACAATGATGGGAAATGTTAATCTGTTCATTCTTTGAAGGATAGGCAAAAAAAATTGAAGAAAATATCTAAAAAACTCAAAAAACCAGCATGGGACATCGATTCTGCACTTTTCGGATAATGACCCGGTTGTGTGCTTTGGTATGACTAAGCATGCAGGAATCTCCGATGTTGATAAATATTTCCTTCTACTGTCAAAGCTCTAATAAAAAAAAAACCTGACAGCAGATGACGCTATGAATCAAAATGAGTAGAAATTTCAATTCGAGAAGGTGATGTAAAAAAAAACTTTGCTACATTACTTAATAAAGGGGCATTACACGCTTATCACTAACTCAACTGCAATAAAGTGCAAGAATGCGTTTCATGTCTCTAACGTGACGCCTGATTCATATAATTAGATTCCATTGGCATGCTTTATTGTTTGAAAACACACATAAACTTCTTTGTGTATGATGGTAACAAAGAGTACTGGACGCGGAAGTCGTGCTCTTCATACTTAAAGGAATTAATATTAAGTGCACAACCTCATACATCAAGCGTGACAAACAGATATGGTTAACAAAGATCAAACCTTGACTGCATCCTGTTTCAGATAGATGGCTGGGTCATTGCAGTTTTTTGTTTGACGACAATGTACTGGAGGTTTTGCATCTACCGCAAACAAAACCGATCTCTCGGTTACATTACTGCTGCCAATTTCTTCTGTTATACTTGGACTTCTGAGTTTCTTAAATCCACCTAAACGAGCGGACACTTTAACTCTTATCCTGAAAATAGAAAAGAGCCAGGAGCTTAGCGATACGACTTTTTTGTTTATGATACTGCTTTGATAACTGGAACTATGAGACCAATGTTTTCTAAAGATTCTTGCTGAAATCAACGACGCGCATACGAACTTCAATGAAGCGATTGATGTACATACCGAGCAGCAGAGGCGCCGGCAGCGTGATGCACTGGACGCACGTGCGTCCACCCACCAAATCAAATCAACGCAATGATTAGGCATCGCATCGAATTTTTTTGACAATTTCACTGTGTAACTTTGGTTTACCGTACAGTATGTATATAAATAATATCATATCATATGCATGTGTTATGCTCTACTTTTATGACTCACTCTGAGTCATTTTCAGTGTATGACTACGAGTGGCAGACAGAGGACGGGTGTGGATGGGAGGAGACGGAGGTACGTGTGCGTCCAATTTTTTTAAGCTGGGCAGGCCCGAATTAAGAGGTGTTACTTAGGGTGCTGCAGCACCCGGGCCCGCAGTTTTGAGGGGCCCACAAGTACATTAATTTTTTTTATTCTACTTATAATTGGGTCCTGCGCTGATGACTATATAGGTAATCAGAGCACCGAGCCCGCACTAGCCTTAATGCGGCCCTGATTCCGGCGCTATATAATCTCACTCTACCGTAATCAAATTATCTGCAAAAGCGATCGATCGATCGCTTCAAATGAGACCTTCTGCTCTTATGCCTTACCCTGGTTGAACTAAGTGCTGAAACTTCCACTGCAAGATGCTCTAAAACTCAACTTACGTAGAGTTTTCACTCAGGCTAACAACACCGAATTCACTCCAACTGATTGTTTTACTGGGACATTTCACGTTTTCTCTAGGATCAAGATTGCTGTTTTTGCATTCCGGCGCAATTCCTCTTTCTAAACACAGTGAAACAAACACATCAAGCATATGAGCGATTCTACAAGCAATCTCACAATCATATTTGTCTGGCTAGAATAGTCTTCAGTTTATGCGAACCGAAGTGATAAGGTCTCTATTATATTATTATGGATATGTTGTAATCTGATACACAATACACATATGAAATAATCGGGTATTTTATGGTATGGTGTAATATGGGATGGCATAATGTGATGTGATGTGTTATGGTATAGCATGACATGACAAGGCATGATATTGTATTGTATTTAAACATTTATAAAGCGCCTCTAGTAGGGTGAACCGTTCAGAGGCGCTCCCAGTACGCAAGGCCAAGAGAAAAGAAATAAGTCTTGAGGAAAGCAAAAGAAGACGAGGGGTTACCTAATAAAATTCGCGAGGGAGTAAAAGGAGAGAGTGTATTCCAGAGAGAGGGACCACTTGAGGCAAAAGATCGGGACTGCGCCATAGCTGTTCTAGTATGAGGAACTGAAAGATATGGAATAGTAGGGCATAGTATGCAATGATAGAAATGTCATGGTATGTTATGATATGTTTAGGCATGTTACATGACATGCTGCGGACATGGTATGGTAGGGCATGGCATGGCATGGGAAGCTTGATAATACAGCGTTTAATTAAGATAGGCTTCGGCTGACTAACCGATAGAACTTCCGAAAGATGAAGAAGACAAAATAACTTGAGCGTTGGTGTAAGTAACCCCAAATCCTGCCTCTGCAATGTGGGTAGTTTTTGTAGGAGGCACCGGTTTGAATGGATTTGAGTACGTCGCCTCCCACCATGCCTCGATTCTTGAGAATGACTTTTTTCCAACCCATGTCAATTCTGGATCATGTCCTTCAACGGCGCAGTTTGCCTGGGCGACTTCCCGTTCAGGATTTCCTGTGAACAGCTTCACTCGACAGTTGGATATATCGGGCGTCTGTTGGACTATTTGCAAAATAACACAGTAAAATGTATGCAAATATATTCAATGCAATAAATTTCTTTTAAAACAGTTTCTGTAAAATCTTGAATTCACTTGATGAATCTATTGATAATCTTCATCAGCATTGTCATCATCAGTTCCTGACGTCAACCACTTGGCGACGATGGGTGTGAATAAACTTTTTTAAACAGTTTCTGAATATTGTTGAATTCACTTGATGCACCTGTAGATCGTCCTCATCAGCATCACAATCATTTTCTGATGCCTGCCATTTGACACCGATGGGTACAAATAAATGATCTTCATTGTCCTTGGTCGTTTGTCAAGTTTGTGCTTCTCGCAGTGTTTGTGCCAGTCTTCTTATGCCTTCATTTATATTGACCTTGATGGGTAATTACAATAGTTGCCACAGTGGCAGAGCAAGAATCAAGCTTGGTCTTTAGTTATTTCAGCACTCGTTTGCTCTGATTTTATTTCATGTCTAAATTCAAAGTGTAACGCTTCAACATGTTCAAAAGAGCCCTCGAATTGCACTTATAGCCATTTATCTGCAACTTTATTTCCTATAAGCATGGATAGTGCCCTCGGAGTTGCCAAAGGATTTAGATATGACAACGTTTTATGCAGTGATGGGCAATAGTTAACTAAAAAGTTGCTAACTTTTAGTTTAACTAAAAAAATTTAGTTAAGGATGAACTCTTAGTAAAAAAAATAGTTTAGTTAAAACCATAGTTCAACTAAAATAATTTAGTTGCTGACTAAAAAGTTAAACTGAAGAAAATCAGCAATACGCAACTATTTTCTGCAATGAACATTTAACACTGTCAGCAACTCAACATGAAACTTATTGAATAACACTGCACGGATTTAGCATTAACAGCCTGTGTTTTCAAATTCATACACTACTTACAAATTCATACACTACTTACAGTATGCCTGTGACTGTATGCTATACACATTGCATAGTTTTAAGGTGAAATTGTCATTGACGCTCTGCATTAGTACAGTTCACTTAACCTCTGTTATTGTGAAAATGTTTGTCGTAAAAAGTTGGAAAAAAGTTGGAAAAGTTTAACTACTTTTTAGGTTAGTTAACTAATACCCAATATCAGTTGCCAACTTTAGTTAAACTATTTCATCTAGTTGGAAAATAGTTTTAGTTTAACTAAAACAAGTTTAGTGCCTGTCGCGGTCGACTCCTTCGATCGCAACGACGAACCAACGAAGGAACTATTAAAAGATCTTTATTTAAAAATAAAGTCGATTAAGTGTAGAGTAAGTCAACTCGTCTATCAAATATCACAATCGTAGACAGCACACAGGTTGGCTGGTCTCGATTGAACGTTATACGATCAATGTTTCAACGTTTACAAATCTTCGTCAAAAGGCCCTTAATGTACAGCAGGTCTATCTTATATAGAGTTCTCCCGGATTCCAGAACGTTCTGTGACGTCACTGTACTTTTCCCTGGAAAGTCCTACTGAACACGTATATCCTTGTTGCATGCACCGAATTAATGTTGACAGCTTGCTGCAGAATTTTCCGTGCGTTGTAAACAAGCTTGTTGACGCGTCGGTTTTCTTCCCTTGATGCATGCACCCGCGTAGACCACGACATTCCCTCCGCCCTCAGATGATGACACGTCTTCAGCACCATCCCGAACGGGTCATCACAATCAAGCCGGGCCTCCAGACTCCATCTCGACACAGCATATACAAACAAAACAAAACACATCAGTTAGTCAATTTATCTATACAATTTTCGGGCTCGATCCTTGTGTGTCGGGCCATTTCCCCCCCCACCATCCGAGTCACAACCGAGAGAGGAAATCAGCCACCGTGTTCTGACGTCCAGGACGATATCGAAAGTCCACGTTAAACTCTTGCAATGCTAACGCCCAACGAGTCAGTTTCGCACTCTTAGGGCTTGCATCTGTGAGATAAGACAAAGGATTATGATCTGAATAAATGATTATCTTTGATAAGAATATCCATGACTTGAATCGTTTAAGTGCCCAAATTACTGCGAAAGCCTCTCTCTCAATTGTAGACCAATGCATCTGTGTATCTGTAAGTTTAAGGCTAGCAAAAGCAATTGGTTTTTCTTGACCTTCTTCGGTCCACTGAAACAAGCAACACCCGACCGCGGTGGCACTTGCGTCAACACTTAAACCAAATTCCTTAGTGAAATCAATGGTATGCAACTGTGTAGCTTTACTGAGATCATCCTTTAACTTATCTAGTGCTTCTTGATGCTTTTGCTCCCAAAGCACCTTCGTAGGTATGTTATCTCGTGTCAAATCAGTTATTACCCGTGCTTTTTCAGCTAAAGCAGGTATAAAATTTCGAAAGTAACTGAAAAAACCCATAACCTTTCTAACGTCCTTCTTTGTTGTTGGAGGATGGATATCATTGATCGTAGCGATCTTACCTGGATCAGGTTCAATACAACCTGACCCTACTATATGGCCAACAAACTTTATTTTGTTTTGTGCAAAATTACATTTTCTTAAATTCAAAGTGAGTCCTGCTTCCTCAATAGTTTGCAAGAATTTCTCTAGATGTTCTAAATGGTCATTCCAATTCATTGAAACCACTGCCATATCATCGACGAATGGTTCGGTAAAACTTCGCACTGGATGTAAAACTTGGGTCATAGCACGAATAAAGGTATTGCTAGCGGACTTGAGTCCAAACGGCATTCTTGTGAACTCAAAAAGTCCTGCATCACATACGAATGCCGTAAGCCATCGATGTTCTTTCCGAACTGGAATTTGCCAATACCCCGATTTCGCGTCGAAAACACTAATAAACTTTGCCCGTCCCACCTTTTGTAAGACGTCAGCAATGTCTGGGGTCGGGTAACAATCACCTAGAGAATATTTGTTAACATGGCGATAATCAATTGCCAATCGAACGCCATTTTGACCTTTGGGTCCCTTTAAAACGCAAACTACCGGACTGGCCATTTCACTTTTCGATGGTCGAATGATGTCTAATGCCAACATTTCTTCTATCTGGCGTTGTACTTCAGGTTTAAGTAGCTCAGGTACTTTATATGCCCTTAAACGCTTAGGAGTGAAATCATGAGTTATCTTAATTTCATGTTCTAATACTGGACAATACCCAGGTTTATCCACAAATACTGCCGTGTGCCGATCCAAAATTTCAAAAAGTTGCTTCTGTTCCTCTTGCGAAAGATGCGCTATAATCAGAGGATCAATTCGCTTACTCGGGCTTATTTGTTCACGTTCTTCCTGATCTACAACCTCTACTATACCAAATTCTTCATCTTGATCAACAATTACTGAACAGCTATTGATCATCGCTTGTTCGAGTCGTTCATGGTATCGCTTGATCTTATTTGCGTGTAAATGTCTTTGTTTTCCCTCTATTTCTACTATATAAGAATATGGGGATTTAACCTTGACTACGGTAGCAGGTCCTTGCCATCGACTATAAAATTTAGAACTACCAAAATCTGGTGCTAATACTGCTACTTTATCTCCAACTTCGTATTTTCTGTCAGTACTACGCAAGTTATAATAATCTGCATACCGCTTTGTTTCTATATCACTATAGTAATCTGCATAAACTTTCGCGAATTCGAGGTTTTCCTTCAGTGATTGGAGATACTCTTCGGGTGATTTACCTAAGTTAAGAGGTACTTTTCGTTCGCCAGCCCACGATTCCTTCAACACACTAAGTGGACCCCGAGGAAGAGTTCCATAAACCATAGTGAATGGCGAAATATGAGTCGTGCCTGAAGGTTTTTCTCTAAGGCTCCACAGAACAAACGGTAACAATTGGTGCCATCCACGAGGATCAGATTGAGCAAGCTTAAAGATCATGGTTTTCAAGCTTTGGTTGCATCTTTCAACCAATCCAGCTGCCTCAGGATGTCCAGGGGTATTAAATCTGGGACTACAACCCATTCGCCGCAAGAATTCTTTCGTCAAACGACTGGTAAAGTTGGTACCACAATCAGAACTGATGATCCTTGGAATAGAAAAAGTTGTAAAAACTTGCAACAGAGCTTCACAAACTCCCTTTGCATTCAGCGATCTAAGAGGATACGCCATCGGCCAACGAGAAAATTTGTCCACCAGAACCAGAGCATAATTGTACTGGGGTTTCGATTTGTTGGATTCTCCAGTCACTACCATAGGGCCAATACAATCCATATTTAGATGGTTAAAACAGAGTTCATCCGCCCTCGGAATAGGAGTGATCGGGACTCGATCTGCCACTTTAACTGGAGTTCTTAGTTGACAAATTTGACAAGACGCACAATATTCGCGAATCCTCTCATCCATTCTTGGAAACCAAAAGTTTAATTTGATCCTGGCTCTCGTTGCCTTAAAAGCCATGTGCCCAGCACATGGGGCATCGTGTGCTACTCGCAAGACAACCTCGATTCTATCTTCCGGTAAACATAATTGATTAACCTTATGTCCCATAATTTCCCCTTTGTGGTACAGGAGGTTATTATCTATAAAGAAATTATTTTTATTCTGTCTCGCTTGTTGCCAGCAAGATATAAGATTGTGACAATTCTGTTGCTCACGCAATAAAGTATCATTATTCGCTACTCCCTCATCAGACTTGAACTCTGTTGACTCAACATCAAGAAAATTATCTGAATCATCAACTAGTTGCTCCTGAGAATATTCATTCACTTCTGACGGCAAGGATTCGTTGCTGTTACTTTTCTCGATATTAACTTCTAAGTTATCTTCTTCTGCCCCTTTATTTATTTGTACACATCGATCTACGCCAGCTACCATCACTACATATTGCGAACTATCCCTTAATAGGTCCACAACATGGGGTGTCAAAATAACCCGTTCATTTAGTTCAGGGACTGCAGCGAACATGACGCACAAAGATGGCGCAATGTTCGTCGTTCCTTCCATTGAATTAGCTAATTTCATTTGTAGGTATACTACATCTGCCTTACATCCTTCTCCCTGAAAACCAATTATATTAATCCGTTTAATCACGGGTAAGTTTAGTGACTCAATTAATTTCTTATCAATACAACAAATTTCTGCTCCTGAATCAGATAATGCTGGCAGAGAAGGGAGATCTTCAATCTGTACGTTGATATACGACCTCTCTTGTAATCCATCAATACTATTCTCGTATACCCTTACAGCAGTTTCCAAGCCTATTGGTTTAGAATTATCCAATAAATTCCCTTGCTTTACCTGTTCAGGTATCTCATGCAACACGTTGACCTTCTCAACAACTAAGTCGATCACTTCTTCAGTTGGGTTCCCAAATATACAAGTACTCACCTTTTTAGAACTTGGTTTGGTCTGGCACTCCCTTGCCATATGACCCTTCTGATGACATAGGAAACAGAGACCCTTTACCTTGGCCTCCTCCTGAGACACCCTCGCACCTATCTTGGCTTCACCCCTTATTTCCGGTTTGGGAGACTTGGGTTGAGCTGTCTGGTTATTGACTTGAACATGTGGTTGACCTCTCATCCAATTGTTATACTTCGGTGTCGGATGACTACGGCATACTAAGTCATTCCCACCATCATGCGACGCTACATAAATGTCAGCCGCATTAGCTATGTCTTCACAGCTCAACCACTCCTCTTTTTCTTGGGCCAAGATATAATCTAAACAAGCCTTCGACAAGGACTCCTTAAGCCGATCCGCAACCAATAAACTTACAAGTTTATCAAACTCATCAGTTATCTTTCTACTTTTCAAATAATACATAAGAGCCACACGCAATTTGGATGAATAGATCGTAAATGATTCGTCCGATGCTTTGTGCAACGACCAAAATCGGGCTCTAAGATTTGAAGGGCTTATCTTAAACTCCCTTAGCAAAAACTCCTTCAGGAATTTGTAGTCATGGAGCTGTGCCTCAGTAAGGCGCATGGTTAATGCCTTAGCTCTTTCACTTAAAATGGCTAGCAATAATTTTGCTCTAACATCTTCATCCACCTCATACACATTAAACAAACCATCCAAGTGATCAAAGAAACCTGGAATTTCTATAGGGTCGGAAGGAAATTTCCAAAGAATATTCTTGAGGGCATCACTATAACGCTTAGTACGACTTGCTAAAGAATCTCTAACATTTCGTTCTTCCTGCTTTTCCTTCCTCTCCCTTTCTTCTTTCTCTTTCCGTTCCTTCTTTTCTCTTTCTTCTTTCTCTTTCCGTTCCTTCTTTTCTTCCTCTCTCCTCTTTTCCTCCCTTTCTTCCTTCTCCTTCCGTTCCTCCCTCTCTCTTTCTTCCTTCTCCTTCCGTTCCTCCCTCTCTCTTTCTTCCTTCTCCTTCCGTTCCTCCCTTTCTCTTTCTTCCTTCTCCCTTTGTTCTTTCTTTTCTTCCTCTCTCCTCTTTTCCTCCCTTTCTTCCTTCTCCTTCCGTTCCTCCCTCTCTCTTTCTTCCTTCTCCTTCCGTTCCTCCCTCTCTCTTTCTTCCTTCTCCTTCCGTTCCTCCCTCTCTCTTTCTTCCTTCTCCTTCCGTTCCTCCCTTTCTCTTTCTTCCTTCTCCCTTTGTTCTTCATATTTACGGATTTCGAACTCCAGACGGCGCTTCTGCAGCTCGTAATCCACTCCTGTTGGAGATATTGGACTACCCTTAAATTCCTCTTCTTCTTTTCCAATCTCCATGGCCCATTCTTCCATTAATTGATTTCGATCCCATGACATAACATCATCTTCGTCCCTTCCTGCCTTCATAAGATACACCCTAAGGCGCTCAGACGACATTTTGCGAATATTCGCTTGCATCTCTGTTGTCAACGCTTCCATTTTTACAAACAGTCAGTCAACAACAATCAACAAAAAAAACAGACACCACGCGGCAAACCCGCCACACAAAAGGAAAATTCCACAACCCAAAGTGCAACTATGCAGTATCCAAAGAAGTACCCTCGCCAAGTACGCAAAAACTATACAAGCTCACGCAAGTCTGGCCTCGATCACAACAATGGATCAAATTTCAAAGAAATAATCAGCAGATATTGAAAGAGAAATAATGGCTGCCTCCCACTCGGCTGCAACTCCACTCTCTTTTCTCCTTCTCAGCCACGACAACACCTAGGATCTTACCCGTATGTTGACTGCTGTCTTCTGCTGTCTCAGCCGAACGACGCACTTCGTCCGTCCGACTGTCGTATGCCGATTCACCCGTCTCCCACGGTAGAAAGGCGTCTCGATCCGCTCGCTGTCTGGAACAGACCGTCTCTTGATCCTCCGGGTTGACTCCTTCCTCCGTCGGCTCGCGTCTTCTTCACCGGATCCAACACCGATGATCCCACTTCTGACACCAATAATGTCGCGGTCGACTCCTTCGATCGCAACGACGAACCAACGAAGGAACTATTAAAAGATCTTTATTTAAAAATAAAGTCGATTAAGTGTAGAGTAAGTCAACTCGTCTATCAAATATCACAATCGTAGACAGCACACAGGTTGGCTGGTCTCGATTGAACGTTATACGATCAATGTTTCAACGTTTACAAATCTTCGTCAAAAGGCCCTTAATGTACAGCAGGTCTATCTTATATAGAGTTCTCCCGGATTCCAGAACGTTCTGTGACGTCACTGTACTTTTCCCTGGAAAGTCCTACTGAACACGTATATCCTTGTTGCATGCACCGAATTAATGTTGACAGCTTGCTGCAGAATTTTCCGTGCGTTGTAAACAAGCTTGTTGACGCGTCGGTTTTCTTCCCTTGATGCATGCACCCGCGTAGACCACGACAGTGCCCATCACTGGTATTATGCAACTGACTGCTATACTAGATGCTCAATCTAATTATCGCTAACTCGTGATTTAGCCTATTTTGCTTTTACGTCATAGTCCGTCGGCTTATGTCACAGAAAGAAAAGGAAGAAAAAGGTTGGGTAGAATCTTGGCAATGATGTTTAAATATTATTAATGATATGATAGTTCTGAAGCAGAAAAAAGCTGTTGCCAATTTTTCTTTCATGCTTTACGCCCCGTCGCCCCCTGTCGGACGTTTTAGCATGGCGTTATATCCTCACCTTAAAACTGCCAATTAGTCAGTGAGCTTGATGTAAAAATTGCTCACTTGATTATGGAAGCATGAAATTTGGCACATGGTAAAAACATACGATGAAGAAAAATTTTAGCATTACAGATTTGCCTTCTGGCCACAGTGGCAGCCATCTTCCAAAATGGCCAACCGAAATAGAGATTTTTCAATATCTCAGCTTCTGGTTCACTTAGAATCGTAATCTTGGTGCCTAAACATACATATTTATGGGCAAAGATTTCAATAGAACTAATTTCAATCACTTTACTACAAGAGAACAGCTAATTGTGGTAGCCATCTTGAAGTTAAGGTGACCTGAAAGGGGCAGTCCGGTGCAAAATATGAACCAATAGCTCATTAACTGATAGAAGCATGAAATGTGGTACATACACTGTGTCCCGATGAAAAGTAGACCCCTAGAAAAAGTGCCATAACTCGGTCAAAACTTTTAGCATTTGCCTGAAATTTTAAAAACAACAACACTAGCCATATTACCACCAAATCGTAACGCCGTTTGGAAATGTTAGTAAGTTTGTCAACTTTATGAACGTTTGAGATGCAGCACTGAAAAGAGGAAATTTCAAACATACAAGAGCCATAAGAAAGTGAAATTCAGTTACAGCTGGTGTTCAAAATGACCTCCTTGTTCACGGACACACGACCGTAGACGTGGACGCCACTGTTTGATGGCCCGGTCGATGATCACGTGGTCAAACAGCTGCCACTCCTCAATCAGACGCGCCATCAGGTGATCAATGTCACGAATGCGGGAACGATAAACGCACTCTTCCAGTACACTCCAGATTAGATAGTCAACTGGATTGAGGTCTGGACTGTTGGGTGGCCACAGCTGCGGGGATATGAAGTCGGGTGTCTCCTGGGACAGCACGTGCTCGGTGCGCAGGGGCACTGTCTTGTTGAATGTGAAGTAGCCGCCCGATGAAAAGTAGACTCCTAAACGTTTGCCAAAAATGTGTATGCTGGAAATTTCCCCTTTTCAGTACTGCATCTGAAACGTTCATAAAGTTGACAAACTTACTAACATTTCCAAACGGCGTTACGATTTGGTGGCAATATAGCTAGTGTTGTTATTTTTAAAATTTCAGGCAAATCCTAAACGTTTTGACCGAGTTATGACACTTTTTCTTGGGGTCTACTTTTCATCGGGACACAGTGTAGTATGAACATGTCCTAAGGGAATTTTGTAGCTATTGGGCTAGAGCCCTGCGCCGGCCGCGCCGCCGCAGCCGCCGCCGCCGACATTTCTTGGGCGCCGCCGCCGCCGATTTTTGTTTGTCGGCGCGCCGCCGCCGCCGCCGACAATCTGTCGGCGCGCCGCCGATGCCAGTTTTATATGCTTAATTGTTATTGTTGCATTTTTCATGTTTTGCACGATATTGCAAAGATAAGCAAACTATTCTCAGAAATGGCACTTTGATTGGTAGGAACTCGTGTGTTAATGAAGAAGATAAAGAGTGAACATAGCTGATTACAGTGTTTGTGGTCTTTATCTTTATACCAAGAATGCAATGTCTTGCTGACTAAATTCGTTTTCCTTATACTTTGATGATCTTGTCTTTGTGCCATGATACACACAGTCATTTAAAGCGATATCTTGTTACAAGTGATCATTGTTTTGATACACCTGCTCCTGTTGCCATTTCCTTAATACCTTGACAACAAAAGCAATATACAATGCATGTTTTTGTATGTGTACTACAGTACTACAGTATTCCCTCATTCTTTACCTTCATGTTGAATAGCTTCTATAACTTATTGATTGTTGTCTTTGATGTATATGGTCTTATTACAATGGTGTAAATTTTTGGCTTAATGTTGTAAGACTAGAGGCGCTTATGAGTGCTCTTAATATCAAGATATGCCATTTAGATAATAATCCTGCAGAAGGGAAGGTATAATTGATTAATACTTTTGGCTGGAATCTATTCAGGCAAACAGTATCAGTTGACACAGGTTTTGACTTAGTACGTATAGTATCAAGAATGGTCTTTTTCAGTTTAATCTGATGCAAACAATGGTCTATATGTGGAAACTTTAAATGGCGTGGCACCAATTCAAACGGGCAGCAGACCACCTGGTAAACTCATTGAAAAATTAACAGGAGTGAGGCCACTCGGCCAGTGTATTACCATAGGAAAACGTATATATTTACATTTCACTTCATGGCTTCAGCAGCCTCTCTTACTAGGAGGAGGATGTTATCCAGCATCTGCCATGTGACTTGGTGTGTAGGCCTACCAGTGCATATGCAAGTGTATTCATGCAATATGCAAATGCATGTTGCTTCATCTGGTTACAATTTGCCAATACCTATACAGATGTGCAGTGTAATAAAGGATGTTCATATTTGTAAGGCAAATGTCTGAAGGTGTCTTGTCTTTTAGTCCCTTTATATGTAGTTGAGCTTCAGTGTGATGGAGCGGCTTTAGAGAACTTTTGACTGGTCACAGGACCAACGGCTGTTCAACTCTTATAGTGACTCAGATGGGCGTCAGGAGGAGGGGAATGGGAGATTTGCCCTCTGGATTTGTGAATATGATATACCTAATAATAGAATACTCAGTTAAAACGTGACGCTGGTTTTAAGTGCTAAACTTCTTTACAGAGTTCACTTGATGGCAATGTTGGAACAGACCTTCTTTTGATGCTTATCAATTCGATCCACCCCAGAAGCAAACCATGCCTTTAGAAGGGAATTATAGTACGCTAAATTGCAATTTTTAAATCCATACCCCTCACAGCGCTACATAAATCTACTGCCGTCATCGTCGTCATCCGCATCGCAGCCTCAGCAAAATTGAATGAAGCTCAGGTTTTTCATGCAAAAACGTCATTTTGCCCCTCGAAAAATTTATCCCCCTCCGGAAAAATTTAGCCCCCCTCCGGAAAAATTCCTGCGGATGCCCATGGTGACTCATGTTTCTGACTAGGGCACGCCGCGCCGCGCCGCGCCGACGCCGACATTTTGTGGGCGCCGCCGCCGCCGATTTCTGTTCGTCGGCGCGCCGCCGCCGCCGACCAAAAATGACCGGCGCGCCGCCGCCGACACTATGACGTCGGCGCAGGGCTCTATATTGGGCTATCGCAGATTTGCCCTCTGACCTCCATGGCAGCCGTTTTCCAAAATGGCCGACCACAAATAAAGATTTTTCAATATCTCAGCTTCAAGTTCACTTAGAATCGTGATCTTGATCTCTAAACATACATATTTAGGATATTATGGGCAAGATTTCCAATGGAACTAATTGCAATTACTTACCTACAAGAGAAACACTAATTGTGGTAGCCATCTTGAAGTTAAGGTGACATAAAAATCATGATTACGGTTTTGGTTATTAAGTGTACAGTAGTTTGGGCAAGGATTGCAATAGAACTAATCATTTTTGAAACTTGTTGTTGTGTTCGTATTCATTTTGTAAACAACTTATGGTATATCAGCAATTCAGCATGTTACTAATGTTCTCGTGAATGTACATTGAACAATATTACAGCTAGTCCACATTTTGGAACCAGAGTCCAGGCAAAGTACTGCCCACAGAGTTATATGACATCGTTCATGTCATTCACGGTCACACAGGCCTCTACACAGACAGAGACCAGCACACTGTCGAGCAGCTATCACTCATTTGCGCTGTTCCCTACAGCCCTTTTCGCAGCCACTTCTGAGCAGTTCTGTCGAGAAGCTTTGGCAAGTGTTGTCCACTTCACTTCCCAGCCTCCTTCGATCGTTTGCAGCCACCCCCATTCACCAGGACATGGTAGCTTAGGAACAGCAACAAACATCTGTGCCCAGACATAACCTGCTACCGGTAGGCAGCGCTCTTGGTGTGTTCCACGGGTGCAGCTCGAGTTGGTAGAAGGCCATCCACTAATCTGCCTTTCTGTGAGAACAGCTGCTTCCGTGCCTCATTCACCTTCTCATCGCTGCTCGCGCGGTCATACAGAAGAACTACAAAGCGCTCCAGTACATCGAGCTGATCATGAACAGAGTTGTAAGTTGATGAGTTAGGGTAGATGTGGTATGGGATGAATATGCGCACATTGTACATGGCATCTTGTTGGTGTTAGCCATAGCAGTTCAGCAGCTCAGCATTGATGAGCTGTGGGTTGGCTTTTCCTCAGGCAAAAGCACGAGGTAGCTACCAACCCATGAGATGGCACGTGCCCTCGGCCCAGAGAGGTGCGTAGCCTTGCCCTTCCTACACGCATTTTAGCGGATGTGACAAGTATCATTCTTTGCTGGCCGTGTAAAAAGGACTGTGTGGGACATTTGGAAGATATTCAACTACGTTACCTTAGCCTTCTGCACCAGTACATCAAGAAATGTCCAGGCGTTTCACAGAAGATCACATCCCTCAATTGATATGATGCGGCACAGTTTGATGTTGAGCGTAATTGTCTGCTCAAATCTTCGCCCTTAGCAAGCAGGGCCTGTTGCAAGAGCTGGTCGACCGGAGTATATACGAGTTACCAGGAGCCTATAATTATATTTCTTCATATCTGGATAGGTCAATGTATGCAACTTTCCAAATTTAAGATGTAGGCCTACGTTTGTATCTGAACATTTACATAGCGGACTTTGACCACCTGTCAAAGGCGCTGAGCAGTTGCATGAGGCCATCATATGCTTATCACTTCACAACAACATGAACTGCTTTTAAGTACTACCAAGATTCAACAACTAGAATGATCGATTGAGTGTATTAATTTTTGCACTGACTGATCTCACAGTTTGCCCCGCGAAACTGTGGAGGGCAATTACAGTTGCCGGAACTGCAACTACCAGGGTAGCACGACTTGTCCGGACATCCCACTGCAAATGAAGAAAAGCATTATGTCAGTGTGATCGAATAACTGCGAAATTATTGCATTTGCCTAAATCCAAAGAAATAGATAATGTGCATATGTCTACTGCTGACATTTGGGTATAAATTAAAACTAATCACTTTATCGAACACTCTCAACCTGTCTAATTATTGTCTGGTGTTTTAATAACGGCGCTATAGAAATCATTAATTTAGATTTAACCTTAAGACTTATTTATTTCTCAATAAATTGATGCTGCGTATTTACTATGACTGCGGCTTGGTTTTCTTGCGCCATCGGGCGATGCTAGTGTAGTAAGTTGTTTATTATTAGTGATAGTAGTAATGAAGGAAAGTTGTTAGCTCGCATCCTTTCAACCTCAGCAAGAGATCAAAGACTGTAAGTTCAAGGATTATTTTGTGTCTTGATTTGCTGTGAGATTAATTTAAATAGGAAATAATACCCCGCGTTTCAAACTTCTAAACTATTCAATTATTTTACTTAAGTATCTGTTTAATTATTATTGATCTAATAAGGGAAGCCTCTATTAAAGGATAAAAAAATGATAATTTTAAATAGGGTCCTAAAGAACAGATACAGAAACTCCATTTCTTCTGTAATTCTTATTTATAAATACGAGAGCAGATGGCAGAGGGAGATACAGAGAACGCTATAAGAAGAATAGATTAAACTGGACTGGACAGGTGATTCATATGGACAAGGATAAAAGATCCAACTAAGTGATGATCTGGATCCCTGAAGGTAAAAAGAGAAGGTAAAGATTGCCGAAGAATTGGTCTGAGGCCATCAGATACGGCTTGATGTACTTGGGGACGATGCCGGAGGACTGACGATGGACAGAAACGAATGGAGAAGATGAGGTTCCGATGTGCAGACCTGCTCTGGAAGGACTAAATACTAAGTAGATAAGCATTATCTAGAATTTACATTAAGTCTAATCTAAACATATCGAGGTTTCTGATATAGAGTCATTGGCTCTAGGCCTTTACTTTCACGCATTCATATTCCTACCTGCAGTGCATCCTCCTGAACCTGAAGTCAAACATTCGCATTTATTCCCTTGCGCACAAGACTGACCCTCGTCACATGGTCTCGAACAAGTTGCTGAAACAGAAGGAAACAGCTGCACACTATGTGAAACGAGTGACCATATAATGAAACACAGTTCAAGAGTAAGTGATCACCTATACAGTAGATATATAGTCATGTGCCTTTCAGAGTTGCCCAACATGTGTCATTTTAAAATGTTCACACATACATACATACATACATACCGTTATCTGTTCGACTGTTCGTGAAGCTGCTGTATGTCGAAGCCGCTGAGTTCTGTCGAGTGTTGGTTTTGCCAATTGTAAAGGTATAATTTTTGTGTATTGATCAATTACAATTATTCAATTGTCGCAAAACCAAGCGAGAGTGTTAGTTTATTCAGTGGACCTGTAGGACATGTGCTTCGTCCGAATGTTTTGAAGTTAAATTTAGTTGAGGGTTAAATTTCTGGAATATTTGGGGTGACGTTTTGTTTAAATTCTTCCGCTTACGCTAACAAACATGGTTAATCCAAAATATTCATCTATAATAAGGAACTTTTTCCACCACCGTCAAAGATCTTGGCGTCATCTTGGATTCAGAACTCACTCTCTCTACGCATATCTTGCAGGTGAGCCGCGCTTGCTACTTTCAGCTAGGAAAGCTTCGCGTGGTTTACCTCTCTCATTCCTCCAATCTACTGCTACTCTCGTGCATGCGTTCATTACCTGTCGGCTTGACTACTGCTGCTACCTCTATGTTGGGCTTCCCCTCACTCGACCGAACTGCCTCGAACGCGTATTGCGTTCCGCTGCGTGCTTGATTGGGAGGAGTCCTAAATTTGACCATGTCTCTCAATGCATGCGAGATGTCCTCCAGTTGTTAGCTCTCTCGCAACACATTTTCTACCTGGTGCCTCCATGGTCTGTCAATGTCAGCGTGGCCGTGCTCGATCTTATCTGCGTGAGCTCTGTTCTTGTACCTCTGTTCCACCTGGTCACCGCTCTCTCCGCTCTGCCACCCGTGGTGACCTCTCTGTTCCTTCCGCACGCACCGCTACTATGCAGCGCGCGTTCTCCGTCGTTGGACCCACAATTTGGAATGGGCTTCCTCCTGAGCTGCGGTCTCTTCCTCGAGACTCGTCCACCGCTTCTTCTTTGCTCTAAAAACTGTTCTCTTTCGCCAAGGTTGCGCCGGGAGCGCATTTGAACAGTTTCGTGGAAGAGGCGCTATATAAATGCTCAGTTGATTGATTGATTGATTGATTGATTGATTGATTGATTGATTGATTGATTGATTGATTGATTGATTGATTGAACTTGGATCTTTTATGATGTCTTGAATCCTATGAAACGATGTGACAGCATAAGTTTATCCTACACATTTTGTGCAATGATATTTTCATTGCGTCGAAAAAGAGCCAGCAGGCACAGTCGCCACTTTCTATTTTACCTTCCCCGGTGGTGTACTCGCTTTATAACTGAGGTACCATTGATACATAAATTCCTTTATTTCTATAAAACGATGAACATAACCCTAAATGATCTCTTACGTATATTGCAGTTTGGACCTGACCAGTTCGCTTGACATCTTGTCCTTGAAGTTAATTGAATCCTATAGATTGTCGTGCAGTACCCACATCTAAAACAATTTAGCAATCTCTTATCAACTGAATGAGTACATATTTGGGTTATATCAGACAAAAAGTCAGATGATGAATTTTATGGACAAAATTACATTTTCAACCTACGATTGTTTTTCTTCGTATACCTGCAAATCGATTCCCGCAACCCCTCGAGCGAGCGCCTTGTATGGCTGCCATAACGTGTGTTTAGTTAAAATATTGATTATTGTACTGTCATGTCTCAATGTAATCTTACTGCGTTTGTCGGCTTTAATTAATAAAGAAAAAGATTATTATTATTATTATTATTATTATTGTTATTATTATTATTATTATAATGGCGCCCATGGAATCAGGACATTTCCCCCTCCGGACAATTCCCCCTACATTTCCCCCGGACATTTCTCCTTAGGACAATTCCCCGGTCTTCCCCGCCTCCGAGTGCACCTAAAAGTTGGCTATATAACATAATTATGTAGGCCTATTATTATTATTATTATTATTATTATTATTATTATTATTATTATTATTATTATTATTATTATTATTATTATTATTATTATATTTAACAATGATGATTAAATATTCTGAAGTGCCATCTCAGCGTCACTCAGTGAACAATTTATCATGAAAAGGTCGATGAGAAGCAGATGGCGTTCCGGCGTTGGGCAGCTATCGACAGTCTCTGGAACAGGCAGCTTGTCTCAAGCGTGTCCTGAGTTGAATCCGTCAACCTACGTCCCAGTTACAACACAAAATCCAATCCTTCCGAACTCCATGCACCACTCGTCTCCACTGCTACCGCTACAAAAGCATGCGTTCGGGTGATTGTGTCGTACTTGGATCTTTTGGCGGCGGCTGCCCGGTTTACGGCCTCACCTACTCCGGTTGATGTTACAGCCAGATGTGACGCTGCGTATGTGTCCGAAACGGTCACATCCCAAGTGAGGCACTTTCCGCATGACCACGGGATAAGCGTCACGCCGTCAGGCCGCTTGCAGTCCTCTCTGCTGAGGCCCAAAGGTTCCTTCTGAGAAGGGATATTTGCTCTTCCAAACGATCTCCATATGACATCGTTGAGCATGTTGTGCCGTTGATGCCTGCCAGCGTTTTTTCTACAGACAAGACCGTGGAGTCCTCTGGCGTCAACTCTCTCGCCACACTGACACACATGTGGTTCGCACAGAGTCGTTCCAAGTCTCATTCCAACCGCGATCCCTATCACTTAATCGGACAAGCGGAGGCCCAATGCAGTAACCGGAGGAGATAGCAGCCAATAGCCTGCGTGTGGTGCCCGAGAAGCTAAGAGACGAGCCCGGTCCAGTGCGTTGTTCGCAGACTCGTGCAGAGTTGTCCACGCCTTATTTATCCAGCGGCTGTCCCATTCTCTTTGACGATGAGCTGTTGATCCTGTTGGTTGTTCGGCACCCGTGAGTATTATCCATGCTTTCATTGCTTTACTAAGCAGATCGTCGGAGGCATCAGCTAATTCTGGTGGCAGCATGTGTGCTTGGAGTTCGCTTGTGCTCGCAGCAGAGGCAAAGAAGGCAGAAAGTGCCAGCGTAGCAGCACAGCGTATCCCAAGGCCACCAACCTTCACCGGAAGGGATGCCTGAAGCCAATTCTCGTCGGACAGTTCCACTTTCAAAATTTTCGACAATCCATTTCGTAACAAAGAGTCAAATCTTGTTAGACTAGGACAGTCGACGCATAAGGCTGTGCGCATTGTGTAAAGGAGCTTTGGTACGCTCAATCCATTTCTTAAGAGGGTTAGAGCGTCATGCGAGTGAAGCATGGAGAGCCTCCCTACAGTTCGTCCCAGGTCATCCGCCTTCTTATTTACCACCTTGTCGACGGTTGGCTCAGGCATCAGAGGTGAGCCCAGCAGCGTTGTCTCTCCTAATGGTATGTGTGTGAAGCCGTGGAACGAGGTATCGTCTATTTTATTTTCATGATTCTGAAAGACTATTTCGCATTTCGCGCGGTTAAGTTGAAACCCAATCTTAGCTGACTCTTCAGCGATCAACTGAATATCTTGGGCCACCTCGTCCAACTTGCCTCCAAGTGTCAGATCGTCTAGGAATGCCAATCTCAACTCCGATATCAGCTTTAACAGCATCGGCTGCACTGTGATGCAGAATTTTAGCGGACCCATCGGATCACCCTGCTGAGTTCCTTCTTCTGATCGAATAATATTTGATCCATGTCGTAACAACGGTTTGCAGGGATATGCGGCATGTGCGAAACGGTAAAGTTCCGGTGTTTCTCTTGCGACCACTTCCAGCAGAGAGTACCTGCGAAGAGTGTTAAAGGCATTGACAAAATCTAGTTTTACCAGAACTCCATCTGTCGGCATCGAAATTATTATTATAATTATTATTATTATTATTATTATTATTTTTATTATTATTATTATTATTATTATTTTTATTATTATTATTATTATTATTATTACTATTATTATTATTATTTTTATTATTATTATTATTATTATTATTATTATTATTATTATGTTCAAGAACTGGGAGGCAAAATAAAAGCAGCGACAGGTGACCAACGTGAGACCAGCCATCTGCTACAGCGTTTGTCAGTCGCCCTTCAGATTGGAAACTCTCTAGCTGTTCTAGGCACTTCGGATTGGAACAATAGGAAGACCGTACAGCCAGACTGAATGACGGCCTAGGAATATAGTGACCGCAAACAGTTAACGTATTTCGTCTGCACATGAGTTTATTGTGTTATGTAATAATAATAATAATAATAATAATAATAATAATAATAATAATAATAATAATAATAATAATAATAATAATAATAATAATAATAATAATAATAATAATAATTAATAATAATAATAATAATAATAATAATTATTATTATTATTATTATTATTATTATTATTATTATTATTAGGGCCTACTATTACTATTATTATTATTATTATTTATTGAAAAACCAAAAGCGAACCGCACATAGGTGAACAAGTATAGAAAAATATAAACTAAGAAAGTAATAAGAAGATAATAATATTTGAAAAAAGGAGTGTAAATTGTAAAATATGCATGTATGTATGTATGTATGCATGTATGTATGTATGTATGTAGGCCTATGTATGTATGTATGCTATGCACACATGTATGTATGTATACATGTTTATATGTATGCATGCATGTATGTATGCATGCATGTATGTATGCATGTATATATGTATACATGGTAGTATTTGTGTATACATGTATGTATGTATGTATGTATGTATGTATGTATGTATGTATGTATGTATGTATGTATGTATGCATGTATGTATGTATGTATGTATGTATGTATGTATGTATGTACGGCTGTATGCCTGTATGAATGTAATGCATGTATCTATAAATGCATGACCCACGCATTTATTTGTATTGCGCCTTCAAAGAACCTCTCGATGGAGCTCTTCGCTATTAACTCATATGGTGCGATATTTCAATAAGAAGAAACGTCTATTCGGCTAAGAAGAAGAAGAAGAAGAGCAGTCCCTTAAGCTAACCCTGATGCGGCCATGGGTATGAAGTGTTAGCAACTTCATTTTCTTGGCCTGGGCATATGAGGGTAGGTGGCCAGTCCTCTCCTTCGCCGTCTCATCTTTCCACTGACTGTGTACGGTCAGTGTACTCATCATAGCTGATTCGGCTAGGGGAGCAGGTGGAAAAGAAATCTCGAACCAATTTCCGCCTTGGCGTCGATTTGAACCCCGACCACTCGATTGACAGTCCAGCGCGCTAACCACTACAATATCGAGCACCAGTCTTAAACGCAAGTTAATACCACTAATTGCACCGCATATAGTAGCGGCTCGGCTTAATCCGATGACGGCTTAATCCGATGACGTAATTTCACATTTCACATAGTGTCTCTGAACCTACTCTGCTTGGGCTACTTGAGAATAATAATCTTGAACTTCAAGTGCTTCCTGAGGTATACGAGAATCATAGATTGATTAATAAGAGCGAGACGGATCCCGACCAAAATTATTTTTTAAATACCAAATGGGTATTCACCACCTTACGATCATGACAAGATAATACTGAATTTGCTGAGTCTAATTATTCAATACTTCACATCAATTGTAGAAGTATGTTATATAAATTAGATGAAATATGTAATATTCTAAATTACTTTCCTGTAAATGTACTTACCCTTACTGAGACTTGGCTGTCGCCAGAGGAGGACTCCATTCATATACCAGGTTATAATTTTATTCATGAATCTAGAGGGAAGACGCGGGGTGGTGGTGTGGGAATGTTTATTTAAAAAAAATTAATCATGTGCTGCAAAAAGAACAAGGAGCGTATACAACCTTCGAGCAGTTGTTTGTTAGCATCCATCTCGCTGACATCTCTTATTCAGTGGGGGTAGTCTACAGGCCTCCTGGATTGAACTGAGCTGACTTTAACAGGGAATTTGAATACCTATTATGTAGATCTGTTGAGAAAGGACAAGAGACTGTAATTACTGGGGTTTTCAATATTGATCTTCTCAAAACGAATGATCATAAAGAAACTAACCAATTCCATAACTGCCTGACCTCCCATCAATTCTTCCACTCCACTACAAGGCCTACGCCTATCACTCCTCATACTTCCACTAAGTCTTATTGATAATATATTTTCCACTGCTTGGTCGAAACTAATTAGAGCAGCTGTAATTGTCTAAGATTTATCCAATCATCTTCCAATGTTTGCAACATTTGTATCGAGAAAAAAACATAAAACAAATTTCTTAGCCTTATGTCTACCCCTGAAAATTAATGAGGAAAATATAGTCAAATTGATTCACTCCTTAATGGTGTAGACTGGGGTCCTGTTATGAAAGTTAGTAAGGATGGGGACCCTAATGGGGCTTATGAAAAGTTTTTGGAAATTTATAAAACAGCGTATGATAATGCATTCCCCTCAATAATTAAACATAATAAATCTAGGAAATTTACTTATAAATAACCATGGATGTCACGTGTAAGATAAAAAATTCTCTCTACTTGAAATGTATAAAAAGACCAAATGAAGTTAATAAAATGAGATTTACTAAGTATAGAAATAAATTTAAGACAAATAGACTCATGACTGAAAAAACCCACTATGAAGCTGAATTCTCTAAAATTAATGATGATCTCAAACAGACATGGAAACACATTCGCTCGTTAAAGCAGCTAAGTAATGAGGATGAACACATTGAGTTGTTAAAAATAAATGGAGTTAATGTTTGTGATCATCAGATAATAGTTTAATGATTTTTTTCACTAATATGGCTCAATCGCTTGCTGAGAAACTGCCCTCCTCTCCCTTTCACTTCAGTAGTTATCTTGAGGTTCCCCAACAGAATTCAATGTGTGTTCTCCTTACCACCCCCGAGGAAATTCTGGAAATAGGTCGGAACTTTTAAAAAACCGCAGTAATGAACTTGATTATATAGACCATGGATGGCTAACCTATGGCACGCGTGCCCAAAGTGGCACGCGTTGAAATTTTTGGGCACGCGGAATTCAGAGCGTCCCCAAAATTTCAAACCTAGAAATACAAAATTCCTGTAGAAATCCTCATTTTCTTTGTTGAAGAACTTTATTTTAACACAATTCAAAAACAATCTTTGAAATAACGTCTTTAATTCATTTCTGCTACGCTTTGTTAACTAAAACCTATATGAGAAAAATAATTATATACTGTACAAAATTCCGAAGACCACGCGACGGTATTTTTAAAATGATTTAGCAGCATTTTGGCAAGCACCTTGATAAAGGTTCGTCACCTCTGATATAGAGCCTCATCTAGATAGAATTGCTATACCTTTGACTGAAATTAGAAATTGTTCTCTATGCACTAGAATTGTTCCTGACACCATAAAAGTTGCTAATATAGTAGGCCTACCTATATTAAAGAAAGGTGATAAAGATAATGTCTCTAATTATAGGTCTATTTCTGTTTCACCTTATTTCTCCAAATTCTATGAAAAGACTATGCTTAACTCGTTATCATATTATGTAGAAAAAATTGATATTATTTACCAATTACAGCATGGATTCCAACAGGGACATTCCGCTTATATGTCATTAATGAAATAATTGAATATGCATGATATGATCACCAAGGCTATAGATAATAACGAATACACGGTGGGGGTGTTTCTCGATCTAGCAAAGGCGTTTGATACGGTTGATCATAAAATCCTATTAAGCAAATTAGAATATTATGGAATTAGAAGTAAGCTCACTCAGTTAAACTGGTTTGCCAGTTATCTAGATAAACGCGCTCAGAGGGTTTTCTATAATGGGGTATGGTCAGAACTTAACTGGATTAAATACGGTGTCCCACAGGGGTCCAATCTTGGACCCTTATTATTTCTTCTCCATATTAATGATCTAGCTAAAACTTCCCCAGCCTCTTACTTTATACTGTTTGCAGATGACACAAATGTCTTTTATTCTCACTCCTCTTGGAGGGAGTTGGTTAGGCCAGTTAAAATGGAACTAGAAAAAAATAAATACTTGGTTCTCAGCGAATAAACTTTCTTTGAATTTAGATAAAACTAATTACATTCTATTTAAGTTCTATAGAAAATCAACGCCTAATGAGAATTTAGATATAACTATAAAAGATGCTCCTCTTACACATGTTGAGTCAACTAGGTTCCTTGGTGTACATATATCGATCAACATTAAACATGGAAATCACATATTAATGAAATTTCTAGTAAAATTGCTAAGAATGTTGAAATTCTGAGCCGTGTTGCTCGCATGTTACCTCAATCTGTTAAATAAAGTCTATACTATGCACTTATCTTTCCGTATCTTAATTACTATAATATTATTTGGGCAATAACTTATCCAGGCTTAAAGGACTGATAAATCTGAAAAAAACTGTTGTACGCTTAATTGCAGGTGCTCAAAAATGGGACCATATTGCCCTATTGTTCAGAGAATTTAAAATATTGAGAGAGGATCAAATTAAAGATCTCCAAGTTGGAGAATTCTTTTTTCGCCTAGAACATGGACTTCTACCACCTAGCTTTAAGCATATCTTGCCTCATGGTTATGACATTCACTCCCATTATACTAGAAATGCCTCCGCCTATCGTTCGGTTAAGATACATTCTAATACTCGTTTCCATACAATCAAATCTAAGGGAACGCAGATATGGAATTCAATTCCTACTGTTATACGTATGTCAAACAATATATTTATTTTTAAAAAGAAATTACGCATGCACCTTCTCTCTCTATTGTAATATTCATTAAATACTAAGGAAGGGTTTTGCCGCGTCTAGTTAAGATGTTAATTAATATTTTTGTTTTCTTAGTTAAGTTTTTGTACTCCTCTAACTAATTAGGAGACATATGGTGTAGGTTCATTTTATGAGAAATGAGTTATTACCTTCCAGTTCAGTTGTATCTTTAGATTATGTCTTATGCAGGCCAGTACTAGTTTTAGATTAAATACAAATGTTTTGGTGCCCTAATTTAGCGAGATACACATCCCTTCTGGGTTTCCCTTTGCTGCCCTAGGTTATATTTTTTTCTTTCGGTGTTACTCGATGTATCGTGTCAATGTCATGTTTTCAGTTCTGGCTTGCAATAAAATGATTTGATTTGAACAGCGATCGATTCTGGATTATTTGCTATACAGCTCTTAATTTGCAGCTGTGAACTTTTATCAATGTATTATTTAGCTGCTATTTACATTTTTATTATATTAATTTGAACAGCATTAGTCTGGATTATTTGTGTTTATCCTACTACTTAAAAGTTTTTATTTTGTATTGACCGGGGGGAGAGTTCGGGGAATTGTCTTAAGGGGGAAATGTCCGGGGGAATATCCGGGAAATTGTCCAAGAGAAATGTTCTAGACCCAGCGTCCATATGCAATCCACGCACCCATAATGGAACCCATTTAAGATCAATATCGTCCAATAAAATTATATAGGCATGCTGGCAGGGAATATGACGCCTTTTGACGGCCATGGTACAAATACCGACTCTAGTTGCTGACTGAAAACATTAAGTTAGTCGAGATTCCTACGGTTGGAAGTTAGCTGACTGCTTCATAACTGAAACGTTGATTCTCTTACCACCCGGTGGATCACAGATTTTATACTATTACAGCGGACGTCTGAAAGCCATAAACGGAAGCACTTTAAGAACTTTCAGATGCGCTAAGACACCCAGGTATTACGAATTGACTACTGGAAGCAACTGATGACTTTGGTTCAAATGATGATCATTTAAATAAATACTGCGCATTGAAGCATTGAAGCATTGAACCAGATACTTTATGGCATGGGCAGAGGCACAGGGAGGCCAGAAAGCCATGCCCGATTCGAAAAAGTTGGGGCCAGATCTGCTACCCACTTTTAACCCTAAATATATCAACTCCTTGACTGCACAGATAGGCCTAAGCTTGGGAGGTATGTCAGAAAGCTGAAGGAATAGATAAGATATCTTTAAAAACGTGAGTCAACCGCGACAAACTAAGAAATATCATCAGAAATTCGATGTCTTGCAAACCGGTCGCATATCTCGTTGGAAGATCATCATGACCTGGTATTGAGTGCCCATGACTTCATTGACTCTCAGAGAAGGAGAATAGCAGTCTCTTAAGTTGGCCCTGAAAGTTGGCCATGGGTGTGGAGTATTAACGACTTCATTGTTTGTAGCCGCTGCACACATTAACGGGTGGAAGGCCCTCTACCTTTCCATGTTATCTTCCAACTGGAGTGTATAGTCAGTGTATTCATTATAGTTGAGTTGGTTAGGGGCGCGAGTAGAATCAATATCTCGAAACAAAATTCTGCCCTGGCGAAAATCTTGACCCTTTACCTCAGGGTTGACAATCCGGCACGCTAACCACTAGATTGGACTTTCATATGATATATATATGTATATATGTATATATGTATATATGTATATATATATATATATATACAGGCCTATACTGTCCAAAATATACACATGATTTGCATGCCTGTCTTATAATTTTACTCTGAAGGGGTCAAAGCCGGATACGTATACTCTGTATATGTTACAGGCAATTCGTAACACCAGGGATTTTGTAAAATCCCTGAAATTTTTAGGTACTTTGTAAAATCCCTGATTCACTCAGGCACTTTACAAAATCCCTGAAAAAACCAGGGATTTTGTAAAATCCCTGAAATCAGAAGACGAAAATTTGACAGATTGCCTGAAATGAAAATGACGAACATAATCGAAGTTTATTACGCAAACAAACCCTATTTTCAAGGGATCGACAGTTTAAGATGGTATTTTATTTTAAGTTTAGTTCTCATGTTGTACAGCCAGGAATTTTTTTTAAATGTCTGACAGTTTATTATGCATGTTATTGTTCTTATTATATATGTTCACCCACCAGTAGGAATGATCGCAATACAGTTATCTGATGTCACTAACCGTTTTAGGACGTAGTACTGTCTGTTGGTCTTTGTTGTTGTATCCTTCATCGCTTCTTTCAGCTCATCAATCAAATCGAAGTACGTTTCCTTCTTAATCAGCGCTGTTTTCTTATCGGCATTGTACATAACAAGCAACTGTTCCATAAATTTTACCTCTGTCATATTATGCTCACTATCCATTTTGTTTAGAACTGACCTAACCAAAGGATAACCAGAAATGAAATAGTTCTTGCTGGGTTTTAATTTATAGCAAGGGTAGGCCTACTCGTCTGACCACAGTTAATCTCAGCCAATCGGAAAATTTTTCGGTCAACTTCTAATTGTTGCGACGGCACATCAAAGAATTATAAGTAAATAGACAATCAAAGTTCTCTGAGTTCTGCGAAACAAATAGGGACAAATTTTTCACACGGAAAGTGCAGTTGTCGAGCCGTAGCCTATTGTTTACTAATTTGTGAAGTATCAACAACTTCAATTATCCTGCAACTTCAAAGTCTACTGAGTGCTGCAAGACAAATAGCTGCAAATTTTTCAAAGGGAAAGTAAAGTTGTCGAACCGGATTGTTTATTAATTTGTGATATATCAAAAACTTCAATTAATTTGCAACTTCAAAGTTTAAATTTTTCAAAGGGAAAGTCAAGTGTCGAAACCATTCGAGTATGTCGTGTGACAACACAAACTGATGTAGAACTGAACTTAAAATAAAATACCATCTAAAAATGGTAATCGTTTGAATTATAGGCCTAACACTTCTTTGCATAATAAACTGTCAGACATTTAACAAAGTTCCTGGTTGTACAACATGAGAACTAAACTTAAAATAAAAAAACATCTCAAACTGTCGATCCCTTGAAAATAGGGTTTGTTTGCGTAATAAACTTCGATTATGTTCGTCATTTTCATTTCAGGCAATCTGTCAAATTTTCGTCTTCTGATTTCAGGGATTTTACAAAATCCCTGGTTTTTTCAGGGATTTTGTAGAGTGCCTGAGTGAATCAGGGATTTTACAAAGTACCTAAAAATTTCAGGGATTTTACAAAATCCCTGGTTTTACGAATTGCCTGTAACATATATAAGGCATGTAGTGGAGCAGCAATGAAAAAATGAGAGTTTTTCTGAAAATCACCAAGTAGGGCCTACTGTCTTCTGATAATTACGGTAAGTTTATTTAACTATCTATAATTCTGCGAAACTAGAACTGATACATTTGGAGAGTGAAACTGCAAGGAAAGCGAGTGTTTCTTAAGAAACTGCCAACGAGTACCGAACCAGATAAGTTTGGTTTTAAAGGGATTAAGCCGTAAACAGTTAGACTACAACAAAGCGGAGAACACCCAATACATGTATGTCTAAAAGAATTTTCTCAACTATTTGACAAAGCATCTGCAGTTGCCCATGACTTTATCCCCCGAATATCATGAGCAATCACCAGTAAGGAAAAGGACATGGCGCTCCTTAGGAAAGCAATATAAATGGCTTAGAGTAGTTATATACACCATGCATGTGCTGCCCTTGAACCAAGGCGAGGGTTACGTTCAGCGTCAAAAGGATAAGCTTACCTCATAGTCAAAAGATCAAATCTTCAGTTTGGGAATAGGATGTTTGAAGTGGCTGGTCCAGCTGAATGGAACTCTCTGCCAGAATCAGTTCTAAGATACACTTCAATAAATACTTTTTAAACTAAACTCAAAGCTTATTTGTTCGCTAAGTACTATAATTAACTACTGCATTTTAACGCAATCTTTGAGTTAGACTCTGTTTATTAAGGCGCGTTATAAATATAGGTTGTATTGTATTGTATTGTATAGAAGATCCAAAATAAAACCCTGTGGCAACCCAAGTGAGACCGGGGCAATGCCGATCGGAATGAACCAAAACCATCCCATAAGTGCCGAAAGACAAAAGAACTGGATTGGACACATATTAAGAGGAGACTCCCTCTTGAGAGAAATCATAGAGGGGAGATTGGAGGGAAGGGGAAGGAGAGGAAGACCGCGACAGATGATGCTGGGATGGATGATGACCGAAGGATACAGCGGATTGAAGAGAAAAGCACAGCGAAGAGAAGAATGGCGTCATTGGAAGTGGAAACCTGCCGAAGGGCAGAGAACTTAAAGAAGAAGAAGTGCCGTCAGAAATGAACAAACGCAATCGCTGCAGAGGACTACCCATTGCAAGACACCGAACGAGTTTTACCAGAACTCTTAGAGTATGACTTGGTCGACGGGGTAAAAGGCAGCATTCCTATCGAAAAAGAACAGGCGAGGTTACTTGACCGTGGTCAACAGCCCCAAATAAACGAGCAATTATGTAGGCTTATGCATGTATGTGTGTATGCATGTATGTATGTATGTATTATGTGCATGTACGTACGTACGTATGTATGTGTGTATGTAATAATGTAAATGTGTATGTGTGTAGGCCTATATATGTGTATGTGTGTATATATGTGTATGTATGCATGTATGTATGTATATATGTATATATACCTATCTGAACATAACAGTCTACCAGCTTCATTTCACAATTACTTTATAGCCGGCTCGCAGATTCACATCCACAATACTAGGAATGCTACCTCCCTCAGACCTACTAAAGCCCGCACAAACATACGAGCATTTAGCATAAAAGTTTTCGGACCTAAATTATGGGCGAAGATTCCTCCAGACATTCGCCTCTCTCCAAATATTCATTTATTTAAGACCCGTTTGAAATCGTTCCTAATGAGTTCTGTCGCAATTGAACTTTAACATTGAACGCACGGGGTGTCGTTGCGCTGTGGGGTTCACGTGTGCGCACGTGGGCCACTTCTACTCCCATTTTTTTTTTAACTCGCCAATGATTCTTATTCCTTTCTACTTTTCTTCACCGCTTTAGTTAGTTAGTTAAGCTTAGTAAGATAGTTAAGATTAGTTAAGCAGTTTTGATTTGCCTTACTTTCTTTCTCCTCCTTGGTTTCTTTCAAGACAGCCATACTGACCGTGCTACTTAATCCAGTAGGTGTCCCTGCCCAGCGGGAATTCTTCCCTTTGGGGCCACCTTTTGCCTCAACAGGCGTGACCTGCGAATAATTATTGTTTTAATTGTTTTTGAAATTTTGGTTGTCATTACGTCTATTGAGATGCAATAAAATGTTTTGATTGATTGATTGATTGATGTATGCGTGCATGTATTTATGTGATTATGTCTATTATGCCTCATGCCTTTGTGATTCCGATAATTACTTCCCGCTTGTTTTTAGCGGGACTGGTGACAGGTTCTGCTTTGTCTGTCATTGTGTAACTGAGCTTTCAAGTCTAATTGTACCGAAGCGACATTGGTTTCAATTAGATGGATTAAGTTAGACGACCTCTAGTCTAGTTTAGTGTAGTCTACTTCAGTCTTTTCTATCTTATTCTGGACGACTTTCTGATATTGATCTGACGTCCGCTTGGTTCGTGTTTTTTATTATTTTAAAGAATAGACCAGATTAGACTAAACAGAATTAGATTTTGCATTACTGTGCCAAAATCTAACAATCAATGCGTTTTTTGGAAAATGACATTCAATTAAAAATTAATATTTTTGAATTTTAACTTAATTACTAGTAATTCATTCATACGAGGATTATGTGCGAAATGTATTAAGAATAAGAAAGGTTTACTTACGTTGTTGTGTAACGGCAGTGTCTACGCCATCTTCCGCAACACTGGTATCCACAAGCGTAGTCGCTGCAAGAGGGTGAAATCGCTCTGACGCGAACAGTATAGATTTCATTGTGGCTACTACAAATATATCAGAAGTAACGATTCAACAAATACTTTCTACTGTGATGAAAAGTGACATAAAATCTAAAGTTATCGACATGGGCGGCAATCCCGGGGGTCGAGGGGGACAAGACCCCCACCTTTTAGAGTGGGGGCACACCATACATTTGTCCCCCACCCCAAATTTTGAAGAAACACCCCAAAAAGGTCAGCAAGTTTTATCGCGCGTAAGCGCGAAAAAAATGTTATAATGAATTTTGGGGGAGGGGGTAATGGGGTATGCAAGCGTCTCAGATAGCCTCTGATGCCCAAATGTCCACCCACGCCGCCTTCACGAGGTCCCTCCTGTTTCAACAGAGTGCGTGGTGGGCGACCGAGTCCTCGCCGGTATAAGTGAGTGCCCATGGGCAAAGAAACCGAAGGACGGACGATGTATGTCATCGACGCTGAGAGATGGTGTCTCCTTAAAAATACCGGGAGGAAGGCAACGGGAAACCACCTGCCTATCTATCCCGAGGTAAATGTAAAATGACGCCAGAAAAGAATACAGTGAACAACGTGAACGATTCAATCCAGATACTGGAAAGAGTCGCGTTCGACAGGGGGGTCAAGGCTCCCTCGGTCGTCATCCAGCGAAAACCTTACAAGAAAAAAGAAAAGCTAATAATAGGAACGTGGAATGTAAGAACGATGCTGAGACCGGGAAAGTTGGCTAATGTCGTGGGAGAGATGAAGAGAGCAGGTTTGGACATTTTGGGCCTGTCGGAGGTCAGGTGGAAAGAATGAGGAGACTTCATGAGTGACGGCAGTAGGGTGATATACACTGGAGGAGAGAAGAGTCAAAATGGTGTGGCCATCTTGCTGTCGGAGAGAGTCGCCAAATGCGTATCAAGGGTGGAGAGACGTGAGGATAGAATGTTCATAGTGACATTGCAAGCACAGCCAGTCGACATAACAATAATTCAAGTGTATAATGTATATGCCAACATCAGCACACGAGGAGGAGGAGGAGGTGGACGACATATACGAGATGATAGAGGAAAGGCTTAGAGGCATCAAAGGCAAAGATTATGTGATTATCATGGAGGATTGGAATGCAACAGTTGGTGAAAAAGAACAGGAAGAGGCTACAGGAAAATATGGACTGGGGAACAGAAATGAGAGAGGAGAAAAACTGGTGGAATTCTGCAAGAGACAAAAACTCATGGTAACAAATACTTGGTTCCAACAGGAAAAGCGGAGAAGATACACATGGAAGGCACCGGGAGATGGAGCAAGATACCAACTGGACTACGTCATGATCAGACAGACAAAGGTACAGAAACAGTGTCAAGAACTCAAGAACTCTCACAGGAGCCGATGCAGACACAGACCATAACCTGGTTGCCATGACAATACATCTCAGTCTTAAGTTCATAAAGAAGCAAAGGATAGTTAAGCAGAAATGGAATAGAGAAAGAATAGAAACAAAGACCAACGAACTCTCAGAAAATATAGAAGAACGGGTGGTGGAGTTGAGTACGGAGATAACAACAGATGAAAGGTGGAGGAGTCTGAAGGAGATCGTGATTGAGGAAACGACAAAGACTGTAGGGTTCCAGATGGGTACAGGACCGCGCAAGCCATGGGTTACAACGAAGATGCTCATGGATATGGAAGAAAGAAGAAAATGGAAACACCAGAGCACAGAAGAGGCAAGGAGTGAATACAAAAGGCTGAATAATCAACTAAGAAGAACAACATATAAGGCAAGAGAGGATTGGTGGGAAGAGCAGTGTGAGGAGCTAGAGATGCTACAGAATCGAGGAAGACACGACCTGGTATATGGAAAGGTCAAAACACTGACAAATAAGAAGAGTATGGGTGGCGGAAGCGCAATCAAGGACAATGATGGCAAGTTGCTAGAGGACGCAGACGATGTCAGGAAAAGATGAAAGGAGTATGTTGAGGATTTATATATGGGAAAAAGTAGCCAAGAAGATCTCGGGGAAGAACAAACACCAAGTACCGATTACATAGGACCGGACGTACTCAGGGAGGAGGTTCTGGCAGCAATCAGTGATATGAAAAACAACAAAGCAGAAGGAATTGATAATATCCCAATTGAAATACTGAGGAACCTGGGAGAGAAGGCAATGACAGAACTAGTGCGGTTATGCCAAGACATATATTACACGGGAGTTTGGCCGGAAGATTTCCTACAGACCATATTGATCCCGCTGAAGAAAAAGCCAAATGCAACAACATGTGAAGACCACCGAACTATAAGCCTCCTCACCCATGCATCCAAGATTCTACTAAGAGTTATCACGAAGAGACTGCAAGCCAAGGCAGAAACAGATGACTGCTTAGGGGAGGATCAATTTGGTTTAGAAAGGGAAGAGGAACAAGAGATGCAATTGCAACGGTGAGGATACTAGCGGAAAGAAGCTTCCAGCATGGCCAGGACGTCTATGTGTGTTTCGTTGACTATGAGAAGGCTTTCGATAGGGTGGATTGGAGGAAATTAATGCATGCATTACGACGAATAGGGGTGGACTGGAAAGAGCGAAGACTTATTGGAAACCTGTACATGCGACAGAAAGTAAAAATAAGAATAGATGGTGAATACTCAGAGCCGGGAAGAATAGGCAGGGGAGTGAGGCAAGGATGCCCGCTCTCCAAAACTCTTCAACATCTACATCGAAGAGCTTGTACGGGAGGCGATGGAAGAAGTGAACGAGGGAAAAAAGGTTGGGGATAGGTTGGTGAAAGCGCTGAGATTTTCGGATGATCAGGCAATGTTAGCAAGAAGCCAAACAGGACTGCAGAGAATGATGAATCGCCTGAATATGATCTCAACAGGATACGAAATGAAAATAAATACCAAGAAGACAAAGGTAATGAGGATAAGCAAAAGAGAAGAAAAAGAAGTTAGAATAACCGTAAATGGAGTGGACATCGAACGAGTTGAGAGATTCTGTTACCTAGGAAGTATGGTCACGAGGGATGTGAAGTGCCATGCGGAGATAAAAAGAAGAATAGCCATGGGAAAAGATGCATTCTATAAAAGAAAGGAGCTTTTGAGAGGACAATTAAATAGGAATCTGAAGAAGCGAATGGTTAAGACGCTGGTATGGAGTGTGGTCCTATATGGATCTGAAACATGGACTATAAGAGGGGAGGTCATCGAAAGGATAGAAGCCTTCGAAATGTGGATATGGCGTAGAATGGAGAGAATCAGCTGGACAGAGCACAAGACAAATGGCGAAGTACTGCAAATGGTGGGAGAGGAGAGATCCACGATGAGGACAATCAGAGAGCGCCAAAGAAGATGGATTGGCCATATAATGAGAGGGGATTCTCTGCTGAGAAATTTCATCGAAGGTAGAATGGAGGGGAAAAGGACGCGAGAAAGGCCAAGAACGATGTTCCTGGACTGGATAATAAAGAGGGACGGCTACAGACAGATGAAAGCAGAAGCTCAACGTCGAGAGGAATGGCGCCGTTGGACATACGAACCTGCCTAAGGGCAGAGAACCAAAGAAGAAGAAGATAATGAATTTTATCGCGCGTGAGCGGGAAATTTTTTAAAATCTTTTTTTGACCAATTCAGGTCAAAACTCTTTCTTTGACCAGATCATTTCTAAAGTGTCCCCCCCACCTGTCAAACAAGATCGCCGCCACTGGTTATCGACTATTGCTCCATCGCAACATCGTAATATACTATTTTTCGGACTTAGATCCTATAGACGGTAAAACGCTTTGCAGTTTAAGAATTAAATGGTGCCATTGCAGTGCAGCTTAGTGTTATTACCTACATGGCCTAAGTTTAGGAAACGTAAATTTTTAACTCTTCGTAACTATGATACTTTGGTGCCTTGTAACCGGAGGGTCGCAGGTTCAAGCCACTGCGTATACCGACCGAACGCCATCGATGTTCTGTCGTGTGCACTTCTGAACTTTAGGAGGGCAATATCAAAATACGGTAACCATCCATATCGTCGCAGATCATTTCGTCGCAGCCATGTAGTCGCAAATCATTTCGTCGATAATTAATTGGTCGCCATCCATAACGTTGCAGATCATTTCGTCGCGGCCAACTAGTCGCAATCAGTTTGTCGTTAATTACTTGGATATCAATTGGTCGTAATGAGTCCCAGCTTGGTCGTAATTAAGAGAGAATTCTTGCGTGTCAATTGTGTCAATTGTTAGTTGTTAATTGGTCGTAATGAATCACAACTTGAGTTTGTTTTCAACAGCTCGTTAATCAATTATTGGTCGTAGGTAGACCTAAATAAACCCCATAAACCATAGGTAGGCCTAGTAATCGCCGCAATGTTACGAGTAGCAGAGGAAATCACAAGGCAGTGTACGAGGGTTATATGTATACAAAGGAGAGAGAAGTGAACGGGAAGACATACTGGCGATGTGAAATGAAAACTTGTTATGCACGAATGCATAGCACCGGAGGCGTGGTTACGAAACTACCAACAGAGCACAAATATCATGCACCGTCCTCTGAACGTGTAGCTGCAGCAACAGTTGTTGGGGAAATTCGTTCAAAAGCTTGAACCTTGATTTTGCTTAAATGTCCGGTATTAAGTCTTAAATTTCATTTGCTTGACTTACTTTGGTTGTCGGATTTAAGATATAGGCATACCAGACGAAATAAACTGCGACCATATTAATTTACGACGACATAAAAACGACGAACTGAAAACGACAATTTGCATGCGACGAATTATAGGCCTATTGCGATGCATTGAATAACGACGATATAAATTGCGACGAAATGATTACGACAAAATGAAATACGACCTAACGATAGGGAACCTCAAAATACAATGGTATTGCATTTGTATTGCATTTTGAATTCTTTGACCTGACGGTTGATGCTGTAATACTAAGAAAGTTTGAGAGTGATATAATCCGTTGGTGCGTAAGCCAACGATAGGTCCCTACAGAGTGCTGTGTAAATGTCTAGATACATAAGTTATATACATATCGTACTAATATTCATGCACGCATGCATATATACAAATATAAATATACCTGCATAATTATGTACATGCATAGTTGAATACATACCTGAATACATACATACATACTCATTCGTTGGCTTATTTTTGGAAAAAAATCTGACATCATAGTAACAATATAAACTTTCCTTGCCTTGGCTTGCAAAAGGCAGACCCAAAAGAACACAGAAGAAGAAGAAGAGTAGTCCCTTAACCAAATCCTGAGGCAACTATGCGTATGAAAAGTGTTAGCGACTTAATTTTCTTAGCCTCGACATATAAAGACGGTAGGCCGGTGCTCTCCTTCGCCGTCCCGTCTTCCTACCGACAGTGTACGGTCAAATCAAATCAAATCAAATCAAATCATTTATTGAATCGAATACAAACAGAAATTCGAATACAAACCGTAATATTTTTCAGTCAACTAGCTATTTATAACATCGTGTATTATAAGAATAAGTAACATAATATACAAAGTATAAGGTAGATTGTTTTATTCTTATGACTGATAATATCGATGTAGCTTGAAGTCACTAGGACTGCAAGACATGTTTAGATACATTAGAAGACGATTCCCGAGGAGAAGAAGCTGTAATAGCTTATCGAGTCATCCCCGGTCATTAGTCATCAGTGTACTCATTATAGCTGAGGTGGCAAGGGGGTGCAGGTAGAGGACAAATCTTGAACCAAATTTCTGCCCTGTCTGGGATTTGAACCCCCGACCTCTCGATTGACAGTCCAGCACGCTAACCATTGCACTATCAAGCACCATAAGTCTATAACGTAATACAATGTGAACAATGGCGAATCTAAAACTTAAGTTTATTCAACTGGAGCGTAACCACTGAATCATTAATTCACGAAGAAACCAAACTAAATAATACACAGTGCGCACAGATAGGTGCAGGTGTTTTTTTATTGTAAATAAGTGTATAGCGCATTGGATAACGCATTGGATAACATCTGGCGTAGAGTGCGAGAGGTACAGAGATCGAGTCCCATAGGCGGACATGCTTTGTAGGCTGCAATATGCGCCGTGTATTGCAGGCTGTCTGTTCTGTTAGTAGTTAAGATTTATCGCATAACATGTACATGTACAGCGCAGTGCGTTTGCAGGCGCTTAATTAAAGAATAAATATTATTATTATTATTATTATTATTATTATTATTATTATTATTATTATTATTATTATTATTATTATTATTATTATTATTATAATAGACAATGAACGAATATTGTGAAGCAATTTGTTCGACACGAAGGACCGATAGGAAAATGGCTTAACTGTATTATATAATGCGCTTGTTACCGTACACCTTATACCAGATTGTAATCGTAACCGTAAACTCCAAATTTCTAAAGCGCAACTCTAAAGCACCAGCTTATTCAGAGCACCAGCTTATTCGAGAGCGCTGCTTCGTATCAGAGGGTTTGTCCAGTGACGACAAGGGAAGATGCGAGTCCGCTTGCCAGAGAGACTAAAGAGCGGAGGCGGAGGCGGAGGAGCGGGTTTCATTGAGGGTGAGGAAACTTGGATAGCAGAGGAATCTGGATGGATTTCCTCGCTTAACTATTCTTAAAACTCTGCAGAAGCGGGCCATTCGAACTATATGTAATTTAACCTTTAGAGAAACAACTCTGCCGTTATTTCTTAGTTTGGGAATATTTCCTTTTTAGTAGGCCTACAAAAAGTGGGAGTTGCAAGTTGGATTATTTATGTTCAAACTTCAATCGAATCTACTGCCTGTGAATTTTAATAATTGATTTTGTGAAAATTCTGAGGTAGGCAACACAATCATTAGGCACTCGATCGCTCAGCAAGTTGGGCTACCATCAACGTAGTGTGCGCACTACTAGGCCTATTAACCAGAATAGCATCGAAGTCTGTGACTCGCTGTTCTGGAATTCCTTGCCTATTGAACTTACTGGTCTAACTACATCAATATAAACAAAAACTGAAACTCTAACTCTTAGATGCACACACACATGACTGCACTATGTGATTCTTTGCACAAGCATTGTTATTTCTTTCATCTCGTACTAAAGATTTATACTGATTTAATCATGTTCAGTATACCGTTGTCACCAATTGCATTATTATTTGATTGTATGTATTTATAAAATAGCTGAGAAAGCATTTGAAAATGACCAAGACGGATTTAAGCCAGGAAGGAGCAACATTGTCCGGCACCATTTACTGGTGCTCTGTCGTTAAATATTAGAGCTTAATAAACAAGGAAAAAATGCGTGTCAGTATATATCTTGACCTTAATAGATGCATTCCTCAACTTTTAATTTGATTTGAAAGAAACGCGCAGATGGTTGTTATCAGAATTGGATTTACTTATAGTGACATTTAGGCCTATAGTGATTGCAGAATGGTGAACTTATAAATTAGCGCAATATAAATATATGATTACTAATAATAAATTATATGTAAATTTGCGAGATCTGAGCGTCTGCTTACCGATAGGATACCGCTGATGCTGTTGAAACGATGCTAAGGAAGACCAACGCAACAAGGTGCAGAGAACATCTAAAATCTGACGCCATAACTGACCATTTACTGGTGCTCTGTCGCCCTCCTTGTATGATCTATCTATCACGGAAACGATGCAGTCGAAACTAAGAACGCAGTGCCGCTGAAGTTGCAGCGATATTAATAGGTTTGTCACGAAGAATTACGCTGATAGCAGTATGCATGTCAGTAAATATAAGTCCACTCGTATAGGCCGGCTGAAACACTGCTGCATACATGCACCATTGTAATGTCTCTGTGTATGTTATATATAGACCTACAATGCTCTAAATAAAAGTTTGATGCGCCGGGCTTCCTATGCCTATAGGCCTATATTTTACATATTATAAGTATTATACATAAACTCCAGTTTCACAATTATACTGATACACAATCACATCTGACCATGGGCCTTTAGAGACGACTACATCTGTCCCGCCATATGCCAGTAACACTATTTAATTACCCCTTCCTCGGTGTCTGCTGTGAATTTCCAGTTTTTTGGAAAGAAATCAGTATGAAAACTGCACCACATCATGCATACAATGTCTCCTGACAGTTGCTATTCCAACGCACCATAGAAGTAGTTGCTACTGATGACGCTGTATTATCGTAATTACAATTACCACTAGACTACCAGTATAATTTATATAATCACACCTAACCATGGGTCTTTATATGCTATTTGTCTTGCGAGTCTTTTCTTAATAATTGGTTTTCCTTGCAATTACCCCAACAGCAACGTTATATGTTGAACATATGGAAAAGATACATCTATTTTGCCCAAATGGGCTGTATATGTTATGCATATGGGATAGCCATATTGTTTATGTCACTTCAATACCACATAAAATCTATGTTGTACATAAATCAAACAATTGCACGAAATAATTCTGAATTCCAGGTCTATTGGGCCTATGCGCTATTGCTGCTGACAAAAGAACACAAATCCAACTAATTGCTCTAGGCAGCCCTGTTTTACAGCAGAATTATACAGGCGCACATGTAGACTCCGTGAACATTTTCGACAAAGGAGACTTCATTCACGATAGATTAATTAATCGCTCTTTAATTACTGTGGCAGATATAGATAGTATAAAGGCCAATTGCTCTCGCCCCATACATACTCACTTGCAGACATACATACACACATACATATTGCCTACGTGCGTACCTACATACAAACATACTTATATATATATATATATATATATATATATATATTAGGGTGGTCCTTATTTTTGAAAAGTTGAAATGTTGAGCTCCCACCCTGTAGAGTTGTTTGGTTACATGGCATGATACTCAGGTATAAATATCTTTTAATTTGGATAATGTTTGTAGGTCGCCCAAGCATGATATAATATTGGTTTAATGCTGAAATTTCAATAAATGAAACTTATTCATAAAACTAATTTGTCAATTGTCATTTTTACATGTTGGTCATTACAGATGTTCAGTAACTACATATCAACCAACAAGTTATTTAAATATTCTTTGAAGCATTGTTTTGAAAATGTAAATATAGAATAAATTTAAATTTTTAAGAATTTGTGAAATAATTAATCCATCGAAGTAACTGCAATCTGCAACGGATATTGCTATGGCTCGTATCAGTCTTGTTGTGAAGACCTTAAACCTCAAGACCAAGACCAAGACTTTGAACCTCAAGACCAAGACCAAGACTTTTAAAAACGAACTCGAGTGCACTTGAGACCAAGACCTTGGTCTTGAGGACAACAAGACTGGCTCGTATTCCAACGTGTCGGAAAGATCATGCCATTGACATATTGGAGCAACTCTGTAAGGAATGTTCAACTCTGAAAAAGCACAAAACATGCAAGTCGGAGCTTCATATGTCGAATGAAACCCAATTTTGTGCCTAGATGAATGATCTCTTTGACATTGCTCACGCTAATGCTGACACTACGATCAAAATTCCAGAAGATCTGGAGTTTCTTGCAGCACAGCGAGAACCAGATCGATGAGGCTATATGGGATCAGTCGCAACAGCACTGGCAACGAAGGAAGAACGCAAGGCAAAGCGCATTGAGCGGGAAAAATTGTAGACGAGAACGAACAAAGGAACAACTGGAACAGGCATCAACCAGTGCAGTGCTGGAGGAAAAAGACAGCAGCGGTGAAGAAGAGCACAGAAGTGATGAATGGGATTGTGATGAGACTGTTGTGGACTCACGGGACAGGTGTTCTACTCCTCCAAGAAAAAGAATGACAGCAACCACAAAAATAATAACACCTCAGCTAGCTGCTGCCGTAGACCTCAACAAAGTGAGCGACAGAAACGCCACTTTCATCATTGCTGCAACTGCTCAAGCCTGGGACATGACATCAGCGATCTCAGTATCAACCGCACCTCCATAGAGCGTAAGAGATACAGGGCAGAAGTGGCAGCTGATTTGAAGACAGATTTGTCAGGTGATGTACCGTTGATGGTAAATTGGGACGGCAAACTAATGGATGTTCTTTGTGACAAAGAACATGTTGACCGCCTTTCAATAATAGTGTCAGGTTTTGGTGTCTGCCAGTTGTTGAAGGTGAGCAAGACGGTTGGTGGAACAGGAAAAAATCATGCGTCAGCAGTAGTTCAAGCACTGCAGGAGTGGAGTGTCCAAAACGTGTAGTTGGAATGTGCTTTGACACAACTAGCTCAAATACAAGCATCAACATTAGGCCTGTGTTGAAATTGAGTGAAAGCTTGGGAAGGATGCCACCACCATATAATGGAGCTATTGGCAGGAGCCGCATTTACAGCAAGCCTGCCCCTCTGATTTCTTATGTTTAAGCCCTGAAACATGGGCGGACAGAGATGATTACAGCTAAGGCATAGCAATTATTATAGTCGACAGGCTTCTTGTCACAAATGACAATGCTGAACGAGGTGTAGCCCTTGTGCAGGAGTTGAACAAACTCATAACCCACGATAAGGACCAATTCCAATTCCTGCTCCACGTCGTGACTGATCATCGACGTCGCTACTAGGATTGTCTAAAGTTCACACTGTTGGAATAAACTGTTTGACTATTAAACGTTTTCTATAACATTACAATGTTAATTTGAACATTGAACAATTGCAAATTATTTGTCTATTTTACTGCATTGCTATTACCTACAAGTACTCTTTTCGGAATAATCAGTGTTCATATTTCATTTAGCACAATCAACATAAGAGTTGGGCGACCTCAAAACATCGTCTGATTAAAGAAATATTTTAGGCATACTCTATTTTTGCCCAAAGGAACATTTTAGAAGGGTGGGA
>OY744616.1:29511407-29534203 GCA_963556255.1 Allolobophora icterica
CGGGCGTCTAACGCAACTGGGTCCGCAATATCTTTTTGTGGCTATAAGTGACGGTCTCCAGAATTTCTCAAATATTTTTAATTGAAAAGTTGGGATGTAATGTAATTCTTCGAAATTCCTCAGTGCCACACAAAAGCCACGACAGGGAGACCATGCAACTAATTCATCGGCGTTACGTACTTACTTCGTGTGTCTAACGGCTATCGTCCCTTGGGTCGATGATGTAATGGCAAAGGACGGTTGGACGGGCATGGGGCATGGTCTCAATATCAGACTACACACTGACACACGCACACGCGCGCAGGAATAACTTAGGCAGGTGCACTCGATAGACAAAGACTGCTGCAACATAGCTGAACACAGCTTATTATAGGCCAAATACACAGCTTCTTATAATGAGCATGTAGGCCATATTACAGCTGAGGGGGTATTCAGCGAATGCAGATGTCTGCTATCGTCCCTTGGGTCGATGATGTAACTAACAAAGGCCGTTTGGACGGGCCTGGAGGAATGGTCTCAATTTCGGGCTTTTGGGGTTTCTTAAAATTCGCTTTATATAGGAGGTTCCTATGTATACAAGCTTACATACATGTGCATACAAGCTTACATGCATGCATACATACAAACATTCATACATACATGAATATAGGCACACCTAAATACATACGTACATATATACATACATAATACGCACATACATACAAACATGCATACACATATATGCATGCATACATATATGCAAAATGCATGCATGCCTACATACATATGTATACACACATGCATACATGTCATACATACATTTGAACTTCAAGTGTTAGACATATTTTTTTACTACAGGCAATATATGGGTGTGATTATTTGTGTATTGGGAATATATCTTATTGACACAAAACCACATAGAATCCAGATGGAAACAGCTGGAATAGAGGTACCCGATTGGATCTGACAGACATATGAATAAAACATAGTATACCTATGTTTTGCGAAGTGCACTATATGTGTATTAGATATCGGTTAGCCTTCTCCGACCTATGTGGACTAAAACTGGTCAAGACGTCTTTATCAAATATTACTTCCATGTGGATACCACATGGAATAGAGATCGTTAACCAATCTGTATAGCATATGTATCTATAAGGCAAAATATGGTCTTGATTGGGCCTGTTATGCATATGTCTGCCATGCCTGGCAGATACATGGATAACATTACTGAACCCAGGACTATCAGTGTACCAAAGCCAAAGGAAGGTGCTACGTTGAAACTATGATGAGATTATGATGAAAACTTCCTTACTAGTTTAATATAGTGTGTGTGTGTGTGTGTGTGTGTGTGACTCTGTGTATGTGTGTGTGACTGTGTGTGTGACTGTGTGAGTGACTGTGTGTGTGTGTGTGTGTGTGTGTGTGTGTGTGTGTGACTCTGTGTGTGACTCTGTGTGTGACTCTGTGTGTGACTCTGTGTGTGTGTGTGTGTGACTCTGTGTGTGTGTGTGTGTGTGTGTGTGTGTGTGTGTGTGTGTGTGTGTGTGTGTGTGTGTGTGTGTGTGTGTGTGTGTGTGTGTGTGTGTGTGTGTGTGTGTGTGTGTGTGTGACTCTGTGTGTGTGTGAGAGAGAGATTTGGTGATGATGGAAAACTTTTATAAGGGCTTCGCAGAGCACATCCGTGCTCTAAGTGCATTATTTGTCAATTGTATGCCTATATGCGGCAATACTAAGCCTACAGACCCTGATTGTCTTGGATATGCAGAGCCTGAAGTTGAAAAGAATCCAACGGCCAGCCTATCACCACCCGGGCCATCCCAACGCCATTTCGACCATTAACCCAAGGGGTGGCCCTAACAATCGGCTCTGACCAATGCGTCCTTGTTCAAATTTAGCTACAACCGTAATTAAAGAGCCTTTTATATAGGAGGTTGCTATTTAGAAGACCACGATGTGCGCCTCTATAGGGCCTATTCATTCATTTTGAAAACTTAATATCGCGCCCCCTCAAGGTGCCTACTCACAAGCGCTACCAGCCCAACCACGGCATGCATAAACTGGCCTTCAGTAACTTATTTACTTTCAGCCATTTTGTTTGTTTGTACCGAAAATGTAGGTCCTGGTTTTGTACAAACATGCAGACTATAAAGACAAGAAATTGTCTAAATAACTGTCGCAAGCAGGTTATTGGGGTTGTCGGTACATCATGGAACGATGCTAACATATTTATACACAAACATCGACAACTTTATTAAAACGGTATGGATGGTCTGGCCTAGCGTGGCGCGCATGAATACACCAACTGAGCTTCCATTAGTGCTCAGCCGCCATAACGGTCATGTGACACTTAATGCGACGATTTTGAAACAAAAATTGCAATGGATAATAAAACAGACATGCAATAAACATATAAGCAAGGACGCATGTTAGCAATCTTGACGCAGGTTATGCGCCCCTTGGCAAGAAACTGGGAGAAGACAGTAGAGGTTTAGGTATCTAAAGTAATAATTAGTGTGCTTTAGTCGAATGGGATTAGATCTGCATTAAGCGCGTCGAGCTGTACATAGGCAGGATTCCAATCCAAGGGGCAAAAACAATTGGGGGCAGAGGGACAATATAAAGTTTTACAGGAGTAAAGTTATTTACTTAAAATTAAGTATTCGCTTTTAATAATGTTTCCATACGGGACTTACTTACTTACTTTTGATCTAAGTACGTTAGTAAGTAAGTAAGTATATCCTTTATTGAACCAACACTAGCCGCACTTTGGTTTACGTGTACATGAAAGTTTTATCAAGTAGGGCCTTCCATCTATATTCCCGGCGTTGCTGGTTGACAGCTTTATTATGAAAGTAGGCACATTACAAATTCTGTACATTCTTTTAACGCCATTCAGTAGGCCTAATCGCAATCTCGACATTTCTGTAGTGCTAAGATTAGATTTGTCAAGTTGCTTGTACTTGCTCCCCTCCCCCTCCCCCCATAATCTGACCTCTCTTCCCTTGCCTATAAGCTTTTGACCAGGTTTCTTGAATAGATTTTTAACTACGATTTCACTCTAATAAAAAGCGAGAGTAAACTTCTGTTTAACGACACTATGTCATAATAATAATAATAATAATAATAATAATCTTCGTTTAATATCTTCAAACTGACAACAACGCAGTATGATTACAAATCAGTACATGTTATGCGATAAATCTTAACTACTAACAGAACAGACAGCCTGCAATACACGGCGCATATTGCAGCCTACAAAGCATGTCCGCCTATGGGACTCGATTTCTGTACCTCTCGCACTCTACGCCAGATGTTATCCAATGCGCTATCGGGCCCCCCATTACGGTAACTGTATAGGGCCTAGCTGGAAAATGATAATCAATTGATGTTTTACAATATAAACTAGTGTCATTAATTATTATTATAACCAAATGTACTGTAACAGAATAGGCTGCTACAGGTTTCTTGCTAGGTTATCAGACCTGCTAAGATATGCGCTATATAAATGTTGTCACTAGGCGGCGCTAATTATTGTGGACGATGGGCTTGCGGGCATAAAGAGGTCGTTGGCGGGTAGAGTTGGTTTCAAGAAATTTCTCGGAGGCAAATTTCAAGAGTAAATCGAATTAGTGTAGTTGAATTTAACGGTAAACTGAGAGGTTCGGTCTTGGAGCTTCAGATGGAATTTGTTTGGTCCATTTGAAGATTTTTGCCGAAATTGTGATCTTCGAAAAGCATCGCGTGAGAGATCCGCCATTTTCAGAGGTGAGTCATTTTCCGGTAAATGCATAAATTGACAATTCAGCTGTCCCCGGTCATTTCTAAGAAAACAATGCCTAGTCTGATCATGCTAAGTGATTAGATTAAAACGTTATTGATCAGTCAACAATTTAAAACCTTTGAAAGTAATTCAGAGCAATAAAATAATTTATTACAATTTATTTTGAATTTAAAATGTTCCACTCCGTTACCGTCCCTAGGCTATAGTACATATTGCTTTCGTCTACAATTTCAAAACGATTTGCATTAAACCAAAAAATGTGACTGTTTCTTTTATAATAAACATAATTGCATATTTCTAAATACAACTTAGAAACTTACAACTTCAGTATAATTTTTAAAAATATATATTAACTTGTCCCCGGAAAATTATGTCCGCTCCGTTAACATGTGAAAATTATCTCGCATCTCACAACCCTTTCAGTTCTTTGGTCACGCAACTTAACACATCTCTTCTGTGAAGATCTATGTAAGTAAGTATGTCTTAATACAGGATCTGACTGCTAAGACAAATTTCTTACAAATTTTCATTTACTACGTACCTCACGTGTTTTTTCATAATACATCCACTCCGTTACTGCATTTTTGCAATGATTATGAATAAATTTAATTTAAATAATATTTTTAATATAACATTTATAAGCTATATAATGAGTGTACCGACGATTAATTTGGACGCGTGAGAGATAATATGATATTTACCGTGCTGATACACAATTTGTCCACTCCGTTAACTGTCCACTCAGTTACCATAATTGTGACGCTTGAGGTACTAAAATTTATTCCACTGTCAGGATAAGTCGTCTACTTAAATTATCATTTCTAATACAACTTATATAACAATATATGACATTTTAAATAAATTTTTGCTTCGGCAGACTGTTTTTTTTAAGTTCACTTTTCACATTCTGTGCTCAATTCTCGACAAATGGTAACGGAGCGGAACTTTTTATGGTAATTTTTTATGTAATTTTGATGTTATGAGCAGATTTTTAAGACAACATCATAAATATTTTAATGTTTTTTTGTTCATTTGATCACTGGTGATGATTAGCTGAAGTGATTTTTATTTTGTTATTTGGCCAAAAAAAAAATACAGTCAACTTTACGTTGATTAGATTCCCTATTTTTCTTTCGGTAATGGAGTGGAACACCTTAACAAAATTTAAAATGTGATGGAATTAAATAATCATTTGTATTGTAATTTCTTTTATATTTATTTTATCAACATTAATACTAAGAACATATTGGCATGTCAAACTACGCAGTAGGAAGCCGTCTACTATATATAAATAGTTCATATGTGTTTTGGTAACGGAGTAACGGAGTGGACAAACATTTTCGTAGGGCTATTTTCTTTCTGCTAAAAACTTCATAATTTTACATATTAGTGCAAAACCAAATATATATTAGTGAAATAGAAATATTGAAGATTTGCTCCCCAAAAAAATCAATGTAATTTGCCAAAAAATTTTTTTGGCTTCTTCAATTAGTGAATGTGACATATTACCGGAAAATGACTCAGGTAAGAACGGCCTTGCCGCTAGCCCTCGTTGACACACAGGAGTTCTTCTGTAAAAATGTTCAGGCAGTAGGCCTATAAATTTTCTCTCCTGAACGAAATTTCCTTAGAAACCAAGTGCTCCAGATTATGTTGGGCCCCATATTCTGATTTCCCTTATAATCCCTAGTTAAATTTTTTTTAGCTTCGTTCCGTGTATTGGTTTGATACAGTAGAGCAGTGCTGTCAATAACCTTTTTGGCAACGTGGGCCACCGAAAAAATAATTCTTGAAGCCGAGGGCCGCACCAGTAAACTCAAAAGCAAAGGCTACAATTTATTGATAATTATTAACTGCCTTACAATTTATTATGGCAATAATTATGCAATGATCAATCAGTGTGTAATCTAGTCCCCCTGTTCTGGGGGGAACAAGGTTTCTCGGGGGGGAATTTCCCCCCAAAAAGGTGTCTGCCTTACAATATTGCTGAGTTCTGGGGGGAAACTTCAATCCTGGGGGGGAAATTTCCCCCCCAAAAGACGTCTAGATTAAACACTGATGATCAATGAATAACAGCATGTATGTATGACATGCTTTATATAGTTCAGTGCAATATAGTATATCAATTTCAGTGGGTGGGGAGATAGTTGGCACGAAGATTAGAAGGATGCGGGTTCGATACCCGCTAACCCCGTAAAGGTTGATTTAGCCTTTTCACCCCTACACTCCCTAGGGAGCAAATGTAAAATGAGCAGTAGGACAGATGGGCCACCTGCAGGCTGCCATACAGTTAAATTCGACTCCTTTTAAACTTATTATCATCTGTTATTAGCAGTTGGACAGATGGACGACTTGCAGGCTGACATGCAGTTAAATTCGACTCCGGTTAAACTTGTTGTCATCTGTTACTACTATATCATGTAATTTCACTTCATACTTTTCTTTTTGAATTTAATAAATGAATATTATTATTATTATTAATCTTAATTAATTATTAATAATAAATGTTCAAGCATGTTTCAGTCAGATATTTGGCCTTGAATTGTGCATTCAATTCTTTTTATTTGCGGCTTGTAATCAGCTCAGGTGGGCCATTTAAAATCGGTTTGCGGGCCACATGTTGGCAGTGGAGAAATACAGTGACGTGTGATTAATTAAGATATACTGCATTGATATTCTGTTGATATAGAGCATTTAGAGTAGAAAGATGATTCTCGAATGTGGACAGATTATAATTCATTTCTGTGTAGTTCAATGTGAAATTTGATTTTAAATACCGGGTAATTGAATTTATTTATCATGGGCCAAATCAAATTTTGGACTATATCATGTTAAAATCAGTAGCAGGGGAGGCATTTATTTATGCAACACTCGCGTGAGATCCTAATTGAGATAGTTGAGAATTCCTCAAGTTAGGGTGAGGTATCATGTCATTCATCGAGGGTTCGAATCCCAGAAGTGGAAAGTAACGTCAATCCCCGAGTTTGGTCAGACTGAAAACCCCTTTGAAAGGCGAGGAAATTAATAGTGAGAAGCACAAAAGAAACCTGAGAGACCGCCAGGGGCGACACTTATCTCCTGCTCGGAGATCAGGAATGTCACCAATGGCCATCTGGTACTAAGACGGAGCAGATTCAAAACCAGAACTGACTGAGGAATTGAGTGTTTCCTCTAGGTTACGTCGAAGTGAGCACATATTGGCCCGAGCCCCTATTTACTCTGGTGATAGATGGCGACAATCGAATATACTGGAGTCTCGCCAACAGAAACCCCCATACAGTGCACAAGAGCCCTGTGCGATAGCGTTTTAGTGCTAATTTGTTGTCTGAAAATGATGTTGGCGAATATTTATAGCAAAAAATAAAAATCGAGAATTTTTCATTTGTAAACATTATAAGTTGCATTTCATTAGTTTCATTATTGATTAATGGTGGGTGTAATTCTTACGACGGTAGAGAAGTAAATGGCATTTCTGTAATGATTCTAATTTCTGTTTATAATCTTTTGTTTCTTTTGCTTTTCCTTATAGGCTAATTGTGAGCTTTCAAGAGGACATTGAAACTTATCGCTTTAATTCACTCAAATTGGTAAGAAATTTACTCTTTTTTAACAGTCAAGTTTTTAGTTTCAGATGTGCATAGCAGTGTATGTTTAGAGAGTAGAGTAATTATGAAACAAAACTGCCAACTGGCTGAAGTTTTGAATGGGTACAATGTGTGTGATTATTTGGTTGATGATTTTGTTTGGATATATTTATGATTTGACTTGGTGGCAAAGGTGAAATGCCCCAATAGCTAATACACCATACCTGTAATTCTTACAACACCTGGCCACCGTTGTCCCTGATAGTCATGATTGAACTATATACGTCTTACATGAGCAATGTCTTATTCCTAATTGGTGTTGACGCTTGCTCATTGGGCCGTATTTGGCCAGAGTGGCCAGTGTTTTGTTAATTCCAAGTAACAATGTTTCTTCATGTGATGTGACCAGAGTCTGGTGTTTAATATCAGCAATTTGGATCATGTTCCACCGCATAAGGTTGTCAGCTCGTTGCCTAAATACGAGTAAACGCATTGTTCCTGGACAATGGCCATAATTTGCTCAGCTACAATAGTATTTTAAGCCAGTCCGCTCTATCGGACCACCTGGGGCTAGTTACCTATGACATGGATATTTAGCTACCCATTTGTACCGCTTAGCTTCCCATTATTTGGCTGTTGTTCAATCACATTTTGTGAGTCGTATTTAATTAAGTAAATGTTTTTTACTTACTTATATAGCGAATTGCCTTATGATATGTGGCATGTAGGTAGCGGTTCTCTGTTAAGTAAAGTCAGTGTCAGCCATATTGTTTATATATACAGGCACTCAGTCTGCGTGATTACCCATGTATGTATGTATGTATGTATATGTGCATGTATGTATATGTGCATGTATGTATATGTGCATGTATGTGTGTACGTATCAACTTTAACTTTCAAAATACCTCTGCTGTTATTTGACTGTGTGGATCACTGTATCCTATTTAGTCTTGCATGGTCCTTTGGCACTCCTCATGTACAGAGCATGTGCATATCATCTGTCATTTTACTTATCTTTCATGGTCACACCTTGCAAGCAACTCTGTTTAAGGTCGATCCTTTTTTCGATCAGCATCTGCTGGAAAGCCTGTTATTCCTCGTACATGTCTTGTCTTTGCCCGGCGCATTCATTCTCAGTTGCCATTCCCTCCATCGAGAATTCTCTACCTATTCATGCTCGCAATTTTCGTAGCGAGACTGTCTTTCACTCTAAACTGAAAACTTGGCCCTTCCGGTGTTTTAATGGTCACCTGGCTTCAATGTGCACTTCAGAATTTCGTATTGGGAGAGCATTATCAAATTATAGCTGTATTGTATGTATGTGTGCATGTATGCAACTATGCACGTTTGAATGTAACTATGTCTGTGTGTCTTTATGTATGTATGTATGTATGTATGTATGTATGTATGTGTAGTTGTTTTAATGTATATTTATTTCAATGTATATTGTTTCCATATAAATATGTGTATGAATGAAATTTTTATCTTAATAGGTTTTTATTATCTTTTATGTGGGATCACATTACCAGAGTAAAATTTCTTTGATTAAAAATGTATGGTAGCATGGCAGGTATATATTGTTAGGATCCCATGACTGACTAGTTCTAGGATGGGTAACAGTCCTGCTTGACTGGTTTTCTTTGGCTAATAAGAGACCTCTACCGGGGAAAGATCTACTATATAAGGATAGAGAATAGGGTGTGTGGCTGAAGTCTCTGATGATACTGCCGATTGGCCGTAGTCTTGTCCGAGTACTTCCTGTGTTTGCATGCTAGTTAAGCTAGTTTCGTGAGGCTTTACACCTGTGGTGTTTGACGTCTTTCTACGCGTCTACTTTTCTGGTCGTCAGCCTGTTGCTGCATTGAAGACCAGGTTTTCGTTGGCGTTCTTCCGTGAGTGATGAACGAACCGTTTTCCACCGTCATCTACGGTTGGGTAATGTATCGATAATTTTGTTTGATATTTTTGTTTGGAGAATTATACCTATTTAAACTAGAGACGACTTTGTTTGAGACTTTATTAGGATGAACCCGTAACATATGAGGGCTCGCGGGATTTTTTTTTTTGCTCTCTAATTTGTCTCTTGAATACGAATTTTGTAGCGTTAAGGGAAAATTTAGAATATTAGGGGCGTATCTGTGTTGAAATTTGAAACATGGAAACACCGGAGGCAGTAAAAATGTTACAGGTGGAGGATATTTTTGAACTGAAACAAGACGAATTACGTGTTGAATTGGAGAAATTGGGACAAGACGTGAAAGGTCTTACTAAATTGCAGATGCAAAAGGCACTGTCTAAATTGTTAACTTCGCCATATTCTTCGCCAAAATCAGAGTCTGGGGTTCAGGCTAAAATTTTAAAATTGAAACTGAAAAAAGAACAAGACGAAATTGCACGGACACAGCGCAGAGAAGACAGAGAAGCTGAGAGAAATTTTGAGCTTGATAAGTTGAAATTACAAATACAGGCGGATGCAGAAGCAAAGAAGGAACAAGCAGAATTAGAATTGCGAAAACTGGATAAAGAAGCAGAAATTAAGAAGGAACAAGTTGATAAGGAGGCAGAAGCTAAGAAGGAACAAGCAGAATTAGAATTGCGAAAACTGGATAAAGAAGCAGAAATTAAGAAGGAACAAGCAGATAAAGAGGCAGAAGCAACAGAAAGAAAATTACGGAGAGAAGCAGAAGCTAAGAAGGAACAAGCAGAAGCTAAGAAGGAACAAGCAGATAAAGAGGCAGAAGCAGTAGAAAGGAAGTTACGGATAGAGGCAGAACTTTTAGAAAGGAGGTTGAGGGTAGAGAACGAAAGGTTGTCTATGGAAAATGAGATTAAGAAAAGTCAGATGGAAGCAGCTGAGAGGAAGTTACAAATGGAATTGGTAGAAAAGGAAAAACAGAGACAGCATCAATTGAGAATGAAAGAATTAGGAGGTTCTGTTGAAAGGTTAACAGTAGGTGACTTCGATGAGGTAGCACAGGGTTTCAGTGAAGAAAATGCAGAAAGGACTGGACGTACGACAAAATTTAATATTGGGTCGGCTGTGAAATTAGTACCTCGGTTTGACGATACAAATTTGGAACATTATTTACAGTCGTTTGAAAAAGCCATGGAGCTACATCAATTTCCGAAAGATAAATGGTCGTCGTTAATTCACACGAAACTCACGGGGAAAGCTTTACAAATTTTCGGCGAGCTCTCCTTGGAACAATGCAAGGATTATGACATTCTGAAAAATGCTTTGCTTACGGCTTATGCAAGAGTGCCAGAGTTTTATCGGAAACGGTTTCGAGCGCTGCAAAAGGGTAGTCTTGAAACGTATTCAAATTTTGCATATCGATTGAATATTCCGTTTAAGAGTTGGCTTGAGGGAGAAGGAGCATTGGCTGATTTAGATAAGGTTTTGGAAATTTTCAAACTGGAGCAATTTGTGAATTGTCTACCTGTGGATTTACATCGTTGGGTGATCGAACGTAAAGTAACGTCACTTTCAGAAGCAGACGAATGGCTGATGAATATGATATGCTGTACAAACCTTTCAAGAAAGAAATGGTAGCACCTGTTAAATTTGAAAAGGGATGGGCAAATGACTCCGATAATATGAGACGAGGCGGAGGTCAAAATTCTTTCGGCAGCCCTAGGACTAATAGTCGGAATTATACAAGTGCGTTTGGCACACCTGTTTCTTGTGCATATTGTCATGCGAGAACGCATATGATTTCAAATTGTGAAAAGCTGAAAGCAAGAAATTTGGCTAGAGCGAGCACAAATTATACAGATAATAACATTGGATTGGTAGATGTACATTCGGGCAACTCGACGATAAATCAGCAGTACAGACCTTTTGTTAAGACTGGAATTGTGTACGGACGACACGGTTCACAGCGTCATGTGGTGCTACTGAGAGACTCGGGTGCATTACAGTCAATAGCTAGTAAGGATGGGCTTAATTCTTGTGATTATGTCTTTACGGGTGAAGATAGATTGATTCAGGGAATTGTAGGAGAACCAGTTTCTGTCCCGTTGATCGAAATTCAAGTGGAGAGTGAGTTTGTTTCGGGAATTATTCTTTGTGGGTTGGTAGACAAATTGCCAAAAGGAATAAATATTCTCATTGGAAATGATTTAGTTCAAGATGAACCGATAGATGTAGAGGTTGTTACGAGGGCGCAGAGTAAAGTCGGGACTACGATGCAGTCGAGCGTGGCGAGACAGGACGCTGTAGACATTGACGCTCCTCTAATTAAGAATTCTGATGTGATCGACTCTGTCGACTTGGACATAAGTAATTTGTTTACAGAATTTGATGAGAGTCGTGTTGAATGCTCGGGAATTTGTTCGAGGGAAAGATTGATTGAATTGCAACGCAGTGACGAATCTTTCAATTGTCTTTTTGATTTAGCGCTTTCACCTGATAGAAGTGAACGTTCGTTTTACGAGGTGCGTGATGGAGTCTTGGTTCGCGTGTGGAGGAGTGTTTTGGAGCCTGAAGGTTTCGGTAGAACGCAAGTACTCGTTCCAATTTCTTTGAGGTCAAAGATAATTCATGTAGCGCATGATGTTCCTTCGAGTGGACATTTAGGAACACAGAAAACTCTTGATAGAGTCTTGAGGCATTTTTATTGGCCTGGTATTTTTAAGTATGTCAGAGAATATTATCGTACTTGTGACGTTTGTCAGCGTCTTGGCAAGGGAGCTACAAAAGCTCGGGCGCCTTTGATTAATTTGCCGGTTATTAGTAAACCGTTTTCCCGAATTGCGTTAGATGTAGTTGGTCCTTTGGAGATTTGTGATAAGTCAAGGAACAGATTTATCTTGACGATAATGGATTTGGCTACGCATTTTCCGTTTGCGTTTCCGTTGAAGGTACACACGGCGGCGGAAGTGGTGAAAGTGTTGATTTCGGTTTTCACTACGTTTGGTTTTCCTGATGAGATTTTATCAGATCAAGGTTCTGAATTCATGTCAGAATTAATGCAATTGATGACGAATGAATGTCAGATAATGCATTTAAGGACGAGTGCATTTCATCCTCAGTCAAACGGATGTCTTGAGAGATTTCATCGTACGCTAAAAGATATGTTGAAAGCAATAGGAGAAACTTTTCAGGGTGATTGGGACGAAATTCTGCCTTGGGTTCTCTTTGCTTATAGAGAAGTTCCAGTTCAGGGTTTAGGATTTTCTGCGTTTGATTTGATGTTTGGCAGGGATGTGAAGGGGCCCTTGCAAATGATTAAACGCAGCTAGATAAGAACTGATGTTGTACCAGAATTAAAGAAGACGAATCTTATCGATTTTGTCTTGAACCTTCGTGAGAAGATTAAGGTATCTTTACAGATTGAAATGACAATGAAATGGTACTTAAGTCTAAGTCAAAGGAATGGTATGACTTGCATGCGAAGTCTGTGAATTTTGAGAAAGGTGACCAGGTATTACTTTTGTTGCCTTTAATTGGGAAGCCTTTGGAAGCTAAGTATTGTGGGCCCTACCAAGTATTGAAAAGACTGGGTGAGGTGGACTATCTCGTCGGTACTCCGGATCGGAGGAAAACGAAACGGGTGGTACATGTCAATCTCATGAAGAGATATCTATCACGGCAAGGGGAGCAGGTGTTGGTTGTTGACAGTGAACCTGAAGTGAATGTTTTGGTTACTGATGCAGACAAGTCTACATCAATTATGGATTCTGTGATGATGGATCATTTGAATCAGAGTCAAGTTAAGGATTTGACATATGTGTTATGCAAATTTCAGAATGTGTTTAGTGACAAGCCGGGGAAGACAACTTTGGTGTCGCATGATGTCAAGTTGCTGGATGGAGTGAGACCTATGAGGCAATCACCGTATCCGCTTCATCCAGACAGGTTAAAGGTGGTAAATAAGGAAATAGAAGAGTTGTTGCAATCGGGGATTATTGAAGAATCTGAGAGTCCGTGGGCGGCGCCAATAGTTCTGGTTCCGAAGCCTGATGGTACATTGCGATTGTGTACAGATTTCAGGAAACTGAATTCAGTCACAGTTCCTGATCCGTTTCCTATGCCTCGAGTGGAAACACTCATAAACAAAGTTGGTCAGGCAAAATTTCTTACGAAATTAGACATGACGAAAGGATATTATCAAATTCCTATAGCGTCATCGGCAAGGGCTTTGACAGGTTTTGTGACGCCTAATGGTCATTTCCAATGGAAATACATGGCTTTTGGGCTTCGAAACGCGCCGAGTTCATTTAGTCGGTTGGTTAAGAAGGTTTTTGCAGGTTTAGAGTCTTTTTGTGATGCTTACTTGGATGACGTCATTATTTTCAGTATGACTTGGTTTGATCATATGGATCATTTACAACAAGTGTTGCAACGGGTGGCGAATGCTAAATTAACATTGAACATAAAAAAGTGTATTTTTGCTGACGCTGAGGTGGATTTCTTGGGTCATCATGTAGGTCGAGGTGTAGTGTCGCCACGTTCACAAAAGGTGGAAGTGATGCTTCATTTCCCAACTCCTACTAACAAGAAGCAGTTACAGTCTTTGTTTGGGTTGGCAAGCTATTACAGGAAATATTTGCCACATTTTTCTGATTTAACTAATCCTTTAACAGAGATTTTGAAGAAGGGAAATAAATTTGTGTGGTCGCCGAAGGCTGAACAGGCTTTTGTTGACTTGAAATCAAGGTTGGCGTCGAAACCAATTCTTAAACCGCCTGATTATAACAGACCATTTTTGGTTGCTGTTTGATGCTTCGCAGGTGTGTGTTGGAGCGTGTCTATTCCAGATATACGATGGAATCGAACATCCGGTGTGCTACTACAGTCGGAAGTTACGGAAGCACGAAATACGCTACTCAACAGTGGAGAAGGAGGCTCTGGCATTGGTCATGGCTGTACGGACGTTTTCCGTATACTTCGGATCTGCGCCTGTGGTGGTCTTTACTGATCACAGTCCTCTCACTTTTATCAATTCGATGGCAAACTCGAACGATAAATTACTCCGATGGAGTTTGGAACTCCAAAAATATACTTTGGATATTCGGCACCGTTCAGGGAGAGACAATTACCTTCCGGACTTCTTGAGTCGACCATCGATGATTACCAGTGGGTAATCGTGTTTAGGGCTGACGTACATGGACGTCTAGTGTGTATAGTTTAAATGATTTTGTGTCAAATGATTTGTTGCATAGGTTATGCTTGGATTTTGATATTTGTTGCACTGTGCATGTTTATTATAAGTTAGTTAAGTCAGAAACCCTTCTGGTTTCTGCCTTGCTTGGACGTCCCGGGGTATGTTAGGATCCCATGACTGACTAGTTCTAGGATGGGTAACAGTCCTGCTTGACTGGTTTTCTTTGGCTAATAAGAGACCTCTACCGGGGAAAGATCTACTATATAAGGATAGAGAATAGGGTGTGTGGCCGAAGTCTCTGATGATACTGCCGATTGGCCGTAGTCTTGTCCGAGTACTTCCTGTGTTTGCATGCTAGTTAAGCTAGTTTCGTGAGGCTTTACACCTGTGGTGTTTGACGTCTTTCTACGCGTCTACTTTTCTGGTCGTCAGCCTGTTGCTGCATTGAAGACCAGGTTTTCGTTGGCGTTCTTCCGTGAGTGATGAACGAACCGTTTTCCACCGTCATCTACGGTTGGGTAATGTATCGATAATTTTGTTTGATATTTTTGTTTGGAGAATTATACCTATTTAAACTAGAGACGACTTTGTTTGAGACTTTATTAGGATGAACCCGTAACAATATGAAGACAATGCAGAAGACAGTTGGGTGCTGAATTGGCCTGCAATGTGCCATGTTTGGCAACTGACATGGGCCCATGTTTGTTAACTGCTGCAGTGTTTTTGGTTTTCCCAGTCCTGGACCAAGGATAAAGGTAATGCTAAGACACAACATGGTTAAACTACACACACAAGGCTGTTTCAGAATATAGAGCATAGCTCATATTCAGGAATTATTATTATTATTATTATTATTACTATCCATTTATTAAGTGCCGTATCTAGTGATCAAGCATCAGTCGATGGCACTGAGCAATGTGATTGAAGGACTTGCTGAAGGTCCATACACAGTCACCATCTCTGTAGCCTTGGACGCATACTCTTCGTGTTGCATGGCAAGCGCTCTAACAAAATGGCTTCTATTTTCCCACAACTTTCACAGGCACTGCAAATATATAATACACACATGGTTGTGACAGAGTATAGCTACTATTGAGCAATTATTATTATTATTATTATTATTATTATTATTATTATTATTATTATTATTATTATTATTATTATTATTATTATTATTATTATTATTATTATTATTATTATGCATTTACTAAGTGCCATATCTAATATCTAATTGTGGTCGAAGGTCTTGCTGAAGGTCCCAACACAGTAACCATCTCACGAGGCAAGCAGATGTTTATTATTTAACAACTGAGGCTAAATCTTCAATGTCGTAAGTCACATGCACACTTATTTAGAATTGCTCTACAGAAATATTGACGATGTGGCTTCTTGGCTTCTTGTCACTCATATTTGATCTATAACTAAAAACGTGTTCAACAGGTGTGTTAGATGCAGGCACAATCAATGCGCTAAACACTGGCTCATATAGTTTTCTCGAGAAAAGCGTTGCTGCTTTTTAGCAGAAGAAACAATCACTTTCACCATTTGAAGTCACCGTGCAGTGTTTTGACAAAACTTATGCTTAGCAGTAAAGTTTTGAATATTGTTGGCTCAATTTTAACAATTATCCATCTAATTCTGGTCACCACAGGAGAAATGCCAAAATGTCCAAACCATATGAGCTAATGACTAAAAGCTGACTGGTAACCTATCTGAGTATCCTTAAAATCCTGTCAGTTCATATGCTGTATGTTTGCATTTAAAAAAACTTTTTTCGTATAAAGTTTTGAGAACAAGTACTGCAAGGACTGAACTGATCAAGACTGGCCAACAGTTATTGATGGTATTGACTGCCTCTTCAAACTATGTTGGACTTTTAATATTTGAAAGTTTCAAGTACAGGATTTATTAAATTAAATACAGAAAATTCCCCAACTGTTTCAGAAGTCTGTAGGCGGCCATAGTATTAAACCTGTTGACATTTTTCTGTGACTTGGGTGAATAACTACATATTTCTGCTTATCTATGTGTATATAATTTTTTATGTTTCTGCTTTGTTAAAATAATAAATGTTGGTGGATTTTTTAAATTCTTATGTCAGAAATAGATGTTGATATGTATGTATTTATTATGTATATATACACATTAAGTTTTATTTGTGTATGCATATACAATTATATATGTATCATCAGGGGCGTCTATCCCCCCCTAAGTCATTGGAGCAACGTCCCTTTTTCCCTCTTCTTCCCCCCTCCCCGTTCCTCCCCCCCTAAAATGGTGGCACACACATTGACAGATCTTTCCCCCCTCATATCTTGGATGGAGCATTTGCTCCAAGGTTTCTATGGTGTAGACGCCCCTGCGTATCATCATCATCAATAACCGTGGGCTCAGCGCCCATAGGTGTCTGATGCCCTCCTGACGATATCTCTCCACTCCTGTCCAGTGCCAAGTGGCCCAACTCATGGAGACTTGCTCCACACCATTCTTCAGTGTCATCTGTCCATTCTCTGTTAGGTCTTCCTCTTGTGTTTGTGCGTTCCATTATTCCATAAACCAAAGTTTTACTTTTTCTGCCCCCTTCATTCTGCAGATATGTCCAAACAGCCTGGGCTTTATCCAAAAAACTCTGCTTGAGATTTTAGGTCAGACAGATTTTTCTGTATAATTCCTCATTCCTGATATTCTGCATTCATGCTATTCTAAGGATCTTATGATGGATTTTCATTCAAATGCTGACACACTTATACACATAAAAACTGGCATATATATACACACATATTTATATATAGTGTGCTCAATTGTGTAGTGATTAGCGTCCTAGACTGCCAATCGAGAGGTTGAGGTTTCAAATCCCCGTCAGGGCAGACATTTAGTTCATGATTTCTGTTCAACCTGTGCCCCTAGCCAACTCAGCTATAATGAGAACACTGATCACACATGGTCAGTGGGAAAATGAGATGGTGAGGGAGAGGATTGGCTGAGGCTAAAAAAATGAAGTTGCCAACAGTTCATAGCTATGGTTGCCTCAGGGCTAGCTTAAAGGACTGCTCTTCTTATATGGGTAAAATAATCATGTGGATTTAATTTTTTGACATATGTATGTGTAAACATGTATCCATATTATATATATATGTTACAGGCAATTCGTAAAACCAGGGATTTTGTAAAATCCCTGAAATTTTTAGGTACTTTGTAAAATCCCTGATTCACTCAGGCACTTTACAAAATCCCTGAAAAAACCAGGGATTTTGTAAAATCCCTGAAATCAGAAGACGAAAATTTGACAGATTGCCTGAAATGAAAATGACGAACATAATCGAAGTTTATTACGCAAACAAACCCTATTTTCAAGGGATCGACAGTTTGAGATGTTTTTTTATTTTAAGTTTAGTTCTCATGTTGTACAACCAGGAACTTTGTTAAATGTCTGACAGTTTATTATGCAAAGAAGTGTTAGGCCTATAATTCAAACGATTACCATTTTTAGATGGTATTTTATTTTAAGTTCAGTTCTACATCAGTTTGTGTTGTCACACGACATACTCGAATGGTTTCGACACTTGACTTTCCCTTTGAAAAATTTAAACTTTGAAGTTGCAAATTAATTGAAGTTTTTGATATATCACAAATTAATAAACAATCCGGTTCGACAACTTTACTTTCCCTTTGAAAAATTTGCAGCTATTTGTCTTGCAGCACTCAGTAGACTTTGAAGTTGCAGGATAATTGAAGTTGTTGATACTTCACAAATTAGTAAACAATAGGCTACGGCTCGACAACTGCACTTTCCGTGTGAAAACTTTGTCCCTATTTGTTTCGCAGAACTCAGAGAACTCTGATTGTCTATTTACTTATAATTCTTTGATGTGCCGTCGCAACAATTAGAAGTTGACCGAAAAATTTTCCGATTGGCTGAGATTAACTGTGGTCAGACGAGTAGGCCTACCCTTGCTATAAATTAAAACCCAGCAAGAACTATTTCATTTCTGGTTATCCTTTGGTTAGGTCAGTTCTAAACAAAATGGATAGTGAGCATAATATGACAGAGGTAAAATTTATGGAACAGTTGCTTGTTATGTACAATGCCGATAAGAAAACAGCGCTGATTAAGAAGGAAACGTACTTCGATTTGATTGATGAGCTGAAAGAAGCGATGAAGGATACAACAACAAAGACCAACAGACAGTACTACGTCCTAAAACGGTTAGTGACATCAGATAACTGTATTGCGATCATTCCTACTGGTGGGTGAACATGTATAATAAGAACAATAACATGCATAATAAACTGTCAGACATTTAAAAAAAATTCCTGGCTGTACAACATGAGAACTAAACTTAAAATAAAATACCATCTTAAACTGTCGATCCCTTGAAAATAGGGTTTGTTTGCGTAATAAACTTCGATTATGTTCGTCATTTTCATTTCAGGCAATCTGTCAAATTTTCGTCTTCTGATTTCAGGGATTTTACAAAATCCCTGGTTTTTTCAGGGATTTTGTAAAGTGCCTGAGTGAATCAGGGATTTTACAAAGTACCTAAAAATTTCTGGGATTTTACAAAATCCCTGGTTTTACGAATTGCCTGTAACATATATATATATATGTATATATGTATATATGTATATATATATATATATACAGGCCTATACTGTCCAAAATATACACATGATTTGCATGCCTGTCTTATAATTTTACTCTGAAGGGGTCAAAGCCGGATACGTATACTCTGTATATGTTACAGGCAATTCGTAAAACCAGGGATTTTGTAAAATCCCTGAAATTTTTAGGTACTTTGTAAAATCCCTGATTCACTCAGGCACTTTACAAAATCCCTGAAAAAACCAGGGATTTTGTAAAATCCCTGAAATCAGAAGACGAAAATTTGACAGATTGCCTGAAATGAAAATGACGAACATAATCGAAGTTTATTACGCAAACAAACCCTATTTTCAAGGGATCGACAGTTTAAGATGGTATTTTATTTTAAGTTTAGTTCTCATGTTGTACAGCCAGGAATTTTTTTTAAATGTCTGACAGTTTATTATGCATGTTATTGTTCTTATTATATATGTTCACCCACCAGTAGGAATGATCGCAATACAGTTATCTGATGTCACTAACCGTTTTAGGACGTAGTACTGTCTGTTGGTCTTTGTTGTTGTATCCTTCATCGCTTCTTTCAGCTCATCAATCAAATCGAAGTACGTTTCCTTCTTAATCAGCGCTGTTTTCTTATCGGCATTGTACATAACAAGCAACTGTTCCATAAATTTTACCTCTGTCATATTATGCTCACTATCCATTTTGTTTAGAACTGACCTAACCAAAGGATAACCAGAAATGAAATAGTTCTTGCTGGGTTTTAATTTATAGCAAGGGTAGTCCTACTCGTCTGACCACAGTTAATCTCAGCCAATCGGAAAATTTTTCGGTCAACTTCTAATTGTTGCGACGGCACATCAAAGAATTATAAGTAAATAGACAATCAAAGTTCTCTGAGTTCTGCGAAACAAATAGGGACAAATTTTTCACACGGAAAGTGCAGTTGTCGAGCCGTAGCCTATTGTTTACTAATTTGTGAAGTATCAACAACTTCAATTATCCTGCAACTTCAAAGTCTACTGAGTGCTGCAAGACAAATAGCTGCAAATTTTTCAAAGGGAAAGTAAAGTTGTCGAACCGGATTGTTTATTAATTTGTGATATATCAAAAACTTCAATTAATTTGCAACTTCAAAGTTTAAATTTTTCAAAGGGAAAGTCAAGTGTCGAAACCATTTGAGTATGTCGTGTGACAACACAAACTGATGTAGAACTGAACTTAAAATAAAATACCATCTAAAAATGGTAATCGTTTGAATTATAGGCCTAACACTTCTTTGCATAATAAACTGTCAGACATTTAACAAAGTTCCTGGTTGTACAACATGAGAACTAAACTTAAAATAAAAAAACATCTCAAACTGTCGATCCCTTGAAAATAGGGTTTGTTTGCGTAATAAACTTCGATTATGTTCGTCATTTTCATTTCAGGCAATCTGTCAAATTTTCGTCTTCTGATTTCAGGGATTTTACAAAATCCCTGGTTTTTTCAGGGATTTTGTAAAGTGCCTGAGTGAATCAGGGATTTTACAAAGTACCTAAAAATTTCAGGGATTTTACAAAATCCCTGGTTTTACGAATTGCCTGTAACATATATACTAGCTGTAACCCGTGAAAAATCACGGTATAACAATTAAGCTTACTTCCCCGTTATATTGTGACGTCATATTATAGGCCTATAGCCGTCGTTGGTCAAAATGCTCTAAACGCCGTCGTCATGCCCGTCGTCGTCAAGACAACCGTCGCCAAGGCGGCAGTATAGTGATGTCACAATAGTGTTTGTTTACGGGACAGACAGACAGACAGACAGACGTACAACGGTAATTATGTAAGTTGACTAGCTGTAAACCCGTGAAAAATCACGGTATATAAAAACAATTATTATTTTGCAGTGATAACAATAACGTCATATTATAGGCCTATAGCCGTCGTCAAGACAACCGTCAAGACAACCGTCGCCAAGGCGGCAGTATAGTGACATCACAATAGTGTTTGTTTACGGGACAGACAGACAGACAGACAGACAGACGTACAACGGTTATTATGTAAGTTGATATATATATGTTAAATGCATAAACATGTATAAGGTTTTATAATACATGTAATATATATGTATAGGAATATGTAAATTCTTGACCTGTTTTCAGACAAAATGGTCAGTTTCTTTTCATTGACAAATTCTTCCATCCAAATTCTACACCTCCTATCATGGACTACTTTCTGCCAACTGCCTAACAAAACCGGTCTTGACACCATTCCTACTTGGTTTCTAAAGAGTGCTCTGATGTCCTGGGCCTGTAATATATGTCCTGTAACATATATTACACTGATTATCAATTTGCACGAGGGATGCCTTCCATCTGCATTTGCTCAGCCATAGTTCATCCTCTGCTTAAGAAACCTTCTCTTGCCTCTCAAATTACAGGCCAATCTCAACCTTGAATTTTACATTTAAAATCCTTGAATGCATGCAAACGCATCTATCATCAAACTCATCTCCCGTTTTCAGACTGCATATCCTAAGTTTCACTAAACGGAATCTGCACTTCTTACTGTTCATAATGACATCGTATGTTCAGTGGACGGGGTAAGGTAACAGCACTTGTTCTACATGACTTGTCTGTTACATTTGCTACGTCTTCATCGTCTCAAGCACTGCTTTGGGATATCTGGTCCTGCACTAAATTGGTTTATTACTTACCTTAGTCCATGCACTCAGTGTATTTAAATGGTAATTATTCATCTAGGACTTTGTTGGCATGTGGTGTTCCACAGGGTTTTGTGCTTGGTCCTCTTTTGTTTACATTTCATACCACTTGGCACAGTGCTGGAAAATCATTCACTGGGCTATCATTTCTATGCCGGTGATACTAAAATCTACATTTTCATTTGACAGTCTGTCATGGTCCTTAAAGTCTTGCAACTTAAAGTCTTGGGTGGTGGCCTCTAAACTCTAACTGATCAAACAATGAACTTCTGTTACTGGGCACTCCACAGCAGCTTTAAAAATATGATCAGCTTTAGTCATTGAAACTGGGTGACTCAATTTGTTAAGCTGGCAGACGCTTCTTGTAACTTAGGCATTGTTTTCATTTCTACCATGTCTCTCACTGGTCGTGTAAACAGTATTGTAAGTCGTCATATACGTTCATTCGTGACATGTCTGCAAGGATATCTCTGGTTGCCAGTTGCCTAGATTACTGTAGCTCTCTTCTTACTAGTATCAATAGGTGAAACATGCCTAAGCTGCTGAGATTTAAGAACTCTTTGGCTAGAGCCATAACTAATACATCCAAATTTGAACATATAACCCATGTGCTGAAATCTTTGCATTGGCTTCCTGTTCAGCAAAGAATTATTTTCAAATTGGGTCTCATGGTTTACAAATTCTGGCCAGCAACAATACTTAAAACCAGTTCTTATTCTCCAGACTTGTCATTATTCAGCGAGGTCATTATCTTTGTGGGGTCATACCAAAATGAAGAACTGTTTTTGGTGAATGAGTTTTTTGGTTGCTGGACCTATTTTTTAGAATTCTGCCTCTGTGTCTTTTTACTCTGTCCAGCCAGCCCCTTGTGTCATTTCGTTCTCAACTTAAAACTTACCTCTTTCAAATTGCTTATCCATCATAGGCTGTATCTCTGTCTTATGGACTGATCTTCTGGATATTGACCTGATAATATTAGGCTTGGTTTGATGTGCCATCGGTTGATGCTTTGTGCTTAAGACACCGGC
>OY744616.1:29534403-29686903 GCA_963556255.1 Allolobophora icterica
CTCGGCCTATGATACCATTACTTCCGCGTCTATACGCCTATGAGTGGGACTATCGATATTGTTTGCGTTCGCAATAATTTCGCAAAGTCTACTTCCTCAATCAACTCACTTGGGTACAATCCACAAAAGACAGATGTATGTCTGTAATAGTATCTACGAATGTTTCCGCATATGGGCACGACAATAAGAAATAGTAGCTGTATTTAAGATGCAAACGCGAATTTCTGCGGGCGCCCATGCTTGCACATAGTAATACTTCTCTGCCAATTTTGTTGTACTTAATCATCAAGATCAACTGAGGCACGTTATTCGCAACCTGGTTTAAACGCTCATGCAGATATTGTAGGAAAGTGTTTGCATTGCGCTTAATATTTACTTAAATCTATATATAATTTTGTTGACAAAACGAGAATTCCGTGTGAAACTTAAGCTAGATGGCTTAGAACCTATAGGCCTAAGCAGTGGTGTAGACGAGCCGGAGCGTTCCAGAGCGGCGTTCCGGTACTTTTATTTAGCCGGAGCACGCGCTCCGGTACTTATTGTCAAATCAGCCGGAACACTTTCTACTTAGCGTTCCGGCAACCAGTAACTAATTATGCAAATGTTATCCCGTGCAGCACAGCTGAGTGCGAACGGGTACTTACATGTAGTCTCATGAACATAATAATGTCACCTGAGCGCTCAACATTATTAATTACAACTGTATCAGCTTTAATGTACCTCAAGCTACATGGACCGCCAGTTGCTCTGTGGAGACTGGAGACCAGATAATTACGTGAAATCTTGGATCAGCCTTAGACACTCCAACAAGAAAAGCGCAACCCACACACGAAACTGAACAAGTTGATCCTCCATGGAAATTGTTTTAGTTTTCTGAATCGTAAAATGTGGACCCTATCCAAAATTCTGACTCTTAAAAAATACAGGTAGGCCTACATTAAAGCTAAGGTACATTAAAGAAACTTGACGTTGAATGCACGTAGGCTAACGAACTTCTCGGTTCTTGTCATTTTACTGCTAGCTGGATCTATATTTTTGGGCAAAATAACACGGACAATTTCTAGAGCGCCGTAACGCGACCATACCGCTACAAGGGCGCTGGCAGGTAGGCCAAATCAGACTCATGCTGCCACAAACGGCGCAAACGGTAAACCGAATCCAAAAAATGCCAAAGATGTTCACTAAGAAGTAACGACGCTCCCTCAGACCTCTAGTCGTCTGGGGAGGGATTAACCCCCTCCGAAGACCACTGGAGGCATTCTTGTTTGACAGGTGGGAGGACACGGGACACTTTTGAACTGATCTGGTAAAAAACGGTGAAAAAACTCCTTACCTTCTTTGGTGTTTCTTCAAAATTCGGGGGTAACTATATACCCACTGTTAAAGATGGGTCTTGTCCCCTCGACTCACCCATGATCGCCGCCCATGTCCCAGACCCAACCTCTTAGGCGCTCCGGTAGGACTACCTCAAATTTACGTCTACACTACTGGGCCTAAGTCATAATCTCTGAAACTTTAATTTGTCTAAAAAGCTGTTAACAACCTATTAGATTCGGCCTATACATTTTGCACCTCCGATTCACATTTCTTTGTGACCTTGAGCGCGTTAAAAATGTTTGTAATAATAATAATAATAATAATAATGATAATAATAATAATAATAATAATAATAATAATAATAATAATAATAATAATAATAATAATAATAATAATAATAATAATAATAATAATAATAATAATAATAATAATAATAATAATAATAATAATAATAATGATAATAATAATAATAAAAAATATAGATCCAAAATAATAACAATAATAATAATAATAATAATAATAATAATAATAATAACGGACGGCCGGTGGGGCGGCCGAGAAGGCGGCAGCCCGCAAACACGATAAATATTGCCAGCTGTCCGCTACTCATTTTTTTGTTCCCCTGGCATTTGAAACCATGGGCCCGATTAACAATGAGGGCTTGACCTTTCTTTCTGCTCTAGGGCAGAAACTCAAAACTGTTACGGGGGACGTTCGTGAAACGTCTTTCTTGTTTCAACGCCTTGCGCTCACGATTCAACGTTTCAACGCGGTGGCCTTTATGGGTACCTTCAACAACTTAAACCTGGACGAATAGGGCCCATTCCGGACAAATCTACTCTGTAAATAATGTTGAAGTCCCTGAGGGATCCTGTATACCTCGGGGCATAAAAAAAAATAATAATAATAATAATAATAAATGAAATAATAATAATAATAATAATATAGGCCTACATTTCATTGTAAGGCGCAATGCTTTCATGTAGTCCATCAGAACAAAAAGGCGAGCTTAAGCCGCTTTCCGCAAGCAAAACCTGATGGGAAGATGACTTTTCTTGATGACATCTCAAAATTTTGTCAAAACACAGACCTGCAGTGCATGCATGCATCTTCACTTCCCAATGTTTCATTTTCTATTTCTATCCGTGATCTGAAGGTGACCTTAATTGGTCGGCCATTTTAAAGCTTATTAAATGTCGATTATGTTTTGTTAGAGCAATATTTTCCCATTTTCACATCCTTAAGCGGAAAAGGTAATAGATACAGAAAAGTTCTTTTAAAAAAACTTTTTTTGCTAAATTTCTAAAAAAAACGGCTATAATTAGCAAAATATACATACACCAAAAAGACAGCTCTAATTAAGACCTAAAATTTAAAAAGAAAACGTCAAAATCGGTTAAGAAATGCCCGAGAAAGAAGCGATTTAAAAGTCCTTCTTCAGCCATCTTGAATCCAGTAGGGCCCCTAAGCGATCAATAAGCGAGTCATGCGGCCAATTGATTTGACAACCCTGTTAGATCAAATTGAGGGTACATTGAAGTGCACACGAAACATGAGCTAGTTCATTGACTACGATCATATTAAACAATGTGCCATTGTATACTGTACAACTATATGTTTCATGAACTCCTCTCGATTACTAAGATTCTTTAATTACTCTGTCTGAAGACAGCTGTGTATACTATGCTAAGCATTCTTTTTTATAAAAACAAACTATATGCCCAACCTTCTACCAGCAGCGAACCTATATTTCATGTGATCATCAGATGCTTAGATATCAAATTATTGTAAGCCCTTCAGCCATTTTTCTGAGGGTGTTTCTGTGCTAACTGATATTATTGCCTAAGTTTTCGACTTGATCTCGTGTAGGCTATGCCCTAGTCTGAACGTAGGGTAGACCTGGGCAAGAAAGGCACCTTTATAAAACACATGTTTATTTTTTTTAATATATAATATTGTGCCACAATTTTTCCATAGGCATGTTGGAGGGGAGGGAGTTACCAAAATTCATGTGCTTGCGTACGCTTGCGAACGGGGGTGGGGTCTACTGATAATGTATGTACGCAAATTGATTGGCCTTCAAGTGACCTAGAGTTCAGTCTTTCCAGCTATCTGGTACTACCAGAGGAAGTAGGACGGTGGGAGAGGTGTCACTTGTATGCCATCTTACCCCTGAACGCTATTATTAAACTACTAGCTGTGACCCGTGAAAAATTACGGTAGGCTATGTCAATTTAGTTTAGAAACTTAGTTCAACTTTAACCCGTGACAGATCAAGGAACGTAAATTAACTTTATAAGCTGATATTGAAAAGTAAAATGTGCGCTTCAGACATAGATTTAAAAAATGTAAGCTTAATTGTTATCACTACAATAATTGTTTTATATACCGTGATTTTTCACGGGTTACAGCTAGTTGTTATTAAAAGCACTCAAATAAACACTTATTTAAACAACTGGTAACCGTAGCAGTCAATGATTCGGGATCTGGACCCGTGCAGCCAGCAGCCAGCCAGCCAGCCAGCCAGCCAGAGAGAGAGAGAGAGAGAGAAAGAGAGAGAGACAGACAGACATACAGACAGACAGACAGACAGACAGACAGACAGACAGACAGACAGACAGAGAGAGAGAGAGAGAGAGAGAGAGAGAGAGAGAGAGAGAGAGAGAGAGAGAGAGAGAGAGAGAGAGAGAGAGAGAGAGAGAGAGAGAGAGAGAGCGCGCGATCAGTTGTGTAGACCAGGCTTCGCTGGCCGGGCGGGCCTTACAGGCCCAAAAGGCCTTGCAGGCCTAGCGCAGGCCTTGCAGGCCTGGCTTTGCCAGGGATATGGAGGGGCCATACACCAAGTCACGTGACAGTTACAGACAGACAGACAGTCAGACGTAACAACGTTATTATATTGTTTGATCACACAACTCAACAGTGAGTCCATGGATTACTCATCCTTCAATCAGGCCTAAAGTGCAGACAGTCGCTGCCTCAACCTGTGTAACTGACACATTCTGCAGCTGGTCTTGGGGGGGTGCGTCAACTGTACGTACGCAGGTGGGGTGGTGGAAAAAAGTACGTGTGCGAACAGAGAGGGAGGAGGGGTTCAATTTCCCCGGATTTTTGCGTACGTAATATATGGATGACTGCTACTGGTTCTGTTTCTAGTTCTTCTTCTGCTGGTTTTAAGCTTCTGGCTAGTTTGCTTTCCTGCAGCCATAAGCAAATGTGAAGGACAATCGGTCGTCTATGCACTTGCCTTTTTAAAAGTGATTATGACTTCTATTTCTATAATACAAGTGATAAAGGCAGAACGATGACATAAGACAATCAGTAACCCTCATCCGAACAGGCCAAAATGCAACTTAATTTGAACAAGGGGGTCTAGCCAGACCCCCTCTTTAGATATGGTCTTTTCATAGGTAACAGTACATTTTATATGCCAATTTTGCTAAATGTTATTAGGTTAACAATAAATAACAATATTTCAGTCTCTCCATGCAAAAAAATCATTTCTACGATGAATTTGAAACTAAATGTTCAATACATTATTTTGTGACAGTCTGTCGTAAAAGCTTGATCGACTCAATGATAGTCTATCTATAAAATTAGAACCAAATATGAAGAAACCATTTTTCTAGTTAAATTAGTACTGATTGATGTTATGTTCAAATGCTACATGACTGTTTTATTGAAAATATCTCTCAAAATATTGAAAGAAATTGTAATTCTAAGCCTGTAGTTTAGTCAGTAAGTCTTGTTTGCATTGATTCCGTGTGTACTGTGGAGCAGAAGAACAGTGAGACAGACAGACTGGTTTGTAACATGTGCAGCATATGCACTGCTTCTCTCCTTCTTCTTGCCACACAGTTAGCATCGTCGTTTTATACCCTCCTCTTCCTGCTTCTGCTGAGCAACAATCAGAAATCCGGCAGCTTGCACTGCTCCTCACTGTGGCTCGGTTTTTCTGGTAGTGATCCACGGTGCTACGAGAGATCTCTCAAACTGCTACAAGAGCAAGCGCAATTTGAAACGCATCTTCATCTCCCAATCTGCGTTGTTCAATATCCACATTTTTCTTTTATTACATTATGCAACCGAGCACAGCCTGTTTGAAGTGGTTTACACTGCCAAAAATATCCGGATCTTGACTTGTATTCATGTCTTTCGGCTTCATCATTATCAACAGTTTCGTCAGAGCTATCATCACTTTCAGGACCAGTCTCATCATCGTGTTCATCATTATCGTCAATTTCAACGTTATTTTCATTATCAGAAATATCTGAAAGTTGCTCTACAGGCATTGGCATCTCGTCACATTCACATTCGTCGTAATCGCTGTCACTGTCAAAACTGTCATCATTAGTCTCAGCCAGTATTATCTTCAGTGCCTCCTGAGCACTCAGTCTTTTTAGTCGTTTAGATGCACTCATTGTTGCTCCACAATATAGCAACAAAGTCATATAAGCGTTTTGAAAAAATATAATATTTAAAAAAGTTATGCAACAAATATATGCAGGGGGGTCTGGCCGGATGAAGGTTAAGGTTCCGAACAACTCTGCTAGACAAAGTCGTTCAACGAAGACTCCGATGGTTTGAGCATGTAGAGAAAATGCCAGTTGACCGAATTCCACACAGTGCACTACATGCAAAATTCGAAGGAAAAAGACACAAAAGCAGACAAAGACAATACGCTGGATAGATAATGTAACTGAGGACATAACACTAAGGGGGGCAACATACTTGACAAATGATCGAGGACAAGAAGATAATTTATTCGTACCCATCGCCGCCAAATTGCTGGCGTCAGGAACTGATGATGATGATAACTTTCTTACTATCGTTCTCTTGTAGATTAAGTTTCTTTCTGATCTGTTATTGAACATATTGCTTCTTACTATTTTTTTAACGTGTACTCGTTAGAAGGCACAAGCTTTCCGCTTGATGATCTGTGTGCAGATAAAAACTTATGTCCAGCACTGTGGCTTTAATCTAGACACCTTTTGGGGGGGGGGAATTCCCCTCCCCAAGGATTTATGTTCCCCCAGAGGCCAGCAATATTTTAATGTAGACACCTTTTGGGGGAATTCCCTCCCAGGATACATGTTCCGCCCCCCCCACCCAGAGACGAATTCCTAAAAAAAGGTCGTCAAAGTTTTCAGGGATGATATTTTAGAAAAAGTCATGAAAGTGAGAGATGAAATTTCTAAATAGGTCGTTGGATCTTCGAAGACGGATGAAATTTTACAAAAAAGTCGCCTTTGTTGGTCCCCCCCGCCACAAACCTTGTTTTCCCCCCTCAGAAGAGGTGGACTAGATTAAACACTGACTGTTGGGGATTGTTGGGGATGGTGTTTCGTCATGTTTGTGCGGTCCAGATCGTTGGCAGGCTGGGAGGACAATCGAGACTTGTATCGAGATACGGCTGGTAAGAGGATAGTAATTAAGTAACCCACAAAGACGCTGCGCCAATGACTATCTAATAGATCTAAGCAATTGCTGCACAGAGCAAAGGCAAGAGTACGTGAGTGCAGTGGCAGACTGTTCCAGAAGGACGGTTCAACACACGAGAAGGCACGATGCGCTCGAGTTGAAGTGCGACGGTGTGGCACCTGCATATCTCCATGAGACGCAGAACACAACGATCACCTAACCAACTGACTCCAGACTGGAACACAGAGCTCCTTGATTTATGCCGGAGCAAGTGTCTTAAAAGTAATGCTCTCAGCAACAGGAAGCCAGTGTAGTGTGTCTCGCTTATATTCAGTGACATAAAATCATGCGAATACTTGGGTTTCTTGGCTACGACTCGGGCAGCGCGGTTCAAGACGGGTTGGATCTGGTGCGATGAACCCTTTGGTAAGCGTAGGACCCGGCCACGGGCCCAGGTCGAGGCCCACCACTGAAGACGCCCATGCAGTAGAGGTTAATGTCGTTTATTGCAGTCACGAAACAGTATACATCAATGGTAACAGACTAACAGTGAACTCTGCCTACTCGATAGTTCTCTCGTAGGCCCCAGAGGCGCGTTTACTAGTAGGCAAACTAGGCGCGCGCCTAGGGCCCCCAAATCTCGGAGGGCCCCAAACGAATGAAAATATTTTTTAAATTATAAATGCAGGCTGACATTAAACCAAATAACTTCACATTCCATGATATAGCGTCTATAAGTAATCATAATTACAGGGTCAATAACACTCACAAAAACGGCTTCCAGTTCAACTTCGTGGCTTTTTGCACATGATTGGCTAAACACCACCAGGGTTTGAGACTCAGTCTACACGTTCAGAATTAAGGGCCCCCAAACATTTTTGCGCCTAGGGCCCCATTTTCTTTAAACGCGCCTCTGGTAGGCCCTTACTGCTTGTCTGACTCTACCTATATAGCAACAGCGACCATACCGAAAGAAGTCAGCCGTTTCAGCTTAACTGGTCCATGATAGGTTATCGATTCAGTCATCAAGACCGTTTGGTAAGGTAATCACAGGGTGAGAATTGTCGGGGAGGTTGGGGGGTTCAACCCCCTAGTCTTTCTTAGGACCCCATAGTTCAGTCTTCGTTGCACACCCAACTCCACATGAATCAAAGTCTAACCCCCCCCTTCTTTTTTCTACAATTCTCATACTGGGTAATCAGCAATACTAGCTTACTCAAATCGCTGTCTTGTTTAAACCCTCCCTCCCTCCCTCCCCCATCTCTCTCTCCCCCTCTCTCTCTGTGTCTGTCTGTGTCTGTGTCTGTCTGTCTGTCTGTCTGTCTGTCTGTCTTTCTCTCTGCCTCTCTACCTTCGTCTGTCTGTTTCTGTATCTGTTCCCGTGGCAGTCGGTCAGTGTTCAGTACGCTGGGACTTCAGACTAACGGGCGCCCCCGTGGTCTGGAATGCCAGGGACGTCATTTTAGCTTTTTCGGGGGGGGGGGGAGTAGGACGTCATTTGAGTATTTTTCCGGGGACACTGGCGGCGATCTTGTTCGACAAGTGGGGACACGGGACACTTTTGAACTGAAAAAATTTCCTGAAGTTCCTTTGGGCATTTATTTCTAAACTTGGCTAGCCCGCCCCATTTGCCTCATGGTAAATCCAGCACGGTGTACCTACATATGCCCATAAGTTATTCCCTATACAGTGCAGGTCTACACCCTTCAAATGACGTCCCTGAATTTGAGTATCATTTTTTACCCCTTTCTTCTTCCTCCTTTTCTTGTTCCATCCTTTTTCTTTTTTTCTTAAAAAAGCGGGTGTGGGGGGGGGGAAATGACGTCCCTGTGGAATGCGTGCGTTGGTGTGTCAGCCTGTGTGTGACCTTGTGTGCATGTCATCCATTATCTGGTGCCACAGTCGTCAACCCACGCATTAGTAAGCCTCTCTCTGTCTCTGTCTCTGTCTCTCTCCTTCTCTCTGTCTTTGTCAGTCTGTTTGTCTGCCTCTGTCTGTCTGTCTGTCTCTCTCTCTCTTTCTCTCGAATCTACACAATACACTACATATGTATTTATGCATGTATGTACGTATGAATGCACTTAGGCCTAATAATAAAGCGCATCTTTTAACTCTCAAAAGCGTAGATTATTGCACTTGCTTAAAATGCATTTCAATTTATAGCAGAAAAGGCCACGCTGGTACAATCATGCTTAACAGTAATTAGTAACTTCTATCGAGCCGGTGTCTAATGCACAAGGCATCAACCGATGGTGCACCATCGGTTAACCCGGCATACTGCAAGTTGCACCAATAGGAATTCGACCAGAATTCTTCGACAGACTATGATATTTTCATTACGATTTCACTTCTATACATGTATTTTCTGTTTAAAAGAAATCATTAGAAATGTTTTCAGTTTTGACTGAAAGACCTGTGCAGAGATAGCAAGAGGTGGAGTTCCGAACCAGTTTAACGCGAAAGATGTGTTAGGTAAGAGAGTTGCAAATAGTTATGCGGTAGACAGAGGCGGCGATCTTGTTTGACAGGTGGAGGGGACACGCGACACTTTTGAACTGATCTGGTCAAAAGAGGTGAACATTTTTTCACCTTTTTTGTTGTTTCTTCAAAATGTGGGGGACAACTGTTTGCTGTGTCCCCCACTGTTAAAGGTGGGGTCTTGTCCCCCTCGATCCCCCGGGATCGCCGCCCATGGCGGTAGAGAATTCCAAATGAGCGCCTGCCACAGACAGCCTACGATTTGGGCCCAAGGATAAGCTATACTTCCTAGAAGATGCTGATCGAAAAGAGGACCATATTTCAACACAGCTACATGTATAAGCTACAACCAAGAATCATAGGTGGAATGAAAATGATTTGTATGTACCGTAATAGATTAGGAGTTCATGAAGCCGATTCGCTCACATAGGCCTATACAGGAAGCCATTACATAAAACAACCAGACTGAGTTCCAGTGATTCGAATAATCCTTTCCAACAGGCCCACACAACATTTGCACGAATTTCTAGTGGTAACAGAATAAAGCAGTGTGGCGAAACTTGCCTTATAATTATACGTACTTCCAATACAAAGCCTATAACTGCATGTTCACTTATTCTTCGTGCACCTTACAAATAAATTACGCACCACAGACTCGAGCCTTGCATTGCAAATTTGCAATGATTTGATAATCGTAATCTAAATCTCCAAACTTCTAAAGCGCCACTCGAAGGCCACGCGAAGGGCACCAGCCTATTCACGAGCGCGGCGTCAAATCAGATGGGCTTTCCACATTAATCCAAAGCAGGTCCGAGTCCGGTTACCATGGGGGGGGGTCAGATCAAGATAGGAGGCAGAGCAGCTGTTATGGCGGATGTCGTTTAAGACGAGAAGAATTGGAAGGCGGAGGATCAAACGAGTCACAGTAGGAGTTCTTCAAAGGGTGAGACTTCAGTTTTGAATGGAAAGTCCCGGGGAGCAGGAGGATGATGATGGAGGAACCCAGAATCTGCGGAACTCAGAGGGAGATCGTTCCAGAGGCATGGTGCGGTGTTGGATATGGTTAGGTCGGAGAACTTGAGATGAGTAGAAACCAGGGGTCGAGAAAGACGGAGATACGAGGATGATCGGGTGGCACGGGTTGCCTGGATGGATAAGAGATAGGTTTCCCATTGGTCAGGGTAGGAGGTCTTGAAAACCGCACTCACCTTGTAACGCGGAGAGTTCGCGTTTGATCCTCCTCTGTGTAGGGATCTTGAGCAAGTCCTTCACTCAAAATTGCTCTGTGCCATCAACTGACTCTTGGTCATTAGACAGAGGCGCTTAATAAATGCATAATAATAGCGCCTCTGAATGGTCTATACCGCGAGAGGCGCTTTATAAATGCCCATATGCAATACAATACAATACAATAACAGGTTTCAATTAAAGATATTAATATAATGATTCCCAATAATAAAGCAATTCATCCAAGATCAAACTTTGCTATGAACATATCGATCTTTCTGGTTTGTGCAACCACGACCACTACTAAGTACTAACGGCATGCGGACTAGCAGTGATATTTTACTTCTAAAAATAATTCCTAATTCAGTTCTAATTCAGTTCTGAGCTCTTGAATTTTACTTCTAATTCTAATTTTACTTCACAAATACTTTTACTTCTCATTCCTATTTTAGTTCTCAAATAATTTTACTTCTTATTTTAGTTTTCCAAGTTATTATTAATTTCCGCTCTGTAAATGTATGCATTGCTTGCATGCAGAAACGCGCTAAACTTGTCTCGAGAAAGAAAAAACTGAAGTAAAACAAGGGGTGGAACGTTAGTCTAACAATGCAGCATCTATTCCCCTCCCAAGACTTGTAATGCTTGTAATTTTTTATAGCAAGTCCACAAAGTCCGGCATTTTCTCAGTTGGTTCTTGGCATGTAGATCTGCCTGTAGTTTCGTCAAAATGAAAAATCCCAAACCGGCCTATCTCGCTTCCTTCGAGCCAACATTCTCGATTAACTCATAATTTTACAATTTAACGATCGAACCCTAAATAAAGAAAATGGCATACGAAACTGAGGTCGTTAGTACGCAAGCAAGGATTCTATATTAGTGCTCATTTCCTTCGAACTCAAAACTCAAACTTTATTCATGATGTTAAAGACAGTGACGTTGCAACAATTTAGGTGATGGAATCCATGCAAGGCATCCATCACTTCTTTTATAAAAGGTCCTTGATACACAAGTGAGACAATTAGGCCTATTAGACAACGAAGACCAAAGACATAATATTACATCGAGAAAAATGAATGGTATGGGCCCCTGAAAAACCAAAATTTTCCAATGGATTACGTGTTTGGATCGCGTGAAATTTTACTCCCCTTCATCTCAAATTAAGTTAGGTACCACAAGAAGTAAAATGATTTTACTTCTTAAAATAATTGTTAATTTCGTTCATAATTTTAGTTCGGCAAATAATTTCTAATTCAATTCCTAATTTCGTTTTTTCTGCTGAAATAATTCCTACTTTTACTTCTAGTTTTCGTTAACGAAATCATTTATTTTTAGTACTTCTAATTTTAGTTCTCGTTAACGAAAATATCACTGCGGACTAGAACATTTAAAGCAGCCTTTCACACCAACTTATTAACAACTTTAGCTATAATCAACACAATTAACACATCACTTATGAGAAAATAATCTCAAACTAAAAAATTAACAATTATTACAGCACACATCATGGAAATGAAATCAGTAGGCCCGAACAGAAATTTTCACAGGAATTCCCACAGTTGCAAACTAGCAGATTAACACATTCACTCATAATTAACAATCAGTAAATATCCGACGCTCAGTGTTCACACTCACCTCTCAGTTATACAAATCCTTAACAAATTTTTTCTAAATTTCCTTGTAATTCCATATAATGAACATAATAAACTTTTCTAGCAGAAGCATAGTAGAAGTAACCGAATAAACATTTCAACCTTCCAAGAACTAGGCTACAGCCCAAGTGGAAAAAAATCCAGGCACAAACGGGTTTCTCGTGGAATGACCCTAAACAGTATTTTTCAAATACAAACCTCATGACTTTGTGCATGATCGTTGCAACAAGATTTTGATCATCAGTTCAAAAACGATGACAGAAAGTCAGATTTTCTCTACAAACTTCAAAAAATTTTATGCTCTCGAGTTAGTCTAAATTTTAGTCTGAGGGCTTTTTCTTCGACTGACTAGCCTTTCCTGTTGGTTTTTCATTAACGTTTTTGCGCTTCTTGCTCTTCATAGTAAGCCGTGGACCTCGCCGCTTTCTTGTCTTGGTAATCGGCACCTCTTCCTCCTCCTGCTTCTCCTCTTCATCCTTGTCGCTGTGAATCACCTCCTCTACCTCGTTCTTAACATCGTCATTCTTTGAACTAGTGTTTTGCTTAGTTTCTGGAACATCCTTAATTTTCTCCTCAGTGTCAGCACTTCCAGTAGGGTTAACTTGTGACAGATCTTCATTGCTTTGCACGTCATTTGATTTCGAATTTTGCTTAGACTGTATTTTACTGATGAGCTTCTGTCGTACATCTGTAGCTGACATATCCTCATCAGCGGCCATCTGTTCGGAAGTAAACTTATTAGGAACTGAAGCTTTCTCCACTTCAGCTTTGCTAGTCTCTTGCTCAGTTGACGATGGAGGATCCGGTTGGCTAAGAAGATAGTTGGATTTGGGTGACGCTTGCTTAGATATCGTTTCTGCAGTTTCCTCAAGATCAATGTTGGCACATCTGTCATCCACTTTCTCGCCTTTAGCTTCTGTGAATTCGAGACTGATTCCCCAGTTAAAAGCTTCTGAAGTGCTGGTGAACTGCCATCTATGGGGTAGCTGTCCCTAGTTACTGAACTTTCATCTGGTTTTTGAAAAGCTGGGACAGCTGGGCTGCCACATTTCTTGTGCAAGGAACTGCCGTTATATCTGATCTGGTTCCCATCCTTAGTCTTCACCCAAGCAGTTCTCGATCACGTGCTTTTTGAGCATTCTCAGGTATGTGAACTGCCGCTCGCAGTAAATGCATATGTGCTTCCTTGGCTCGTAGTCATTCTCCTCGTCTGAATTCTCGCCATTCTCCGTCTTCTCGGCATGCAGATCTTTGATTCGGTTCTTTCCAGCGTAGACCGGAATGTGCCTCTCCAGCTGAAGAATCGTCTTAAATTCCTCGTCACATCCTCGGCATTTCTGAACGTCAACCAACTCGGCTATCTCGCGCCGGCGCACGTGACGTCGAGGGTTGTACGCCGACGACTGATGACCGTGTCGCCATCGGTTACGTCGCAGGTCTGCCTCATCGTCGACCGACTCGATGCTCTTAATCCTTCGACTGCTCGGCCGAAGCGTCCCTTGGCGCCATCTGATTAAATTTTACAAATAAAAAACAAATAGATTACTCATACTGACTTAAAATAATTCCGAATAGGGCCTATATGGTTCCCTCTTTATTAAATTACTAGAGTATATGCCCGTCATATTATGACGGCAGTGTAGGCCTATATAATTAGGCTATGTCGTTGGTTAAAATGCTCTGATCACATTACCCGTCATATTATGACGTCATATTATGACGGCAGTGTAGGCCTATAATAATGTATCGTTGGTTAAAATGCTCTGATCGCCGTCGTCAATATGGCAGCACTGACGTCACAAACGGTTTCTGTTTCACAATAGAACAGAAACCGTTTGTGACGTAGCGTCCTCCGACAGACACACGCTCTATGAATATTATATGTATAGATTGTTGACGTCAATTTGTCATGTACACCCCGTCCCCTTATCAAGAATTGTGAAACTGTTTCAAACTCCTTCCCCAAGTTTTTGACATAATTAATGGACGACCCCTTATGTGTTACTGTGCGAAGATCTATAATAGAGTTCATCTACGTATATAAAGAAATATCAAAAGCGAATTCTACATACCGAAATCAGTAACACTTGAGGTAGTACACGTGCATATACTCTAAAAAACAAAAAAGGTGAATTTTTCAATCTGCCATAATGACTTTGACCATAACCTTCCCAGGTGAAGATGACCTCGAATGGAAAAAGCAATATCAGAAATGAATTTTACATACTGAAATCAGTAAAATTAAAGGTATTAGGCGTGTATTGGCCTACACAGTACACAGCGCCCTTGTAGCGGCATGGTCGCGTTACGGCGCTCTAGAAATTGTCCGTGTTATTACTATAATCAGGTTTTAAGGCAAAAATTCCAGCTCTAATGAATCATTAGAGCTGGAATTTTTGCGTAAAATTACTCTTTCTCAGCACAAAAAAAATTAAAACCTGATTATAGGGCCTGCACTGTACCAGCAACAAATCCTATATATCATGTGGCCATCACATGCTTCGATATCAAATAATTGTAAGCCCTTCAACCATTATTCTGAGGGCAGTGTTGTTAAAAGTATCGGGCGAATGTAGGTCTATCACTTAGTTGATTGTGTACATTATACTTTGCTAGAATTAGATATAACTCAATTATGCAAATCTACAATTATCGTGAATTTTCAGCATTTCATAAAATACGAAATCAGTTGTAATTCTGGAAATTTGAACTGACTGTTACACGTTTTTCCGTGTTTGCACCAGAACCTAACCAGCATTATAACCCCAAGTAAAACTGCAAACGTTGAAGGAGGAGGAGGAGAAGGAGGAGGAGGAGCAGGAGGAGGAGCAGGAGCAGGAGGAGGATGAGCAGGAGGAGGAGGAGGAAGAAGAAGAAGAAGAAAACAAGAAGGAAAATGAAAACAACAACAACGACGGCAACCACACAAAAAAGACCAAGAAGAACAAGAAGAAAAAGAAGAAGAACAAGAACAGTTCTTTAACAAAACCGTGTTCGCGAAGTCAACCTACTAGCCTCGACTTATGATTGCCGTCTGATCTGAAACAATTTTCTACCCTGGCGAGGATGTTAACCCTTGACCTCTCGGTTGACAGTCATGCACGCTGACGCACTAGACTATCGCACGCGTCCTTCTATCTAGACCGGTAAGGGGCCATCCATATATTACGCACCCAGAAATCCCGGAAAATTGGACCCCTCCCCCTCTCTGTTCACATGCTTACTGTTTTCCACCACCCCCCCCCCCACCTGCGTACGTACAGTTGAAGCACCACCCCCCCCGTAAGACCAGCTGCAGAATGTGTCAGTTACACAGGTTGAGGCAGCGACTGTCTGCACTTTAGGCCAGATTGAAGGATGAGTAATCCATGGACTCACTGTTGAGTTGTGTGATAGTTTAGCAGCGTTCAGAGGTAAGGTGGCATACAAGTGACACCCCTCCCACAGTCCTACTTCCTCTGGTAGTACCAGCTGGCTGGAAGGACTGAACTCTAGCTCACTTAAAGGCCAATCAATTGCGTACGTACATTATCAGTAGACACCCCCCCCCCGTTCGCAAGCGTACGCAAAACATGCATTTCGGTTACCCCTTCCCCCCTCCATGCTTACGCAATATATAGATGGCCCATAAATAGATATTTTAACACTGTACGTCATTTTTTGCTGTTGTGCAAGTTTTAGAGTTCTAATGGTAGGCTTAAATACACGAGTACTATGCTAGTCATACGTGAGCTCCGTTTGAGAAATTTGAACTGACCGTTACAGGATCGTCCGTGAGGAGCCAAATCATATAGTAGGCCTAAGTAAGTAAGTAATCCATTTATTGACACAACATCAACGCCGTAATATCACAATAACAACAGTGAGTACAAATTCAGAAACTTCCAGTAATGATGCAAGAGTCAAAAGGTCAATCCAAAAGGGTCGCATTGACCCGCTGAGCCTGGATTGCCCATTTTCTGGATAATATGTGGCTATAGTAACAGAGTAGAAACGAAATGTACTGAATTGCAGGATTGCAGCTACATGTAAAGCTACATGTCATTGGTACAGCGCTGGGGTCATGTTTAAAAAGTATCCATATTGTGTACGAGTGTAGGCCCTATGGTGTTGAACATGCACACGACTTCTTTTCAGGACCTGTTAAATGAGTTCCTTTCGGAATAAGTTAAGCTAATATGACTTTACTTATTGATACACTCAACTTATTACTCTAGCAACCATCGATTAACGTTTGTCTAGGGAATGAGACTTGCTCCCAAAGAATATTCGCATACCATGTGAACTGCAATTAGAACAGAATATGCAGTTCCGCTACTTAATAAATTCTTTATCATTTTATAACCCTAAGATTACACGAATCTTCTGGCCATGACATGTGCGTCCATTGGTGGCCAACCCACATCCACTGGCGGAGTCGTGTGATTCCACTGCTCAATCGTAAGATCAGTGGGCAGTAAATATAAAATAAAGGCAGATAAATTATGCACTACATTTAAGCGATTTAAGTGGCAGTTACGTGAATGTTCTATGATTGATTAGGATATAGGCACCTGTTCAGGTGTTAGGAGCGGTAAAATCATTAAAAAATACTATAAACGTAACACAAGCTTACAAATATGACTCTTACTGTAACTACGGATTTTATGGCACCTTTATTCAACTACTTGAAGATGCTCTAATTGTTCTGTACCTTGTTAATGTCAAAGTACAGTTTACTGTATATTTTTAATAAACTACTTTAATTTTCAATTTAAAAGCTAAGTTAATTTTTGATTCGATGTTAACAAATACATTCTAGCTTCATGAGGACAAGGGGCTTTTACTATTTCTGTATCATTCAATGTCTCTCATATTAAACTGGTAGAAACAAAATTATCCTGTCAGAATTGGCATGCATACAACATCATTTGACTTTTCAGCAGAACAGTGCCTTCTATTTAGGCAAATAGGTGAAGAAGGCAAGCAGTGGTGGACTGGAGTGTCAAAGCGGCCCGGGAAAAAAATATAAAGCGGCCCTATCCGACATTTATTTTTGGGGGGATTTGTTGTCAGCCAAGGTAACAGGTAACTTTACAATGGGATAGTCATAACACAACGATGAATCGCAAACCTAATTTACATTAGACATAAAATATTAAGAATGTTTTAAAAGTTATAAATCGATTTATCATGACCCACCCAAATGATGGTTATTGTATAAGCAACTTCTTTAAGCTGGGTGCCATTTTAGACATATGATCTATAATTGTGTCATTGTATAGTTCACTTAAAACATCAGTTTCTAAACTTTCTACCGACATGAGCAAAAATTCTTCAAGATTTGTAGAAGACAACGAGCTCAGCAAGCGATTTTTAATGTACTTCAGTTTGAGAAAGATCTCTCACACGCTACTTGGGTAGAGGACAGAGTCAATTAGAGGCCATCCGTATAGTACGTACGCAAAAGTCTGGAAAATTGGACCCTTCCCCTCCCTGTACGCACACGTACTTTTTTCCACTCCCCACCTGCGTACGTACGCTTGACGCGCATCGCCCTCAAAGACCAACTGCAGAATGTGTCAGTACGACAGGTCCAGGCAGCGGCTGTGTGCACTTTAGGCCAGATCGAAGGACGAGTGATCCATGGACTCACTGCTGAGCTGTGTGACAGTTTAATAATAACATTCAGTGGTAAAGACCCTAAGGTGGCATACAAGTGACACCTCTCCCACAGTCATACTTCCCCTGGTAATACCTCATAGCTGAAAAGACTGAACTCTGTCTCACTTGAAGGCCAATCAACTTGAATGCAAATATAAACAAATTATGGGTTCCCTCCCGTTTCCTATGCGTACGTACATTATCAGTAGACCCCCCCCCCATACGCAAGCATACGCAAACACATGCATTTGGGTTAACCCCTTCCACCTTCCATGCGTACGTACTATATGGATGGCCCCTAAGAGTTTATATGAACAAAACAGGTGCCTGTAATTCTGAAACTGTATTTATGTAACACAGAAAAGCAGCCAACAGGACTTTTTGCAAGATTTGCATTTCCTAAGTTCGTCACTCTTATGCCCAACTTAGTCGTTTCAGAGTTCATGTGGAGAATCTTCATTGACGCTGTCCTCTACCTAATCGTCGAACATTTAGTGGCGATCTCTTTGCCTTGAGTAACTTTAAATAAATCGACTAGATTTTTAGCACTTGCTCCATCTTTAGCAAGAACTTTTAGTTTCTTATCTCTTACCTTTTCCTCACCATCTTTACATTTACGTTTCAAATTTAAATCACTCATTTATACTGTAAATTTTTTCAATAATTTATTAACCAATAATAATAAAAGAATCTTCGTCAAAAACAAACTTAGCGAAAGTAGAACCTCGTTTTAAGATTCAACTGTTAATTATATAAGTCTGCCTTCTCATGCCCGCCGAGAAGGGGGCAGAGGGGCAAATGCCCAGGGGCCGGAGAGTTTTAGGGGCCCGGCCGTCCGGGCCCCCAATCAACTTATGAGAAATATTATAATCAGTTATACAAAGTTTATGATTTATGCCTTTTAAAATATAATATTACTGAATAAAATCGTAGTTGTATATATAAACATAGTATCATACGGTCGTACCCGCACTATTTTTTATTTCAATTTATGTTCTTCAATTTTCTCATAAAGCCTAAAGATGGTTTAGGGGCCTATGGGCCCAGAATGTCTGTACTCAGTCCTGTGCCTTCTAGCGAATAAAAAATAACCCCGTCATAAATACCATAGAAATTATTATAAATAGCCGATTTTTAGACATTGTGTCTAAGAACTTAGAAGCGGCCCAATTATCACCGACCCTGGCGGCCCACCGGGATTTTTCCCGGTGTCCCGGTGGGCCAGTCCACCTCTGAAGGCAAGTTGTTTCAAATTTATTTTCCCTATAATAGTTTAGTTACAGAAATTGCTTGCTTCCTGTCATTGTAGGGGTTAGGACGCATTGTACTATTGATGACATCATGAAGAGATCGCGAGTAGAGTTTAGCGACTGAATTGCCCATTTGATTCCGAATTTGACACTCTGTATATATATCGTTAAGTTAGAGAGAGCTCTGAATGCACTCATTACCAAATATGATATAAAACCAACATGACCCAGTCACGTACGTAAAATGCACCAGGCGAAGGCCTATTCCACGTACGTCAGAGTAGAACAATGTAATTGCCCAGTAGTGGAGCAGCCTGGTGCAAAATATGACACAATTGCTCATTAAAAGACAGAAGCATGAAATTTGGTACATAGTATGAACATGTCCCAATGAAACTTTTTAGCTATAGGGCCATCGCAGATTTGTCCTCTAGCCTCAATGGCAGCCATTTTCCAAAATTGCCGACCGAAATTAGATATTTTTCAATATCGCAGCTTCTAGTTCACTTAGAATCGTGATCTTGGTGTCTAAACATACATATTTAGGGGGTAAGGATTCTAGTAGAACTAATTGCAATTACTTACCTACAACAGGAAAGCTAATTGCGGTAGCCATCTTGAAGTTAAGGTGACCTTAAAATGTATTTTCCCGTTTTGGATTACTTTCTCTTCATGTTAACTTAAAATTATGATTGTAATTTTGGTTGTTAAGTGTACAGTATTTTGGGAATGGGTTGCAAGGCAAGTAACCATTTCTGAAACATGTCTTTGTGTTCATGTTCATGTGGAAATAAAGCAAATTATGGTATATCGGCAATTCAGCGTTAATGTGCTCATTAATGTACATTGATTACATTTCCGAACAAGTATTCAGACAAAGTACCGGGCCACAGAATTATATAGCATCGTCATTCACGGTCACATAGGCCTCTACACTGACAGAGACCTGTAGAGCAGCTTTCACACATTTGCACTGTCCCCTACAGTCCTTCTCGCAGCCACATCTGAGCAGTTCACGACAGCCACGAGAAGCTTCGGCAAGTGTTGTCCACTTCACTTCCCAACCTCCTTCGATCGTTTGCAGACACCCCCATTCACCAGGACATGGTAGCTTGGGAACAGCTACGAACATCTGTGCCCAGACAAGACCCGCCTGGTTGGCAGCTCTCTTTGTGTGTTCCACAAGTGCAGCTTGAGTTGGTGGAAGGCCATCCATTGGTCTGCCTTTCTGTGAGAAAAGATGCTTCCGTGCCTCATTCACCTTCTCCTCACTGTTCCAACGGTCATACAGAAGAACTACAAAGCGCTCCAGTACATCAATAGAGCTGGGAGTTGATGCTAAGGTGCAGAACGCTGGGGTGACGCCGTTGAATGTCTTCCAAATGTCCCACACAGTCTTTTTTCCGCGCCCAGCAAAGAATGTTACTGTGTCACATCCGCTAAATGCATGTAGGAAGGGCAAGGCTACGCACTTCTCTGGGCCAAGAACATGTGCCATCTCATGGGTGGGTAGGTACCTGAAGCTTTTTCCTGAGGCAAAGCCAACCCACAGTTCGTTCATGCTGAGCTGCTGAACTGCTGCTATGGCTAACACCAACACATCAGAATCAACAGTGCGGATCATAACTTTACGATAGCCATGCTTGGCAGCATCTGAAACATGCAGGAAAATCCTTATGTCAGCTTCCTCTTGAGTACAAGGAGCAAGTCCAGTGGTGTCCCTTGGCTAAGTACAGAGCACGTCTTTGTGGTGTGTTGCGATGATCTGTCTTTCTGCTTCTGTTTTAAGTTTTGCAATTTACAGGCTCAAAAAAGAAAACTCTGACTTGTTTTCGGTTCCTCGGAAATTCCTGCCAATTTCTAGGTAGAGCATTAGAAGAATCCACGCGCCTTCGACTTCCCTTACCCCTCACACTGCGTGTATATGTCTTCAATCTGCCATATACAATATGTACATATTCATCCCATACCACATCTACACTTGCACATGCTCCAGTTGTCTTGTGATGTAGGATTGTAGGGCAAGAAAATATGGGTGGCATAATCTTAGAAGGTTTCATTGCAGTGCCAGGCTTCAGTATGTTGACTATGACTGCTGCATCCAGGATAACAGCATCAACAGTGTGTATACCCTGTGAAGGGCCTAGCTGGATATCTGGGACAGTGTCATCTGATTAAGTGGGAACCAGCTCTTCTAGGCAGCTCACAATGTCTGACTTGGTTCCTAGCCACAATTTGCCCATATTCGAAAGTGATATATATATATTCGTTTATTGATGGTGGGCATGCCTGATTCTCGTGTGCAAAGAATTCATCCAGGTTTCCTTCACGTGTCTGACAGGAGATGTACAAGTTGGAGAAAGTGAACAGTCACTCTTCATAGATGACAGCTGGTGCTTTGCTCTCGACTTGTCCCGTACAGGTGGACGACTTAAGAGAGGAAAATTGTTTAGTTTGATTGGGTAATTGATATGTCGTGATTGCTTTTGTCCAGTCTTCTCAAGGTTGCGCATTGTGTTGATCACTGCGGGATCAGCCAGAACTCTGGTATCCAGGACAAGTAGGTCATTGCTGTCATCAATGAATGGGTTTCCCATCTCTATTGATGCCTGAAACTCTTCGATCTCTGGTCCACACACCATCTATCGTCGTAGGGCTTGCGGGTTCTGTGTGAGGCCTACAGCACCGACGTCACCCTTTACGCGGGCGTTGTTATGCTCATGGACTTGGTCTATGGCGATATTGGAAAATGTACGTCCGTCATCTTTACCGTGAAGCTGACACGCCGAAATTCTTGGTACACAGCAGGATGCTTCTCTGCTAGAATGAACATGTCACGGACTCACGGAGGTGTATTGGTATGCATCTAGCATAATTCGTGTGGTCAAGTGAGAAGAACCAAGGCACGAGCTGTGACAACGAATCTATGTAGAGCTCGAAATCACCCTCCCTCAGTGATCGCACAAAGATCATCACCTGAAGTTCAAGCTGCAGAATGGTGAAACATAAGTTAAACTCTCTCATCACACCAGGCCTCTAAGTGCTTCATACTCTCCACATCTACATGGTTGCTCCTGTAGGCTTTGTGGAGTATATATACAGGGTTGACGCTGTAACCTGATGAGCATGATGACATGAGACACCTTTAGGCATGAATCTTAACTTCAGCATGGCTACTGCAATTAGTTTTCTATTGTTGCTAAGTAATTGCAATTAGTTCTGTTGGAATCCTTGCCTCTAAATATGTATATTTAGACACCAAGATCACTATTCCAATTGAACTAGAGGCTGAGATATTGAAAAATATCTAATTTCGGTCGGCCATTTTGGAAAATGGCTGCTATTGAGGCTAGAGGGCAAATCTGCGATGGTCCTATAGCTTAAACAATCCCTAAGGACAGGATCATACTATGTATCAAATTCCATGCTTCTATCAGTTAATAAACAATTGGTTCAAATTTGCGCTGGACTGCCCTTTCAGTTCACCTTAACTTCAAGATGGCTACCGCAATTAGCTTTTCTGTTGTAGGTAAATAAAATTGCAATTAGTTCTATTAGAATTCTTACCCCTAAATATGTATGTTTAGACATCAAGATCACGATTCTAAGTGAACTAGAAGCTGAGATATTGAAAAATCTCTCATTTTTGTCGGCCATTTTGGAAAATGGCTGCCATTGAGGGTAGAGGACAAATCTGCGATGGCCCTATAGCTAAAATTTTTCTTCATCCTATGTTATTATCATGTGCCAAATTTGATGCTTCTGTCTTCAAGTGAGCAATTTTTACACCAAGCTGCCTGACTACCGTTACTAGCAAGATATAAGTGATAGTTCACATACAATTGCCTCCGCTATGAATTAGGCACACGAAAAGACTTCAGCATGTGTCCTCAATCTTGTATACATATATAAGTAGGATTCTTGAGCGTCTGGTACTTTCTTCTGACAACTTATATGTAACCCTACATATTCAGCTCCTTTTTGATTCCACAGTAAACTTAATCCAACTAAAAGGCTCTGATTGAGAGAGCACTCACGAATGTCGCACCCCCATCCAGTCTGACATCTTCTTCCCTGATGTGCTTCCTGCACAGAATAGACTGCACCACATCTCAGATTGCTATAGCACACCAATCGCTATTAGCGGAGAAGACAATCAGCCAGTGACTACTTAATACGTATGATATTTCATTATAATTGTCAAATCTGATTTTCAAAGTTTATTAGGGAAGTTCTTTCATTATCGTCGACGTTCTCATAATTTTCAGCAACAAGAGAACTCCAACAACAGCATCATTTGAATTATTGTTTCCAAAGTGTCATTATCTAACCCAAAATTTAATGCTTAAAACCCTATTTCAGTTATTTTAACCATAGTTATATTATATTAAACAGTATTAAATCCAACTAGTTAAAATAAAGAGACAGTCCCTTTATAACAATTTGCCAAAGTTTGAACTATGAACAAACAATTGATATTCATATAGGTCTGTAGCGGTACTACTCTTTTCAAATAACTTGTTTATCTAATTAATTAATATAGGATATAGTATAAGCCAGGTAATTGATAGCGGCGTATAGTTAGAAAAATAGCGGCTCTATATAAATAATATTTAAGTATTAAAATGAACCGTTGAGGTCAGTCAACTGAGAGGTCACGTTACTATGACGACCAAAGACGCAACGAATCAGAAGCTTCGGCGGACATCTTCGAATGTTGAGGAGATCGGTTTGGGCGTTGAAGACGTTGTACTTGGGAACTGGTTTCACTGCATTACTCTTGCGTGACCTACGGAGGGAAACAGCTGTTGAATCAACCTCGGAATCAGATAAGCTGATTCAAATAATATATTTTAGAGAATAACGCCGCTATTAGGTAATTAGTTATTTACCTGTGAACTTTAAACTGTATATTTTAATATAATCCACAAAACACTACTATAATGTCTGATGTTTATGATATATAGCAGAGTATTCGATAAAAAAATAATTAATTTAATCAGCCGAGCTCGAAGTAGGAAACAGTGGTTTATGTACTAATCGTACTGATTGGGGCCATCCATATATTACGTACGCAAAAATCCGGGAAAATTGGACTCCCCTGTTCGCAAGCGTACTTTTATATAATGTAATAAAATGCCATCGGACGACTATAGGACAATACAGTTATAAATAGGCTAATGTGGACGTCATAATTAGACATTTATTTTGCGTACGTACACATTTTGTCCCTCCCCCGTTCGCACCCGTACGCAAAATCGCCTAAATCCGACCCCCCATTACGTACGTAATATGTGGATGGCCCCTTGCCTCGTGAGTCTGTGTATGCTCAGACCTACCATGAGTCTGTGTGTAAATATACATTTCTGATGTGCTCCTTTCATTAGATTGTAATGTCTCTGTGATTGGTTTCAAAACCATTGCTGGCGGTGGTTCTAAGTAATGAAACTGATAATGTGAAATGAATGTTGGTGATAACCTCGAACTCGTGTGATCCGATACTGGTGCAATACGGTTACACTATTAACACAGTTTTAAAAACGAACTTGTGGGTCTGTTCTTATGACTGATGATCAACTTTTAAAATCCCATCTGCATCTGCATGATTTGGTTCGAGGGTCAAAGAGTCAGGCTGTACTAATCCACTAGTCTCATAATCTACAGGGAGTGTTGTGTTCTGTGTTCAAAACTAAACTCATTAACATCCATTAACCTAGCGCCTAATGTGGACTGCAACATTTCGTTAGCTTCAGCGCTATCCTAAAAGAAAGGTCTAGATGAAAATGTAGAGTGTGCCTTGTTATAATCTGACACATTTGGTCTCAAATCTTGCACCGTGGGCTGGTGCTTTGGTATATTTGACAATCGTTCATTATGTGTCATTGAAAACCATGATCTTAATAACCTTTTTGGATGGAAACCACTTCCAGGACGGCCTGTTGCCTTCGTGGCTAAAATAAAGACCAATCTCTTAAAAACAATGCAGTGCTGTATAGACTCGCTAGGCCTATGCTAAATGCATTAAACTTTGCACGGATTGATGCCGTAAAAAGTACCTGTAGGCCTACCTAACGCTAAATATAAGATGAATGATTAAACGAGATCTGAGTTTCTTACGTAATTTACGATCGTATTTGATCAAGGGTTGATCATGCAGCCACCTTGTTTCTTGATCGCCTTCTGTTGGTCGATTTACTGGTTGGCCACCATTCTGTGCCCCGGGACAATTCGTACTCGTCCCTTTCACCGATCGTCCAACAGTTGCCTTGCCTCGATGTCCCTCCGGAGTTTAGCTGGATGGTCTACAATTTGCTCTTGGCCTGTGGAGGATTTTCTGTAGTACTTGAAAAACTGAATGTTATTTGCAAATTAGATACAATTGACAACGTGCCTCCTATTTCAAAATGGCCTTCAAAATCAGTGTTACCATTTATGGGCAATCGTTAATTGCTAAAAATTATTAGTTAATATTCGAAGCAAATGAAAAATGTTTATAAACATTCAGGGAGTCTATCCCCCGGTGTCACTGGAGCAAATTCCTCTCTCCTCCTCTTCCCTTCCCCTTCCCACCTCCCGTTAATGATGGTACACACGCTGACAGATCTCCCCACCCCTATTTCTTGCATGGAGCACTTGCTCCAAGATTTCTGTGGTGTAGACCAGCGCTTCCCAAACTTTTCAGTATGACGAACCGGCAGGAATTTACTTTCATTGTGACGGACCGGCAGGAATTTTCCCATCGCAACAGAAGTGTGTTTAAGCTTGGAAAACGCCGTCCTCATTTCCGGGAGTGGTGAGGTATTTTAAATTGTTATAATTTTCAAATTTATAATATGTTATATATACTTACAATATCGAACCTAGAAGCAGACGTGTCCATTGTCCATTGATGGAAGCAGTGACCGCGTAAATAAAGACGAAAGAGATACGTCACATCCGCAATTGCAAATGTTGCGGTCAAAATTTCTAGTAAAGGCGAACAGAACTTCTATATCACCTGTCAGCAATTCGTCATATAACTATTTCTTCGGCAATTTTTGTTTACAATAGCTGAAATACGTTTACTCCCAGAACAAATCTTTTTACTTTATATGAAAATTGTGGTTTTGATTACGAGACAATCGTGTTTTTTGAAGATAGTTCGAAGCGAGACCCAATCGAGAAAACGTCTGTCGTCTGTTTTGTCCATTTTCTTGACTCACTTTGCGGACCGGCAGCTGAGGTATATATATATATATATATATATATATGTATATATATATATATATATATATATATATATATATATATATATATATATATATATATATATAGTTCAGACTGCAGAGAGGCAGAAAGCTAAGCAGGCCTTGTAACGCTTGTTGTGGCACTTTTGAACAGCGTAGGGTAAATGTCATCAGATGGAACAATTGGCCAAAATCTGTGCGCTAAAACAGGAATATGACAGAATAGGGTTCTAAAAAGAATGTTACAGGGGGTGCGTACGCACCTTGTATATGCCTATGCCCCGGCACGAAGGTGCCATCGTAGGTCAAGATGGCGAATTAATAGGTAGACCTACCCTACATGACGTAAAACACGTATTTTAAAAACTGAAGCAAGCCACAGATTGGCTGGAACTCGTCGAACGATCGTACTACTCTAGACCACAGAAAGAAACGAAAAAAATGAAGAATTGCAGCAGCATCGTCTGGATCGCACAAGTTGTCAGTGCTCGGATTTATTATAAACCCAAAAAGGAAGAAAACGGCTGCTTCATGCTTGGAAACATCAAATGACACAGCTTCTATATCAAATTCAATAACGAGTCAACAAGTTAACCACCATCACCAGACGTCGGCGTCGGCGTCGTTACCAACTCAAGGAATGAATAAACAAGCTCTGCCTCTACCGAAGTTTCCAGAGGACATTTCCAATTCCATAGGAGAGCTTCATAGCCCGGTTCAACCTAAATTACATGTATACCCAATGCCCATGGAAATATTTTGGAGTGAATAAATCAGTCAAACGTCGTTTTCAAAGTTCTTTCTTGCGGAATTTCTCCATGTGTTGGAATATTCTGCTACGTTCATTTCCAGACAATGCTACCTATCTATCGTCAACAATCCAGAACGATATCGCCCTTTGTATAGCCACTTGCATTTCCGATGTAATATCGAAGGCCGCCAAAGAAGCGGATATGTTCTCACCTTTAGTAGATGATACAAAAGATATTGATGCAGTATCATTTATATAATTGGATGTTCAGTTACAGCACGGTGTAAGAGATAGTAGGCCCCTATCTCTTACACCATGGTTACAGGCTACAGCTGCTATAGTGCTAACTCTCGCATATCCAGATCTGGCATTTATTAAGTTTATTTTGTTAGTCGCTTGATGTTATCGCTTAGTTGTCTTTATAGCCTACATGTTCAAATTATCTTAACTGGCTGCAGATTGATTACAGTTCGCGTATTAAGTTTCTAATGTAACAATGTAAATATTTGTATCTGGTAGCAAAATGTTGAATGCTATAGTGAGTGAATTATTATAATTATAATAACGTTATAATAGTTGCTAACTTTCCAGTTTCGAATTAATAAAAATGACCTCTACCAATTCCTACTTAAAATTATCATATTTATGATTAATGTTGAGTAGGTCAGCTGTCCGGGTTCCATTTTGATTCTGGTTACGCCACTGTGATGCACACGGAAGTCGAAACGATCTAAGTAAGAAAATAATTCGCTTCAAGAATGCTAAAATACGATCCTGTTATTAGATATATTCATTGCGACCAGATACAGTATGGCGCTTAATAAATACGTACGAGTGATGATGCTGGTAATTATTACGATAATCTCAGGCGATTAGTAAAAACTCAGACGCTGTTATTAATAACGCAACGAACACATCCGGTTACTCAGAAGAAATATATAGACCCCTATATTCATTCACTCTGCTTATGTTTGCTGTTAATAAATAATATATCTCTACATGAACGACTATAAACGTTAGCACGCTGTGTTAAAAAAAACAGATGTAACTGCTGCATGCATGAAGCTACATACCGTTGAGTTCGCCTGTCACGGTTAAGAGTGCAAAGCCCGCTGGCTGTATTAGCTTATCCTGCAGGTGATTCATCTGGCACGATTGTGGCTGGAATTGGCTATACAGGTATTGCACGAAGTTTTACGGGAAACCGTTGGTAGTAAAAATTAATTAGTTAGTAAAAAAATTAATTTGTTATAAGGCTGCTGAAGTCTTAGGAGAAAACCCGGCTTCTCCACCAAATACAACAAGAATATTGCTTGTAAATAAGTTAGTAAGTATATTCACTACTAATTACATATCCATACAATGGGGAACAGAATGATAACCAAGCTTACTACAAAATATTATTTAATCAAGGAACATTATAAAGACAAACTCTCAGACACACGTTACCGTATTATAAGGTTAAGGGTGAGGCAGACAATAATAATAATAATAATAATAATAATAATAATAATAATAATAATAATAATAATAATAATAATAATAATAATAATAATAATAATAATAATAATAATAATAATAATAATAATAATAATAATAATAATAATAACACGGACAATTTCTAGAGCGCCGTAGCGCGACCATGCCGCTAGAAGGGCGCTGTACAGTCTACAGACAACACCTACAGCCGACAAGATATGTACAACAACGTACGCGCGACGACCTTAAACCTTAACGAAGCAACTTCAAGAGTTCTCGATTCGTTTCGATCAGTGATGACGCGTTTTCAGCCCGTTTATGAGATGCACGTGGTAATGAATCAACTCTTCAGCTGCCCGGATGTTGGCCGCTTGACAGTCATGTAGCGAATTTCTTCAAACTTCCTTCTCCTTTAACCTCTTTCCATCGTCTCTCATCTTTCACCTCCACATGCAATCTCTGTCACAATCACGACCAGCATCGTCGGCCAGCATCGTCGGCCAGCATCGCCTCGCGGCCCGCCAGCATCGACTCGCGACCGACCAGCATCGCTTTCAATGACAACCGACCAGCATCGCCTTGGTTTTTACACAGAGGGTAAACGGCGGTAGTAACAGTTGCACACTTAATAGTATAGGTTTTGCCTCGCCACCGACCAGCATCGCTTTCAATGGCAACCGACCAGCATCGCCTTGGTTTTTACACAGAGGGTAAACGGCGGTAGTAACAATTGCACACATAATAGTACAGCTTTGCCCCGATACCGACCAGCATCGCTTCCGATCGCGACCGACCGACCGACCGACCGACCCGAAAAAAAATTTGTTAAGGATTTGTATAACTGAGAGGTGAGTGTGAACACTGAGCGTCGGATATTTACTGATTGTTAATTATGAGTGAATGTGGTAATCTGCTAGTTTGCAACTGTGGGAATTCCTGTGAAAATTTCTGTTCGGGCCTACTGATTTCATTTCCATGATGTGTGCTGTAATAATTGTTAATTTTTTAGTTTGAGATTATTTTCTCATAAGTGATGTGTTAATTGTGTTGATTATAGCTAAAGTTGTTAATAAGTTGGTGTGAAAGGCTGCTTTAAATGTTCTAGTCCGCAGTGATATTTTCGTTAACGAGAACTAAAATTAGAAGTACTAAAAATAAATGATTTCGTTAACGAAAACTAGAAGTAAAAGTAGGAATTATTTCAGCAGAAAAAACGAAATTAGGAATTGAATTAGAAATTATTTGCCGAACTAAAATTATGAACGAAATTAACAATTATTTTAAGAAGTAAAATCATTTTACTTCTTGTGGTACCTAACTTAATTTGAGATGAAGGGGAGTAAAATTTCACGCGATCCAAACACGTAATCCATTGGAAAATTTTGGTTTTTCAGGGGCCCATACCATTCATTTTTCTCGATGTAATATTATGTCTTTGGTCTTCGTTGTCTAATAGGCCTAATTGTCTCACTTGTGTATCAAGGACCTTTTATAAAAGAAGTGATGGATGCCTTGCATGGATTCCATCACCTAAATTGTTGCAACGTCACTGTCTTTAACATCATGAATAAAGTTTGAGTTTTGAGTTCGAAGGAAATGAGCACTAATATAGAATCCGATCGAGCATGCATAATCCTTGACTTCATCTAGACCTTATAATGCCCAGAAAGCTGTTGCCAATGTAAGTTCTGATCTAAATGGTCATCTGTGGCGACCTCTTCACTCCGAATAGCATCTGTAATTCGATCGTAATAATATCTGGCTTAGAACACAATACACTCGTTTCTGCTCCAGTGTCAGTCACGGTCCGCTTGTTTAGCAGGTTAGTATATCACTCTCCATTCAATGGGCTACTGTTGGTCCTTCATCCCCCCTCTCTCCCCATCTCCTTTTATGATCTCTGACAATCAGGCTCGTCTCCCTCTCTCGTTTGTATTTCATGGCAGGTGTGGGCGAATTAGTTCTGCCACGATCACATGCTCAGGCGAAATGGAAATTGCTACACAAGCCGTTTGAACAGGGTCTAAAAAATTGCACCAGAAAGGTCTCACAAAAATTGAAAACATATATGCCTTTTACTTATTTAATAGCAAGGCATTTAAAGTGAAAAATTCAAATTATTTTCAACTGAATGCATTTGCTCAGGCGATATGGAGTTTGCTACACAAGCCGTTTAAATAGGTTCTACATAATATGTTTATAATATATATATATATATATATATATATATATATATATATATATATATATATATATATATATATATATATATATATATATAGTACACATACAATGTTAAAAGTACACATACAATGTTAAAAATCCTTAACACAGTACACATACAATGTTAAAAATCCTTTGCCCCCCGCCCCCCCAAACACCCAACAAATTGAAGTGTTTTGAGGCCCCTACGGATTGTGAGGCCCTAAGCAGTGGCTTTTTTTTAGCTTATGCCTAAATCCTGCACTATAAAAGACAATGAAGTTAGATCCCCACGCCAATGCACGCGCCATTACTTGACTGTGTGTCATTAAACTAAATGGTCGCATTAGGCCTAACGGAAGCCACGTCTGGTCTAATCGATTCACAGGCAATTCAATGTACGTAGGTCTACAACTATTGTTCATACAGGCAAATTGTTGATCTGAAATCCAGAAAGAACTTGAAAAAAGAGAGTGAAGATGAAGAAACAGTACTGTTAATAATGATGGAGCAGGAAAGCAGGCGTATAATAAGAGTAGGCTTAATACGTGACAGCTAATCGCCTAAAAAGGCTCTCGTAAATAGTAGAAAACTATTGAATCTGTAGAAGATCATTAATGGAAGAGAAATTCGTTCCATAATTCGCCAGTTGTTAACAGCGAAGATATTAGCCATTAGTTCTTTTCTAACTGGATGCAAATTTGTAAGTATGATGCTGTCGCTGATCCAATTCGTAAGATTTGTCAAAGCCAAACAAAAAATAATTGCCTTCAGAATCTTTTCCTGACAAAGATAACGTGGTTGACTTTCCTGTCTCTTCGTCAGTCTCCAGCGCTCCGATAGGAAAATGAAGGGTGCTTGAAGGACCAACTGAATCCAGTTAGCCAGCCTATGGCAAAGGAGAATAGCTGGAAAGTCAGCCGGCGAGAGACCTGTGCAAGATGCTGCTATCGCTGTGACGGTAATAAGCCCGTGCATGAATGGACCAAATGCGGATATAAGCACGAGCCAATCAAGTCCATGTAGTTTCTTTTCTTGAATTTCTAAACCATAACCGCATACGTATCCAACGACTGTGAGAACATTTATCAGCATATAGTTAATAATGGAATATGTCTGGTAAACCTTTCCCCAATTCACACTATCAATATCAGTTTTGTTTCGACCGTTTGCGTACGAGTCAATAAAGACCAGGCTTATGTCGAGGAAGCTCGCAAATAAACCGATTGCGATTATAAATGCCGGAAGCAGTTGTCCTAAACCGAGTCCATTAACCGAGTTTTTTTGGTCATGACTTTGATGGCCGGATGGTGATGGTTGCTGACCCTCATTTCTTTCGGGTGTTTGAGATTGCGGGCCATGGGCAGAATCACCCTCAGATGGTTGGGGCAGCGGCTTTGTTGGGGGTCTTCGCCCATCGTCCTCCTGCGGTGCGTGACTGACGAACTTTGTGACAAGAAACTCCCCAACAAGCAGAGAAAATTCAATTGCGAATGGATACAGATAGCGAATCATGGCATACATTACTTTGTGAGCGCTGTTGGTTTCATTGACACACGCTTGCCAATTCTCCGGCATCTTGTGACTCGACGTGAGGTTGCTTTCGTTTGAACACTTCTTTCCTTCGCTTTCCATTCAAATTTTTTTCTCTACGTTTCCTGGTCGCTATTTACAGATAAAGAGTGGACAAAATATGCGTGAACGTTGTTATAGATTCTGCGTGGACTGGCCTCCACATAAGTCGTCACAGTCTTCAACACGGGAAGCCTCAGGGATGTTATGTTCTGCGGGTCACATGACTGGCCAGTTTCATCTTCGAGATTAGAGCCACCCAATTCCGCGACGAATTGTCCGCGCCGAATTGTCCGCGCCGAATTATCGGGCTCCGAATTGTCCGGTTACCCCTTAAAAGGCAATAAGAAATCATGTTGCCCAGGTCTTAAGCTGTGAGAACGCTCAACGTTAGGAGGAAAAATAGGTCTAAGTACATGGATTGAAGATCGGATGACAGACCGAAGTAGGTTTAAATCAGCATCTTTAACCAATTCCTCTATATACACCCCGAAGAACAGGCGAAAGGTATCCCATTCGACACAAACGGGCAAAAAATCTCTTCATTCTGGCACAATCGTCAGCAGTAGCAAAACCTCACCAAGCTAGTGCAGCATACAGAAGTCGAGCAACAGTAGTCATAAAATAAACCATATGTAATGCACTATCAGAAAGACCATGAAATCTTAACACTTCTATGGCATAAAGAGAACTAGAACATGATCTTAAATTAAAGTCTCACTAACATGAGTAGAAGCACGTAGATCTTTGGTAAGAATAACCCCTACAATTTTGAGAGAGGTAACTCTGAGCACACACGAATTATGGCATTGCTCTTAATGAACGCATATATATGCATGTCCAGCACTAAGAAACTTCATACAGCTATACATCTTGATGCATACATAACATATATCAAATCAAAAATGATACATAACATAAATCAGATTGTTAACTTTAGACCTCATCACAGTTTTATAATAATAACTCGTTGTCTGCAACCTGCTGTAACACTTGGATAGTCGACTAATGTCACTCTGAAGTCGCACATACGTTTTGACCAAGATTAGTAACTAACTCATTGTAGCGAGTATGTTTTCGATTACTCTTTTCTCTTCCTCCATTTTCTTGACAACCTTCTCCAACTTCTCGGCAGTTTCCGAATTCGTGTCTATCCCGAGCCTTGCCAGTATCTTGTCGGCAAAATCTAGAACCGCGTCACCGAACGTGATTCTGATGAAAAATTCAAGAAATTCACCTTTTGACGACGCATCCATCAATGCGATCAACAACTCACTGACTTGCATCACTGCCGCGTTGCCACCGATGCCTACCAATCTCTCAACGTTGATGGCAATCCGTGGGTCAGTTTGGGACTTTGAAGAAATGCTGAGCATTGCAGTTGATTGTGGATCGGTCATTACTGAGATGAACGACTTCATTTCATCCTGGGGAATGTATCTTTGAAGCAAAGTGGAATTTCGGTTTAAATGCTCTATCCCTTCTGATACTTCCAAGAAAAGAACTCTATCTTCCTCAATGCAAGTTGTTGCTTTCCTCAACTCCCTTTTATCGATGACATCCCCAGCAACAGATGCGCCAACGGCCGTTGCCGCTCCTAGACCCGATGTCACTGCTCCGGCAATTGCAGCCGGAATAAGGCTTGCCCCTAAAGTGAAAGGGGCCATGATTATGCTCCCAACAGCAATGGCACCTCCGACAATACCAACGCTTTTAGAAACTGTCTTCACAACTACAACACCTTTCGCGACTTTGTTCAGCTTCTTTATTATTTCCTTCAGCTGTGTAATCGATTTTGTTCGTTGCGGAAGCCATTCTTCAATATTCTTTCGTAGTTTTTCAGCTGCATTGTTCACCTTCCACGAAAATTCCACAAACAGCAGCAGACTGTCGGATAACATCTTCGTCATGTCAGATTCCTCCTGCTGAATATCATTAACAACACCTTCTAAACCAGATTTATTTAGCCTACCTTCGTCGGAGAGTTTTCTGAGCAAATCTTTCAAATGACGTAAAGGTCGAGATGTGCAAGCGAGCAATTTCGCGGTTACTCCAAGTCCTTCTTGCTCTCGGCGAATTATATTTGCACACATTTCAAACGCGAAGTACATTTCAGATTGTCTGAAACAGATATTGGATTGGAAAGTACTTATGTTAAAGAAGAGGTCCTTTGGTTGCACACCAAAAGCATCGATATATCGACAGGATGTTACTAAATTCTGAAATTCTGTCAGTTTTGTAAGGAGGACTTTATAGCAGGAAAAGTCCTTGTTGATTGTGTGAGCAAACTGTAGTGCGTAGTTCTCGAATACGTCATGCGATTTTATCCACTCCAAAAAGACCTCAACGGGATTCAGCGCGTCTCTGACGAAAAACAGATAAATTGAATTGATATCAGTCACAGCCAAGTGGAATAAATTTGTTTAATATGTTAAGCCCACATCTTTGTTTTATGTAAGTAAGTTAGTAACTGATTCTATGGAGCAGCATTCAATTGCCTTGGGTCCGAAAAGATCAATATACGCTACAATAATGATAATAATTATCAAATATTTTTCAACTCCCTATTTTTCAAGATGCTGACAGCTTTAAATGTTGCTTTATATATATATATATATATATATATATATATATATATATACATATATATATATATATATATATGTATATATATATATACACCGGGTGGCCCATTAAAAACGTTCCCAAACTTTGTTAACCTGGCAAATATCTAATTTCAGAGATATCAAATTTTAATTTATACCAAAATGTTAACCAATTATTTCTGTGCACAAATGTCACATTTAAAGAGAGTACGTTTATTATGTCACACCATGCGGCAAGGTTATGACGCCATACCTGTTTACAAATTTTGCACAAAACTACGTCATTTATTTCGCCGCGAAGTAACTAGGGTATCTTGATTAAACTAGGCCTCGAAGTAGTAAACATTAAAACATGGTATTTTAAAATGATGATCTCGCTGTTATTAAGATGTCATTTGAGGAGAAGGGTTGGCGAGGCAAGCGAATCGTTCAGGAATACGGTATCCGCGTAAAAACTGGTCAAGACAAAGCATAAACTGATAAGCTCATTCCCAATGTCGTAGACTCTATTCTGACGACATTTGCATCTTTCAACAAGACAGCGCTTCTTCACATCGTTGCAGATTGGCTCAGCAATTCTTCAAGCAAACACCCCTCATTTTATCCACAGTGATGCCTGGCCACCAAACTCTCCCGATCTAAATCCTCTGGACTACTATGTATACTATGGAACGCCCTAAAGGAGCTTGTGTATGCTGGTCGCAGAAAACCGTTTCTAAATACTGACGAACTTAAGCAGGTCATTGAAGCAAAATAGTCTCTATTAGACGACACACCAATAGAGAAGTCAATAGGACATTGGAAACAGCGTTTAAGGGTCGTTACAAGAGAAGGCGGAGGATCAATTAAACATTTGTTCGCGTAAAACGTCATCATAAAACAACTGTGCAAAATTTTGACCATGAGTCATACAGTTCTAACAACAATTTCTATCAAACTGTTGAGTATTTTGCGCTAAATTTTGGCTGTGTTGTACAAATATGAATTATGATTTGTTTGTTGTACTATGATTCAATTTACTTTAAAATTGTTTAATTGCCAGGTTAACAAAGTTTGGGAACGTTTTTAATGGGCCACCCGGTATATATATAAGCAGAGGGTAAACGGCGGGTGTTGAAATTACACGCTTATTAGTATAGGTTTTGCCTCGCTACCGACCAGCATCGCTTTCAATGACAACCGACCAGCATCGCCTTGGTTTTTACACAGAGGGTAAACGGCGGTAGTAACAGTTGCACACTTAATAGTATAGGTTTTGCCTCGCCACCGACCAGCATCGCTTTCAATGGCAACCGACCAGCATCGCCTTGGTTTTTACACAGAGGGTAAACGGCGGTAGTAACAATTGCACACATAATAGTACAGCTTTGCCCCGATACCGACCAGCATCGCTTCCGATCGCGACCGACCGACCGACCGACTGTCTGTCTTTGATTTTTTAGATGTAATTTTTTCTAAATTTCCTTGTAATTCCATATAATGAACATAATAAACTTTTCTAGCAGAAGCATAGTAGAAGTAACCGAATAAACATTTCAACCTTCCAAGAACTAGGCTACAGCCCAAGTGGAAAAAAATCCAGGCACAAACGGGTTTCTCGTGGAATGACCCTAAACAGTATTTTTCAAATACAAACCTCATGTGCATGATCGTTGCAACAAGATTTTGATCATCAGTTCAAAAACGATGACAGAAAGTCAGATTTTCTCTACAAACTTCAAAAAATTTTATGCTCTCGAGTTAGTCTATTTAATAGATCTATTTAATAGATCGCTTTCCGAAGGGTGTATTCCTCCATCGCAGAAGCGTGCTCTGGTCTTTCCTTCGCTAAAAAAGCCTAATCTTGATACTAATCTCTGCAATAATTACCGTCCCATCTCCAATTTATCTTTCCTATCCAAGACTCTTGAACGTCTTGTCTCTCTTCAGCTCCTCCCTTATCTTGAGCAATCTGGACTCCTTCCTGCTAATCAATCAGGCTTTAGGGCTCATCATTCTACTGAGACTGCTCTCCTCTCTCTCCTCTCTGAAATCTACTCTGCTGTTGACAGGGCTGAACTTAGCCTCTTGGCTCTTTTCGATGTTTCTGCAGCCTTTGATATGGTAGATCATAGTATTCTCCTTCAGCGTCTTGAGACTTCATATGGGTTGCAGGGCCTTCCTCTTTGCTGGTTTCGATCATATATGTCTGAACGAACCCAAATGATCATATCGGGCGACTCTAGAACAAAATGGATTCACATTAAGCTGGGCGTTCCTCAAGGCTCTGTACTTGGTCCTTTACTCTTTATTCTCTACACGGCTGATATTCCTTCTCTTTTCCCACTCTCGGGAGCTACTGGTCATATCTTTGCTGATGATGTGCAAGCTTTTGTCCATGGGTCTCCTTTATCTCAATTGCACTTAGTTGAGCGTATTGAGTCTCTATCTAAGTCTCTCCATTCCTGGATGTCCTCAAATCGTCTCTGTCTTAATGCCTCCAAAACCCAGTTCATTTGGTTTGGCTCCCGTCAACAGTTGCTTAAGATTGATTTCGCCCTCCTCTTGGAAATCTTCCCTCACTACTCCTTTTCATCAAGTGTACGTGATCTAGGTGTTACGCTTGATAGCTCTCTCTCCTTCAAAGATCACATCTCTAACCTCACACGTGTTTCCTACTTCCACTTAAGGCGTCTCAGGGCTGTTCGACGATCTGTCTCTTCCTCTGTTTTCACAACGCTGGTCCATGCTTTCATTTGCTCCAGAATTGACTACTGCAATTCGCTTCTAATCGGTCTTCCTAAGGTCCGTCTCATGCCTCTGCAGTCAGTCCTAAATGCAGCTGCGAGATTAATTGCCCGTCTGCCACGCTACTCACGCATTTCATCCTTCATGTTTGAGAAACTGCACTGGCTTCCTCTCTCTGCACGTATTAAGTTCAAAATCCTTATTCTGGTGTCAAAGACACAGCGGGGTCTCGCCCCCAAATATTTAATTGATGTAATTCACCGGCCTCTTTCTGTCTCTTCGCATCGTCCACTTCGCTCCTCAAACAGATTTGAACTTGCAGTTCCTCATACTAGAACAGCTATGGCGAAGTCCCGATCTTTTGCCTCAATTGGTCCCTCTCTCTGGAATACACTGTCTCCTTCTACTCGCTCTCAAATTTTAATAAGTAACCCCTCATCTTCTTTTGCTTTCCTCAAGACTTATTTCTTTTCTCTTGGCCTTGCGCACTGGGAGCGCCTCTGAACGGTTCACCCTACTAGAGGCGCTTTATAAATGTTTAAATACAATACAATACAATAGTCTAAATTTTAGTCTGAGGGCTTTTTCTTCGACTGACTAGCCTTTCCTGTTGGTTTTTCATTAACGTTTTTGCGCTTCTTGCTCTTCATAGTAAGCCGTGGACCTCGCCGCTTTCTTGTCTTGGTAATCGGCACCTCTTCCTCCTCCTGCTTCTCCTCTTCATCCTTGTCGCTGTGAATCACCTCCTCTACCTCGTTCTTAACATCGTCATTCTTTGAACTAGTGTTTTGCTTAGTTTCTGGAACATCCTTAATTTTCTCCTCAGTGTCAGCACTTCCAGTAGGGTTAACTTGTGACAGATCTTCATTGCTTTGCACGTCATTTGATTTCGAATTTTGCTTAGACTGTATTTTACTGATGAGCTTCTGTCGTACATCTGTAGCTGACATATCCTCATCAGCGGCCATCTGTTCGGAAGTAAACTTATTAGGAACTGAAGCTTTCTCCACTTCAGCTTTGCTAGTCTCTTGCTCAGTTGACGATGGAGGATCCGGTTGGCTAAGAAGATAGTTGGATTTGGGTGACGCTTGCTTAGATATCGTTTCTGCAGTTTCCTCAAGATCAATGTTGGCACATCTGTCATCCACTTTCTCGCCTTTAGCTTCTGTGAATTCGAGACTGATTCCCCAGTTAAAAGCTTCTGAAGTGCTGGTGAACTGCCATCTATGGGGTAGCTGTCCCTAGTTACTGAACTTTCATCTGGTTTTTGAAAAGCTGGGACAGCTGGGCTGCCACATTTCTTGTGCAAGGAACTGCCGTTATATCTGATCTGGTTCCCATCCTTAGTCTTCACCCAAGCAGTTCTCGATCACGTGCTTTTTGAGCATTCTCAGGTATGTGAACTGCCGCTCGCAGTAAATGCATATGTGCTTCCTTGGCTCGTAGTCATTCTCCTCGTCTGAATTCTCGCCATTCTCCGTCTTCTCGGCATGCAGATCTTTGATTCGGTTCTTTCCAGCGTAGACCGGAATGTGCCTCTCCAGCTGAAGAATCGTCTTAAATTCCTCGTCACATCCTCGGCATTTCTGAACGTCAACCAACTCGGCTATCTCGCGCCGGCGCACGTGACGTCGAGGGTTGTACGCCGACGACTGATGACCGTGTCGCCATCGGTTACGTCGCAGGTCTGCCTCATCGTCGACCGACTCGATGCTCTTAATCCTTCGACTGCTCGGCCGAAGCGTCCCTTGGCGCCATCTGATTAAATTTTACAAATAAAAAACAAATAGATTACTCATACTGACTTAAAATAATTCCGAATAGGGCCTATATGGTTCCCTCTTTATTAAATTACTAGAGTATATGCCCGTCATATTATGACGGCAGTGTAGGCCTATATAATTAGGCTATGTCGTTGGTTAAAATGCTCTGATCACATTACCCGTCATATTATGACGTCATATTATGACGGCAGTGTAGGCCTATAATAATGTATCGTTGGTTAAAATGCTCTGATCGCCGTCGTCAATATGGCAGCACTGACGTCACAAACGGTTTCTGTTTCACAATAGAACAGAAACCGTTTGTGACGTAGCGTCCTCCGACAGACACACGCTCTATGAATATTATATGTATAGATTGTTGACGTCAATTTGTCATGTACACCCCGTCCCCTTATCAAGAATTGTGAAACTGTTTCAAACTCCTTCCCCAAGTTTTTGACATAATTAATGGACGACCCCTTATGTGTTACTGTGCGAAGATCTATAATAGAGTTCATCTACGTATATAAAGAAATATCAAAAGCGAATTCTACATACCGAAATCAGTAACACTTGAGGTAGTACACGTGCATATACTCTAAAAAACAAAAAAGGTGAATTTTTCAATCTGCCATAATGACTTTGACCATAACCTTCCCAGGTGAAGATGACCTCGAATGGAAAAAGCAATATCAGAAATGAATTTTACATACTGAAATCAGTAAAATTAAAGGTATTAGGCGTGTATTGGCCTACACAGTACACAGCGCCCTTGTAGCGGCATGGTCGCGTTACGGCGCTCTAGAAATTGTCCGTGTTATTACTATAATCAGGTTTTAAGGCAAAAATTCCAGCTCTAATGAATCATTAGAGCTGGAATTTTTGCGTAAAATTACTCTTTCTCAGCACAAAAAAAATTAAAACCTGATTATAGGGCCTGCACTGTACCAGCAACAAATCCTATATATCATGTGGCCATCACATGCTTCGATATCAAATAATTGTAAGCCCTTCAACCATTATTCTGAGGGCAGTGTTGTTAAAAGTATCGGGCGAATGTAGGTCTATCACTTAGTTGATTGTGTACATTATACTTTGCTAGAATTAGATATAACTCAATTATGCAAATCTACAATTATCGTGAATTTTCAGCATTTCTTAAAATACGAAATCAGTTGTAATTCTGGAAATTTGAACTGACTGTTACACGTTTTTCCGTGTTTGCACCAGAACCTAACCAGCATTATAACCCCAAGTAAAACTGCAAACGTTGAAGGAGGAGGAGGAGGAGAAGGAGGAGGAGGAGCAGGAGGAGGAGCAGGAGCAGGAGGAGGATGAGCAGGAGGAGGAGGAGGAAGAAGAAGAAGAAGAAAACAAGAAGGAAAATGAAAACAACAACAACGACGGCAACCACACAAAAAAGACCAAGAAGAACAAGAAGAAAAAGAAGAACAAGAACAGTTCTTTAACAAAACCGTGTTCGCGAAGTCAACCTACTAGCCTCGACTTATGATTGCCGTCTGATCTGAAACAATTTTCTACCCTGGCGAGGATGTTAACCCTTGACCTCTCGGTTGACAGTCATGCACGCTGACGCACTAGACTATCGCACGCGTCCTTCTATCTAGACCGGTAAGGGGCCATCCATATATTACGCACCCAGAAATCCCGGAAAATTGGACCCCTCCCCCTCTCTGTTCACATGCTTACTGTTTTCCACCACCCCCCCCCCACCTGCGTACGTACAGTTGAAGCACCACCCCCCCCCCCGTAAGACCAGCTGCAGAATGTGTCAGTTACACAGGTTGAGGCAGCGACTGTCTGCACTTTAGGCCAGATTGAAGGATGAGTAATCCATGGACTCACTGTTGAGTTGTGTGATAGTTTAGCAGCGTTCAGAGGTAAGGTGGCATACAAGTGACACCCCTCCCACAGTCCTACTTCCTCTGGTAGTACCAGCTGGCTGGAAGGACTGAACTCTAGCTCACTTAAAGGCCAATCAATTGCGTACGTACATTATCAGTAGACACCCCCCCCCGTTCGCAAGCGTACGCAAAACATGCATTTCGGTTACCCCTTCCCCCCTCCATGCTTACGCAATATATAGATGGCCCATAAATAGATATTTTAACACTGTACGTCATTTTTTGCTGTTGTGCAAGTTTTAGAGTTCTAATGGTAGGCTTAAATACACGAGTACTATGCTAGTCATACGTGAGCTCCGTTTGAGAAATTTGAACTGACCGTTACAGGATCGTCCGTGAGGAGCCAAATCATATAGTAGGCCTAAGTAAGTAAGTAATCCATTTATTGACACAACATCAACGCCGTAATATCACAATAACAACAGTGAGTACAAATTCAGAAACTTCCAGTAATGATGCAAGAGTCAAAAGGTCAATCCAAAAGGGTCGCATTGACCCGCTGAGCCTGGATTGCCCATTTTCTGGATAATATGTGGCTATAGTAACAGAGTAGAAACGAAATGTACTGAATTGCAGGATTGCAGCTACATGTAAAGCTACATGTCATTGGTACAGCGCTGGGGTCATGTTTAAAAAGTATCCATATTGTGTACGAGTGTAGGCCCTATGGTGTTGAACATGCACACGACTTCTTTTCAGGACCTGTTAAATGAGTTCCTTTCGGAATAAGTTAAGCTAATATGACTTTACTTATTGATACACTCAACTTATTACTCTAGCAACCATCGATTAACGTTTGTCTAGGGAATGAGACTTGCTCCCAAAGAATATTCGCATACCATGTGAACTGCAATTAGAACAGAATATGCAGTTCCGCTACTTAATAAATTCTTTATCATTTTATAACCCTAAGATTACACGAATCTTCTGGCCATGACATGTGCGTCCATTGGTGGCCAACCCACATCCACTGGCGGAGTCGTGTGATTCCACTGCTCAATCGTAAGATCAGTGGGCAGTAAATATAAAATAAAGGCAGATAAATTATGCACTACATTTAAGCGATTTAAGTGGCAGTTACGTGAATGTTCTATGATTGATTAGGATATAGGCACCTGTTCAGGTGTTAGGAGCGGTAAAATCATTAAAAAATACTATAAACGTAACACAAGCTTACAAATATGACTCTTACTGTAACTACGGATTTTATGGCACCTTTATTCAACTACTTGAAGATGCTCTAATTGTTCTGTACCTTGTTAATGTCAAAGTACAGTTTACTGTATATTTTTAATAAACTACTTTAATTTTCAATTTAAAAGCTAAGTTAATTTTTGATTCGATGTTAACAAATACATTCTAGCTTCATGAGGACAAGGGGCTTTTACTATTTCTGTATCATTCAATGTCTCTCATATTAAACTGGTAGAAACAAAATTATCCTGTCAGAATTGGCATGCATACAACATCATTTGACTTTTCAGCAGAACAGTGCCTTCTATTTAGGCAAATAGATGAAGAAGGCAAGCAGTGGTGGACTGGAGTGTCAAAGCGGCCCGGGAAAAAAATATAAAGCGGCCCTATCCGACATTTATTTTTGGGGGGATTTGTTGTCAGCCAAGGTAACAGGTAACTTTACAATGGGATAGTCATAACACAACGATGAATCGCAAACCTAATTTACATTAGACATAAAATATTAAGAATGTTTTAAAAGTTATAAATCGATTTATCATGACCCACCCAAATGATGGTTATTGTATAAGCAACTTCTTTAAGCTGGGTGCCATTTTAGACATATGATCTATAATTGTGTCATTGTATAGTTCACTTAAAACATCAGTTTCTAAACTTTCTACCGACATGAGCAAAAATTCTTCAAGATTTGTAGAAGACAACGAGCTCAGCAAGCGATTTTTAATGTACTTCAGTTTGAGAAAGATCTCTCACACGCTACTTGGGTAGAGGACAGAGTCAATTAGAGGCCATCCGTATAGTACGTACGCAAAAGTCTGGAAAATTGGACCCTTCCCCTCCCTGTACGCACACGTACTTTTTTCCACTCCCCACCTGCGTACGTACGCTTGACGCGCATCGCCCTCAAAGACCAACTGCAGAATGTGTCAGTACGACAGGTCCAGGCAGCGGCTGTGTGCACTTTAGGCCAGATCGAAGGACGAGTGATCCATGGACTCACTGCTGAGCTGTGTGACAGTTTAATAATAACATTCAGTGGTAAAGACCCTAAGGTGGCATACAAGTGACACCTCTCCCACAGTCATACTTCCCCTGGTAATACCTCATAGCTGAAAAGACTGAACTCTGTCTCACTTGAAGGCCAATCAACTTGAATGCAAATATAAACAAATTATGGGTTCCCTCCCGTTTCCTATGCGTACGTACATTATCAGTAGACCCCCCCCCCCATACGCAAGCATACGCAAACACATGCATTTGGGTTAACCCCTTCCACCTTCCATGCGTACGTACTATATGGATGGCCCCTAAGAGTTTATATGAACAAAACAGGTGCCTGTAATTCTGAAACTGTATTTATGTAACACAGAAAAGCAGCCAACAGGACTTTTTGCAAGATTTGCATTTCGTAAGTTCGTCACTCTTATGCCCAACTTGGTCGTTTCAGAGTTCATGTGGAGAATCTTCATTGACGCTGTCCTCTACCTAATCGTCGAACATTTAGTGGCGATCTCTTTGCCTTGAGTAACTTTAAATAAATCGACTAGATTTTTAGCACTTGCTCCATCTTTAGCAAGAACTTTTAGTTTCTTATCTCTTACCTTTTCCTCACCATCTTTACATTTACGTTTCAAATTTAAATCACTCATTTATACTGTAAATTTTTTCAATAATTTATTAACCAATAATAATAAAAGAATCTTCGTCAAAAACAAACTTAGCGAAAGTAGAACCTCGTTTTAAGATTCAACTGTTAATTATATAAGTCTGCCTTCTCATGCCCGCCGAGAAGGGGGCAGAGGGGCAAATGCCCAGGGGCCGGAGAGTTTTAGGGGCCCGGCCGTCCGGGCCCCCAATCAACTTATGAGAAATATTATAATCAGTTATACAAAGTTTATGATTTATGCCTTTTAAAATATAATATTACTGAATAAAATCGTAGTTGTATATATAAACATAGTATCATACGGTCGTACCCGCACTATTTTTTATTTCAATTTATGTTCTTCAATTTTCTCATAAAGCCTAAAGATGGTTTAGGGGCCTATGGGCCCAGAATGTCTGTACTCAGTCCTGTGCCTTCTAGCGAATAAAAAATAACCCCGTCATAAATACCATAGAAATTATTATAAATAGCCGATTTTTAGACATTGTGTCTAAGAACTTAGAAGCGGCCCAATTATCACCGACCCTGGCGGCCCACCGGGATTTTTCCCGGTGTCCCGGTGGGCCAGTCCACCTCTGAAGGCAAGTTGTTTCAAATTTATTTTCCCTATAATAGTTTAGTTACAGAAATTGCTTGCTTCCTGTCATTGTAGGGGTTAGGACGCATTGTACTATTGATGACATCATGAAGAGATCGCGAGTAGAGTTTAGCGACTGAATTGCCCATTTGATTCCGAATTTGACACTCTGTATATATATCGTTAAGTTAGAGAGAGCTCTGAATGCACTCATTACCAAATATGATATAAAACCAACATGACCCAGTCACGTACGTAAAATGCACCAGGCGAAGGCCTATTCCACGTACGTCAGAGTAGAACAATGTAATTGCCCAGTAGTGGAGCAGCCTGGTGCAAAATATGACACAATTGCTCATTAAAAGACAGAAGCATGAAATTTGGTACATAGTATGAACATGTCCCAATGAAACTTTTTAGCTATAGGGCCATCGCAGATTTGTCCTCTAGCCTCAATGGCAGCCATTTTCCAAAATTGCCGACCGAAATTAGATATTTTTCAATATCGCAGCTTCTAGTTCACTTAGAATCGTGATCTTGGTGTCTAAACATACATATTTAGGGGGTAAGGATTCTAGTAGAACTAATTGCAATTACTTACCTACAACAGGAAAGCTAATTGCGGTAGCCATCTTGAAGTTAAGGTGACCTTAAAATGTATTTTCCCGTTTTGGATTACTTTCTCTTCATGTTAACTTAAAATTATGATTGTAATTTTGGTTGTTAAGTGTACAGTATTTTGGGAATGGGTTGCAAGGCAAGTAACCATTTCTGAAACATGTCTTTGTGTTCATGTTCATGTGGAAATAAAGCAAATTATGGTATATCGGCAATTCAGCGTTAATGTGCTCATTAATGTACATTGATTACATTTCCGAACAAGTATTCAGACAAAGTACCGGGCCACAGAATTATATAGCATCGTCATTCACGGTCACATAGGCCTCTACACTGACAGAGACCTGTAGAGCAGCTTTCACACATTTGCACTGTCCCCTACAGTCCTTCTCGCAGCCACATCTGAGCAGTTCACGACAGCCACGAGAAGCTTCGGCAAGTGTTGTCCACTTCACTTCCCAACCTCCTTCGATCGTTTGCAGACACCCCCATTCACCAGGACATGGTAGCTTGGGAACAGCTACGAACATCTGTGCCCAGACAAGACCCGCCTGGTTGGCAGCTCTCTTTGTGTGTTCCACAAGTGCAGCTTGAGTTGGTGGAAGGCCATCCATTGGTCTGCCTTTCTGTGAGAAAAGATGCTTCCGTGCCTCATTCACCTTCTCCTCACTGTTCCAACGGTCATACAGAAGAACTACAAAGCGCTCCAGTACATCAATAGAGCTGGGAGTTGATGCTAAGGTGCAGAACGCTGGGGTGACGCCGTTGAATGTCTTCCAAATGTCCCACACAGTCTTTTTTCCGCGCCCAGCAAAGAATGTTACTGTGTCACATCCGCTAAATGCATGTAGGAAGGGCAAGGCTACGCACTTCTCTGGGCCAAGAACATGTGCCATCTCATGGGTGGGTAGGTACCTGAAGCTTTTTCCTGAGGCAAAGCCAACCCACAGTTCGTTCATGCTGAGCTGCTGAACTGCTGCTATGGCTAACACCAACACATCAGAATCAACAGTGCGGATCATAACTTTACGATAGCCATGCTTGGCAGCATCTGAAACATGCAGGAAAATCCTTATGTCAGCTTCCTCTTGAGTACAAGGAGCAAGTCCAGTGGTGTCCCTTGGCTAAGTACAGAGCACGTCTTTGTGGTGTGTTGCGATGATCTGTCTTTCTGCTTCTGTTTTAAGTTTTGCAATTTACAGGCTCAAAAAAGAAAACTCTGACTTGTTTTCGGTTCCTCGGAAATTCCTGCCAATTTCTAGGTAGAGCATTAGAAGAATCCACGCGCCTTCGACTTCCCTTACCCCTCACACTGCGTGTATATGTCTTCAATCTGCCATATACAATATGTACATATTCATCCCATACCACATCTACACTTGCACATGCTCCAGTTGTCTTGTGATGTAGGATTGTAGGGCAAGAAAATATGGGTGGCATAATCTTAGAAGGTTTCATTGCAGTGCCAGGCTTCAGTATGTTGACTATGACTGCTGCATCCAGGATAACAGCATCAACAGTGTGTATACCCTGTGAAGGGCCTAGCTGGATATCTGGGACAGTGTCATCTGATTAAGTGGGAACCAGCTCTTCTAGGCAGCTCACAATGTCTGACTTGGTTCCTAGCCACAATTTGCCCATATTCGAAAGTGATATATATATATTCGTTTATTGATGGTGGGCATGCCTGATTCTCGTGTGCAAAGAATTCATCCAGGTTTCCTTCACGTGTCTGACAGGAGATGTACAAGTTGGAGAAAGTGAACAGTCACTCTTCATAGATGACAGCTGGTGCTTTGCTCTCGACTTGTCCCGTACAGGTGGACGACTTAAGAGAGGAAAATTGTTTAGTTTGATTGGGTAATTGATATGTCGTGATTGCTTTTGTCCAGTCTTCTCAAGGTTGCGCATTGTGTTGATCACTGCGGGATCAGCCAGAACTCTGGTATCCAGGACAAGTAGGTCATTGCTGTCATCAATGAATGGGTTTCCCATCTCTATTGATGCCTGAAACTCTTCGATCTCTGGTCCACACACCATCTATCGTCGTAGGGCTTGCGGGTTCTGTGTGAGGCCTACAGCACCGACGTCACCCTTTACGCGGGCGTTGTTATGCTCATGGACTTGGTCTATGGCGATATTGGAAAATGTACGTCCGTCATCTTTACCGTGAAGCTGACACGCCGAAATTCTTGGTACACAGCAGGATGCTTCTCTGCTAGAATGAACATGTCACGGACTCACGGAGGTGTATTGGTATGCATCTAGCATAATTCGTGTGGTCAAGTGAGAAGAACCAAGGCACGAGCTGTGACAACGAATCTATGTAGAGCTCGAAATCACCCTCCCTCAGTGATCGCACAAAGATCATCACCTGAAGTTCAAGCTGCAGAATGGTGAAACATAAGTTAAACTCTCTCTGTATTGGTATGCATCTAGCATAATTCGTGTGGTCAAGTGAGAAGAACCAAGGCACGAGCTGTGACAACGAATCTATGTAGAGCTCGAAATCACCCTCCCTCAGTGATCGCACAAAGATCATCACCTGAAGTTCAAGCTGCAGAATGGTGAAACATAAGTTAAACTCTCTCATCACACCAGGCCTCTAAGTGCTTCATACTCTCCACATCTACATGGTTGCTCCTGTAGGCTTTGTGGAGTATATATACAGGGTTGACGCTGTAACCTGATGAGCATGATGACATGAGACACCTTTAGGCATGAATCTTAACTTCAGCATGGCTACTGCAATTAGTTTTCTATTGTTGCTAAGTAATTGCAATTAGTTCTGTTGGAATCCTTGCCTCTAAATATGTATATTTAGACACCAAGATCACTATTCCAATTGAACTAGAGGCTGAGATATTGAAAAATATCTAATTTCGGTCGGCCATTTTGGAAAATGGCTGCTATTGAGGCTAGAGGGCAAATCTGCGATGGTCCTATAGCTTAAACAATCCCTAAGGACAGGATCATACTATGTATCAAATTCCATGCTTCTATCAGTTAATAAACAATTGGTTCAAATTTGCGCTGGACTGCCCTTTCAGTTCACCTTAACTTCAAGATGGCTACCGCAATTAGCTTTTCTGTTGTAGGTAAATAAAATTGCAATTAGTTCTATTAGAATTCTTACCCCTAAATATGTATGTTTAGACATCAAGATCACGATTCTAAGTGAACTAGAAGCTGAGATATTGAAAAATCTCTCATTTTTGTCGGCCATTTTGGAAAATGGCTGCCATTGAGGGTAGAGGACAAATCTGCGATGGCCCTATAGCTAAAATTTTTCTTCATCCTATGTTATTATCATGTGCCAAATTTGATGCTTCTGTCTTCAAGTGAGCAATTTTTACACCAAGCTGCCTGACTACCGTTACTAGCAAGATATAAGTGATAGTTCACATACAATTGCCTCCGCTATGAATTAGGCACACGAAAAGACTTCAGCATGTGTCCTCAATCTTGTATACATATATAAGTAGGATTCTTGAGCGTCTGGTACTTTCTTCTGACAACTTATATGTAACCCTACATATTCAGCTCCTTTTTGATTCCACAGTAAACTTAATCCAACTAAAAGGCTCTGATTGAGAGAGCACTCACGAATGTCGCACCCCCATCCAGTCTGACATCTTCTTCCCTGATGTGCTTCCTGCACAGAATAGACTGCACCACATCTCAGATTGCTATAGCACACCAATCGCTATTAGCGGAGAAGACAATCAGCCAGTGACTACTTAATACGTATGATATTTCATTATAATTGTCAAATCTGATTTTCAAAGTTTATTAGGGAAGTTCTTTCATTATCGTCGACGTTCTCATAATTTTCAGCAACAAGAGAACTCCAACAACAGCATCATTTGAATTATTGTTTCCAAAGTGTCATTATCTAACCCAAAATTTAATGCTTAAAACCCTATTTCAGTTATTTTAACCATAGTTATATTATATTAAACAGTATTAAATCCAACTAGTTAAAATAAAGAGACAGTCCCTTTATAACAATTTGCCAAAGTTTGAACTATGAACAAACAATTGATATTCATATAGGTCTGTAGCGGTACTACTCTTTTCAAATAACTTGTTTATCTAATTAATTAATATAGGATATAGTATAAGCCAGGTAATTGATAGCGGCGTATAGTTAGAAAAATAGCGGCTCTATATAAATAATATTTAAGTATTAAAATGAACCGTTGAGGTCAGTCAACTGAGAGGTCACGTTACTATGACGACCAAAGACGCAACGAATCAGAAGCTTCGGCGGACATCTTCGAATGTTGAGGAGATCGGTTTGGGCGTTGAAGACGTTGTACTTGGGAACTGGTTTCACTGCATTACTCTTGCGTGACCTACGGAGGGAAACAGCTGTTGAATCAACCTCGGAATCAGATAAGCTGATTCAAATAATATATTTTAGAGAATAACGCCGCTATTAGGTAATTAGTTATTTACCTGTGAACTTTAAACTGTATATTTTAATATAATCCACAAAACACTACTATAATGTCTGATGTTTATGATATATAGCAGAGTATTCGATAAAAAAATAATTAATTTAATCAGCCGAGCTCGAAGTAGGAAACAGTGGTTTATGTACTAATCGTACTGATTGGGGCCATCCATATATTACGTACGCAAAAATCCGGGAAAATTGGACTCCCCTGTTCGCAAGCGTACTTTTATATAATGTAATAAAATGCCATCGGACGACTATAGGACAATACAGTTATAAATAGGCTAATGTGGACGTCATAATTAGACATTTATTTTGCGTACGTACACATTTTGTCCCTCCCCCGTTCGCACCCGTACGCAAAATCGCCTAAATCCGACCCCCCATTACGTACGTAATATGTGGATGGCCCCTTGCCTCGTGAGTCTGTGTATGCTCAGACCTACCATGAGTCTGTGTGTAAATATACATTTCTGATGTGCTCCTTTCATTAGATTGTAATGTCTCTGTGATTGGTTTCAAAACCATTGCTGGCGGTGGTTCTAAGTAATGAAACTGATAATGTGAAATGAATGTTGGTGATAACCTCGAACTCGTGTGATCCGATACTGGTGCAATACGGTTACACTATTAACACAGTTTTAAAAACGAACTTGTGGGTCTGTTCTTATGACTGATGATCAACTTTTAAAATCCCATCTGCATCTGCATGATTTGGTTCGAGGGTCAAAGAGTCAGGCTGTACTAATCCACTAGTCTCATAATCTACAGGGAGTGTTGTGTTCTGTGTTCAAAACTAAACTCATTAACATCCATTAACCTAGCGCCTAATGTGGACTGCAACATTTCGTTAGCTTCAGCGCTATCCTAAAAGAAAGGTCTAGATGAAAATGTAGAGTGTGCCTTGTTATAATCTGACACATTTGGTCTCAAATCTTGCACCGTGGGCTGGTGCTTTGGTATATTTGACAATCGTTCATTATGTGTCATTGAAAACCATGATCTTAATAACCTTTTTGGATGGAAACCACTTCCAGGACGGCCTGTTGCCTTCGTGGCTAAAATAAAGACCAATCTCTTAAAAACAATGCAGTGCTGTATAGACTCGCTAGGCCTATGCTAAATGCATTAAACTTTGCACGGATTGATGCCGTAAAAAGTACCTGTAGGCCTACCTAACGCTAAATATAAGATGAATGATTAAACGAGATCTGAGTTTCTTACGTAATTTACGATCGTATTTGATCAAGGGTTGATCATGCAGCCACCTTGTTTCTTGATCGCCTTCTGTTGGTCGATTTACTGGTTGGCCACCATTCTGTGCCCCGGGACAATTCGTACTCGTCCCTTTCACCGATCGTCCAACAGTTGCCTTGCCTCGATGTCCCTCCGGAGTTTAGCTGGATGGTCTACAATTTGCTCTTGGCCTGTGGAGGATTTTCTGTAGTACTTGAAAAACTGAATGTTATTTGCAAATTAGATACAATTGACAACGTGCCTCCTATTTCAAAATGGCCTTCAAAATCAGTGTTACCATTTATGGGCAATCGTTAATTGCTAAAAATTATTAGTTAATATTCGAAGCAAATGAAAAATGTTTATAAACATTCAGGGAGTCTATCCCCCGGTGTCACTGGAGCAAATTCCTCTCTCCTCCTCTTCCCTTCCCCTTCCCACCTCCCGTTAATGATGGTACACACGCTGACAGATCTCCCCACCCCTATTTCTTGCATGGAGCACTTGCTCCAAGATTTCTGTGGTGTAGACCAGCGCTTCCCAAACTTTTCAGTATGACGAACCGGCAGGAATTTACTTTCATTGTGACGGACCGGCAGGAATTTTCCCATCGCAACAGAAGTGTGTTTAAGCTTGGAAAACGCCGTCCTCATTTCCGGGAGTGGTGAGGTATTTTAAATTGTTATAATTTTCAAATTTATAATATGTTATATATACTTACAATATCGAACCTAGAAGCAGACGTGTCCATTGTCCATTGATGGAAGCAGTGACCGCGTAAATAAAGACGAAAGAGATACGTCACATCCGCAATTGCAAATGTTGCGGTCAAAATTTCTAGTAAAGGCGAACAGAACTTCTATATCACCTGTCAGCAATTCGTCATATAACTATTTCTTCGGCAATTTTTGTTTACAATAGCTGAAATACGTTTACTCCCAGAACAAATCTTTTTACTTTATATGAAAAATGTGGTTTTGATTACGAGACAATCGTGTTTTTTGAAGATAGTTCGAAGCGAGACCCAATCGAGAAAACGTCTGTCGTCTGTTTTGTCCATTTTCTTGACTCACTTTGCGGACCGGCAGCTGAGGTATATATATATATATATATATATATATAGTTCAGACTGCAGAGAGGCAGAAAGCTAAACAGGCCTTGTAACGCTTGTTGTGGCACTTTTGAACAGCGTAGGGTAAATGTCATCAGATGGAACAATTGGCCAAAATCTGTGCGCTAAAACAGGAATATGACAGAATAGGGTTCTAAAAAGAATGTTACAGGGGGTGCGTACGCACCTTGTATATGCCTATGCCCCGGCACGAAGGTGCCATCGTAGGTCAAGATGGCGAATTAATAGGTAGACCTGCCCTACATGACGTAAAACACGTATTTTAAAAACTGAAGCAAGCCACAGATTGGCTGGAACTCGTCGAACGATCGTACTACTCTAGACCACAGAAAGAAACGAAAAAAATGAAGAATTGCAGCAGCATCGTCTGGATCGCACAAGTTGTCAGTGCTCGGATTTATTATAAACCCAAAAAGGAAGAAAACGGCTGCTTCATGCTTGGAAACATCAAATGACACAGCTTCTATATCAAATTCAATAACGAGTCAACAAGTTAACCACCATCACCAGACGTCGGCGTCGGCGTCGTTACCAACTCAAGGAATGAATAAACAAGCTCTGCCTCTACCGAAGTTTCCAGAGGACATTTCCAATTCCATAGGAGAGCTTCATAGCCCGGTTCAACCTAAATTACATGTATACCCAATGCCCATGGAAATATTTTGGAGTGAATAAATCAGTCAAACGTCGTTTTCAAAGTTCTTTCTTGCGGAATTTCTCCATGTGTTGGAATATTCTGCTACGTTCATTTCCAGACAATGCTACCTATCTATCGTCAACAATCCAGAACGATATCGCCCTTTGTATAGCCACTTGCATTTCCGATGTAATATCGAAGGCCGCCAAAGAAGCGGATATGTTCTCACCTTTAGTAGATGATACAAAAGATATTGATGCAGTATCATTTATATAATTGGATGTTCAGTTACAGCACGGTGTAAGAGATAGTAGGCCCCTATCTCTTACACCATGGTTACAGGCTACAGCTGCTATAGTGCTAACTCTCGCATATCCAGATCTGGCATTTATTAAGTTTATTTTGTTAGTCGCTTGATGTTATCGCTTAGTTGTCTTTATAGCCTACATGTTCAAATTATCTTAACTGGCTGCAGATTGATTACAGTTCGCGTATTAAGTTTCTAATGTAACAATGTAAATATTTGTATCTGGTAGCAAAATGTTGAATGCTATAGTGAGTGAATTATTATAATTATAATAACGTTATAATAGTTGCTAACTTTCCAGTTTCGAATTAATAAAAATGACCTCTACCAATTCCTACTTAAAATTATCATATTTATGATTAATGTTGAGTAGGTCAGCTGTCCGGGTTCCATTTTGATTCTGGTTACGCCACTGTGATGCACACGGAAGTCGAAACGATCTAAGTAAGAAAATAATTCGCTTCAAGAATGCTAAAATACGATCCTGTTATTAGATATATTCATTGCGACCAGATACAGTATGGCGCTTAATAAATACGTACGAGTGATGATGCTGGTAATTATTACGATAATCTCAGGCGATTAGTAAAAACTCAGACGCTGTTATTAATAACGCAACGAACACATCCGGTTACTCAGAAGAAATATATAGACCCCTATATTCATTCACTCTGCTTATGTTTGCTGTTAATAAATAATATATCTCTACATGAACGACTATAAACGTTAGCACGCTGTGTTAAAAAAACAGATGTAACTGCTGCATGCATGAAGCTACATACCGTTGAGTTCGCCTGTCACGGTTAAGAGTGCAAAGCCCGCTGGCTGTATTAGCTTATCCTGCAGGTGATTCATCTGGCACGATTGTGGCTGGAATTGGCTATACAGGTATTGCACGAAGTTTTACGGGAAACCGTTGGTAGTAAAAATTAATTAGTTAGTAAAAAAATTAATTTGTTATAAGGCTGCTGAAGTCTTAGGAGAAAACCCGGCTTCTCCACCAAATACAACAAGAATATTGCTTGTAAATAAGTTAGTAAGTATATTCACTACTAATTACATATCCATACAATGGGGAACAGAATGATAACCAAGCTTACTACAAAATATTATTTAATCAAGGAACATTATAAAGACAAACTCTCAGACACACGTTACCGTATTATAAGGTTAAGGGTGAGGCAGACAATAATAATAATAATAATAATAATAATAATAATAATAATAATAATAATAATAATAATAATAATAATAATAATAATAATAATAATAATAATAATAATAATAATAATTAGTATCTGACACCTGAGGGATCATATATACCTCGGGTAAAATAATAATAATAATAATAATAATAATAATAATAATAATAATAATAATAATAATAATAATAATAATAATAATAATAATAATAATAATAATAATAATAAAATGAGACTTGGAACGACTCTGCGCGAACCACATATGTGGCAATGTGGCGAGAGAGTTGATGCCAGAGGACTCCACGGTATTGTCTGCAGAAAAAACGCTGGCAGACATCAACGGCACGACATGCTCAACGATATCATATGGAGATCGCTTGGAAGAGCAAATATCCCTTCTCATAAGGAACTTTTGGGCCTCACCAGAGAGGACGGCAAGCGACCTTATCCCGTGGTCATGCGGAAAGTGCCTCACTTGGGATGTGACCGTTTCGGACACATATGCAGCGTCACATCTGGCTGTAACATCAACCGGAGCAGGTAGGGCCGCAAACCGGGCAGCCGCCGCCAAAAGATCCAAATACGGCACAATCACCCCAACGCATGCTTTTGTAGCGGTAGCAGTGGAGACGAGTGGTGCATGGAGTTCGGAAGGATTGGATTTTGTGTTGGAACTGGGACGTAGGTTGACGGATTCAACTCAGGACACGCTTGAGACAAGCTACCCGTTCCAGAGACTGTCGATAGCTGTCCAACGCGGGAACGCCATCTGCTTCTTATCGACCTTTTCATGATAAATTGTTCACTGAGTGACGCTCAGATTGCGCTTCAGATTATTTAATCATTATTGTTAAATAAAACAATATTAATAATAATAAAAAAAAAATAATAATGATGATAATGATAATGATAATATTAATAATAATAATAATAATAATAATAATAATAATAATAATAATAATAATAATAATATTACAAATAGTAGTAGTAGTAGTAGTAATAATAATAATAATAATAATAATAATAATAATAATAATAATAATAATAATAATAATAATAATAATAATAATAATAATAATAATAATAATAATAATAATAATAATAATAATAACGAGGGACCCACGTGAGACCTCTTTCTTATACCAACGCCTATCGATAACGATACAGCGTTTCAACGCTGTAGCTTTTAAGGGTACTTTCGCCAGCCAGGAAATAGATGAATAGGGCCATTCCGGACACCTTTTTTTACATTAGTTAATATTGAAGTCCCTGAGGGATCCTGTATACCTCGGTGCAAAAAAAAAAATAATAATAATAATAATTTGACAACACCGGGGACGAGGACCACGAGCCCCCAGTAGCAACAGTAATTCTTCGGAATTGCTTCTAGGAGCCTGAGGGATTCTCCTACCTCGGGGAAAATAATAATAATAAATAGTTTACTTAACTAAATTGAGGATGTCAGTCAGACAGTTCCTTTCTTGGTCCATCGTCTAACACACATCTTCATCACGGACCCTCGGCTTCCTGCGATGTTCTTCTTACGACCTTCTCTCATTTGATCCTGGAACCGATTGTCTTCCCCTAATTTGAATTTTCTATATATTCATTTCTTTTCCTCTACCTGGCTGAATCTCTTCCTCCACATTTCTTTAAGTTCCTCTCCTATTCTGTCGATCAGCTGGCTATCTACTTAAGTCAGCCTCTGTATGCCCTGTGCTAAATATAAGTACTTTTTATTGTCTGTAGACTCAGTCCCTTTTAACCTAACATTATCATTCCTGCAACCTGTGTACTGGCAGCCTGCATCTTAAAACTGACCAACTCTGCCTTCGGCTTCTATGCTTAGGCCAACTGCACCTCTAGTGTACTGGAGGCTGAGTCTGTCACCAAGAATCCTTCCAATATAATAATTTCCTAGATCTGTGTGTCGGCAAATGCTCTGACTCATGTTTAGGCACAATGGGCGGAGCCTATATTGTGTGCGGCTCTAGGCCTATTTTTATTGGATGAGCCTTTGACTCTTAGCCTGTGTGATTGATAGATACACATAGGCACATATAGGCATACATAGAGTGGCGAACTCGAGTTCCTGACATTATGCTTAGGGACTTACATTGGCCACCGAATTCCCTGCGCATCCCATATAGGATTGCTTCCTTGGTCTGGCGTTGCCAGGTCCCTCTGCCGACCTGTCGAGGAGACCCGTGGTCGTTCACTCTGCTCTGCAGAGAGGGATGCTTGTGGTGCCATTTGCCCGTACTAATACAATGCAAAATCGAGTTTGGAATGGTCTGGAATGGGCTATCTCTGGAGGTGCTTCTCCTTCCTAAAACCCAACCCGAGTCTTTCTACACTATACTAAAAAACTATCCTGTATGTTCGTGCTGAAGTCGGGAGCGCCTCTGAGTAGCCTCCTTCAAGGGACGCTATATGAATGATCAAATGAATTAAATGAATGAATGAATGGACATACATACATGGAAAATGCACATATACACATAGGCCTACATACAAGCAGCATTGTGCGCGCAACGTAATGTGTGCGGCTCCGAGCCACCTATTTGATTGGCTGAGGCTATGAGCCATGGCCTACTTGACTGATACACATAAGGGCATACAAGTATATATTTATACATATACGTAGTATCTACACATTGCAATAAAGACATATTGACTGATTGATTTATAAATCCTATAATACAGTTTGCCAGCTCTGTGTGTCGATAAACGCTCTTTGATGTCTGGAATGCACACGATCGCTGCGTCGTGAAATGTGTACTGGACTATACCTGAAAAGCCGCTTGCCCACTCGCCGGCCGAGCCGGCCTTAGGGAGCGTTATTGGGCCTGGCCTGAAATTGGACAGGCCCACGAACACTGGGTACTAGGCAGATAGACGTTCAGACGCACAGCCAGACAGTCAGACAGTCAGCAGACAGATTGATAGACGGAGTCAGTGAATGAGGTAGGGAGGGACAGAGTTAGGGTGGGAGAGAGGGAGGGAGGGAGTCAGATAGACGTACCTTCCTCCTTCTTGACTGTTGCTCCCATCTGGACAAATAACTGCGATCATCCCTACTCTGTACATTGCTATCGTGCCATTTTTATAGCGCCTTATCGATTTTTTTCTTTTTACCTGAACTTAGACGTAACGTTGATTGTCTGAGAAGTTTGATGGAAGCCTTCTTCGAAGATGCCTTACAAGTAGAAGCCACGACTCGTCAGTAATAGGTTTCGAACAGTGACTTGGATTTGCTCTCAGTGTTGAGCCTTTGGAATTGGTCTTGAAACTTTGGTCTGGATCTTAAAACGCTGGTATTGGTCTTGTGTGCGTGGCTGCCGAATGTATTCTAAATGCAGAGAGAGAGAGAGAAAGAGACAGAGAGACGAAGAGAACGAGGAGAGAGATGTAGAGAAGGAGAGACAGAGAGTGGGGGAGCGGGACGAAGGAGGCATATGGTGCCGAGAGCAACTGCCTCGAGCGCAGGTGACTAAAACGGAAAGGCGGAAATGAGGAATTTTCTGACCCAAAACTTACTACAAGCCAGTGCAAGGTCATGTGCCAAGTGGCAGCCGAGTCTTGGGCTCATGCGGAGCGATGGCCTTAGGCCTGTCAACCCTGGATTATGGATTAGGGCTATGCTAGTCATCTCTATTATATTATACACAGCCGGCTACCCAACTACGTTACAGACGCAGCAGCTTCTTTGAGAACTGTTGGGGAAAATCATTTACTAGGCCATATGAAGCCTTCGATTTACAACAAAAAACCTGTTAAAATCTTTACGCAGTTGCGTAATTGCGTAATGCTAGTTACGCGCCTGTCTTATCTTACTCTGTGAAAGAATGATCAACGTTTCGTCCAGGAGCTAAACGAGACACAACTTCAGGGAAATTTATCATGTCCTTAACATACAGAAACATAAGCAATCAGATGCAATGGTAAGCCGTCTTCAAAGTGCCAAAGAACATAAGTGATTACTAGTCAATTCAATTCCTGGAATAGCTATGCAAAATGTAAATGTACACGTTTATATATAGCGACCTTATTGTCTCGACCCTGCTCGTTTTTAAATGAAATGTTCGGGTGAGATCCTTCACCACCGGTGCCCGTTTGAATGGATGCCACGCCATATAAGGTTACCTTAAACGGACAGTGCTAGCCCGAGACTCAAATCTCTGAAATAAGCCACCATCGGTATATCAACCGGCAACCTCACGCATAGATGCTCCTAGACGTGTGTCGTAATCAATGTAGCTCACCGGACCAGTAGACGATTTCAACTGAGTCACATCTCACACTCATTAAGTAACCTATCAGTGCAATATCAAGTGAAATAAGCAAGTAAGTAAGTAAAGTTCCACGTCTCACAGTATAACTTACAAGAGGTGTTCATTTTCCACTTTTCCTCCTGTGAGGCGTCAATGGACGAATTACGAGGTCTTGGATTCTGGGGCCAGTGCAACATAGGACTTGCAGTTTACTTCCCTGCTCCCACCTCTATGAATTTCTAGTGCTGATGAGAAAGCCACCTGTTCAAGGTCGCTACACGGAGTCCGTTAGGCAGAATTGAACCCGAAACTATTTGATCATAGACCAGGCTCTGTAAAGATAGGTGAGCTACATTGATTACAACGCACGTCTAGGAGCATCTATGCGTGAGGTTGTCTCTGGACAACCCTTCGGACACGTCGCAGCGCTCGTGAATAAGTTGGTGCTTTGCGCTCAGCTTTACAGTGGCGCTTTAGAAAATTGGAGATTACGATTACGATTACCACTGTGTCGTACAAAACCAATGGTTAGCACGAGTCATCTAAATGTGTTTAACTCGAAAACATCGAATTTAAAGTGTAGTATCACAGCAAATGAATGCCGCTACTGCCACTTACCGACTGCAGTGGCTAGCAAACTTCCAGTTGTAAACGTATCCATTAAAAGTAAGAAGCAAAACAAGTTCATATCAGTAAACCAAACGCTTTCATGTATGCATCCATGTACAGATGCATGCATGTAAACCTTCGTGTATCTATGTATGTGTGTATGCATATTTGTATGTATGTCTGTGTGTATATGCATGTTTATATGTTAGCATGTGTGGGTATGTAATATGTATGTGTGTATGTGTGTACGGTATGTATGCATGTATGTATGTACTGTATGTATGTGTGTGTGCATACGCTTGTATCACTGCATTGTTATAGCAACTTTCGAATATATATAATTCAATTAAAAATATTCCTTGGTTACCAGGCAAATATGATAATTAGAGCCACTGCGAGGTAAGTTAAAATGTTAACTTCCTGACACATTTGTTGTTTATTTTACAAATAAGATGCAAAAGAGGGGGTAAGAATAAAACAAGAACGACAAGAGAAACAAGAATAGTCAGGTGAACACAAAGAAAAAGGAAGACGAGGAGAAGATAGAAGAAAATTATGAAGAAGAAAGAAGAAGGAAGAAGGAAGAAGGAGGAAGAAGGGGGAAGAAGAAGGAAGAAAGAGAGAAGGAGGACGAGGATAAGAAGCAGGACGAGGAGGACGAGGAGAAGAAGAGAAAGGAAAAGAAATATGAGGAAGATAAGAAAAAAGAAAGGAAGATAATGATGATGATGACAACGATGATGTTGATGAAGATCATCATGGAGAAGAAGAAGCAAATAAGGAGAAAAATAAGACTGAAGAGCAGAAGAAGAATAGGAAGAATAGGAAGAGCAGAAGAATAGGAAGAATAGGAAAAGCAGAAGAAGAATAGGAAGAATATGAAGAGCAGAAGAAGAATAGGAAGAACAGGAAGAGCAGAAGAATAGGAAGAGCAGAAAAAGAATAGGAAGAGCAGAAGAAGAATAGGAAGAACAGGAAGAGCAGAAGAATAGGAAGAATAGGAAGAGCAGAAAAATAGGAAGAATAGGAATTCTTATTCTTGTTCTTATTCTTGTTGTCCTTGCATTATTCTTCTTGCTCTTCTCTTTTTCATCATCATCATGGCCATCACTGTCGTCGTCGTCATCATGATGATGATGCAAGGACAACAAGAATAAGAACAAGAACAAGAAAGAACAGAAAAAGAATAAGAATTCCCTATATATTATAAGCTAATCCAGAGAGGAAGCCACAAACAGCTATTGCTGGCAACCGCATTTTCTTAGCCTCGGCAGAGGAGTGGTGGTGGCTAGTCCTTTCCATGGTAGGGGAGACTTGGCACCCTTGATCCTCTTTTTGATTTTTTCAAATTTAAAAAAAATTTAAAATCACTAGCAAGTTTTATTCAATTCTATTTAATAAGAATATTTCTTTTCTATCTAAGTTGCATAAAGTGGTTTTCACAAATATGAACTATGAAAATCTATGGGCAAAAAACACACGACACCCAAAAGGGATCAAGGGTGCCAATGGGTTGGCACCTTTGATCCCACCCATGTGCACCTTTGATCCCCAATAGTCATCTTGATCTGTTTGTTTGCAACAGCAAGGAAATGTTGGAAATGATTATTTGAAATGAAAAATGTGCAAATATTACTTTGGATGTAATAAAGACAATGCATTTGCCACATTTTGACAGTCTAAACTTTCTACATAAAAGTGTTTTTTCAAGGTTTTTATGTACAACATAATCTCAGATTTTCAAACTACTATGTGCTCTATGTCCAATGTTTTCATCGACCGTACTGTGATTAGGTTCCATGTCAAAGTCATCTTCAGATAGTGCAGATGACATACAGATTTTGAAAATAAATTCATGAACATTTTCATAATTTTCAATTTCTTCATGTTCATCTTCGGTGTCGCTCACAGCGGTCAGTCTGATATTTTCCGACATGAGTTCTTTTTGGTATTTTTATTCATTTTTTGTATTAGCATTAATTCGATCACTGTTTTCAGTCAGTTTTTGTCTTTTGGTATTTTGTTTGCCTTGGGAACAGCAGTTGACTTCCATAACTAGCAACACGGCTACTTTCATTTAAGATTCAGAAACTTGACCCCTTGATGGCCTGTTTGTCTTTCTCTTTTTATTATGATAAGGCATAGCTGTATGTATGAAAAAAGAAAATTTATCAATACAAACATTATTCTCAATTATACATACAATCATAATATTCAAAACAAACTTCTTGTTGACATGTGGTATATATTCAACATTTTATGTAGGCACCCTTGATCCTGGGATCAAGGGTGCCGACTGGGGATCAAGGGTGCCGAACCAAGCAGGGATCAAGGGTGCCAAACCATTTAGTTTCCACTTCTCGGATCATACCATTTTTAATGTACGAGTTAAGTGTCTCGAAATAGATTCAACAAGTAAACAAATCAATTAACTTCGTAAATGTAATAAACAAATTTGGTACTTACTTAAAAATTTTTTTGTAGAGTTCGTTGTGAAGTTGAAAAAGTTAGTTTTTACCTTCAAAATTTAATTTTTATGATAAAAAATTTATTACTCACTCTAACCACGTGAAAAGACAGAAGGAAGGTAAAATCAATAAACATAATAGAATGATTCACTGCTTTTCTTCAATAAATTAGTAAGTAAGGCAAAATGACTGAAGGATCAAGGGTGCCTAGGGATCAACCGCTACGTGGCTTAATGAAACTTGAACTTCGAAATATCTGTGTGCCATGGCCAGAGGATTTCAACCATCAACACTGCCACGTTGTCGAAAACGACACAATAAAGCAATGTTCATGCATAGGATGCCCCGTCTTTGTATTAAAACTCAAAATGTATGTAAACTGTTCAAACTCACTCTTTCCAGGTCGACATTGTGGTGGGCCTTTTGGAAATACAATCTGTTAATAAATATCAAATTTCATTGGAATTAATTGAACGACGGTAAAGTATACAGAAACTGTATTATCTACTGAAAAAATTGATTTCAGTTATAGTCCTAAATCAGTAAACAGGAATTGCCAATTGCTAAATGTTATTTTACTATAGCATAGCACAGACTCAGTCTAAGTCATATAGCAGCTACTGAATATATATATATATATATATATATATATATATATATATATATATATATATATATATATATATATATATATATATATATATATATATATATATATATATATATATATGAATGTACATTAACATCGACTAAGTATCTGTTGCGACCGTTTGCTCTAGATTCGCTAGTGGGAACGACCCTACGTGAGCCATGTGATGGGAAGCAGGTGATACAACTATTTTATCTAGATAACCGAAGAAAAACAAGGTTCAGCTCATCCAAACTAAAGTCAAAGCCTTCAATGTTTCCATAGCTATAGGCCTCCTTAGATCTTGTAATGACTAGCATTTGCGTGAGCAGTGGAGGCAGTCATTTAGCGATTAACTGGTACTTAAATGGGAAACTGAGAACCCACGTTACCCTAGGCTTTGGTCGACATGTTGATATAGGCTACATGTATATGCGAAGTGATAGTCGTCGTGTACAGGCCTTGAACAATACCAAAATTCCTCGACAGCTACATTGAGTGACTTTGAAGGAGTTTTCTAGAAATGGAGCTGTACAGATTTCCGATTGCAATTAGGTCAACAGTAAGCCCCTCGGCTTACAATTCCAGACAGTCATCGACTGATGCATTGATATTGACACGATGCTAAATTATTGATGAAAACATATTATATTTGAAAAATAAACCTTACCACGATGGCTTAGTTTAAGGGCAAAACCAATCAGGCTATACCAGTATTACCGACTAAGTATCTATTGCGACTTAAAGAAATTATGATAAAATTTTATTAATATCATGCAGGATAATATTTATGCAATATAAATAGTATATAAATTTACTAATTTCCATATCATTTAAACATTACATGCCAGATCAGTGACTTACTGCGACATATTCTGACGCTTTAACAGACTGCTCTGCTTGATTCACTACCACATAATCCATCTTCATGTTTGAGTCAGCTTTGTAGTACTGGTCAATTTTGCAGTGATCAATTTCTACCCGGATGATCCTCGCGAAGCAAACTCCACTCCGAATGCAGTAACAATCAATCCTTTTGTCACAAACAGCCTGCAAACATTTGACTGAAATGTTAATATGATTACCAGTGTAAACCTGCACGAATCCAGCAGTTTTCTTCGTTTTCGCACATCTAACCAAAAGCACATATAAGTCCACACATAGAATGATCATTCCCAAGCCTCAAAACAACATTGTCTCTGAACACGATGTCTACTGGAGGCTGCTGACGATGCTGTTTAAAATGCTGTCTGCTAGATTCAAGGCCGACGTCGGTCCGATCATCGTTTAGAACTGCATTTTGTAGACTGTCATTCTATAAGCCTTGTAACTTTTGCAGACACATCACGTTCGCTGTCAAAATCACCATTCCATTTCCACAGGAACTTATATGCACTTAAAACCAAACATTACTTTCCTTGCATAGCACTGTGTAGTGAAATATGGTCGATGGACAATGATATCATTTTATTTAAATGTACATTTGATCATGCAATTTGTTTGAACATTTTTCAATTTATTTCAAAATTTTTTAACGTTTAATTAAATTATATTAGTATTCTAGATAAAAGCAGGGGACGATGCAATGATAAAAACATTAACAAAATTATGCAATCAAATATGGGCAACTGGAGAATGGCCGAATGATTGGAAGAAGTCGATCTTCATACCGATATTCCAGAAAGGCGACGCGAGGGAATGTGAAAATTACAGGACGATAGCAATAATATCACACACTAGTAAAATATTATTGAAAATAATCCACAAAAGAATGGAAAGCACAATAGAGAGGGAACTTCCGGTGAACCAGGCTGGTTTCAGGAAATCTCGAGGAACTACAGACCATATTGCCAACCTAAGGTGGATAATGGAACGGCAAAGGGAGTATGGACAAGAGGTGCACATCTGCTTCATTGATTATAGTAAGGCATTCGACTGCATTAACCACTTAATGTGGAAAACTCTACTTGAGATGGGAATTCCGAAACACTTGATATGGCTATTAAGGGGACTATGAAGATCAGATAGCGGTGATAAGAACAGAATACGGAGACACTGATAAATTCAATATTAAGAAAGGGGTGAGACACGGAGACACTGATAAATTCAATATTAAGAAAGGGGTGAGACAGGGATGCATTTTGTTTCCATTCCTGTTTAACTTATACGCTGAAAGAATGATGAGAATGGCGGAAATGGAAGGGGCAAAAGAGGGAGTAAAATTGCGGGAAGGACATTGAATAATCTTAGATATGCGGATGATACAACACTAATGGCAAAAAGAAAAGATGAGCTGATAGAATTAATAAGAAGGGTAAGGAGAGAAAGTGAAAAAGCTGGCTTATACTTCAACATAAAGAAGACAAAAGTCATGACAACAGCAGAATGGGATACTTTTTAGATTGACGGAGAAGAAATAGAGGTGGTAGAAAGATTCACTTTCCTGGGATCATTGGTTGAAAAAGAAGGAAAATGTGATACAGAAATAAAACGAAGGATTGCGATTGGGAAAGCTGTAATGATTGGACTGGAAAAGATATGGAAGGACAAGCATGTGAGCATAGATACAAAAAAGGCTCGTGAGAGCCCTAATCTTTCCAACGGTTCTGTATGGTTGTGAGTCGTGGACAATGACAAAGAACATGGAGAAAAAGGTCAACGCATGTGTGAACTGAGTTTGGTGTACAGTCTTGCAGTGCGAGATATTAGCGTATATATTTAGTGCGCTTACTTTAGTTTCACGTGTATATGTATATATGATAGCTGCATAACGTTGAGTTGTACGGTCTTAGCGAAGGCCGCGGCTGGCTGATCTCGATAGGCAGCCGCGCGCTATATGTATATTATTAGATTTCGCTTAGTTCGCACAGAAGACAGGTGTGTCAAGAGGCGCGAAGAATTATGCTGACTAGAGAAGTTTGAATTCGTGTGTTCTCGGTAGTAGTGTTGCTGACTAGTTGAGTTGTAATTGAATTGAGTTCTGTCTGTTTGTTCATAACAAGAAAAGATATTAAACTGTGTTGGTGATTAATTCAGGCTAGGCTACACAGTAGAAAATAAAGCTACTTATACGTAGAATCAATGTCAAAAGGTGAACATTAAATAGGCGTTAAGTACGAAGAGAACAAGGATTTAATCAGAAGGATTGTCAACGGAAGGATTGGGTTGACATTATTGGTGGCAGCGACGGTGTGGATAAGAACTCACGGTGGATAAATACTCACGGTGGATAAAATACTCACGGTGGAATAAATACTCACGGTGGATATAAACTCACGGTGGATAAAAATTCACGTTATCGCCGAAGGAGGTGATAAAAGAATTTACAACGGTGTTAGAAGAATCTACGACGGTGTTAGAAGAATCTACGCGTTGTTGCTGTGTGACGAGTCTACGATATCAACGACGGTGGAACACGAGAAAACGGTATAAAAATTTAGTTGTTTTCCACGAACAAATACAAAAAAAATCCCGTTTGTTTATCGATTCACACACCAAGAAAAACCGTGACTTCTTTGAAAAGAGAAATCACTGAAGTAAACAAGTATTATATCTGGCTTGGTACCCGCCAGCAGTTGGATAAGCTGGACCTTGGGTCTCTCTCCTCTGAATTTCCCACCTTCGTCTTCTCCACCTCCGTTCGGAACTTGGGGGTGGTCCTGGACCAAGAATTGACCTTTGTGCCGCATATCGCGGCCCTGACTCGTTCCTGCTACTATTGCCTGCGCCAACTACGGGTGGTGTCCCGCTCTCTCTCTCCTTCTTCTGCTTCCACCTTGGTCCATGCCTTCGTTGTCAATCGCCTAGACTACTGTTCCTCTCTCTACTTTGGGCTTCCACAGGCCCGATTGCATCCCTTGGAGGGGGTCTTGCGGGCTGCTGCTCGCTTGGTGGGCGGTGTCCCCAAGTATGGTCACATCTCTGCGTACATGCGGGATGTTCTCCACTGGCTTCCGATCCAGCAGCGCATTCACTATCGAGTCTCCTGCATAGTGTGGAATTGTCTTCTTGGCATGGCACCAGCTTACCTTCTGGAGCTCTTTACCCTTACCTCGGCCTGCTCTGGTCGCCGATCTCTGCGCTCGGCTTCCAGAGGTGACTGTGTGGTCCCTCGTGCACGCACTTCAACTAGACAGCATAGGGCTTTCTCGGTCGTAGGTCCTTCTCTGTGGAACGGCCTACCATCTGACCTGCGTTCTCTCCCACGGGATATGTCTAGTACCTTTTATAAGAACCTCAAGACTTTCCTTTTTGACCGGGCTTGGGTCGGGAGCGCCTCTGAGTAGTTGCCTTGAAGGGGCGCTATATAAATTCCGTTGATTGATTGATTGATTGAAGTAAGATGGAGAAACTAAGTGCTGAAAGACAAGCAGATATTAAGAAGATGTCTACGGAAAGGCTTAAACAGCGTTTGTTGAAAGCCGGTTTTAAAGAAGAACAATTAGAAGGTATGTCACGTGGTGACATGATGCAGGAACTCGCTGAAGTGTGGGTTAAAGAAGAAGCTGAAGAAGAAGGTGCCGTTGGCGGTGCCGTCGAAAAGGCTATTGAAAAACCTACTGTGCCTATGTCTATGGAGATGTTGATGCCGTGGATGATGATGACGAGGCAAGAAGAGAAAGAAAGAGAGGAGAGACGAAGACAGGAAGAGAAAGAGCTGAGACAAGAAGCAGAACGTGTAAGACAAGACGATTTGCGTCTCCAAAGAGAGAAAGAAGACAAAGCGGAACTTGCAAGGCAAGAAGAATTGCGCCTGCAGAGAGAGAGAGAAGATAAAGCAGAACAAGTGCGTAAGGCAGAACTTGAATTGCAAAAGCATCAGTTTGAGATTCAGTTAGAACAGTTGAAAAGAGATAGGGAAGATGCTGAAAGAAGAAGACTGGAGCAGATGATTGAATTTGAAAGAGCTAGAAAAAGTGATGAAGAGGTACGTCAGCAACAGATTGAAGCAAAGAGAATGCGTGAAGAAGAAAAAGAAAAAGCGCGAACGTTAGAGTTGGAACGCGCAGAACAGATCAGACAGGAAGAACTCAAATTTCAGAAAGAAAGTTTGGAAAAGGCAGAAACAGAAAGACAAGAACGTCTGAAACTGGAGAAATCAAAATTGACATTGAAAGAAACACAAATGAGAGAAGAACGGGAAGCAGAAAGAAGGAAACAGCAAGAAAGTGAAACTTTGGTGTCAAAAATTAAGAAAACAGGTGATGCAATGAAGCATGTATTGCCTCAAATGCCAACTGATATGATGGAGGTGCCATTATATTTTGAAACAGTCGAGAACGCGTTTCGTAGTTTTGCTGTGGAAAATCCGTTTTGGGTGAAATTATTACTACCATTGATGATGCCGAAAGCTCGAACCGTTCTGAATAGATTGTCATTCGATGATCTAGACAATTATGATAGAGTCAAGCAGCATTTATTAAAAGAATTTAAATTGACCTCGAGAGAATACAGAGCCAGATTTTTGGATGCTAAGAAGACAGCAGAAGAGACTTATACGATGTTTACGGCAAGACTGAAGAACTTGCTAAACTATTACGTGAGAAGTCGAAACGTGAACAAAGAGTATGATACGCTCTTTCATTTGCTGGTAGCGGATAAGCTGAAAGAATGTTTACCGCCAGGTCCACTACAGTTTGTATTGTCGAAGGAAGGAACTGACTGTCTCCAAGCTAGTGCAGTCGCAGACTTAGCAGACATTCATGTAAACAATCGAATTGGGTTTGCATTTCCAAATATAAACAGTTATCCTTCTCAACGTTCCGTAAACCAAAGCCAGAGTGGAAAGTGGAAAAGTAATCCAGAAACAGGGAATCAGTTCAAAGGTAAAGAAGTCAAGGCTAGTGTCCCTGTACCCAATGAGAACAGAGAAGTGACGTTTGGTCGTCAGGGATTTAACCAAAGCTCGAGGGTACGCGTACCTTAAAAATAGAATACGTTAAAATACGTACGTACCTTTAAAAAAAATACAATACGCGTATGGTACGTATCATGCACGAAAATTTTATTTATGGTTTACTCGGCGACCCATAGCCTACGTATAATCTGACGTCAACAGTATGCATCATTGAAACCGGTACTTCCGGTAGCGTAGCAGTAAATTTAATTCGATAAATTCTTCGGTTATAATTAATTTAATGCAAATTGTACTTTCATTCTGAGGAGAGCTAACCCTGACTGACATTAGTGCATTAAGTGCAATGTATGCTGGATAAACATAGACCAACAATATAGCACTGCAGCAATTTACTATGCTGTATACTGGGATGTGATTGTTTGCTTAAATTAAATTGAACATTCTTATAATGAGCAATGACGTGGTTAACGTATTTTTGTATTGTTTACGTACCCTAAAATAGGGTACGTAAAAAAACGTACGTACCTTTAAAAAAATAGAATACGTATGGTACGTACCCTCGAGCTTTGGATTTAACAAATCGTCAGCGCCGTTTGCCAAGAGGGAAGGCAACACATCGTATACGCAGTATAAGAAATATGAAGGAAATGAACAACGAGGTATGGTTGTGAAGCGTTGTCACAACTGTGGTTCAGACAAACATTTGGTTAAATTTTGTCCAGTTCCAGTGGCAGCAGCTAGTTCTGGCAGAAATCAAGAACACACAAGGGTGAATTTGATTCAAGTGGTTAGTGATACAGATAATCAAACCGCGAGTCAAGAAAACCAAGAGACTGAAGTAAAGTCAGTAATGAAATGTGGTATTCAAAAAGAAATTCTATTGGATGCTGAAATTCAGAGAGAAGTCACAGGAAAAGATGACAGTCGAATATTGAAGAAATCGTTCTTGCAATATGTCGAGGTCGAAATTCGTGGAGTAGGCGGTAAAGAGCCAGTGAAAGTCAAAGCACTGAGCGACTCGGGTGCAGAAATTCCGGTGATTAGTGAAGAATTACTGGAAGGCATAAAGGTGGAACAAATTGGAAAAGTGAACTTGCAATGTGTAGCAGGAGATGCCATTCCTGCAAAATTAGTGAAAGTCAATGTTAGATTGTGTGGTAGTGACGTAGAAGAAGAGGGATTTCCGCGTAAAATCCAGTGTTCACTTACACCTTATGTCACCTTGATGAGTGCTAGTATTGCAAGGATGGGCAGTACAGAAAGATTCTTGTTGCATCGAGAGATAATTGCCGAATTAAAAGCCGTACCACAGATGAAGGTCAAAACGATACAAGGAGATGTGAGTGTACGAGCAAATGTAATGACGAGAGCGCAGAGTCGGAAACAGGAAATGGTAGATGTTGATGAGAAGAGTGAAACTGAAAGTTCAAGTGATGAGGAAAACGAAAGTAATGGGCAACGAAGCTTATCGCGAGATGGTGTAACATCGGAGATGAATGAGCAAGAGATGGTTGCATGCGAGAATGGCACATTAAATGAAACGGAAGAAGACAATGAATGTGATGTGGGGATAGGAGACTTGTATAGAGATGAAGAGATGGAAGAAGAACAAAAGGTGCAGATTGCCGATTCGAAGAAGTTCGAAGAGCAACAGAGAAAGGATGAATCGTTGAAGCCGTGGTGGAAGTTAGCACAAGAGAAAGAATCTGAATTCTGTGTGATCAACGGTTTATTGCATAAGAAGTATCAGATATTAGACCAGACGATATATCAGCTACTGTTACAAAAAGAGAGACGAATTAAAGTGATGGAGTTGGCACATGAGTCGGTGTTTGGAGGACATCTAGGAGAAGAGAAGACAAGAGAACGAATAAAGTTGTCTTTTGTATGGCCAAAGATGAGAAGAGACATTGTGAAATTTTGTAAGTCTTGCGAGAAGTGTCAACTAAAGGCAAGGAGTTTGGTGATGGATAGAGTGCCTATCACTCCAGTCTCAAGAGAAGAGGTCGCCTTCAGGAGAATGACAATGGACCTCGTTGGCCCGATCGATCCAGTATCTGCTGCAGGTCACAAGTATTGTTTATGCATTGTGGACTCGTGCACCAGATGGCCTACAATCTTCTTATTGAAATCGCTGACAGCGAAGGCTGTGTGTGAAGCGTTGATGGAACTGTTCATGAACGTTGGTGTGCCGTCCGTGATTACAAGTGACCAAGGAACGAACTTCACAGCCAGTTTGACAAGAGAATTTCTCAATTCAATGGGCTGTAGTCCAAGATTCGACACACCAGGACACCCAGAAGCTGCTGGATTAGTAGAAAGATGGAATCAGACATTTAAAAAGATGATCCATCATGTGATAATAGACAACCCGAGGAAATGGCACAAGATAATTCCTTTCACAGTGTGGGCATTACGAGAAGTGCCGAATGCAACTACTGGAGTATCACCATATATGCTTGTCTATGGGAAAATTCCGAGAGGACCATTGGCAATATTAAAAGAGAGTTGGACTAGAGAAATAAACTTACCACCTCATGTTGGAGTTAAACCAGAAAAGTATTTGAAAGAACTCAAAGAAAATATGGAGAAAGCATTATTGTTTGCAGAATCTTACTCTCGAGAAAAGCAATAACAATACACGAATCAGTATAACAAGAGAGCAAAACACAAAGAATTTGAAGCTGGTGAGAAAGTCATTGTTTTGTATCCAACGTCAACGAACAAACTTATTTCTCGATGGCATGGTCCATGTACGATCATACATCGAAGATCAAAGTACTCTTATTTAGTCGATATGGGTGAAAATGGTCGAAAAATAATTCACGCCAACAAGATCAGAAAATATGTTACTCGAGCATTAAGTTGTGGTCTTATCGTTGAAGAAGATGACGATTTTGGTTCAGTGGTTGAATTACCAATGAGGAATGAGGTTCAAGATGACAAGAATTCACTTAACCTCGATCCTGAACAAATTAGCCATTTGACAGTAACTCAACAAGAACAGTTGTTGAACGTCTTGAACAAATACTGTGACAGATTTTCAGAAAAACCCGGATTATGTACATTGGTCGAACACGAAATTGAACTAAAACCAGGATTTCGTGGAAAGGAATTTGCAGCATATCGAATTCCTTTGATTTATCGAGCAGAAGTGGAACGTCAGATCAAAGAAATGTTAAAAACAAACATTATCAAACCATCATCGAGCAGAATGGCAAGCCCTTTGGTTATTTTTAAAAAGAAAGACGGATCTTTAAGACTAGCCTGTGACTACAGATACATTAACTCATTCACAGTGGATTGTAAATATCCGATGCCGATTGTCAGAGACGTTTTGAACAAAGTTGGAAAGTCTAATGTGATTTCCATTTTGGACTGTCGAAGTGCTTATTGGACTTGTCCTGTAAAACAATCTGATCAATGGAAGACAGCTTTTGTAACACATAATGGACTGTATGAATTTACTCGTGTTCCTTTTGGAATGATAAATTCAGGACGAACTTTTGTTAAGGCGATAAATTTAGTTTTACAGCCTATAAGTGACTTTGCAGAACCGGCACCCCGTCAAAATAGCCCGGTCAAAATAGCCCCGTCAAAACAGCCCCGTCAAAACAGCCCCGTCAAAATCGCCCTGCGTCAAAATAGCCCCGTCAAAACAGCCCCGTCAAAATAGCCCCATGAAAACGCTGAAGGCAAGCAGTTCCACAACGGCTAATAAGTTGAATGTTACAAGAAATTTTTGAATCGCAACAAAAGTATAAGCAATACTTCAAAGAGGTGGTTCTGACACATACTGACTAAATACAAATTAATTTGTTAATTGGAAATCTGATCAGTAATTGGCAAGATCAAAAGGTCGCATAATCTTAGTATCTAGGCTCTTGCTTAAGACATCGACATTAACTTTCTTTTTAGATGGTCACAATTATTACCTAATACCTAGAAACTTTTGTTCGCGTTTCGTAGAAAAACATCAATCAATCAATCATTTTTTTTATTGCAACGATATAACATAGGCCCTACATCAGTTCAACATTAGTATGTTACAAGAAAACGTTGACAAAGGGAAGTCCCAGAAGGGAAGGAAATCCCGCTAATAGGAACACCCAATTTTGTCAGTTAATTACGTTGAAGATAGAGGTTCGATTGAGAGACAGTGATAAGCTTAACTAAGTGATTGAACTGAGGTAATCATAAGCATACAAAAACAAAAATAGTGCAGTGTTTGATTATGAACATTACAGTCTTAGATTAACCGTTGCAAGACGGCATGTAATCCAGTTTAAATCAGTTCCATGAATTGTCATTAATTAATCCATCCGTTAATTGAGAACGCAATAGTTTTTTTAAAAGATGAAGATTTGGGACCAGTTGAATATTTGTGGGAAAAACATTTAACATTCCATGCTTGTAGTCTGTTTTTTTATAGTAGTATCTTTTATTAGTATCTTCTTATAAATGAATAAATCTTGTCGAATACATTTTCACTGTGTTTTCTGTCGTTTAAGACGGGGCTGTTTTGACGGGGCTGTTTAGACGGGGCTATTTTGACGCTGGGCGATTTTGACGGGGCTGTTATGACGGGGCTGTTTTGACGGGGCTATTTTGACGGGTCACCTGCAGAACCGTATGTTGATGACATTGCTGTGCATTCTGACAGTTGGAAAGTTCACTTGCAGCAGTTAGATGCATTTTTGATGCAAATGAGATTGCATAACGTTACTTTAAATTTGAAAAAATGCATATTTGGTAAGTCTGAGGTAAAATTTATCGGTCATGTGGTTGGGTCTGGTAAGATAAAGATGAATCCAGACAGAATTGAAAGTTTGACTAATTTGAAGATCCCAGAAACTAAGAAGCAAGTTAAGCAACTGCTTGGATTTTTTAATTTTTACAGACAGTTTATTAAGGACTTTGCACAGATTGCGAAACCTTTATCTGATTTAACTAGTAAACGTGTTCCTGATAAGATTGATTGGACTGTTGAACATCAGCAAGCATTTGATTTACTTAAAGAGGCTGTGCGATCCAAAGTAGTATTATATGTGTTTGAAGTGGGAAAACCATTCAATTTGTACTGCGATAGTAGTGACTTTGCAGTTGGGGCTGTTTTAACACAGATGGACGACAAGGGAATAGAACGCCCTGTGTCATTTATCAGTCAGAAATTAACTGATACCCAGAAGAGATAGGCTACTGTGGAAAAGGAAGCCTATGCTATTGTTTGGGCTTTAAACAAGTTAAAAGAAATTATAATTGGATCGAAAATTTTCATTTTTACTGATCACAATCCTCTGACATATTTGACTGAGTCAATGTCTAAGTTTGCTAAGCTTGTGCGTTGGGCGTTAGCCTTACAAACTTCTGATGTTGAGGTGAAGTACAAGAAGGGCAGATTGAATGTTATTGCTGATTGTTTGTCAAGGTTATAAGTAATCATAAGACTGTTTGATTAATTAGTTAGATATGTATTTGTTTCATGTATTTTGGTCATTTCGAAAATTTTGAAATTTAATTTGCTCAATTCCAGAAAAAGGAAGGAGGTAATGTGAACTGAGTTTGGTGTACAGTCTTGCAGTGCGAGATATTGGCGTATATATTTAGTGCGCTTACTTTAGTTTCACGTGTATATGTATATATGATAGCTGCACAACGTTGAGTTGTACGGTCTTAGCGAAGGCCGCGGCTGGCTGATCTCGATAGGCAGCCGCGCGCTTTATGTATATTATTAGATTTCGCTTAGTTCGCACAGAAGACAGGTGTGTCAAGAGGCGCGAAGAATTATGCTGACTAGAGAAGTTTGAATTCGTGTGTTCTCGGTAGTAGTGTTGCTGACTAGTTGAGTTGTAATTGAATTGAGTTCTGTCTGTTTGTTCATAACAAGAAAAGATATTAAACTGTGTTGGTGATTAATTCAGGCTAGGCTACACAGTAGAAAATAAAGCTACTTATACGTAGAATCAATGTCAAAAGGTGAACATTAAATAGGCGTTAAGTACGAAGAGAACAAGGATTTAATCAGAAGGATTGTCAACGGAAGGATTGGGTTGACAGCATGTGAAATGTGGATATGGAGAAAGATGTTGAGAATATCATGGACAGAGAAAAGGACGAACGAATCAATACGAGTGGAGATTGGTGTCGAGAATGAAGAGTCATTAAAACAAAAGGCGACAAGATTGAAGCTAGGATTCTTTGGTCATGTCATGCAATCTGATGGGCTAGAAAAGGAAATCATGTTGGCTTGTGGTGGGGGAAAAAAGACGGGGTCGACCAAGGAAGAAATGGATGGATGAGATTCACGATGTAACTGGCATGAATTTGGAAGAACTAAGGGACCTGACTTCGAATAGGAAGCAATGGAAAATGTGTATCATGACGATCGCTAGAGCTCCAGGAGTTGACAGCACAAGGTGACAAGGTGAGTATTCTAGACTGGAATGAAAAGACAATGAAAGGACATAGTTAATTCGACTACTAGGCCTATCATACAATTAGAGACATACAGAGAGAGGGAGACGTGAATAATGTAATGTCACATGAAATGGACATTCCATTGAATTATTGTCGTGCGCAGGCACTGGCGGCGATCTTGTTTGACAGGTGGGGGGGCACTTTTGAACTGATATGGTCAAAAAAGGTCAAAAAAACTGTTTAGACCTTTTTTGGGCCAGATCAGTTAAAAACGCGCGAAAAATATTTTTGACCTTTTTTGGTGTTTCTTCAAAATTTGAGGCGGCGAATGTATTTTATTTTTTATTTTTTATTTATTTCGGATATTTCTTTAGCGCCTCCTCAAGTCTACTACTACTCAGAGGCGCTCCCGACTACACATTGGTAGGGCCTATACTGTGTCGGAGTTTTCACGCCGAAGCGTTCCCCTCCCCCACTGTTAAAGGTGGGGTCTTGTCCCTCTCGAGGAAAACTTACTAGAGCTCTTTTCCGCCTGTTTCCACCCGGAATCAGTTGTGTGACCGAAACAGTTCCACTGGTAAAGTTAGTCATTAGTTTTGTAGATATCCAGTATCTGACTTCTTTAATGCCACACTCCAGGTCTTCTACTTTGATTTGAATGCTGAAATGTTTTAAAACAAACTACTAGAATCAGACACAACCACCAGAAATGTCCTTATGAGATCACTCCCAGAAAAGCTGCCAACTGGAAAACGTGTAGACTGGAGAGACAACAGTTAAACTATTACTCAATATCGCTGTCTAGTATGTTACTGCAATTTTTAAGTTTTATGGCGCAGGTGACTCATGCAAGGGGCATCAATGTACAGCGCATAAAAATCAAGCTCTAATCAGATCAATATTCAGAACATCAGTCTGCAAATACATAGAAGCAGAAGGACCAATAATGTTGGAAATTCTAGATTAACTGCAAAACAAACATACTTAAAACAGTTTCAATTTGGACTTCCTGCCTTTGATCTTGGAACTGAAGAAGTGTGACTTAGCTGTAATAAATGGTGTTTTCTACATGATTTCATATAATGGAAAATCACCTGCTTGTGTATGGATCGTTGGGGTTTATTAGCAGTTCTGCTGTGTAAATCTTCGGCGGAGTATTGTCGATGCCAATCTGGATTTGATCTTTATAGGAATCGCCGACAACATCAAAAGCTTCTATCCATATGACGATCGTGTCATTCCATCCAAGTCTCGGCCCCACCAGCGTCGTTGTATACCTTTCGTGGTCAAAGAAGGTCCACGTGGACGGCTCCAGCTCATTACTGTTTGATGTGTTGCTTTCTTCGATGTTATTTGAATCCAGAAATTTTCCACCCTGTTGGTCCACTTTGAAGGCCAGCTTATATCCTACAGTTCCGTTGGTATGCTTTACTTCATGAATTGTTCTTCTTTCGCCAGTATCCAGTAAGTTGTCATCGAATATGCCGTCAATTGGACGAACGCGGTACAACCAACCTTCACTTAGGTGTTTCTTGTTGGTATATCGGCCCTTCCAGTTCAGTGCTAGTCTTGAGTCTCCATCATCCGAAGTCCGTAGATTACCTGTTATCCATCCGTATCCGTATCGAGAATCCACTTCGCTCAATCTCACCGGTTGGTCGTTCACTCTCAGCGGTTCGTTGGTCTTTGTCATACCCTTCTTATCGTCAAAGAGAACAATTTTTCTTGCGGTCGCAGTGTTATTTGCTTTGTCGTATACCTTGAGCACCAAAGAGAATACACCAGGCGAGGGAATTGTGTACTGGAAGCTGTTGACTCCACTCTTGCAAAACGTATCAGTTCGATGCTGCGACGGTTCTAGTATATTATTGGCCTTCAGCAGCTGATATACATCCACGCAATATCTGTCAATGCCCGACTGCCAGTCATACCAGCTAGCGAAATTACCTTCGATGACACGATTCTAAAAGCATAAGCGGTTTTCGTTACATGCGACTGTGACAAATTGGCAAAGGTCAACTCTGTATGTGATTCATATAGCACCCTTTGGTTACCATTCCAAAGCTGTGGAATAAGGCAATGTATAACGTTCTCAAAAAGTGCAACAGAAGTTCAGCAGAAAATGTTTCTTATGCATCTATCTATGCGATTGGAATTACTAGCAGATCATCTCATCTCTTAACGGCCGATCTCAACACAGGAGAGAAAGAGAGTCAGAGAGAGAGAGGAGAGAGAGAGAGAGAGAGAGAGAGAGAGAGAGAGAGAGAGAGAGAGAGAGAGAGAGAGAGAGAGAGAGAGAGAGAGAGAGGAGAGAGAGAGAGAGAGAGAGAGAGAGAGAGAGGAGTGAGTGTGTGTGTGTGTGTGTGTTTGTGTGTGTGTGAGAGAGAGAGAGAGAGAGAGAGAGAGAGAGAGAGAGAGAGAGAGAGAGAGAGAGAGAGAGAGAGAGAGAGAGAGAGAGAGAGAGTGTAATGCCCCTTCGAATATGGAGAGGGGCAAAAGCACCCCAGAGAAGCATTTTGGGGTAAATTTTAGTTGTTGATTGCGCCAAGACAAAGCTAGGGTAGTAAGTCAAGTAAGTCATTCATTCACCTAAATATCACAAATGAAGAGGTGATGGCTTAACTACAGACCTGAAACCAGGATTTAAGAGAAAAAAGGTCATGATGAATTTCAGAGACTTAAAACTGTGATCACTTCCTTGGTGGTGGTTTTTTTATTAGTTTTTAAATTTTATTTATCTCAGGTGTCAGTTATAATATTTGTCTTTTCTCATAGGCATCGGCTCTACACCGTGGAAACCTTGAAGCAAATGCTCCATCCAAGAAATGGGGGGAGATCTGTCAGAGTGCGTGCCATCATTGACGGGGGTAGAGGGAAGGGTAGGGAAGGGGAGCGAGGGGAGGGGAAGCTACTCCAATGACTTTGGGGGGGGATAGACGCCTCTGCTCATAGGCAGCCCTATTGAGTAGGGTCCCAGTTGCATATTAGCTCAGGACATACTCTTTATTGAATCAATCAATACCAATCGCCAATCGCCTTCATAGCAGTTTTTGTTTGGTTCTATTAAAACGAATGTATCAAATTATTGAATAAACATAGCTATATAAGAGAAGTAATATAACAGTTCATATAATATGAAATCAAATCATGGAAACCTCATCACACCATATTACATCGTATACGGTCAACTGTAATCTAGATATTGGTATACTAGGCCTTCCTTTCAAAAGTCTAAAATAAAGAAAGCGTTCCTAATTTATCCAAAGAGATAACCCTAACATAACATCTCACACACATCACAGTACACCGAACACTGATAAATTGTTTTGCATTAGTTTACATTAAAAAAACCATTGATGAGAGTTGACGTTACCTGAACAGCATCCTTCTTCAGAGTAATTGCTGGGTCTGTGCAGCCTGTCTTTCGACAATGCCACGGAGGATTTGAATCTACCATGAAGAGCACCAGTCTTGTCGTAGTAAGGTTGCTAGTGATTGGCTCGTCATTCCTGTCCTTTGGTGTCTTATATCCACCCAGCTTAGCGGAAATCGCGATTTTGATTCTGAAGAATATACACTCGTGATAATTGTGCACAAATATTGTCTGTCTGTCCTTTGGTCTGTCTGTGCTTCTGTCTGTCTGCATCAGCATTGACTGTCTATGTGGCACGTTATTTATAGCCAATCGACTGGCTTAATGCTATCTATTATAGGAAGCGTTGTTTCTATAACCCCTTTTTGTTTAGCTATGTAACAACGGTCAGCGCCTTTATGAACGCACTATACAAGTTGACGCGGGAAACTTTAAGTAGGTGTAAAGCGCAGCTGCGCGTTAAGGTATTATCAATCTAATTTAAATTTTATTTATATTGTTACATACTTGCCCTCTTGTTTCATATGTACTCTCTTGATTCTTGGCTATGCTTGAACAGTTCCTTACGAGGAGTGGCTCAAGGCTGTTTGCTATTATAAGCATTGTTTTCAAGGGAGCGTCGAGCTTGGCTTTTTCTGTTCTTCCGATCCACATGGATCTTTCGGGTATGTAAGAGGCCTGCCAAGTCTAAATTTGTACTTAGAGTTTCCAGCTACGGCTTTCGTATTTACTCTTAGAGAGTTTTCAGCAACGGCTTTTTTTATTTACTCTTAGAGAGTTTTGAGCCATGGCTTTGTTTTACTCTTAGAGAGTTTTCAGCTACGGCTTTTCTATTTACTCTTCAAGAGTTTTCGCTACGGCGTAGTGCTTTCACTCTTCGAGAGTTTTTTGCTACTGCTTGTGAACTCAGCTCTTTGCCAGTGTAAGAAGGTGTTTTTCTTTGTTCAAGTTCGTTTCGTTTGCGATCGACATTTTCTTGAACGTTTCTAAATGTATTCTTTTGTATATAGTTATTTGTTTGTAAATAAACCATTTAAAATCATACCTCTAGACCAAGCCAATTTCTTAAATTTAGGGGACCATCTAAGAATATTATAAACTAGCTGGTTATAAGTTTCAATCCCTGTAGCGAATATCCTCCATCCATCCACCAGCATCCTCCATCCATCCACCCTCCATCCAACTGCATCCTTCATCCACCCTCCATCCACCAGCATCCTCCATCCACCCTCCATCCACCAGCATCCTCCATCCATCCACCCTCCATGCAACTGCATCCTTCATCCACCCTCCATCCACCAGCATCCTCCATCCACCCTCCATCCACCAGCCAGGGGTTATAAGTTTCAATCCCTGTAGCGAATAAGCAACAAATTTAGGTATAAGTTGAAATCCCTACGGCTGCGCCATCTGGCGAATCTTTAGAAATGCGTGCCGGTGACAGAGAATTGGTCGTGAAACACAATCTTCTCGGGCGGCGCCATCTGGTGAGTGAAAATAAAATGTTTAAATGTTCAGTGTAAGTTTTTATGACCAGGTAAAAATGCATGGGCCGGGTAGGTTTTTGCCCGGGACACCATGGTAGAGGTGAAAAGGGGGACGTGATGCCGACTACTGGGTGTGTCATGCCCACCCCGACACAGTAGTAAAGGTTTCGAGTGAAAAGCTCTAAAACTGTAGAAATGCATCCCGGTCAAAGTCGCTGTGACAGACAGAGTTTCTTCTTTAAATATATATAGATATATTTCAAGGCAAGCCTGTGCAAGTTTTGACAAGTTTGAGATGTACAAGATTATGTCAGATACATATATGACTACCCATGTCTAGACAGGTTTCTATTTCATGCTATAGATAAGTGCTAGATGTTTAAATATAGGCCTACGTTGTCTGTCGAGTTGAATCGATGCTAGGACTTCAGTGCGTGATGCAAGTTAAGATTTGGCAGCAATTTATAATTCGAAGAACTGTAGGTTTTGTTTTCATGTGATAAATGACGTTGATGCAAACCGAAATGCAGAAAGTGGGACCTTATTTAAGTCACTTAAGCTGCTTACCATATATGACCTCTATAAGCTCCAACTTGGACTCCTGATGTTCAGGCATCATGCCGGGACCATTCCAACACTGTTTGCTGGTTACTTTATCGAGAATGCCACAGTTCATGACTATAATACTAGGTTTAGACACAACTACCGATCTGGGACCTGCAGGACCAAAACTCGACAATTCACTATTAGAATAGCTGGCCCCAGACTATGGAATGCTATTAGCGCTGATATCCGTAACTTACGAAATTATGTCATCTTTAAATCCGTTCTTAAATCATCCCTGATTGAGCAATACTGCTAACCTGTGAATGTTAGGATTGATCAAACCAACATGGCCTAATGAACTTTTATGCTTACTATTTATCTCGTAAAAATTGATTAAAGTATCAATAAGCGGGGATGACTCGATAAGCTGCTCCAGCTTCATCTCCTCGCATTTCGAATAAGCATTGAACTGGTTACTGCTAATAAAACTGATTACAACATAGAGTTGCACTTGGACACTGAATTTTGTTTCTTTTTTCTCTAACTGTTTTCACTCTGATTGTACACTGGTTTGTTAGCATGCATGTACTACTACTTCGAAATAAAAGATTGATTGATTGAAAGGAAAAGGTATATTAATGATTGTATTTAGACAGGGGCGGGGATTAGGGGAGACAGAAGGGGACGGTCCCCCAAAATTTGAGGTGGAGGACAGAGGTGCTTACACCCCCCAATATTTGAGTATATCAGAAATATTTCATAAATATCATTATAAATTTCTACAGTATTTTCCACTCAGAAACAGTGTAACAATAACACTAATGAACTTTATATTAGGGACCTGCGAATCGCAAATTTTCAGTCGAATCGAATCTCGAATCGAATCAGAGGGTATCAGTTCGGTATTCATGAAGCTTGATTGCACAGGCGTACCATAGTATCAATATTTCAATAACTTGTCTGCAGTTTAAAATCAATTAAGCTAAACATTAAGCTAATTAACCGAATTAAAATAACACAAATAATTTATGAGTTAAGTTAGTAAGTATATTGTATTGTATCAATTGCATAATCGCACCTTGGTCTACATACATCTAAGCAGAGTATAACCAGAGCTTCTCATTTGAGGCGATCGATCGATCGCTCTCCTTGGTCGCTCGCCTAGAAAAAGTCCCGGCGAGCGGATAATCGCTCGCCTAGCCGAAGGCGTCGCACCGTCGGTCGTCGCTCGATGAGTTTAAGTTAGACTCAAAGACGATCGACGGAACTGGAGCCAGACCATTATTTTATTTACCTAATATACATTAATTTACTTACTTGCAGCAGTGGTGAATGCGTGCCGTGACCTAATGACTACTGAGTGATCATTCTAATTTCGTGCAATATGATTGGCCATAGCCTTACGTCCCGTGACATCATTCGTAAAGTCACTAATTATATGCAGCTATACGAATACGATCGGGCCTACACAAAACACGCTGTAGGGCCCACACAAAAGCTTAGGGGTCGACCGCGCAATAAACCCTTTTCTTGCCAGAGGGTTTGCTGTTGTCGCGTGCTGCCGTTACACGCAGAAATTTGACAATCAATCCACGAGCAGTAAACAATTAAAACAATTAGTTTACAACAAAGTGTGTCAAGGGCTAATAATTTTTCGGAAAAACGATTCGAAATTTTTCGAATCATGACATCATTTTCGAATCGAATCGAATATCGAAGCTTCGCAGGTCCCTACTTTATATATTAATTAAACAGAAGACAGGCGCAGGACTCAGAACCTACGTGAATATATATATATATATATATATATATATATATATATATATATATATATATATATATATATATATATATATATTAAATATAGTAATACTATGCAGACGCAGACTGACTGAAAATATACAGAAACAGCCAGAGGATGAATCATCAGCATAATGGATCTCCACAGCTAGAAGGATGCAAGGCGAGAGAGAAGCCAAGCGGGTATTGGTTAAAAGACCGGAAGACTAATAACCAAACAAGGAGAGAATAAGAGAAAAATGAGAAAGGGGCTGGAAGACAAGGAAGACGAAAGGCATTAAATATGTGGAATATGTTTGTTAATATGCATGCAGTTTAGCAAGAAAAGTGTCAAAACATTGCCAAACGTAGATTGTGAAAGAGATCGATCATCGACGGTCGACAAACCACGTGCACCATATCTAAAACATGTCTGTTTCCTGCTCAGCAATTCAGGACCTTCTTGAGCAATGAGGATAAGCTGATCCACTCTCATCAGCATTGAAATAATAGACCAATATGCTAAGATGACAGCTTAAAATGCTACCATTACAGTGTGGAAATTTTTAAAAATGTCCTTGTTGGGGAGGGGGCACATTCCCCTCCCCAACCCCCCCCTGCTCGGCGCTCCGCGCCTCGGCGATCGTCCTTCGGCCGACCGACCGCTCCCCCCAAACCCAGGCCCAAGTCTCCGCCTATGTATTTAGACATGGGTTGCGCTGTCTCCCGTCCGAAATTATGATAATCGTTTGAGGTCTAAAACGGTTGATGCAGAGATAGAGGGAGAGTTGTGACAAGAATGTTTGTAGTCCAGTGGTTCCCAACCTTTCTCATAGTAAGGCACCCTTACTCAGAGTCATTCAGTTCACACCTGGCCCTACTTTCATTTATTTCTTTAATCTAGTTCGTTCTTAATTTTAATGACGAGCAACGTTCCTTGTATTCAACCAAGTGTTGCTACTTTTTCAACTCCAAGTTTTAAAAATAGTTAGAGGCCTATTTGAATAGTGAAAATCATAGTTTTTTGTTACATTTTTCGACATTCTGCCATCCTGCTGCGGCACTTTAGGTTGGGAAACACTAGTTTATACAATGGGATTTTGGCCTACGTGGAATTGTCAGGCAGTTCCCTCTTTTCGAATTCTGACCATTTTATCTCCTGGACCCTGCATCTTAAGTGCTCTTGCGGTGTCTTGAAATCGCTTTTACACGTCACCTGAGGAGCTACAACAATGAAAACATTCACGAATTGAATAATTTAAAGTCAAGACCTTCAACACACGATTCTAAGTGATATATAGTTACAATTTCTCAGTGCATTGCACGCAGTCCTCCAAAGTCAACCTTATTCATCAGCCACCGCCTATGAGAGTAATTCTGCAGTCAGTTTCCAGAAGATCCGGTTAGAGAAACGCTTCAGCATAATGTTTTGTTTAGATATCATCAATGTAAAGTTGCGTATTATTTAAAATTGAGCAAAAAAGCACGCGTTAGAATCGAAGCAGCTGATGTGATAAGAAAAGCTAAACCCCCTTTGAAGTCCGTAAATGATCAGATTTCAGACAGTGGCGTAGGCGTAAGAATCGTAAACGAATATATCTAGCTCCTTCCCACGTTACACGCAGCTCTAACTTTTCGGAGACTTTAGAAAACATCTCAGCAGGACTGAAACAGTGAATCTAAAACTCTATGCTAACGACGCTATTTATAGTGTCCTAATTACATCATTTTACATTATATTATTACATTAAACTCGTTGAGCTGCTGTGTGCCTAAGTGAACGTGCATATTGATATGTGACACGGATAAAGAATTTATAAATAGATTGTACTTTGGAAGTGCAAGGGTGACCACTGATGTGGCACTTCCACAGCACAGTCCCTTTATGCATTCTTAATGCGTTGCATATATCCTCTACGGTTTACCTAGGCACACAGCAGAGCAATTTAATTGTAATTTTTACTGAGCACAAGGATTTTAAACCTAAAATGTTTATCTTGTAGGCCATTTAACTCCTGCGGCGCGCTCTGAATTGCATCTTAGCATGCGTAAACGTTCTTTATCTCTCACCAACACTTGGAAGGTAAGTAGGAGGTAAATAAGATTGAACACTAGAAAGGCTTATGAGTGAAAGTCAGAGAAGGCTGAGAAAACAAAGAATGGCTGAAAATGAAGAGAAGTTGAAGGTGTGTGAAGACATAGGCGTAATTTGTGGGGGTGCGAGGGGTACCCGAACCCCCACTGTTGGACTGGGGGTATCGTACCCCCACTTTTGAAGCAATACCAATCAATATTTTATTAGTGTGCCTTCCCAGAGATCGGAGTCTCCGCCTTGCTTCGTGTATGTAGACAGAGTAAAGAGTAAGTACCACAAATGTACGAAAGTACTTATGTAGCGGAATAGATTACTGAATTTAATTGTATTTTAATTGGAATTACCATCACTATTTTAGCTGGCACCGCTTTTCTACAAAGTATTTTTGTTCGGTGCGGCTGTTGACAATAAGCTGGCCAGAGGTGACGCCGAAATATCGCTAAATTTACGTCGATTGCCGACTGACTGGATCCAATTGCTGACCGGGACATAAAACGGAAACAGACAAGCAGATAGATTTGGAGAAATACTATGACAGACGTAAGTCAACGACTTTTCTTGGTAAAGGCTGACACATAGGTAGGACTAAGAATAAGGTCGGATGAGTAAGTGGACCGTCACGTGAACGGAAGATCACAGTTTTTTTCTAGAGGGCTGACTCATGCCCCATCATGTCAATGACGCAGCAGCTACGACCGAGATAGAGAAAGTCCGGAGGGAGACCGAGACTATGTAACTATCTTGTCTTATATTGTCTGACTTGTCTGAAAAAGGACATAATAGAATATAAAATTGCCGTTACGGAGGCAAGTTCATCAGCTTTTCATAATCAGTCCCTGGCAGGGTAGTGTGTCCAAAATGGTCTCCATGTGAAAGGCAAAAGTGGAGAAGAAATTGGTACTCCTGCTTTTTAGACCAAAGTAACGACCCTCTGTAAGGATTTAAGTTTTGATTCGGCAGATGTTTGGGTTGAAGGTAAAAGAGAAGAAGATCGAATGAGAAAGCACCGGAACAAATTGTGTTCTACTCATATGACCCGATCCTCAACTCCCTGATTACACTTCTGTTTAGCGATATGATTTTATTTTAAACACAAAGTTGTTTGCATTCAGTGGCTGCTGAGACTATATCTGAGATTGCATCAAGCACCCTGCTAAACCACAACACATCATAGCTCTCCAACCGCTGAATGCCGTCCAAGAAGTCCAACACCAGCCTTGTTCATGGAACTAATAAAAGCAACCATTGAGGTGGTATAGAACACGATGCTCCTGTAGTGTCAAAGTATAATGGAACAAAGCTATAGTTGTCTTGTGACACAGTATAGAGCACATGCTATAAGGCCCCTACAAAACCTTTCTTTATTATACATAATACCTTTTCACACAGAGACGGTGCATTTGAAGCATATATGTCGGTATTTGCTCTAATTTCACTTTTATAGCAGTGAGTTTTATCTTTACTAAATGATATTTGAATTGTAAGATAAGGATGTAAAATCGAGTTCCAATCCCTTTTTTAGTGTCGTCCACCTGCACTACAATAGGAGAAGGAGAAAAGGCTTCCAGCGTTGTTTGAGTGAAGGAGCTATATAAATGTTGAGATACAATGATTAGAACGGTAGAGGCAAGTGGCTTACGATTGAGTTCTTCTTGCGCAGTGGTGGATACATTCAGTGTGGCTGTAGCGCGAGCAAAGGTGACCCCAAATTTAGCGTCCTCTATGTGTCTGGTATGTGTTGGAAGTACTGGCTTGTACTGATTGCTATATGTAGCTTCCCAATTGGATAATATTCTGGTGAACTGATTTGTTCGAACCCAGTTGCGTTCCGGTTGGGTTCCTTCGACCGCGCAGTTTGCACTCGCAACTTCCGTTTCTGGGTTTCCAGAGAAGAGCTGGACCCGACACCCGGAGACTTCCGGTGTTTGTTTGACTATCAAACAACAGAAAATCCCTTTTAAATGACTAAGCAATCTACAGCACCTGCATGCAATGAAACAATTTAGTTAATTATGCCGAATTAAGCTCTATGCCGAAGACATACCGTCGTTTTAATTAAGTATCTAAGTACGAGGTCTATTATTTCTGTAAGAACCTCTGAGAGGCACGTGACCAATTTTGGATTTAAGTTTGAATACAGACATTGCTGACAGTTGTCCCCGGTAAACTCAGGCGGGCATCCACACGTTTCATTGACACAAGTGCCCGGATAGCAAGACTTCCCGGATGCACAGCCGACTGCAAATGAAAATAAAAGAGAAGCCAATTTACATGAGTACGCTAACAAGCAAATTAATTCTGCCAGAAATAAATTTACACCATGTGGAATGTAATGTGGTGTAATGTTGCAGATAATGTTTATATCGTCTTCATTTTCATAAGCGGTCAGTCTTAATGGAAGCGAATGTTTTGTTCTACAATGATTTGAAACGCTATTATAAGGAAAGTTATTTCTATAGGTCTGCAGCTAGGCCTACTGATATGTAGAAGATGACAAGCAGAATAAACTGCTTTACAGAATACTCACAGTGAGTCATTTATTATATACTGGCTGTGTTTCAAATTAATTAACAGAGAAATGAGCTAGAAGGCCAAACACGAATGATTCATATTTGAAACGCTTATCACCAATGCAAGAACAAATCCAGTTATATGCATGTAGTTATGTATACATTCATGCATGTATGTATGTATGTATCTACATGTATGTATGTATTCATGCATGTATGTACGTACGTACATATGTACTGTATATACGTATACATTTATGTGTGAATATTCATATATGCATGTATGTAATTATCGCAAATGCAGTAGCCTACGTAACTCATATAGTCGCTTAAGTAGGCCTATGTATGTACGTAGCTATTTACGTACGTATATACGTGTATGTATAAAAAAGAATCGATTTTGTTTTTCGCTGAGCGCTTGTGATTAAACTGATTCCGACGACTTAGATTTAACTGGGCGCTGTAGAAATCTTGATAATACGATGTGTGTGCATCTGAACAGTAACTGTTATTGATTGCCTTTTGAGAAACTCGCAAAGGCGCTGAAACTTGTATGCAACCTGATCGTGAAGACCTATAAATTGCGCTATATAGTTGCTGTGATGGAATGCACATTTGATAAATGAAGTATAAATATTTGAATTAAAGCCACAGAATAGGCCTAACATAAGTCAATTTCTCTAAATTACACATATGTTAGAAATGCCTTCATAAGCGCCATTTGCCAGAGAACAAAGTAACAACCATTAACATTTATCAGAAATAGTCCAAAGCTCTATACCAAATTGCAAGACGCATGTCTGTGCGTCTTCCTATAAGCATACCTGCGGAACACGTTCCTCCTTGTGAAGTTACACATTGACATCTGTGAGGAATACCTTCTTTGCACACTTCTCCATTTTTACAAGCCGGCGAACAAATGGCTATAAGAGAACACATTGCACATACATTACCTCTATAATAGACAAAATACACGATGATCCGTAGTACATCTCGGCTCTCCTACTTTACCACTTACACCTTTGTGTGTATAGGCCTATATATGTATGCGTGCATGCATTTACAGTATATACATATAAATGTGTGTGTATAAATGAATGCATTTCTAACGCGTGCGTGTTTGTCTGCATTTCATGTTTGCACTGCATGTGTGCATGTACGTATATTATATGTATTGTAATTGTAATTTGAAACTTATAAAGCGCCACTTTAAGGCGAACTCCTCAGAGGCCCTTCCCACCCAATGTCTAAGAAACTAATGGGAAATAAAGCGGTCGTCAAGTGTTTGCGGAAAAGAAAGGGAGCGAGAGAGACAAAGACAGAGAGACAGAGACCGACAGAGACAGACAGAGAAGCTCCCGTCGCAGGGCCAACAAACGCAAAGCTGCGTCGCTGTGCATTGCCAGTTCGGGTCTTATAAACCACTGGCTCTCCGTGTGCCGCCGACGACAGAGGACGGCGGCTAGGGACAGTGGAAAGTTGTATGTATGAATGTATATACATATATGTGGTGGGCCAGACGGCATTGAACTGGCTCCCTCCGGAGCTGCGCCTGCTCCCCATGCAGAACTCCCTCTGATACATTCTACACTATAGACTTAAAACTGTTCTATTTGGCCGTGCTGGAATCGGGGGCACCTCTGAGTAGCCCCCTTGAAGAGGTACTATGTAAATACTCAAACGAATGAATGAATGATTGTATGAATGTATATATACACGAATGTACGCATATAATGTATGAATATATTTATGAATGTATATAATTATATATGTTTATAGACACTTATTAGCGCCTTTCAGTTGCCGGTCAAAAAGTCTTTGGTCTCAATCTTCAACTCTAAGCAAATAATGTTCAAAAACTGTAAATTTTTAATTGACTATCTCGAAAACTAATTGCTGTCAGTGGTGATGTTGGTTTACAATTATTGTTTATAGAATTCCAGGCAACCGCGGATCTGCGTGTGAAGAGCTGCCTCCACCAAACTTAATTCCAGTTTGAAATATAGGCTAATGATCGCTTGTCAAGCTGACTGAGAATGTAGGGCTTGTAGCGTATCGGAATCAGCAGATCACGAACACGTAGAAAGAAGTCTTATACCGATGATAATTTATTATACTGCACGATTCTGAGGAAGCTGAAACGGTTTTCTCAAGGCTATAATAGAAGTAAGCTTGATACAGTAATCTCGCCGCTCCATTTCTAAACACCTTGTCTTCTGACCAAAGCTCGAGGGTACGCGTACCTTAAAAATAGAATACGTTAAAATACGTACGTACCTTTAAAAAAATACAATACGCGTATGGTACGTATCATGCACGAAAATTTTATTTATGGTTTACTCGGCGACCCATAGCCTACGTATAATCTGACGTCAACAGTATGCATCATTGAAACCGGTACTTCCGGTAGCGTAGCAGTAAATTTAATTCGATAAATTCTTCTGTTATAATTAATTTAATGCAAATTGTACTTTCATTCTGAGGAGAGCTAACCCTGACTGACATTAGTGCATTAAGTGCAATGTATGCTGGATAAACATAGACCAACAATATAGCACTGCAGCAATTTACTATGCTGTATACTGGGATGTGATTGTTTGCTTAAATTAAATTGAACATTCTTATAATGAGCAATGACGTGGTTAGCGTATTTTTGTATTGTTTACGTACCCTAAAATAGGGTACGTTAAAAACGTACGTACCTTTAAAAAAATAGAATACGTATGGTACGTACCCTCGAGCTTTGCTTCTGACCATCTACTTGCCGGAAGTTTGCATCATGAATTGAAACCGAAACTGACCTTACCTACAATTGTTTTGACTGAGCGCCTGTAAATCACCTGGTTGTCTGCGCGCTGCAGAAAAATCTAGAATACAATACGGTTAGCATATGGCCTACTAGTGACAGATACTGCTGCGATGCTGACAAATGATGCGATGAACCTGCATTATAGACGAGCCCTGTTCACACTAGATGATGCGTTTCTTTCAGCAGAGACTTGACTATTATAACTCACTTCTCAACTAAGGGCGTTCTGCACAAACTTCAAAGAGTTCCACACTCGCTCTACAAGAAGTCGATAGAAAGAAACTGTTTTGCTTTAATTGCATAATAAGTAACTAGCGAAAAATTTACTGAATCCTTACGTATATCGCAGTTTTGTCCTGTCCAAGAAGCTGCACACATTGTTCTAGTCACTGTTCCCGTGTAGTATATGGTGTTGCAACGATAGCATCTAAAATCAACGTCAAAAGTTGACAAAAGAAGGATTGTTATTCAGTCGATTTAACCCATGAAGCAATTGGCGACCCCAGGATTTTATGTTTGGAAGTTCATGTTTTAGCCCTGCAGGATTTTAAAAAAGGTGCCAACAAGGAAAAACCTTATACACCCAGCCAATTCGGAAGTTTTTCTTGTAAAAAATTACTATGCTTACAGGATAAAAGTTAATTTATTTCAGACATGCGATCGAATTACGTCGATGAGGAAATCACACCGAAAAGATCATATGGAGGAAATCATAGAATACAGGAAAGATGCCGAATTCTTTTGGATAAAGGCCAGAGATGCAAGTTGGTTTTGGGGCCCGAGAACGGGTCCTGGACGCTGAAAATGTTGAGGCATATAGTATCAAACTCATTTATATTATATAAGTTTATCCTGGCGATTCAGCAGACCAGTATTGACCATTGTATAATAATCGCAACGTAACCTGAGCGTTTTTCGCGCCAGAGCACACGTGAAAAATTGGGCAGCAAACGACGTCACTCTACACCTATCACGCAAGTAGTTAATCTATTAAGCCTCTGACTCATTAGCTAATTAATAGGCCAATTAGGCTCATTAACAGGTAATTAATTAATTAATTAATTAATTAGCCATTTTTGTGGTTATCGGAGGAGCGAAAGTGATCTGTTGACGCGTCGTGGCTTTGAAAAATGATCTGGTAACGGTAATGTGTGTGCGTGCTGGTGTTTTGTTCGCGTTCTCTATCAAAAATAAAAAAATAAAAAAATAAAGGTTTAAGGTGGGATTCGATCCCGTGACCGTGCGGTCACAAGGCGCCGACTTAAACCACTACTCTATCGACGACAACGATATGTGTTATAATAATATTATTATATATGCCTTATAATAGTGTCTGTAGAGAAATATTAGTAAATATTAGCGTATTACTTAATTTACTGTTTAAATATGTTAGTTTATACAAGTTTATGCAACATATGTTTATGTGTTGAGTTATAATATTAAAATGCATTGCTAGAAGGTTGAAAAACGTTCCCTAGGCGGCGCCACGTTTTTTCTGGCGAACGCACAACGACGGGCGTATGGTCTTTTCGTGGATGCAATGGTCTGCAACGACATCGAAAGGTCTTAGAGCACTTGAATGGTCTTAAGGGCGTTGAAAGGACTGTTCGTCGACGCAACGTCTGCGCGTCGATGAACGAACGGTCTTGAGCCGGACCGAAACCGTAGCGCATGCGTATTGAAACATTTCATCATCATTTGAAATTACATTTCTCTACTATTATGATGCTTTTGATGTAGTGTTATTAGCCTAGTAATTTTTAATTTTGGTTAAATTTTACACTCCTTTTTTCAAATATTATTATCTTCTTATTACTTCAATGATTTATATTTTTTTATAGGCCTACTTGTTCACCAATGTGCGGTTCGCTTTTGGTTTTCAATAGAGAATAATAATAATAATAATAATAATAATAATAATAATAATAATAATAATAATAATAATAATAATAATAATAATAATAATAATAATAATAATAATAATAATAATAATAATAATAATAATAATAATAATAATGAGGGATCCTGTATACCTCGGGGCAAAAAAAAAAATAATTTTCACATACTTAGTATCTGACTCCTGAGGGATTATATGTACCTCGGGGATTAAAAAAAAAAAAAAATAATAATAATAATAATAATAATAATAATAATAATAATGAAGTCGAGAAGTCGCAACACTATTTACAGTGGGCAGCTACGTAAAGTTATTCTTTGACTCGAGCGAGTTAAGATAAGATAAAAGATAAGCATATTATTTAATATACCAATTACCATTCGTATTTTGGGATGCATAAATGGTTGTGACAGGTATTCTGAAGAGCCTTGCTGAGGCGAAACGGTTGATATTTTGAGGACTTGCGACCCTTACCAAAAAAACCGTAGGTAAACTTAGCCGCATACACACATTTATCTCCGTGTAAACCTTCGTTTCCGGATTTATTTTCCGTCTTTTCTTATAACGCTATCTAGCCTATAGAAATGTTGGTCGTTCGTTCTAGCATTCAGTTTTAGGTCCACCCTCGTCAAAAAAATGTGAAAATTACCCTTACCTTAGGCTATCAACTAGACTTTACCGTTGTGCATACTTCATCAGACTCGGAATAATATCATGACAACTAAAGCTCACATGACATGTGACCTATCGCCGATCAGTATCACAATTGGGTCAAGTTTTCATTATCAACCCAAGAATTAAAAGATTCGGGATATCCCAGCCACTTTACGAAAGATTTCTTTCCGCGTTTTTTTATGATCTTTTCGATCCTATAAATTTCGTGATTCGTTTTCTGTAATTCCTGTTCGTAAAAAGAACCCTTTATATCTTCTCCGTCATAATCTGTTATCTTATACGTCGGAGGATCGGTGTATTGAATTTTTGTCACAGTAAAGACTTCTTCTGTCCATCTAGGCGTATAGCCCTTTTCGAAGAACTTCTTCTTCTTAGAAATTCTGACTTTATCGCCTATTGAAAATTTAGGTTTATGAGGTGGTTCTGGGTGTAAACCGCCATATAAATTCATCCACACAGCGTTTTCATTTGCTTTCATACTCGCTTTTATTGGAGACATTTTTATGGAGGAATGCCTAGTGTTGTTATAACGAGCAACCATATTATCTAAAACATCGATATATTTTCTAGTCGAATTAGCCGTAAAATATTTGAACATCTTCTATTTCATCGTTCGATTCCATCGTTCGATAACGGATGATTTTTCTTCATTCTCAGTGGAATACAAATCGATTCCTATTGATTTCACGTCTTTATTGTAAAATTCTTTTCCTTTATCGACCCACTGTTTCTCGGGTTTTCGTCCGCTACTGGAAAATATTTTGGTGAAAGCATCGAACACAGATTTTCCGCTCTTATCTTTTATCGGAACAAGCCAGCCATATTTTGAAAAAAGATCGATTACGCCTAATAAATATTTAACGCCATCGTTATGTTTCGCGAAAGCCTGCATGTCTATGAGGTCTGCAGCCCAAATCTCGTCAATACCTTTAACGTAAACCTTCCTTTTTGTAAAATGTCGGACTATCGGTTTATGCAATTCTTCAGCGAGTTCGTCCGTCCATTTTGACGGCGATTTTGCACCCGGCTTCGAATCGGAAGAAGCTAGACCTAAACCAAGATTCGCTTTAGCAGACAAAATAGGTTTAACTATGGCTCTTTCGACGCGCTCACGTAATGTAGGATTATTTATATTATTTAATTCATTTACCATTACTCTGTCGGCGGCATTTCTAGCAGCGGTATCCGAATACTGGTCATAAGCTAAATAGTGACGATAAGCTGCTTGGTCGATTCGATCGACTGGCTTACTGCAGTTTTTAGGGGAGCCGTCAGGATTCAATCTTAGATCTAATCTAGTTCCGGGCCCAGTAAACGAATGTCCTGGAAGATGCAATTCTCCAGGGAATCGAGCCCACGGCAATTTAATACTACTAGTAGCTGAATTTAAAGACCCAACTAGATCGCCTCCTTTTTTGGCAGTGGAAACAAATCGAGTTTTAGTTTTTCCGCATTCGACACATACGGCTCTAATCGTAGGTCTTTTATTTTTACTGATGACATTTTTAATATCTGTCATTTCGGTTTCTCTCTTGCACTTTACGAATACATCTGTTCCATATACATTTTAATATAAAACTATTTTTATAATTAAAAAAGAAATGGAAGTTAAAGATTTATCCTGGAACGACGAGACATAGAAAAGATTTAATAACCCGTTATTACCTAGAAGTATAAGAGGTCTGATCGTAGGGAAGTCTGGATGTGGTAAGACTACGCTACTATTAAATTTACTTTTGAACCCAGGATGGTTAGACTACCACAGCCTACAGGTATTTGGAAGATCTCTCTTTCAACCAGAATATAAAATACTTAAAAAAAGCATTCGAAGAAAAATTGCCTAAAGAAGCAATCGTCAGGTTGTTTGGTTGTCAAGACGAGATAGCCCGGCTGAATGTATCTCCAATATCAGTCGTTGAAGAAATGGCTAAAAGTATAGTTAAAAAATCTGATATGAACTGTCGATTCTTTGAAACTTCGGAAGAAGTCCCCGATCCGAGAGACTTGAGTGCCAAGCAGAACCTGATGATTTTCGACGACTTACAGTTAGAAAAACAAAACAAATGTGAATCTTATTATATCAGAGAGAGACATAGCAATGTTGACTGCTTTTACCTCGCACAGAATTATTTCAAGCTGCCTAGACAGACTATCAGAGAGAATGCAAACTTTATCTGTTTATTTAGTCAAGACTTTAAAAATATTAATAATATATACAACGATCACGTAGGCGTAGATGATATGCCTAAAGACGAATTTGTAAAACTGTGCAAAACTGCGTGGGAGCGTCCGCAGGGATTTGTAGTGATAGATTTAACCAGTAAAATGAATGACGGCAAATATAGAAGTGGGTTAGATACATTTTATATGCCTTCAGCATAAAAATAATCTTCATAAGTTATATATTATATATATAATGGAAGCGCGGTTAGAAAAGATAGTTCTCAACACAGAAAAGATCGTTCGTAACACGGAGCCTAAAGAGTCATTCAGCATTTTGGTGAGCGAAAGGAGCACGCAAATTCGAACAAAATTTAATCCTCTGATTCAACTTGACAAAAACAAAAAGGATTAAATGTGTCTTGTTAATTTGGAGACTTATAATTCCTTCCCGAATATATATTCTGGAAACCACAAGTTTGTGTATTCGCCGGATAATGGTAAAACGTGGTTTACTATAGAAATCCCAGAAGGGAGTTACGAAATCGTAGATTTAAACGAACACATTCAGAGAATCATGAAACAATCAGGACATTATGACGAAACGGGAGATGCGTACTGTATAACGTTACAAGCGAACAACAATACTTTGAAGTCGGTGTTAGATATCGGTGCTAACTATCAGGTCAATATGACAATCGAGAACTCGATTAGAACTGTTTTAGGATTTAATAGCCGAGTATATTCAGAAGGATACAACGAATCGGAAAACATAGTAAATATAATGAACGTAAATAGTTTGAGAGTAACCAGCGACGTAATAGGATCTTCGTACTCTAACGGAACAACGGAAAACATTATATATTCCTTTTTCCCGAATGTAGGCCCCGGATACAAGATCATAGAAGTGCCCGTTAATTTAGTATATCTTCCTATTACGCTATTTACGATTTCAGCTATGGAAACAAAACTTACAGATCAAAATGGAAAACTAATCAACCTTAGGGAGAGGAGTTGTCGATCAGGTTTCAAATTAGAGAAGTGTGAGAATTAATTATTGTGGTATTAAAGTTTTTAATTTCAATTATATATATAAAATGTGTCGATATACGAATATAAAAGTTAATGTTTCGGATGGACAAAAGGACAAAATTAAACGCGCAGTTGAAGCAGGGACAGGAACGAGTATAAGATTAACTCATGGATATCTATCCGGCGAACACGTTTTAGCTCTTACACGAGCACAAATTAATAAAATGACCAAGGCATATCAGAATGGGACTGGTACTACGCTCAAAATGAGTAAAACGCAAATAGACCATAATATGATATTCGAAGGCGGTTTTCTTCCAGCGTTATTACCACTTCTAGCTACAGCTGGAAAATTCCTTCTTTCTAGCGTTCTGCCAAGTCTTGCAACTGGAGCTTTAAGCGGATTAGCAAGTACAGGAGTAAGTAAGATAATGGGATCGGGTGTTAATGGAGGTGCTTTTTATACATAAAGAAAGGAGGAGGAAGCTACAAGATGGTTCCGCACGCAGCAGGTCTTTACCTGAAACCATGGTCAGGGTCGGGATTGGACGATGCAGGATAAGGACTGTACATGCGCAGAGGTTCTGGATTTGTCAATGGTTCAGGATTGATTCTTGGAAACGACAATCCCATTTCAAAAGTACTTTCTAGTATTCCATCCTTGGTCCGATTCTTGGTATGATTCTGTAAATGTTATAATATATATATACATATATATATAATGTCGCGATAGGGTATGCCAATACACAAGTTTATAACAAAACGCAATTCTCCGAGCAGAGTTAGAACTCGACCAGAATCAGTATTTTGGTTGCCTAAAGAAGTAACGCATCGGGCTATAAGACAACCGGGCTCACAGCGTTGGGAGATTTTCGCACAACGAGCGATCACAATTCAACCCAGATCATCGGTATCGCAAGAGCTAGGATTTGGCGTTCGACTAACTAGGGGAGTATGTCTAGTCTCGCTTAGACAGGCGATTAAAGAAAAGGGATGTAGCTTGCAAGACTCAACCATTTGCGAAGATGTAGAAGACATTGTTATTACTATTCAAAACAATTCCGATTCCGTAGTTATCATTAAGGAAAAAGATTCGCTATGCTACATTAATTACCACGTTTAAATTTAAAAAATCTTAATAATAATAATGGAATATAAACAAATGGAAAATTCAGCGCAATCGTATCGTTTTAAAAAAATTAACGAAATTCAAAAAGAAATCGAACAAGAACGCGATAAAAGGACCGCCTTAAGTACAAAGTATCGTAGGAACATAAGAATTATTAGCGTAATCGACAACGCTCTGATAGTAACTGTGATGGGCCTCAGCAGCTCGGGACTGGCAGCTCTGGCTACTGTAATTGCAACTCCGGCCATAGCGATAGCAACAGGTACGGCAGTAGGTGTAGGATTGTTAATTGTTATCGGAGGACAAGTTAGTAAGAAGCTTGCACTGAAATTGACAAAGCACGAAAAGATCAAAACGTTAGCGGAAGCAAAACTAAACACTATCAGTAGCCTCATTTCAAAGGCTCTTGTTGACGACAATATTTCAGACGTTGAATATTCGCTAATTCTAAGCGAGTTTGTGAAATTCAACGATATGAAAGAAAAAATTAAAGATAAAACCAAAGTTAGCACAGAAAAATTAATGTTTAACGAGAACGTTTTAACTGGAACGTAAATTGAACGTTCGAAATCAGCGTTCGTAATTACGTTCGAATTTACGTTCGAATTTACGTTTTAAAAATATGTATGTATATATAAATAAAATATGTCGTTTCTAAAGATAACCGATCCCGCAAAAAGAGATTTTATCGTTGAAGAGTTTCTGAAATCGAAGAAGAATATTCGACAAAACGTTTTATCCGAGAGATTAGGAGATATAGGACTACAACGAGAATTAACGAGATTATACAAACCAATAGTCGACTCGCAATCTACAATTTTAAAAGAACAAAAGGCTTTGTTATCTACTATAAAAGACAACTCGGCAGAGACAGCTAACGCTTTAAAAGCGCTTCTCGCTTCTATTTCGACATCGTTAAAAGCCATTCAGTTTCCTCAATACCCTTCGATAGACGCTTACGGTGAAAACCCGGTAGAAGATATAAAAACCTTAGAACTAGGAGATATTGCGATGAAGTACCTGCAGCAATACGCGTCCGATAAAAAGATGGTAGACACAACGTTCGGTATAAACTCAAAAGACGGTCAATTTTATATAGGCGACAGCCCTATATCGATCAACGGCAATAACGTGACGGTAGGAAATAAGATATACGAAGGAACTCCAGGACTTTGGGAATTATTAACGATGGTCAAACCGGACGAGTCGATTTTCAATGCAAACGATTGGGAAGAATATGCCGAGATTCTGAAGGTAACGAATGCTATAAGGCAGCCGAAAAATCCAAGAAAACCAAAATCCTCTAGGAGCTTAAAATATAAAAATATTATTAAACCGATATGGGACTCGATGACGTCAAAGACGCAAGGTAAAGGAATAGGCCTATCGCGTATCGTTATTCCTCAAGATCCTAATGCATTAGTAGAAATGTTATCTCTGCGAATGGCCAGCTTCGAGGCGGGCAATACGGGTGTGAGAAATGAGATAGTTGGTATATGCGACGAGTTACTAAAACAAGGAGCGATGAATAAAAATGAATATAAAAATATAATGCTATTAATATAAAAATGTTAGTAGTTGCTAAAAGAAGGTATAAGAAACAATACGTTATCGGAGGGGCGGGAATATTCGATATTGTTGCGGGTTTTTTCAAGAAATTATTTACGTCGAATGCCGCTAAACAAATAGCGACAACCGCTCTCAGCGTAGGAAAAGATGCTGCTAAAGACATCGGGAAAAAAGCGCTGGATTCCGGAAAAACTGCAGTTGTTGACGCCGGGAAACGATTAGTCGATAAAGCGGTTGCTAAAATTATGAGTTCCCAAAATGTGCCGTCTACAAGACCTGTTGCTACGGAACTCGCTTCACAGGCGCTTTCAGCGCTTCCAGCGCTTTCAGCGTTCCAACCGCAACCGGTAGAAAGTAAAGACTTTCTAACTCAAGAAAGTAAAGACGTTCTAACTAGACTAATTAACGACGGAGCGCGTTCGAAGAATACAAATATAAATAATTTAATGATGGGGCACGGTTTAACTTCCAATGCAAAGAGCGCTATTAGAATTCAAGATCTCGTTAGACGCTTAAGCGGAGCGGGATTGAAAGTTGCGTAGGTTATTTATATTAAAAAAAAATAAAATCATATATTATTAATAAAAAATGCAATCAGATATACTAAGATTCACGGAACAACCTTTGACGGACGAGAGTATCGAACGCTACGAATTTCACGAGTACGAACCTACTGCGAGAACGAATCTAAACACAACAGGCGAGATTCGTATAAACATTGAACTCCAAGACTTGTTCAGCCACCCTTCAGAATCGTATTTGCTATTCGAGGGAAGACTGACTAAAGCTGATAACACCGCATACGTTAATGCCGATGACGTGGTTGTTACAAACAACGGGTTAATGCATCTATTTAGTCAAATATCGTATTCTCTATCGAATCAAGAAATAGAAACTTTATTTCACCCGGGTCAAGCTACCACGTTGCTCGGACTGCTTAAATACCCAAACGATTTTCAAGTGGCACAAGGTTTAAATCAGCTGTGGTACAAAGACGGCGCCGCAACCGTTAATGCTAATGTAGGGTTTGCGGTCAGAATAACAGTATCTTATTCAAAAACCAACTGCTAAGGGAACGTTCAGCTTTATAGTTGCATTAAAGCATATCTTCGGTTTTTGCGGTGATTACAACAAGATTGTTTACGGTTTGAAACATACGCTAACGTTAGTGCGTAAAGCCGACGACGATGCTATTTACAGAGGTACCGATGCAGCGGCTGGAAAAGTTGCAATAGAGAAGATATCGTGGTTTATGCCGCACGTTATCCCATCCGATATGGAAAAATGCAGTTGTATAAAACGATCGAATCGAAAGCATCGTTGGCTGTAGCCTATCGCGCACGTCAATGCGACACCATAACGGTTCCTCAGTCGACTACTTTCAGTTGGAGACTTAGCGTCAAGACATCTCCGGAAAAACCGAGGTATATAATCGTAGGATTTCAGACAAATCGTGACGGAAATCAAGAACATAATCCGTCGATCTTCGACCATTGCGATCTTAAGAACATGTACGTAATGATGAATCAGGAAAGATACCCGGCTGTAGACTACAACCTATCATTTCCTAATCAACAATTCTCGAGAGCGTACCGAGCAGCGGCTACATTTAGCGAAAAATTCTACGGAATGGATCAGTTGATAACGCAGAGTAATATAACACCGAGTGATTATAAAGATCTATATCCGCTAATGGTATTCGACGTTAGCAAACAATCTGAGCGGTTAAAATCGTCGGTCGTCGATATTCAGATCAAAGCTATATTTAATACGGCAGTGCCGGCCGAAACCGAAGCTTATGCTATGGTAATTTCGGACAAGTTTCTAGAGTTTCAATCGGACGGGCAGAAGCTAAACGTCGTCTACGGTAGGAGCTCGTCTTAAATCGCCGCGAAACCCAACTCTAGCGAACGTCTCCAAAGTGAAACATCAAAAAAATTTCTAGAACCTATATAAAGAGATGTTTACTTATATTAGTAATAAGAAGATGAAACTGCCAGAGCTGAGAAGCTTATTGGTCCAGCACAACGTTAAGGGTTGTGCTCATCTCAACAAGCCCGAGCTTATATCTCTATTGATCGCAAAGGGGATTTTTGTTCAAGATAACTCCGAAAAAGAGAAACTAGAGAGACTACGAGGAAACAAAGAACAGCAGAAAGAATATCGAAAAGAATATCAGAAAGGATACTGGAAAGAATATCGGAAAGAACGAATTTTGAAAAGAAACTTCCAGGAAGGCGCGTATGATAGAGCGAGGTATATCAGAAATCAACCCAGAAAAGTAGAAATTTTAGATCGAGAAACCGGTGATGTTGTCGTGTATCCGTCAATGTACAAGGCAGCTAAGGCGCACGGGCAAACCTCGCGAATAATCACCGATTATAATGGAAAAGTATGGAGAAAGAGATACGAAATTAAGGTGTTGGAATAGAGTTGACGAATAAACGAATTAAGAAAATGCGAGAAATAAATTGAAAATTATAAAAAATTCTAAATATAAATAAAATATAAATAAAATGTTTTCTAGAGTATACTTAAAGAGATGAATATAAATATATGTATATATAAAGGAATGGACTACAAATTGAAAACTGTAAAAGAATTGAGAGTTATCGCAAAACGGAGCGGCATGGTCGGATATTGGAAACTGCGAAAAGCGGATCTGATTGCTGCTATCAGCAAAGATGATTCTCAGTATAAAAACTTGCTCGACTCTCCATTTCCCGATATTCGAGCCCCAATTCTTACTCCGAGCAAGTATATTTCCCAACCAAGTAATAAAGTTCTCAGCAAGTTGAAAACTAATATTAATTCTTTTGCAGATTGGTTAATTAGTTACATACCTCCCAAAGTAAAGAAACCTGTGAACGAAAGATTGGAATCGTTTAAATCGAAAATAAAGAGTCTCTTTGCTAAAATCAATACAAAGAAGTTCGAAATTCGAAAGACTGCATCTGCTATTAAAGGATTCATTAAACAATACACGATCGATGGCTCTTCTGGAATCGATGCCGTGTCTTTTCTTAACGCCGTTAGACCGCAGGTGGTTAGTCTGTTGTCAAGAAATCGTCAGGTTAAGGTTAAACTCGTTCTTACATGTACCATGGAGCGCGTTGATATGAAATCTGGAGAAGAAGAATCCGCGAATGTTCCATTCGTCTCGAAAACTGAAGTTATTTTAGATGCTACCGATATTAACGAAATATACAATAATGCAATAAATAAGATCCCAGAGACTATGGCAAGTTTCCAGATGCGGGGAAGTAATTGGAGATTCGTGAATGTTGTAAAGTTCGATGTCAATACTGCTGTTTATAAACCATTGAAAGGCAGTTCTTACATTCCGATGCCGACAGAACTATATAGCAAAAAGGCTATAATCAATGTGAAGAACGCTGACGACCAATGTTTCAAGTGGTGCATTACTAGAGCCTTAAATCCAACGGGCAAAAATCTCGAAAGAATTACGAAAGAATTAATCAAACAATCCAAGAAACTCGATTGGAGCGGTATCGAATTTCCGGTTGCTGCAGATGCTAATATAATAAGCAAGTTTGAAAGAAATAATAATATAAGCGTTGACGTATTCGGTTATGAAAATAAGATAGTATTCCCAATTTATGTGTCGAATCAACGGGACGATAAAGTTTCTATCGTTGAACTATTGCTTATTTCAGACGGAGATAAGAAACATTATTGTTGGATAAAGAATTTTAACAGATTGAGGGCTTCACGAACAGAAAAATCCCATAATTCAATGCACTATTGTAGAAGATGTTTAAACGGTTACAGAAGAATAGAAGCGCTTAATAAACATACCGAGTACTGTTCGCAAAACGCCGCTCAAAAAATAGAAGTCCCAGAACCGGGAACTACGCTAAGTTTTAAAAATTATAATAGGTCGATGAGAGTTCCCTTTATAGTTTATGCAGATTTCAAATGTTTCATCAAACCTATAGAAACACGCCAGCCAGATCCTCGCGTGTCTTACACCGATAAATACCAAAAACACACGCCTAGCTCGTTTTGTTATTACGTAAAATGCTTCGACGATATATTATATCAACAAGATCCTGTAACGTACACGGCCGAAAGCGAAGACGACGATATCGGTCAACTATTCGTAGAGAGTCTCGAAGAGACTATAAAACGAATATACAATCAGTTTAAATTTCCGAAGAAGATGATATTTACTCCAGATGACCGGAAGAACTTTAAACTAGCTACTATATGTCATATCTGTGGAGAGGCGTTGGGTGCAGATCTGGTTCGAGACCACTGTCATTTGAGCGGTAAATTCAGAGGGGCCGCTCATAATGGTTGTAATCTAGACTATAAAGTTCAAAAGTTTTTTCCAGTAGTATTCCATAATCTGTCCGGATACGATAGCGATCTGTTCGTAAAAAAATTGCGAGGTGATCAGAATGAGAAAATTAAATGCATTCCTATTAACGAAGAGAAGTACATATCGTTTAGCAGAGAAGTGATCGTCGATAAGTTTCTAAACAAAGAAGGGAAAGAAATTAACGTTAAACGTGAATTGCGATTCACCGACAGTTATAGATTCATGGCATCGAGTCTCGATGCTCTATCTAAGAATCTGAAGAAAGAACAGTGTAAAAATCTTGGTGCATTATATTCTGGGATACAGCTCGATCTTTTACTCAATAAGGGATTTTACCCGTACGATTACGTTTCTTCCGTCGATAGATTTAACGAAACCGAACTACCTCCAAAGTCCGCATTCTATTCGAGGCTAAACGATTCAAACATTAGCGATGAAGATTACGATCACGCCAAAAATGTATGGAATGCATTCGGATGTAAAACGTTTAGAGAATACCACGACCTGTACAATGTTTCGGACGTTCTACTCTTAGCCGATATTTTCGAGAACTTTAGAGACGTCTGCATGAAGAATTACCGGCTTGATCCCGCATGGTATTACACTTCACCGGGACTGGCCTGGGATGCCGCTTTGAAGTTGACCGGTATAAATCTGGAGTTGTTGAGCGATTACGATATGATTCTGATGATTAAGCAAGGAATAAGAGGAGGAATCAGCACAATTTCGAATCGTTATGGGAAAGCCAACAATAAGTATATGACGGCGGATAAATTCGATAGCAGCGAGCCTTCGGCATATATAACTTATCTAGACGCTAATAATTTATACGGTTGGGCGATGAGCAAACCTTTACCGACTCGCGGATTTAAATGGATGAGTGAAGCCGAGCTAAATAATTGGAATGTAACCGGATCGTGTATATTGGAAGTCGATTTAGAATATTCTGAAAAATTGCACAATTTCCACAACGACTATCCTCTTGCTCCCGAGAGCATCCCTTCGGAATTTACATATAATATACCAAAACTAATTCCGAACTTTAACGATAAAAAGAAGTACGTGGTACACCACGAAAATTTAAAGTTGTACGAAAGTCTCGGGTTGAAAATCGTAAAAATTCATAGAGGGATACTTTTCGAGGAAAGCCCTTGGTTGAAGTATTATGTAGATTTGAACACAAACTTGAGAACAAGTGCTACTAACAACTTTGATAAAGACTTTTTCAAATTAATGAACAATAGCGTGTTTGGAAAAACTCTTGAAAGGATCGAAAATCATGTAGATATAAAATTGGTATGTTACGAGAAGGAAGCTATTAAGCTAGCTCCAAAAACGAATTATGACCGCCTGACGATTTTCGACGAGAATCTAATCGCCGTTCACATGAAAAGACCGAGGTTGTTTTATAATAAACCGATATATCTAGGCATGTGTATATTAGACTTGAGTAAAACTTTGATGTACGACTATCATTACAATTTTATACGGCAGAAATACGGAGACAGAGCTAAATTGTTATTTTTCCAATACAGATTCGTTGGCATATGAAATACAAACAGAAGATTTTTACGACGATATCGCTAAAGACGTTGCGGTTCGATTCGATACGAGTGATTACCCTGAAGATCACCCATCCGGTTTAAGAAGCGGAATTAACAATAAAGTTATCGGGATGTTCAAAGACGAATCCGGAGGAAGACAAATCGAAGAGTTTGTAGTTTTAAGGGCCAAGTTGTACTCGTATAGAATGGATGGCGAAGAACACAAGAAGTGTAAAGGCATTAAGCAAAATGTTGTTAAGAAAACGATAACTGATGATGATTACAAAAACTGTCTTTTTACCAAAAGAGAACGACTAAGAAAAATGAACGTTTTTAGATCGTATCATCACGAAATTTATACCGAACAGGTAAATAAAGTTGCATTATCCGCGGATGATGACAAACGAGTAATAATGGAAGACGGCATTCACACATTAGCGTACGGACATTACTCGTTACGCTGCGCACATAAAGAATCTATTCGTTGATTATAAAATGAGTTTTAGAAGTGTTACAGAAATCGACGTTTGCGGAGTCGCGTTACCGAATGTTCCTTTGTCGAATATACAACTGCTAGAAGCCGCCAAGAAGAAACTAAATATCACAAACTTTAGAGGCGTGTTCCTACGAGACGAGTTGCCCGAGAGACCGAGAACTAACGAAAGCGGCATTCTTAACCTAGATAAATCTAGTGGAAGCGGAACTCATTGGGTGGGTTGGATCAAGAAGAACGGCGAAATTTCGGCGAAATATTTTTATGGCTATGGTCTCCCTCCACCTACCGAGCTATTGAAATATTTAAGCTGTCCAGTTTATTATAACAGCGAACGAATACAGCCCGATAACGAAGTGTTTTGCGGTCATCTGTGTCTGTACGTGTTGAAGATGATGGACGATGGTGCGAATTTTCAAGAAGTTATAAACGGTTTATTTTAATATATATATATATATATATATATATATATATATATATATATATATATATTATAAAATGCCTGTGGATAAATTCGGACATACTGATGTTGGATACTCGGAAAGAGTAATTGCCGGTGGAGTTACACAGTCTCAAGCAAATGCTACTTTCCTTCGTATGGATGGAACAAACGCTGCAACTGGAAATATTAATTTAGACTCTCATAAACTTGTCAACGTGTTAGACCCTACTAACCCCCAAGATGGTGCTACCAAATATTACGTAGATAATGCTCATAAGAAATGTTATCTCGGATATATACCTAATTTAGAAACCGACGAGAGTAGTACCGGATTCGTCGCTAGTGCCAGTTCACACATAGACGGATATCGAGCATACGGAGCGTTTAATAGTCTCAACGCGGATGGTTTGAACGGATCTTGGGCTCCTAATGAGGCTTTAAATAATTGGATACAGATAAAATGTCCCGAGCCGGTTAAAATTTGGCGAATCGCGTTGAAAGCCCTCGATAATGTAGATAGAATACACAGGGGCTTTTTGACCATATCAGGGCGTAACGATGGCGATTCGACATTTACGATGTTATCAACGTTGACGACTTCGTTATTGAGAAACGCAACTGCGCCGTCATTTTTCAATATTTCAACGAATACTGCGTATCAGTATTACAGATTTTCGAAAACACTTCCCGGTGGGATTTATATTACCGGTCGGATTAACGTAGGACTTCATAGCATACAATTATACATATACGATACTTAAATCGTGGTATTCATCTTCCTTTGAGCTCATGAGCTCACCAAACGGTTTACTTTATTATAAATAAAATAATATTATATATTATAGAATGCCTGTGGATAAATTCGGACATACTGATGTTGGATACTCGGAAAGAATAATTGCCGGAGGAGTTACATTGTCTCAAGCAAATGCTACTTTCCTTCGTATGGATGGAACAAATTTCGCGATCGAGAATATTAATTTAGACTCTCATAAGCTTGTCAACGTGTTAGATCCTACCAATCCCCAAGATGGTGCTAGTAAAAATTACGTAGATATTAATAGCGGTGTAAATACAGTTTCTAAGAATCATGAGCGAATTCTCGTAAGACGTTTCGTTAGTGTAGTTCTCGAATGTCGTAACGTCTTGCCACAGCCACCGAAACCGACTGATTTGGTGGGGCGTGGTGGCTCAGTGGTAAGTTCGGCGCCTTGTGACCGGCGGGTTGCAGGTTCGAATCCCACTCCAGCCGTTGCGTACGGACCTTTGGCAAGTCCTTCACTCGCAATTGCTCATGGCGCTTCGGCGTGAAAATTCCGGCACAGTATCAAATGCTGTAGTCGGGAGCGCCTCTGAGTAGTAGTAGACTTCGAGAGGCGCTATAGAAATATCCGGAATAAATAAATAAATAAATAAATATGAATGCTCACATGGAAATACGGGTTCTATGTGGGAAATACGGGTCCTATGTGGGCAATATAGGTCCTATGTGGGCAATATGAATCCTTACATGGAAATATGGGTCCTATGTGGGCAATATGGGTTCTATGTGGGCAATATGGGTCCTATGTGGGCAATATGGGTTCTATGTGGGAAATATGGGACCTATGTGGAAATATTCATGTAAGTACTGGTGGTGGTAGTAGTAGTATACTTGACCTTGACCTTAAATTTGATGCGATTTATATGTATCCCTATGATGCAATTATATTTCACAACGCATGCGCCGTTTTCGATCCGACTCAAGACCGTTCGTTCATCGACGTGCAGACGTTGCGTCGACGAACAGTACTTTCAACGCCCTTAAGACCATTCAAGTGCTGTTAGACCTTTCGAGGTCGTTGCAGACCATTGATCCACGAAAGGACCATACGCCCGTCGTTGTGCGTTCGCCAGAAAAAACGTGGTGCCGCATAGCGAACGGCTTAAAATCTTTTATAATACGACGTATAGCATACAGAATTATTGTTTATGCCCTAAAATAACATATTTAAACAGTAAATTAAGTAATACGCTAATATTTACTAATATTTCTCTACAGACACTATTATAAGGCATATATAACAATATTATTATAGCACATATCGTTGTCGTCGATAGAGTAGTAGTTTAAGTCGGCGCCTTGTGACCGCACGGTCACGGGATCGAATCCCACCTTAAACCTTTATTTTTTTATTTTTTTTATAGAGAACGCGAACAAAACACTAGCACGCACACACATTACCGTTACCAGATCATTTTTCAAAGCCACGACGCGTCAACAGATCACTTTCGCTCCTCCAATAACCACAAAAATGGCTAATTAATTAATTAATTAATTAATTACCTGTTAATGAGCCTAATTGGCCTATTAATTAGCTAATGAGTCAGAGGCTTAATAGATTAACTACTCACGCACTCAATTCGTGGTCGCTAAAGGCATCTAGTAGGCCTAAGTAATCCGTGGTACTTAATTAATCAACGTGTAGCTCCTAGGCGCACCCAGTGGCCGTAGGCACAGAGTATATAGACTTGTCGAGACGAGTCAATGACTCAATGGCGTGACGAAATAGTCCACATTAAGGCGGGAAACCCACCAGCCAATCGCAAACAAGTCAACGAGACGATGACTCCAAGGTCGTAGCTATGGGGTGTTTTGGGTGTTTAAACACACCCTGAAATTAAATAATGTAAAATTAAATAATGCATTTACCCACTATGAGAGCTCACGATGCTCCTCCAAACCCCTTAGTCGGTTGACTCGGTGCTCGCTCAAGGACAAATAAATACCCCCCCCTCAAACAAAATCCTGTCTACGGCCTTGCCCTTGGATGACTCATTAACCTCACATCGTGGAAATTAATGTAAAGCGCGCACATTAAATTCGCTGACTAATCAGCGTAATTAGGCCTATACGGTCATACTCTGGCAGAAAAATGCCTAAGCATAATCATTACTGTCTGTAGCCATATTATTCTCTTTAATTGAGTTGAGAGTCAACTATAGTTTTGCAGAACAATTAGTATGCAGCACCGTTAAGTTTTTAGAGTTTACGTTACGTTTTCAAATCTTTTTACTGCTACTTACGTGTTATGGTAATAGCACGGGTAGTAATACCAAGACCAATGATAATACATGTACCACCAGTACCACGAACACCCATAACCACACGGTTCATATCGGCAATCAGAACTGGCGAGATGTACGTACCCCGTATAAGATTCTGTGTGACTCCTGAAATATGTAATGATTTATTCACACAAAGAAACAACGAGTGAGAGAGAACAAGAAAGAAAGCGATGGGTTTAAGCCATCTAAGTTTTTTAACATTCCGAGATAATCAAGGGAAAGTAAATTTTTTGCAGAAAAAGTTGTTTTAACAATTTTTTATTTAGGCAATGAAAATTATTTCTAGCAAAATGCCGACTAATAACAATCCTTTTGGAAATGATTTAAAGCAAGTATTGTTTTGCTTACACGTAACGTGATAATTAGGTGAAATTTGTAAAAGTTTGACAAGATACGCCCTTTTAGCAAGACAAAATAAAATAATGAATAATCTCATAATTTCTGTGCAACTTGCACCAAAGTCACTTCCAACATTATAGGATAAAACGACTAATAACTTTAGAATAACCTAAATCATATAATGATATGCAATTTCTATGAAAGTGAGTAAGTGACAAGCTGTCCGACAGTCAAAGTAAGTAAGTATCAATATGCAGCGTTCATTTTACTTGCCTTCAGAAATTCCATTTATGCCATAGAGACGTATCTTAGACAAGATGCAACCATCTGGTAGAATTACTAGTTGCACTGTAAATAATAGACGCTGTATGTATGGACGTACATCCTTATAGCATAAATGTGACCCAAAAAATGTGGTGTATCTTCGTGTCAACTAGACTTTAATGGAGACTTGTAGGTACGACCTTCTGTCAGAACCTGCATTGACGTTAGTCAATTCAATTTCTGTCAAAATCTCCATTTTTGAAAAAATCGTACATAAGACGTTCTGGCTTAAACCCATCGAAAGAGTCATGAGTGACAGAGGAAGGAATATAGACTGCAATTCGGCCTAAAATAGGCTGTAGTGTACCATCAGAACGACAGTCGTATAAATTGAAGGTGAAACTGGGATTTCACACGGAGCGACCTGACCATTCACTGATGATTTATGCTAACGACAATATTAAAGTTATTTGAGCAGATTAGATTAGATTAGATTAGGTTAGACAGGATGACGCAATCATCCTGTCTTCTGGATGCGATGATATGTTAAAGTCGAGACTTTTGGACAATAACAACTTGGACTGTAAAATAATATTATGTCACCTTAACACAACATTGCAATAACATCGTAAACTTTAGTAACTTTAGAAATCCATGGCCATGCACATGCGACGCATATTTTCTTTACTCTGATTTACACTAGTTACTATGATTTATCAGCAGGGCTGTAGGCCTGGTGGTAAAATTAGAGGTGAGTACACGCTAGAGGTTAGTTTTTTTAAACACTTCCCTTACAGGAAAATATTTTTGAAATATGGAAACGACTTAGTGAGCGTTCAAGCTATTGAAATTACGGAATTTCTCAATTTCTGATGCATCAACTATACACAATTTATTTAAAATTAATGGTTTTGGGGATCAAGTTTAAACAAACAGAAAATAATTAAATTTCAAACTGAAATTTTGTTTCAGTTATAGGCTACACCCTACGGCATTTTAAATAATAAGTCAAAGTACATTATGGAGGTGAGTACACGCTCTCCAGAGGTGAGTATACTAAAAAATATTTTGTGAGGTGAGCATACGGTCTCTAGAGGTGAATATATGCTGTATACCCGAGTATACCCTTGTCTACAGCCCTGTTTATCAGACTAGTGTTTTCCAATCTGGGTGCCACGACACCCAAGGGTACCCTAAGCCTGCTGTCGGGGTGCCGCTGCTGGATAATAGGCCTCTTTGTGCTGCTTTTTCTGTCAAAAACTGTTAAAAACTACTGATTACCACTAGGCCTTTGACAATTTTTTAAAACTTAAAGCAGTTTAGGAATAACCGCAACTCTGCGGTTAAATTCAAGCAGCGTTACTCGTCATTAAAATAAAGAACTAAATGGAAGAAAAGTAAATGAAGTTAAGGCCAGGTGCCGTTTACTGAATGACTTTAGTGAGGGAGTCTTGCTCTGAAAAGGTTGGGAACCACTATATGAGATAGTGAAATGGCGAAGCAGGACATGTAGCGTCTGAAATGCATCCTTTTCGTCACAAGCTATAGCACAAATCTACATTTTTAAGGAATACTTGGAATATGTGAATGTCGCTCTGTAATATTACAATTCAACATCAAAGACTAAATTACAAATATATGGTACGAAATTAGGTATACTCTCGTCTTGGTCAAGTAGTCGGCTCAAGACCCTAACAGCAGGAAATGAGCTGCGATGCCTGCAAAACGTTCCTAAATTCAACCATAATCGAGGTTTCACTGCTCGGAAAAGCAGAAGCCTAAGAAGTTCAGTGTAAAGCTCGGCTGTTCAGTCGTATCGTAATCGTAATTGTAATCTCCAAACTTCTAAAGCGCCACTCGAAGGCCAAGCGCAGGGCACCAGCCTATTAACGAGCGCTACGTCAGATCAGAAGGAGTTTCCAGGGAGTAGTCCAAAAGAGGTCCGAGTCCGGTTTCCAGAAGGTCAAACCAAATTAAAGGGGGTTTCCAGAGAGTAGGCCTAGTCCAAAGGAGGTCCAAGTCCGATTTCCAAAAGGGCTTCTGTCAAGGAACAGCTGCTACGGACGTGGTCTCACTTTTATATTTGGTGCCCGGCATATTTTTCAGTAAACTAATTTAGTATGCAGACTATAGGTTTGCACGATTCTAAATCCTGGACCGACCAAAAGATAAGGTATTACGTCCGCTTTCCAGTCTTCCTTCTTTCCTTGTTCCTTGTTTCTTTGGTTTTCCAGTGTCTTTCGCTTTATATAGTATTCGTTCATCACCAGGCTTTACCATAATATATCTATTATATATATATATATAAATAATATATATATATATATATATATATGCTTTACCAGCATCATGATTCATGGTTCCTGTGCGTCTTCAGCTTCAATATTAGGTTGCTTAATTGCAGTCAGCCATGCTAAGCAACTCCGGTATAAATCCGTGTATTTTTTAATTTTTTTTGCTAAAAATAGGCAATATACTTACGTGCTCGCAAACGCGATTGTTACCGAACTGAGGATAAGAACGAGCGATATAACAAGGGACCGCGGTGAGAACAAGTACTTCACGAGCTCTGCCATTACTGACAAGCAACCTCGTTACGCAGGCAGAGATGCTGATACCACTGCATGCAGATGCGCAACATCAACTGCGTGGCTGCACATACCGCAATATATAGGCCCTACACGCAGACGCACAGGAACCATGAATCATGATGATGGTAAAGCATATATATATATATACACTGTGAACGGAAAAAAACCAGACCTCTACAATAAATAGGGAAATAAGCACCAAATATTAAAAATTTTATTGAGTCTAAAACTATTTTATTCCAAACTATAATCTCAGATAATAATGCGCTAAAGCAGTTGAAAATTGACGTGACCGTGACGTCATTTGTAATAAAACATTCGTTACAAAATGGCGTTCAGTGAAGAGGATAGTAATGGTTACGGTCGGTGTGTCGGCGCTTGGCAGAACAGCGATACACTTCGTGGAACCTGGGGTTAAAATTAATGGTGCATACTACCGTGATGTTTTGTTGCTGCAGAAATTGCTACCAGATATCCGAGAGTTGTCCGAATATTATACGTTTCAACAGGATGGTGCTCCGGCACACCGAGCTCGCGATACTGTTGAACTTCTTACAAACTAAACTCCAGATTTCATACCCCCTACACTTTGGCCTCCAAATAGCCATGACCTTAATCCCGTGGACTACAAAATCTGGGGTGTGATGCAAGAAAAAGTTTACAAGACAAAGGTGCGCGATGTCGGAGAACTGCGTGAACGTATAACTCAGGCATGGGATGAATTTGATCAAGCTGCAATCGATTCAGCAATTAGTCAGTGGCGAGCGCGTCTTTGTGCGTGTATTGAGGCCAAAGGAGGACATTTTGAACACACATTATAACTAAAAAATAATAGTTATATGATTCATATCCTTTAAACTGAAGTTCCACCACGTTTTATTAAAATATGCAAATTATTACAAAAATTATCATAGTAATAGAGAGGTCTGGTTTTTTTCCGTTCACAGTGTATATATATTATTTATATATATATAATATATATTATGGTAAAGCCTGCTGATGAACGAATTGTGTGTATAACGACCCTGGGCAAAAAAGGGCTTCTGTCACCAATTTTATAAATAGATACAATGTCATGCATGTCATATATATATATGTGTGTGTGTGTGTGTGTGTGTGTGTGTGTGTGTGTGTGTGTGTGTGTGTGTGTGTGTGTGTGTGTGTGTGTGTGTGTGTGTGTGTGTGTGTGTGTGTGTGTGTGTGTGTGTGTGTGTCTGTGTGTGTGTGTCTGTGTGTTTTGTGTATATATTGTCAAAAGAAGACATTAATCATGGCATGAAATCCAATGCTCTAGGTAAACAGCATGTATATTTTATGCTAATTGTTACTAATTAACAATTGGCAATAATATGTAAATAAACTTATATATACAGGGTGGCGCAGAAAAAGTGAGACCGCCTAGTTAATATCAAGTAATAAATTTCTGTGTAAGTTTTTCTTTTAAGAAAAACAAGTAAATTGTTGCCAAATGATAATTTATACAAAATCAGAAATCAAATTCAATGTATCCTCCTCGGTTCTCAACAGTTTTTCTAAACGTCTGCACCACTATAAAACCGCTGAGAGTTTTTGCCACTCTTCAACAATGGCCAGTTTCAATTGATCTATTGTTTCAAATTTACGACGAAGGTAGCTTTTTGTTGAAGAGCACCCGAGATAGCATAATCTATAGGGTTTAGATCCGGGCTATTTGGGGGCCACATGTCTGGTTCGATGCAAGTGACATTCTCCCGAAGAAGGAAAATGATCGTGTTTCCTGCCGTGTTCGAAGGAGCTCCGTCCTGTTGCAGTGTCCAGCTTTGACGATTACATCTCGCTCGAATGTCCGGAAGCAATCCTTGTCTTAAGACGTGATCACAATAATACTCCTGTGCTGTTCACTTTCGCTCCAGGTTCAACAAAGACCACACTGGTTTTTCCCATCCGAGACACACCGACCGAAACCATGATGCCACGACTGAAATGTTCACGTTCACGTACGAGTCTTGTTGCTGGAACTTGTTTTTCTTTCTTGGATCAGAAATTTTTTTACAGAGTCGATTAAGACTTGCTTTACTCCATGCTTTTAATATCAGGAAACTCAGTAATCATTCGCCTAGTTCCCCATTGTTTTTCAATTTGCAAATATTTAATGAGAATACGATCTTCTGCTGTTATTTTTGTCATTTTATAAACACCGTAAAAATGGCATAAACTATAAAGTTTACGACCGAAAGGTCACGAAATAGTGACGTCACACGTTGAGTTAGTGAGTAAGGATATTTCTTCAGTTTAAAAAACCGCCCAAAACATAATTTGATATATATATATATATATTGCACAAGATTTCATGCGCCACCCTGTATATAGGCCTATATTGCAAACTGTGGTTAAAGTTCGCCTATAACAGCGGACGAGGCTGAGCTCGTGTTTCATTGCTATTATACAAGGAAGTCCTTTTGTAGAATCCCTGTTTTCTTTCCTCGTGAATCGCCCAAGTCGAACACACAATTTAAGCATGCTATTAACCAACGTTAGCCACCGTGGTCTAATTGGTTAGTGTGCTGAGCTTGTAATCGAAAGATCACAGGTTCGCACCTTTTGCTGAATTAACTGCGTGTATAAAGAACACGGGCAGGAAGCGTCTCTGTCACCGATTCAGTATCGGCGTAGCTGGGTAGTGGGACACGGTAGCCGATTAGTCGAGCGCTCACCTTGTAATATAATGGATGGTAAAACAGCAAATCGTTGACCTGGTTATTCCTAAATGGAACGCTTCGCTGTTTCCAGAAACATCTTGAAAGCGCGTCTCAATATTAGCCAGCTCCGCTCATGTTGCCTCATTTAAAAATGCAGCAGGACATCTGAACAAAGTTTTAAAGGGGTACTAGAACGATGGCCATTTCAATAAACCCTTATAGCCTTAAGCAAATTACTTGAAAAATCCATGGAGCTTTCCTACCACTTGCCTACAATTAGTCCACCTCCAACAGTGCTACGGTATATGTAGCCTACATTTGTTAATTGTGTCTTTAGTACTAAGCAGAGATTTTGTTCTTGGTACCTGTACTCGATTACAACTTGATTACAGTTTTTAAGTATTTGTACTCGTACTTGATACCGAAGTACTTGTACTTTTACTCGAAACATTACATGTGTGACAAAAGGTCTTTAAATAATTCTCAACTTATTCTCTTCACAGGAACTCGGATTAGCAACCAGTTAGCTTTAGTCATCGACTCGTACGGTTTGGATATTTTGGCAGTTCTTTTGTGTTTAGCATTTCCTTCCGGTCTTGTTAACATGGAGCACACGGCGCTTATGATGCTCAAAATTAAAATACTAATATCCATGGAGCCGTGAAGTTTGGTTATGATAATTTTACTGTCAAAGGAAATGTTGTTTCTGCTAAGCGCAAATGTTGTCATGAAAAACTATGGTCACTTTGATGAAGACGATTGCTTGGACTTCTGGAAATATAGCAAAGCTGTTATCGACAAACTTAATGAGACAGCGCCTATAGAACATCGCGTGCGCCCGTATCTTACGCACCTGTTGAACGTGTGTTTAGTTAAGGCGGTTCAACATTTAATACCGCATAGATTGAATATTATTGACAAGATGCTCACATCGCTAATATTTCTCAAGAGTAATTCTAGATGAGTAGCCTACATAGGCCTATGTGGCTTACGACATGATCAGTGAAAATACTTTCTTGATTTAGCTTTAATTGTAAAATCTTGAGCTAGATATGATCTCCTTGTTCTTGCGATAGCCACATGCACATTATTTTATAACCTATGAACCAGTACTCGTAGGCCCTTGCCTGTAGGCTACTTGAGACAAATGTAGGCCTACCGGTACTCGTAAGCTTACCTAAACTCGAAACCTAAGTACTTGAAACATCTTTTGTGTTAAGTACCAGTATAAAACAACACGATATAGGCTTAAGCACATATCTAAAATTACCGAAATCGCTTCACAGTTGGGCGTATACAAATAGTAGTTACCCTTAGTTTGCCGTAGATGGTTACACCCAAAGGCTGCTGTACTGGGGTTTGTGTTTTTTGTTGTTGACAGATCATCAGACCAGGAAGCAAGCAAGATAAAGTAATGTATTCGCATGTCCGCATTAAATAAGAAAACTACAAGGCAGCAATTAAATGGTTAAGTATATAGAATTTTAGTTTTAAACGATGATTATTTAATTCAAGCTAGGCTTCCTATTGTCGGCCTTTATTTGTGTACGTTCAATCGTAGATTTACGTAGCGCCTTCTGCAGAAGGAGGACAGTTTTGAAGCGTTTGTAAGAGGTGTGCGGAGTGTCCATTACCAGGAAACGCAGCCTTAGATGAAGTCTACTCCAAGTGGAAATTTCAACCACTGAGAAAGTCAGGTTTAGTATCAACGAAGCATTTAGATGGACAATGAATTCGCACCGGGTCGTGGAGTAGAGACCACAGCCGAACCCGATACAGAAGGAATAAGTATTGTATAAGCTATAATACTACACCGATATTCATCGGCAGGATTAGGAAAACAAGTGGAGTAGACTCGACAGTGAACGAGAGTATTTATAAACAAGAAAGAAACTCGACACCAAAAAGAAAGGCATTTCTACGCCCGCAGCAGGTCAAATGAGTGGGAGGAACAGAAATTCCTGTTGGCAGTCACCAAAAGAACATGTGACGCTAGGCTTCACTGGATCGTTTCCCAAAAGTTTGTGGGACATTTGGTGGTTAGTCAGCTGGCCACGGAACATAGCGCATTTAAGGACCTAACAAATAGCTTACGGTGGTGGGAATGAGGGTGCTGTTGTTCTCAGGGGTTAAAGTGGAGTGGGAACGGCGTTCCCACTGCTCTCGAAATTCTTTGCTTGCGTTCCCACTGCTCACGCATTCGTTCCAATGAAACTGTACTTTGGCGCTCCCACTGCTCACCCAAACCACTTTAACCACTGGTTGTTCTGCACCTCTAGGCTTCTACGTCTTTTGTTCTGTGTTTAACGAATGCGCGTCGGATAAATTTATGTCAAATACAACGGAACGTGATGTCGACGCCTCTGTTATTCTCGTACACTATCTAACCGGATAACATCTCCACCTAAACACTGTCCGGTTTTAGTTCAGACTAGACTTCAGACTTTCAAAATATCATATGATCCTCAGTTCTTTCTTTCGACTTCATCGATAACATCTCCACCTAAACACTGTCCGGTTTTAGTTCAGACTAGACTTCAGACTTTCAAAATATCATATGATCCTCAGTTCTTTCTTTCGACTTCAACCCATTATTAGGCGCGGGAGAAGCCTGGTAGTAAAGGGTGGAGATTGAATTACATGTGGGCATAATATTTTTGTACTCACTGTAACGCTGCTCGAAAACTATACCACATCCGTGATTTTGGTTAACCATATGTCAAATGATGTAGGCTACTGATAATATATTAAACAATGCCCTGACTAACACAATCTATGGCCTACTAATCGTAATCGTAATCTCCAAACTTCTAAAGCGCCACTCGAAGGCCAAGCGCAGGGCACCAGCCTATTCACGAGCGGTACGTCAGATCAGAGGGGATTCCAGGGAGTAGTCCAAAAGAGGTCCAAGTCCGATTTCCAGAGTACCAGGTTTCCAGAGAGTGGTCCAAAAGAGGTCCAAGTCCAAATTCCAGGAGGCCAAACCAAATCAAAAGGGGGTTTCCAGAGAGTAGTCCAAAAGAGGTCCAAGTCAGATTTCCAGGGTACCAGATCAGAGGGTTTCCAGAGAGTGGTCCAAAAGAGGTCCAAGTCCAAATTCCAGGAGGCCAAACCAAATCAAAAGGGGGTTTTCAGAGAGTATTCCAAAAGAGGTCCAAGTCCGATTTCCAGGGTACCAGATCAGGAGAGACAGAGCAACTGTCAAGGCGGGTGTCGTTTACGGCGAGAAGAATTGGAAGGCGGAGTATCAGATGAGTCAGGGTAGGAGTATTTGAAAAGGTGAGACTTCAGTTTTGAGTGGAAAGCCCGGGGGTGATAGATAGAGGAACATGAGGATGAGGATGAAGGACGGGTTGCAATGATGATGGAGGCACCAAGAAACTGAGAAATTCAGGGGGAGATCATTCCAGAGGCGTGGTGCTGTGATGGAAATGGCTCGGTTGGAGAACTTGAGGTGAGTAGTGACTGGGGGTCGAGAATGACTGAGAATTGAGGATGTTTCATGCACCCCGCTCGATTACCAGAATTCTTTTTAAAGGGAGCTCATGGGTAAAATTACTCTTTCTGAGCACAGCGGTGTAGGCCTATGTTAAACTCATGGGAAATCAAGGCCTGTACCCGCAGCGAATGCTTTCATATGATCATCACATGCATTGATATCGAATTATTGTAACATCTTTCCGTCGTTATTATGAGGGTGATTCCGGGCACATTAAGAAATGTAGGCTGTTGTCGGCCTAGGCCGAACCAGGAAGCAAGATAAAGCAATCTTTTCGCATATCCGCGTTAAATTCGAGTTTCTTTCTCGTTCAGAAAGATTTCTGGTTAATCAATTGTCTAGATAGAGTCTACTGCACTTGTATTCCTAATCCATATAATTTTAAATTCCATGTACACACTGGCGTAAACTTGTCCAAAATATTGGGGAGGCATGGGGTCTGGACCAGAGGTGCGAAAAAGACAAATTTTTTCAAGATGAAAAGCTGTTTTTGTTGTTGTTTTTTTTCGCTTTTTTTGTTTTTATAGTTTTAGTTGTTTTGGTTGTTTTTAAGATTTATCGAATTTCGGATCATAAGAATCATGAAAAATGGCATGAACAAGAGCTCCAACTTAGTTTAATTCAGCTGCGATTTCCGAATATAAAAAGTCATTAAATCAATGTTATTAAAATAAATTCTACAAAAATAAGATTTAAAAAAAAAACAACAACAAAACCAAATTTTGTGGTTTTCTGTTTCTTTTGTTGTTGTCTAAAGCCAAAAACCGAAAAAGTTTTTCACCTCTGTTCTGGACAGTGTTCCGGTGTTACGTTAATGAGTATGAAATGGGTGCGTTTTGTTTACATGTAAATTTGTTTCATATTGAATATATTGAAGATTAAAATAGATCTTTGTTTTCATTATGAATTTATTATAGTATTTCAGTTCTGTGTCTGTTTTTCTGTTACTGAAGAAATTTGTCTATATTGAAACATGATATTTTAATATTTGAAGAAATTCTCCTCTCGATTTTTGGGGGGCATTGCTCCGGCTCCTCAATTATTGGGGGGGGCACGTGCCCCGGCTGCCCCCAGAGTCTACGCCTATGCATGTACATTATTATTATTAATGATAATTATAGTGGAACATTTGAATGAGCACGATATTATAAAGGGCAGTCAACATGGATTTACCAGAGTCCGTTCGTGTTTGACAAATCTGTTGGAGTGTTTTGAGGAGGTCATGAGAGGTTAGAATCTAACCTCTCATGACCTCCTCAAAAAACTCCAACAGATTAGACAGGGGAACACCTGTAGATGTACATAGATTTTGCCAAGGCATTTGACAAAGTACCTCATGTAGGCCTAAGGCTGGGACTCCTTATCGAAATTTCTGCAAATTGTTTAGATCTAAACAAGACAAATCAGCATACAGATTACCGTGCTCAGAGAATCTCTGTTTCAAACTACTAATAACTTGATCCATTACCACGTTGTGAACATTTACTCGAAATTTATCTTTCGCATTTTCATTTGGCTGGTCTTTAGCAGATTCTTCTGACAATTTCTTTGTTGATCTAATTCTTCAAGCCAGTCTCAACTCTCAACATCAATGTCCAGATTTCTTTTTTTTAGTTCACTGTTAGCAAGTTCTGAAAATGTGTAACTGCTTCAAAAATGACATCAAAAGTTCCATGTATTTGGCTTAATTCATTGATAGCATATTGAACCATCTTATAGGCTCGTAGGATGTCGGTGCCGTACGTTTGTTTGAAAACATTGAGATAACTGAGTTGTGTGTTCAAACACTTTCAAGATTATTTGCGTTGTCAAAATGAATTCAAAACTTGTCAAAGAGTCCAGAAGAGTTTTCCTCTGTACCGGACATCATTGTTAAATTTGTTTGATTCAGAAATATCATGAATGCATGCATGTAAGCCTACATATGTAGGCTACAAGAAATCGATAACTGTTTCTTTATTCCATGTGCTATAATCAACGGTAGGCCTAAGTTAAATTGAATAATTTTCGGTTTCACGTGGCAGTGCAGGAATACATAATTTATAACAATAGAATTAAGAATTAGAACTAAAATATCATAATATTTTTGAATCAATTTGTTTCTTTTTTTGGGGCGACCGGCCAGGGGCGTAGCAATGGGTTGTGCAGGTTGTGCAAAGCACAAGGGCCCCCGGCGGTCAGAAGGGCCTCTGGCAGCGAGTACCAATTTTAGCCTAGAAGTGAATCTACATGTACAGCAAGTTAGCAACAACGTGCACAGTAATAAACACTCAAATGATCAACCATCTTCGAAATTGCACAACTGTTACTCGTTGACTCTCATCTATATACATTCACTGCCATTCAGCGATGATGTCTGCACTGCCTACATGTTCCTGTTGACTTTGCCTGTGACTGTTGCGCCATGTGAACGATCATTTTCAAAATTGAAGCTAATCAAAAACTATATACGAAGTACAATGTCAGAAGAGGGGCTGAGCGACTTGGCAATCTTGTCAATAGAAATGAACATGCCAGAAAGCTTGACATTTCAAAAGCGGTAGATATTCTTGTGTAAAAGAAGGCGCGGAAACGATTTCGTTATTTTTACCAACCAACCCAACTGTTTCACAATTTGACAGAATTGAAGAGTGGATAATTCATATTTTAGCAGTCAAGGCAGATGGAACAATGTTTTAGATTAATTATGCTCTAGGCCTAGTTCAATTTTTTATGCTAGCCTGGAGAAATAAAAATAACAATTTTTATAAAAATAAATCGGAGAAAATAATTGAAGTGTAATTATTTAATTATTATTTCATTGGGGTGCGATTTGTGATATTTTTCACGGTGCGAAATAAGCAAATATCGCAAAAGCGCCAAGCGTTTTTCGCACAGCGGTTTTTTCAAATCGAAGGGGTTCAAGGGGCCCATCATCGAAGCTCTGCACAAGGGCCCCCAAAAACCTTTCTACGCCACTGCGACCGGCCCACACGGAATTTTCCGGTGTCCCGGCGATCCTTTCCAAGCATGGTCTTTATGATGTTAAATGTCATTTAGAGCAGAGCAATTGTCAGTCAACGGCATGCATACAAGTTTTACTACCGACGAATCAGATGTATTTTGCTGGAAAAATTGGTATATTCTGCAGAGCTAGGCCTACTTAGATCATAATATAACAGATGGAACACGCGGGTTGGACGGTTGGTCGACCGTCGATGATCGATCTATTTGACAATCAACATTTGGCAATGTTTTGACACTTTTCTTGCTAACTGAATGCATTTTAACAAACATATTCTAAATGTTACCACCAGCGTGCACCCTCCCCCATTGGTAGACGCCACCGCTCTCTAAGCTTACTCTCTACACATGCGCAATGTTTTATGATAATAAGCTTCTGGTTACCTTTGCCCCCGCAGGCCACTCCCACCCCACCTTCATCTATGTATGTATGTATGTACCCATACATAGGCCTAATATAACGCAACTTTTAACTCATAAAGCATTGATTATCGCACTTGCTTAAAATGCGGTTTCAATGTTCTAGCAGAAAAAGCAACTCATTTCCTTTATAATCTTGTCATAAGGCGAATTATTGTTCCCAGGATTTGATCTGCAGTACAGAAAAATCGGCAGCTGCGTTTTTATTTCTTATTTTAAGATAAGCCTATGTGCAATTTTTTTTAGTTTTCTGCACATAACCAACGTGTTTTAGGAATTGTATATTTACAATTTTAAATTTATAGTCTGCCTCATTTGGTGCTTTGGGACATTGGTCCAATCACAGGCCTACTGATCTGTAATTAGTAACTTCTATCGCGCCGGTGTCTAACGCAAAAGACATCAACCAACAGCGCACCATCTGTTCCCCCAACATATTGCATATTGTATTTGTAGGCCCCTACTTATAGAATTTCGATCACGATTATTCATTCATTCATTCATTCATTCATTCACAGATTTATATAGCGAACTATTCAGAGGCGCTCCCGACTCCAGCACGGCCAAAAAGAAGTTTTCAAGCGGTTTTAGAAGGTGTCGGAGGAAGAGAGGCCATTCCATTATGGTTGGGCCTACCATTGAGAAAGCGCGGGTTTGCATAGAGCAGTACGGGCAAACGAGACTGAGAGTCTCTCCCTCCCCGCCGAGCGCAGGACGCGAGAAGTCCGCGAAGCCGACACATGCCGGAAGATGTCTAGCAAGTAAGATGGAGCGAGACCCAGTTGACACCGCCAACCCAAGGAGGCGATCCTATACCCAATGCGCTGTCGTATAGGGAGCCAATTCAGGACTTCCATCATCAGTGTTTAATCTAGTCCCCCTCTTCTGAGGGGGGAAACAAGGGCGAACTTTTTCGGGAAATTTCTTCCGTGTTACAACGTCCAAACGGTTTTGAGAAATTTCATCTTTAAAAAAAGTTGATAACCTTTTTTAGTATTTCTTCCCACTCTCGTGACTTTTTTCAGAAACAGAAAACTATAACGACCTTTTTTTAGGAATTCATCTCTCAAAACCTTTCAAATATCTTATTCTTTTATTTTATTCTTATATTACTCGTTTATTCGTCTCTGGGGGAGCGCAACATGTATCCTGGGGGGATTTTCCCCAAAAAAGGTGTCTACATTCAAATATTGCTGGCCTCTGGAAGTGGAAACATAAATCCTGGGGGGAAATTCCCGCAAAAGGTGTCTACTGTCTAGATTAATCACTGCTCCAGTATATAGTTTGACACATCGCCAAAATATGGTATTTGGCCAATAAGGAGCGTAAGATGCGGTCACTGCAGTTTAGGCGTGCGGACGGGAGGCCAGGGTGAGAATTGTCGGGGGGTTGGGGGTTCAACCCCCTAGTCTTTCTTAGGACACCATAGTAAAGTCTTCATTTCACACCCAAACTCCACATGAATCAAGGTCCAACCCCCCCAGTCTTTTTTCTACAATTCTCATACTGCGGGAGGCCAGAGTAAAGGGATAGGCAATAGCCGAGGTGAGCTGTGACGAACGAGTGCGCAAGCGTAGTTGCAGTTCCTGTTGACAGAGAGTTAGCGACAGTACGAATCTGACTGGGCTGGCAGAGGAAGTCGCGTCTGAGACGAAGAAGGTGTGGCGTAAAAGTTAGTTCCTGGTCCAGTAGAATACCAAGGTCGCGGACCGAGGCAGAGAAAGTAAAGCGAGGAAATTCTGCGGTGAGAGAGAGGCAAGGTTGAGCTTAGCCAGTTGCTGACGGGAACCAAGCCACGGGAAGTTAGTCCTAGAAGAGTTTACGCGCGGAGGCGGTTGGACGCAATCCACATCTCCAGCTCAGACTGTGTCTGGGCCATAGCCCAGAGGCGAAGCTAGAGGGGTGCAGAGGCAGTGCTTAATCTAGTCCCCCTTCTTCCGGGAGGGAAAACACGGTTTTTGGGAAGATCAACGAATTTACACAAGATTTTTGGGTAATTTCAGCCATCTTGAAAAAGTTTCAGACTTTTTCTAATTTCATCTTCACAAAAAAGTTGATGACCTTTTTTTAAAGTTTCACCTCTCGGGGGGGGGAAACATGTATCCTGGGGTGGATTTTTCCTCCCTTAAAGGTCTCTACATTATAGCCTAATATTGCTGTCCTCTGCGGGGGAAACATAAATCCTGGGGGGACATTTCCCCCAAAGGTGTCTAGATTAAACACTGGTGCAGAGGGTCACATCATCACAGATGTCCTCGGGCGCCAAAGGTCGGGGGGCCAAAATGAGGGTTAAAATTAATATTTTTAATTCTACTCTTCATTTTTTAATGAAATTTTAACTAATTTATTCCAAATAAATTTATAAGATTTAACCGGGGTGGAGGGTGACAATTTCATAGTTCGTCTCCGGGCGCAAAATATCAACAGAAGCAGCATCACGCGGCGGGCAATGTATGCCCGCGTGTCATCTTCGTAGAGCTGGGCTAGAGCACCACGTTATGATTTTCCATTACCGGTACAAAGTTCATTTGAAGCGACGATCTGTGACAAAATGTTTTCGGTTTTGAGTGAAAGACCTCGCCGAAATAACAAGAGGTGGAGTTCCGAACCAGTTTAGCGCGAAAAATAAGTTAAGTGAGAGAGTTGCAGATAGTAGTATGGTAAAGAATTCCAAATGATCGCCGGCCAAGAACACGACTTAGGTCGCAGGGACAATGAAAGTACGTATTATAAGCCTACTATCTAGATGTTGATCGAAAAAGAGGACTTACTTACCACAGATATAAGATAAAACCAAGAATCATAGGTGGAACGAAAATAATTGTGTGACTGCCAGCTTTGAAACAGGTTCGTTCACAAACAGGAAGCCAATACATAAAACGACCAGCACGTGTCCTAATAACTCGGATAGTCCAGTCCAATGCACAGCTTTGTGTTCGACCTTTTAGCGGTAGCAGCTAGTATGCAGCAGTGTGCAAAACTTGTGGAGCACATTTTCTTTCTATACAAATACTGTGCTCCTGCACAAATAAATTAAGCACACAGACTCCTTGCATTGCAATGCTTTCATAGGTTTTCATTTGGTTATTATATCGCACTACTGGAGACGACAGGAACAGAAAGAAGTTTGTTCAACTCGATCAAACGAAGAAAACTTTCTTAGCCTACTTCGGACACCTGATGAGGAAGAAGGGAGACTGCTTGGAAAAGGATATAGCCTAGTGCAGGGCACAGTACCAGGAGCAAGAGCACAGAGGAGGCCGAGGATGGGATGGATCATCAACATCAGAACTTGGATGGAGCTGCCGTTCGATCAAGTGTTGTCGGAGACGAAAGACAGGAGGAGATGGAAGAAGCTTGTCCGTGAAGCGACCAACCCTCGGATCGGGGAAGGTTGAAGACATGACAAGATTATAGAGCACAACTTGTAACGCGGAGAGAATGCATTCGAGACTACTCTGAGACGGTTACTCTGTAGGGACCTTGAACAAGTCCTTCACTCACAATTGTTCTGCACTTAGTCATTATACACTATACAGTATACAGTAGCGCTTAATAAATGCATAACAACTGTGATTTTTCTGCCGGAACGCTCCGGAACGGCGTTTCTGCACCTTTTTTGAGCAACAAAAAATAATTTAGTTAATTTAATTTAATTTCAGTGCTTTCAGTGTTTATTGACATGCAAATGAGAATTTTCTTGGGGAGGATCTCACCGAGACCCATTCCCAAACCCACCCTCCGTTTTTCTTGGGCTTCGCCTTTGATTTAGCCCTTCCATAATTGTACCGTTCCAGAACCTCTTTTATAGAAAAAAAGCACTACATGATAATAATGGGGGTCAGTTTGAGATATTATAATAATGACACCCAATAATAAAGCAATTCATCCAAAATCAAACTTTGCTATTAACATTGTAACCAAGTCATCTCATATTATATTGATCTTTTCTGATTTGCGCAACCACGACCACTACTAACATCATGCAGACTAGAACATTTAAAGCAGCCTTTCACACCAAAATTAGTAACAACTGTAGCTTTAATCAACACAACTCAACACATGATTCATGCACTCATGCGAAATCTCAAACTAAAATTTACAGTTATTACAGCACAGATCATGGAAATGAAATCAGTAACAGAAATTTTCACAGGAATTCCCACAGTTGCAAAAGAGCATATTTAACGCATTCACTCATAATTAACAGTCCGTAAATATATCATACTCACATTGCTCAGTTGTTCACACTCATCCCTCAGTTATGCAAATCCTTAAAAAAAAGTTCTAAATTTCCTTGTAATTCCATATAATAAACATACTAAACTTTTCTAGCACAAGCATAGTATAACCGAATAAACATTTCAACCCTTCAAGAACTACTGTAACAGCCCAAGTGAAACAAAATCCAGGCACAAACGGGTTTCTCATGGAATGACCCTAAACAGTATTTTTCAAATACAAACCTCACGTGCATGATCGTTGCAACAAGATTTTGATCATCAGTTCAAACGATGGCAGAAAGTCAGATTTTCTCTGTCAACTTTTGTTATGCTCATGAGTTAGTTTAAATTCTAGTCTGAGGGCTTTTTCTTCGACTGACTAGCCTTTCCTGCTGGCTTTTCACTAACGTTTTTGCGCTTCTTGCTCTTCATTGTCAGCCGTGGACCTCGCCGCTTTCTTGTCTTGGTAACTGGCACCTCTTCCTCCTCCTCCTGCTCCTCCTCTTCATCCTTGTCAGTGTGTATCGCCTCCTCTACCTCGTTCTTAACATCGTCATTCTTTGAACTAGTGTCTTGCTTAGTTTCTGGAACATCCTTAATTTTCTCCTGGCTATCGGTGCTATCACTAGGGTTAACTTGTGATGGATCTTCATTGCTTTGCACGTCATTTGATTTCGCATTCTGCTTAGACTGAATTTTGCTGATGAGCTTCTGTCGTACATCTGTAGCTGACATGTCATCACCAGCGGCCATCTGTTCGGGAGTAATCTTGTCAGGAACTGAAGCTTGTTCGGGAGTAATCTTGTCAGGAACTGAAGCTTGTTCGGGAGTAATCTTGTCAGGAACTGAAGCTTCCTCCACTTCAGCTTTGCTAGTCTCTTGCACAATTGGCGATGGATCCGGTTGGCTAAGAACATCGTTGGATTTGGGCGATGCTTGCTTAGATATCGCTTCTGCAGTTTCCTCAAGATCAGTGTTGGCAGATATTTCATCCGCTTTCTCGCCGTTAGCTTCTGTGAATTCGAGACTGATTTCCCCAGTTAAAAGCTTTTGAAGTGCTGGTGAACTGCCATCTGTGGGGCAGCTGTCCCTAGTTACTGAACTTTCGTCTGGTTTCGGAAAAGCTGGAACAGCTGGGCTGTCACATTTCTTGTGCAAAGAACTGCCGTTAGTTCTGATCTGGTTCCCATCCTTAGTCTTCACCCAAGTACTTAGAAATGCGTCTTCCCAACCAAACAGTGAGTCGCCATCATCCGACGATTTCGAAGACTTGAAACTCTTTTTCGTCTTTGCTCTGCATCCCCAATTGTTTCCCCTCTTACGCCGCTTGCCGCGCCTGTTATCCAGGGTTCCATCAGCATCCTCGGCTGTGACAGTTTCGCTGAAGTTTTGACCAGTAGTATCCCGGCTGCTGTTCTGAACCTTATTCATTATATCCTGTTCCCACTCCTCGTCTATGTACTCGCCCTTCTCCACAAACTCCTTCCGCACGGAACAGTTCTCGATCACGTGCTTTTTGAGCATTCTCAGGTACGTGAACTGCCGCTCGCAGTAAATGCACATGTGCTTGGTCGGGTCGTAGTCGTTCTCGTCGTCCGAATTCTCGCCGTTCTCCGTCTTCTCGGCATGCAGATCTTTGATTCGGTTCTTTCCAGCGCAGACGGGAATGTGTCTCTCCAGCTGAAGAATCGTCTTAAATTCCTCGTCACATCCTCGGCACTTCTGAACGTCAACCAACTCGGCCATCTCGCGTCGGCGTACATGACGTCGAGGGTTGTACGCCGAAGACTGATGACCGTGTCGCCATCGGTTACGTCGCAGGTCTGCCTCGTCATCGACCGACTCGATGCTCTTGAGCTTTCCGACTGCTCGGCCGAAGCGTCCCTTGGCGCCATCGGCTGGCACTTCGCCGAGGTGCTGTTGCAGCAGCATTCGCTGCAGTTGTTTTCTTGACGATTCCTCCGGGCTTTTCGTCCAGTGGAACTTGCCGCGCTTTTTAATAACCTTCTCCATTGGCAGTTCGCTGCCACGCAAAACAAAGACCCACGTGACGCGAGTGTTGAGGTGACGCCAGTAATCGCCACACTCGGCGATGTGCTCGTGGAGTGTCTCGTTCGAAGGGTACTGTTGTTTGCACTTGGTGCAGAGATAGGGCAGGATTAATGAACTCTGCCCATCTGCTTGAAAATCAAAACAAAGTCAAATATTAATAATAATAATATTCTTTTTCTTTATTAATTCAAACCAACAAACGCAGTAAGATTACATTGAGACATGACAGTACAATTATCAATATCTTAACTAAACACACGTTATGGCAGCCATGCAAGGCTCCCGCCCGAGGGGGTTGCGGGAATCGAACCGCGCACTGCTGCTCTCCTGCTGCTCTTCTGGCCAGGAGTGTTACAATTACTCTAACCTCCTCCCCACTAACATTAAATGGCATTAATATCTGCTGTTTACTTTTAATTTTTGAGATCCTGTTTAAAGTACAGTAAAATCAATTGGCTCAAACGCAGGGCTTCGTACTAAAATCTAGAATAAATAGAATTTGATAGCAACAGAAGTAGGAATGAAATAAGTATATTGGTTCGGCTTTCTTAATAACTTCTAAGATCACAACAGAAGTTTCTAGATAATTACAGGTGAAGTTAAAGACCATCAAAACATCTTATTTCCAGTATTGACTGAAATGTGGCCTTGTAGTTCACCTAAAAGGCACACAGATATAACCAAAATAACCTTCAAAAACATTCTAACAGAAGTTATGATAGGATCAAACAGGAGTTCAGCCATGTTCTCTATGTCACTACATTATATAATATTAAATATGAAACCTTTTAAAGAAGGATACCTGGAAGCTTTGGAAGCTGGCTGGAGGAGACATTAAGTGCTCCGACTGGGTTGGGCTGTTTACAAAAGCTGGCACTGAAGTTCATGTCCACCTCAGCGTGTCGACAGTCGACGCTAGGATGTTGGTTACTCTGATGTTCGCTAAGCTCCACCAAGTTAAGAAACTCACTGAAGCAGACGAGACACAGGAACTTTCTGCTTAATTTATTTACAGGAGGTTTAGGTGGAGTTTCGGCAACTGGTTCCAACTCCGTTTTTTCTGACTTTAGGGGAGGCGGTGCCTCTGTGGAAGAACTTGGTGAAGTTGAAGATGCACTAAGATCAAGTGGTAGTTCAGCATTGTCCAATTTCTCGATAACCAAATGGATGTCGGTTGCATCGCAGGCCTTTGTGCTGTAATTCACCGGCGTGCAGTCTTCAAGGGGATCGTCAAGCAAAGTCATCGGCCTGTATGGAATTTTACGATTGTTGATAGTGTCTTTCAACTGGTGTTTTTCAGCCATGTGACTGTTGAACGCTGCAGTATTGTGAAAAACGGAATGGCACAACGTGCATGTCTTTATCTCTGGAACGCGGATCATCAAACCCTGGTCAACAGGATTTCCATCCGAGGGTAGTACCTCAGCTTTGGCCTTGGGTGATACCTCGGTATTTAGCTTGACTGCAGTCTGTTTAAGGCATTCGTTTGAGGTTGTGTCTGTGTTCAACACAGATTTCAAAGAGGGCTCACTCTCTGGAGTTGCTGGATCGACGACAGCCGGAGACTCGTACAGCTCGGAGAGTTGTCGGATCTGGAAGCCGTGAGGAAAGTTGAATTCTTCAAGTTTGATCTCTGAAACTTTCTCGGCAACAGCAAGCTTGTCGTGAGCAGTCTTTTGCTTCCATCGTATGTGGCAGCTTGCTTTGGTCAACTGCTCCTCTTTGCCCTCGATGAAGTGCTGGAGGTTGTTGGAGATATTGTGAGATACGTGCGAGAAGTAAGTCTGCAGTGCATCCATTTTCTCTCTGTCGGGGAGAGAGTCGCTGTCGGAGAAATACTCATCTCCGTCGTTGAATGCACCCTCGTCGGAATTCCCCCACTGCGATTCGAGATTGTTGGCCTCGCGCTCATGTGCCAACCGTCGGTGGCGACACATGTTGGAGTAATCGCGAAACCTCTTCCGACAGATGGTGCACGCAAACTGCAGAGACGGATCGCACTTGGAGTGACTTTCCGCCTGGTCAGACGCGAGTCGTCTCGACTCAGCCCGGTCTTTTTCCAAGCTCACCTTTCGCGCCTTTTTCCGAGCACAGATTTTCAGGTGGTTGGACTCGATGTCCTTATTATGAGCTTTGTGCAGGTGATTCGCCAGAATGGTCTCGCTCGAAAAGTATTTTGAACAGTAGGCACATTCGTTGTATGTCTCCGGGTGTTGTTTGCACATGTGCTTTTTCAGATCGCCCGTCTGGGTGAAGGTTCCTGGACACTGCGAGCAAGTGAACTTTTGACCTTTGTGAATGCGTTCGTGCCTTCGTTGATTGGTCAGTGTTGGGAATCTTTTATTACAGTGGTTGCAGGTGTATGGCTTAGCACCTGAATAACACCAAAACAAAAGCAATTGTTAAACTTGATAAACAACAATCAAGCATAAGTAGCACACTAGCATAGAACTTTTAACGTGAAGTCACTTTCTATAACATAGCAAGTGCAAGAACATGAGAAATTACAAGACCACAACACAACAAGCATAGTAAAGGAAACTACAGAAGAGAATGTAGTGAATTCATTAGATTCAGATTCAAATCCTTTAGTGGTCACCAATAAAACTTAATACAGTCAGTCGCATGCATCGATGCCAAATAGTAACACCAAGGAACAATAATGTTCCACCCTCATGGTTGCCCTTTAACATCTTTTAATCGCAGAGGGTGACATCATTCTACTAAATCAAATCAAATATCGAACTGTAGTACAGAAAGGCACAAGAGAAGTGGTGCTTATACAAAACAATATTGCACACTTAATTAAGTACATCAAACAGATAGGATTTTAGGTTTAATTTAAATTGTTAATGTAGGCAGACCAGTCAGCTCAACAGGCATGTAATCCAGAGTAATTGTCAACAGACTACAAAACTGTCTAACAGTAGTCCGAGTAGGACTTTTAAAGATACTTGTTTAACGATCACATGTAATGGTCATGTATCTGTGAGTTATTGCCTGAATAACCACCGTTTCAATGGCTGTTGAAATGATTTGAGAGCAGACACAGTAGCTATACATATAAAAAAAACAGATTGCAAAGGCAGTTCAGTAAAATATTTAAATTTCCTTATTACAAAACACATTCTCAAAAAGCACAAATTCAATTACTTAAGAGCAGAGAAAAAAATACTTCTGGTTGCACTTCGGGCGCGTAAACACCAGCCCTTCTCGGAGTTACAACCCTCCTTCAGATCTGTGTGTTGTTTAAACTAGGGACTATGCATACTACTTTCACAAGTACTTGAAACTGATTTTTATTGCTTGGGTTGGGCTGGGAGTAGATACCCACAGTGACTCTAAATAAGCTCTCTGAATGAATGAATGAATGAATGAATGAATGAATGAATGAATGAATGAATGAATGAATGAATGAATGAATGAAACATTGAGTCACACAATGTGTTCAATCAAATTATTGTTAGACAGTCCTCCAATTCTGAAACCCACTAGCTTCAACCCATATGATGAAGATGAGTTCTCTGCCTTAAGCCACCTGGGGCTGAGATGAGTGAGGTGGTTTCTCCTTAACTTCCTCACAGGCAATTGTGGGTGAGCAACTTGTCCAAGGCTGCTACGCAGTGGCTTAGGCAGATTCGAACCTGTGACCCTTCAGTTACAAGGCTCAGAACATACCGCTACACCACCGCATCCCATAAACCCAAATACAAATGAGAAAACTATTGCATAAGTGACAACCTATAAAGGGTAGCAAAGGTAACAAAGAAAGAGGGTAACAAAAAGTAAAGATGGAGAAAATGTACACAGTTCAAGTAATGTAAGGTATTTAAGCAAGATATGGTAATCACTTGCGATGTGACCCTATTATACATATATATGGCCTAGTTAAACTGAAGAGATGCTATATAATCACGGAGTTGGGCAAACTTTACAACAACCGCAAAACAACAACTCCGGAGAAGCAGGTGTGAGTTATTTACAACAGCTACAATGGAAATCGAACCTTGTGTTCAACGATTGCAAATGGCTGATGCGAGTGATTTGTATGTGTAATGTAACTGCAGATATTTACCAGTGTGAACGACTTCATGCCTCATCAGATTCTGTTTGTGCTTGAACTTCATCTTGCAGTGCTCACAAGCGAACTTCTTGTCGCTCGGAAAGTTTGGGTGGTTAAGGAAATGTTCCTTTAGCTGGTCCACCGTGTCATAAAGCTGTTCACAGATGTTGCACCGATATAGGCTGGGCATAGGATACTTGACTTTTGGTTTAATGTCACTTGACTCCTCCTTTCCATCATCTTCTATCTTATCCACAGTGCCTGGGGAAGATGCCAGTGATTCCTTTTTGTCCCTGTCACTTGGCGGAGGTACCTTTGTATCTTTGCTTTCCTTTGTTTTAGGGGATGGTGCACTAGATTTCTCAGTTACTGCAAGAACTGGAGAATTAACAGCTGTGATGTGTTTATCTTCTGTGATCCCACAATCTGTCTTAGACACTGTCTCACTACTTGTTTCTAAATGAACTGCAACCTGAGGTCCACCATCTGTTTCTTTTTCCGACACGAGTTCCGTCTTCACTACGCCACTCTCAGGATCAGACAGACCTTCATCTCCCACTTCCTGCTCCTCAACTTCTGCATTTTCTTCCGCATTCTCAATATCAGAACCCTCTCCCTTATCTTCAGCCTCTTCCTCCTTTACTACCTCATTCCCGGGTTGGCCTGTCTCACAGACGATACTGCAGTTGAGGCGGTCCACTTTGGAGATATACTTGTAGTTGATGTGGTTGCGAATGTAGTGACGCTTGAGACTGAAGCTGTGCCGATAAATCCCAGAGCAGATGTCGCACTGAAAGACCTTGCGTCCCAACCGGTTTTTACTGGTTTGGGTTACCTGCAGCTCAAACTGGAAATAACCAGTGCTCGACTCGACAGGCATAACTGCTTCGGTTGGCTTGTCGACAGCCTTAGCGACTTGTTTAACCTCTTTTGCTTCCCAGTCTTCATCAGAAAGCTCTTGAAGCAATTCCTCTTCACTGTCTTCCAGTTTGTCTTCATGGTTGGCATCGGAGTCATTCACAGCCTCCAGCTGCCAATACTTCTTCACGCTACGCTTGCGCCCTCTCTGTGATACATAGTTCACATCAGCATAAGCATCAGCCTTTGACGAACCAGCTGTGTGACGAGAGGCTGCCAATTTCAGCTTTCCGGTTCTTGCTCTTTTAACTGAAAACAGTTAAGAACAAGACACAAATAAGAAAAGAAAAACTATAGCTCAGTATCAACAAATAACAAACTCAGTGAAGCTATATAAATGTGCAGTAAAAATAATTTAAATAATAACACTAAAGCAAAATACACTGTGTCCCGATGAAAAGTGGACCCCAAGAAAAAGTGTCATAACTCGGTCAAAACTTTTAGCATTTGCCTGAAATTTTGAAAACAGCAACAGTAGCCATATTGCAAATAAATCCTTATAACGCCGTTTGGAAATGTTGGTGCGTTTGTCAAGTTTATGAACGTTTGAGATGCAGCCCTGAAAATGGGAAATTTCCTATATACTAGAGCCATAAGGAAGTGAAGTTCAGCTACAGTTTGTGTTCAAAATGTCCTCCTTGTTCACCTACACACGACCCGAGACGTGGACGCCACTGTTTGATGGCCCTATCGATGATCACGTGGTCAAACAGCTGCCACTCTTCAATCAGACGTGAAATCCAAACCTGGAGTGTACCGGAGGAGCGCGTTTATCGTTCCCGCATTCGTGACGTCGATCACCTTAGGGCACGTCTGATTGAAGAGTGGCAGCTGTTTGACCACGTGATCATCGATCGGCCATTAAAACGGTGGCGTCCACGTCTACGGTCGTGTGTCCGTGAAAAAAAAGGACACTTTGAACACCAGCTGTAGCTGACCTTCACTTCCTCATGGCTCTTGTATGTTGGAAATTTCCCATTTTCAGGGCTGCGTCTCAAACATTCACAAACTTGACCAACTCACCAACATTTCCAAACGGCATTAGGATTTGGTTGCAATATGGCTACTGTTGCTGTTTTTAAAATTTCAGGCAAATGCTAAAAGTTTTGACCGAGTTATGACACTTTTTCTTGGGGTCCACTTTTCATCGGGACACAGTGTACCCGGTAGTTATTTTTGATCTAATGCAGGACCAGCAGCAGAACACAGTGGTCTGTTGGTAACATGTTTGGTCAATGATCATGCGGTTGTGGGTTCTACTCCACATTGACCATGGGTAAGTTGTTTGCACACATGTGCCTCTGTAACCAAGCAGTAGAATTTGAGACCAGTGTATGCTGGGAAGTAAAAAGCAAGTCCTGCAATGCACCAGCCCCGTGTCCAGGACCCCGGGATTCGTCAATTGCCAGCTTAAGGGCATGTGGAAAAGAAATGAGTGCCGCCCCTAACCTCCACTATTGGACCCGGGACCCTTACAGGACCACAGCTCCCGGGACCTTAGAAAACCCATAACAGACTAATCTAGGTAGGCATTTTGAAAACTAGCCGTACTGACTGCCGTATTGAGGTACTGACTGTTTGGGTAAGTAATAACTGAGGTACTGACTGTTTGGGTACGTAATAACTGAGGTACTGACTGTTTGGGTAAGTAATAACTGAGGTACTGACTGTTTGGGTAAGTAATAACTGAGGTACTGACTGTTTGGGTAAGTAATAACTGAGGTACTGACTGTTTGGGTAAGTAATAACTGAGGTACTGACTGTTTGGGTAAGTAATAACTGAGGTACTGACTGTTAGGGTAAGCTCTTCGCTTGCCTTTCTTCCTCCTCAGTGGTGACTTCTCAAACCAAGTTAGCAGCTCTTCTCCAGGATAAATATCCTACAATATTCAAAAGCAATTCCTCAAAACTTAATAAAACTCATCTGCAAATGTTTTGTCACTAAAAAGACTCTGCTGAGTATTTAATCTTAATCTTTGCTTTATATTTCAATAAGGCAGATTTTGAATGTTATTTTAAGTTTTGTTACAGATATCAATGACTGAATGATCAATCATGTTTCGTTTGGCTTCAGTTCAATCCAGCTTGTAGCAAATTGTTGTTGTAACTGCATGTAATGATATCTGTTTGAAAAACTACAAGCATAAAATCTGCTGCTGATTTAACATAGAAGAAGAACCGTCCCTTAAGATAGCCTGAGAGGCAGACATGGGTACAAAATGTTAGCGACTTCATTTTCTTAGCCTTGGCATACTAGAGTGGTTGGCCAATATTTCCCTCGCCGTCTTATCTTCCCACCAACAATGCACGGTCAGTGTACTCATTCTAGCTGAGTTGTCTAGGGGGGGGGGCGCAGGTGGGTCAGAAATCTCGAACTAAATTTCTGCAATGGTGAGGATTTGAACCCCGCCTCTTGACTGACAGTCCAGCACATTAACCACTACACCATCCAGCAATTTAACATAACTAACACACTAATCTCAGACTCAGAATGCAGTCATCACTGCATAAGTCCAAAGATCAACAGTTTCTAATGTATTATTGTGCAGAGAATAACGCAGAAAGAAAACCTGTATGAACTCTCCTATTTTGTAGTAATGAAACGAAAAGGTCTAAAGGTTTGTTATCAGTGGCATAAACAACTAAGACCACCAGTAAGTTCTGTGGATACATAAAAAAAATTACTTTACCATCTAATCCCTGAATAGGCCGGATAAGAGTGGGCCACATGACCATCCAATTTGGAACACACTTCTGCTGGTCTCAAGTTTCATCTCTTACATACATCATATACTTTAGACATTAATTTCCTAGTTTTAATGTATCAAGGGATGAGTGGCCTACATACCTGGAAAGAGCTTTCATCTCTCTCTCTCTATTTCTGACTCAACGTACCTTAATTGCCTGGTAGAAGATGTCGATGCCTTCCTGTTCCGATACAATGTTCTGTTCCTCGAAAAATCGAGCACACTTAATATTTCGCATCCAGTTGCCAGAATGAGGATTTGTGGCATTGATATAGAACAAGAATTCCTTTGTTTCCACATCTACAATCTACAACATAGAAAAGACATCAACATGGATATTCACTTTTATACAGAAATCGTTTGCAAGCCTTCAGAGTAAAATGCAGAGTCTAAAGAATCCATTTCATAGTATAGCAAACAGTTCATTTGTTTCAGCTTGAACCTATAAACTCATTATCATTATACCTTCCACTATCTGGCAGTTCTAAATATCATCAGCTGTAGACATGTCTTCAGGCTACCATCAACTAGAACTCTTCCAAAATAATCTTTAATAAAGTCAGAACACTCAGGTGATGGTCCAGTGTTGCTTCTGTTAATTTCTGAAAAATATTCTGATCAATTCAGATGGGAAAGATAAATACTTAAAAACTGGTTTGTTTTAAATGAAGGAAATACAATTAAGTGCAGAAAATACTACATTAAAATTACGACAATAAAACATGAGCTTCACTATACTCACTTCCCAGATATATGCCGGATCCATGCTTTCGTCAACTTCATACGCCTTTTCACCCACGAAGGGACCAAATTTGGATCCTTCTTTTATAAGTTCCTTGCACCATACTCCTAAACAATGGAGACAAGAATGAAACTTCACAGTAACTGTACCTCCCACCTGGACAGAATAACTTCAGATGATGAAAATAAGTGCTGTAATGTGAAAGAGTCAAGAGAAAGGTTGACATTCTCAAGATGATGATAAACCTAGTGTTGAATTCTTAGCAATAGTTAACAGCAAACATAAAAAAATATCTTAACACTGGCTGCTGTAGTGCCACTGGTGTGTTTTTTCTTGAAGTGGTGCTATATAAATGTCAGATTACAATCACAATTACAAATATAGAATTTCTCACAAAAACTTAGATTAAATACTAGTTCAAGTTGTACCCCCACCAGGGCAGAAACTTGGTTCGAGATTTCTGCTCAACCTGCCCCCCCCAGCCAACTCAGCTATAATGAATACGCTGACCATGCACTGTCGGTGGGAAGATGAGACAGCAAGGGAGGACTGGCCACTGCCTTCATACACCAAGGCTAAGAAAATAAAGTTGTTAACACTTCATACCCATGGCTGCCTCAGGGCAAGCTCAACGGACTGCTTCTTCCTCTTCTTCAAATAGTAGCCCAAAATATCAGTCTGAATAAACATACCAAGTTTTTCTGGGTCAACCTTGGAAGTCTTAATAATGATTTGAGGAGGAGTGTCCATTTCCAAAGCGGCCGCAGACCTTGTCACAAGGCTTGTAGAAACCATGATGGAAGTGGAGTTACTTTTGAAGCCCAACTCCTCTTCTTCAGTTTAGATTGTCAAACTCAGTGCACAGAGTTTTGTAATCTGTCAAATAAAATCACAATTGGCTCATCAAAAATTATACCAGACTGAATGACAAAGTTCATTTGGTTCAGTACTTTCTAAAGTAAAACATACATGAAACCAAAACTAAAACGATTTTATTCTTCAAGCACTTTCATAGAAGCCTATCATATGCTAAATCCCAGGGTGAGAATTGTTGGGGGGTTGGGGAGTTCAACCCCCTACTCTTTCTTAGGCCCCCAGTTTAGACTTCATTGCACACCCCCAGAGGGTCGTTTCCAACCCCCCAGTTGTACTAGTGTGATTATATTGTGCAAATATTTTAGCATTTTCTTTCACAATTCTCTTTGTGGGTAACTAATAAAGTAATGCTCTGGTTTATTGTGAGATTTGTGACCATGTGAATTGTATACAAATAAATTTGGTGATATCATCACTTTAAGGAGTTCAAGCTTTCTATTGCATTTTGAATTTTCTTAGTTTGCAAAACACGGATAAAATATTCAACTCCACTTAGAGCAAACTCATCAAAGTCTGACCCCCCCACCCCCCGTCTTTTTTCTACAATTCTCAAACTGCAAATCCTGTTGGCTGTTTTCTAGCAAGGTAAAATTCTTCCACATCAAAATAAGATGCTATTTATGTTCAAACGGCTTATGCATTAGGAACAATGTTGATCAAATTCGTCTCAGGTGTAATCATGAACAAGGACTTTAAAATAAATCACCTACAGAAGGATTTCTACAACTTGCACGGCTGGACTTCATGGCTGGATCAATAAATGAACATTACATATGAACAGTGGAACTACAACAGCTATGTTGAAAAGAGCTGACTAGGGCATGATTAAACGGATGGATGGATTAGACGAATGGATGGATAATATGGATGAAAGGATCAGATGGATAGATGTGCAGCACATCAGAGAGTAAAAGGTAAACAAAGAGCAGAACTGTGAAAGTAATTTGGATTGGAAGCAGTAGCAGACGTAATCAGACGAACGATTTGCTTAACAGCAGACATGAAGCAGAACGCCAATCAAGAAAAATCACTAATACAACACAAGAACACAAAGTGCACAACTGCGTAAAGAACGGCACTGGTACGCAAGCGGAGGCAACAACAACTGGAAGAGGAAAAAGAGAAGCAATAGCTCCTCATTCCAAGACATCGGTAACCATCATGCAATACACTGAATGTTACCTAATGTTGTTACTGTGTTCAATAGGTATTTAGTTTCACAGGCCATGCAGCCTGGGATGCATGGATACGCTTGAACGATCATTGCAGTTTTGAGTCCTATCCTGTGTGTGGGAATGTATGCATGTGTGCACTACTATTTACAAGTACAAGTAAGAATGCATGTACATGTGTAATCTTGTATGTACAGATGTAAACATTAAACATATGCATGCATTCGTATGTACATACATACCATTCGTATGTACATACATACCATTTTGTAATTATGGAAGGGCTAAATTGAGGGCAAAGCCCGAGAAAAAATGGGGGTGGGGTTTGGGAATGGGTCTTGGTGAGATCCTCCCAAGAAAATTTCCACTTGCATATCAGTAAACACTGAAAACACTTAAATTAAATTAACTAAATTATTTTTTAATAGCTCAAAAAAGGTGCTGAAACAGTGAAACGCCATTCCAGAGCATTCTGGCTGAAAAAAGCACTGAATTTACATGTCTTTTTCCCTTCAGAATCCTTAGTATTTTCGAAAGATTTCCATCTTGGGTGCAAACAATGGTCACAATCTTCTCTAACCTTCCAAGTCATATTGGTACTCATTCACCAACTTTAAAAGTGATGGAGGGTTGATCATACCCACATGGCCTCATAGAGTCATATTCCATGGAAGATTACTTTTTGGGGGAGCATTTTAGTACTAGTGATTATCAGGTTATCAGATCTATGGGAATTACTCACGAAGCAGAATCAGGAAGTCAAAGCTTATGTGAAAAGACCCCATTTCTTTAGGGCAGACTGCAAATAAGTGCAGAAAAGGCTGAAGGAGAAGAATTTGGAAAGTGCAATTAGGGTATGGGAGCGAATGATGCTTGGAAGAAGTTTAATTAAGTTATGAGAGAGATTATTATGGAAAATATACTCAAGCACAAAAGAATCAGTAAGAGGAAGCCTTAGGTACAGGGACATCATTTCAGCTTTTTTTCGAGGGGGGACAGGGACGTCATTTTAGTACTTTTCCCCCGGAGAACTTGGCCAGCTCGTTAAGTTTTGTATTTAGTCTACATGTGTAAAACTGTAAGCCAAATGCTGCATGATGTGTGCTGCTGTGTGCATATTGTCAGTTAATATAATTAGGTTTTGATGAATTATTTATAGTTGCAAACAATGTGAAAAAAGCTACGCAAGCTCTGGTTTTGTCAATAGTATATAATAATTCTAAAAAAATGATTTGCTTGTTCCATCCTTTTTCCGTTCTGTTTTCAAAAATCAAGGGGCAGGTTCCTCCCCCTCTCCCCAAATGACGTCCCTGCTTGGGTAACATGCAAGGTCAAAAAAAGAGAGGGCAAAGAACAAAGCTTAACTTCACTTCCTCTAACAGCATCATACCCACAACACAAAACCACCTCAAAGCACATCCGCTATGCTACCAAGCTCAAAAGCTGCCCCTTGTTTACAAGTCACCAGCCAACCTTGTGAACACCACCTATGAAAAGTGGCCTTGGATAGTAAGTAGTTCCAAGCTGCTATTCTATAATCTATCCATAATAACCATATAGCGCCCCTTCAACAAATCTACTCAGTGGCGCTCCCGACCCAGGCCCGGTCAAAAAAAAGGTTTTAAGAAGGCCATAGAAAGTACCTAAGATGTTCCTAGGGATGGAGCAAAGCAAAAAAGAATAGAGTAATGATAACACTCGTGGCCAGGAGAGCATTAGGTTCATGGATCAATTCCCGTAACCCACCCGCCTCCCAGGGCGGCACGGCTGCAAACCGTGTGTTTAATTAAGATCTTGATTGTACTTTCATGTTTCAATGTAATCTTACTGCGTCTGTCAGTTTGAAGTAATAAAGAATTATAAAAAAAACGGGGAGGTAAGGCTATTATTATTATTACTAGAAATGCAAATCTGAGGCTAGTCACCAGAGTTGGATTTATGCATAAGCCAAACAAGCCATGGCTTAGGGTGCCACATTGCCAAGGGCCTCATTTTAAAAAAAATTAACTGTATGAGGACATTGGAGTGTAGCATGTAAGACTACAATCACCACGAATACTTTACAAGGCAATATTTTGAATACCGGTATGTCCTAAAAAAAACTCCCAGATCCCCAAGACCCCCCATCAATAAACTGGAAGCAGTCTACACCTATTTATCATTGACGGACTGGCCATTGTACCCGTGTGCCATGGCAAATTGGCCCCTCTGGTTTCAGTGCACGGGGCCCCTAGGGCAGAAAGGATTTAATTATATCTCACAACAAATATTCTAAACATGGAAACTCCAAAAGCGAAGGGCCCCTTGCAAGATTGAAATGGGAAGGCCCCTAAAATGGTCCCAGTTCAACTCTGATATTTATCCATGCAATGCTTTGCAAACTGCACTAAGCATAGATTGTCACTGGTAAGGTATTCGTTACTAACCTACTTATTTTATATACCTGCCTAGCAGACTAAGTACTGAAGACTCGCATATATAGACGCAAATGTAAGAACTCGGTGATGTAATAAGTGGCATAGTTCATAGTTCGAGAATTCGCATTTTACGAATTTTAAGAATTTTTAAAATTCACGAATTTTAACGAATTTTAAAACATCAGTTTTAAAATTCGTAAAAATTCGTAATTATAATAAAATAATAGAATTTTTTGCCATGGGAAAATTTTTTATTATTTGTTTACTTTTGAACCAACCATAAATACCAAACATACTCTTAAATCTATATTAGGGCCTATACCCTAATCTTCCCAAGTTCCCATACATTTCTTATTGCAACATTTCCTGGGGAACAAATTATAAATCGATTTTGGACCCCTTAATAAAATTACAAAAACTAGCTCTTCGAACTGTGTTCAATACCCCATGGAGGGCCAGTACCAAACTATTATTCCGTACTAATAGTATTTTAACCTTACACCAAATAAATATATTTCAATGCACTCTTTTCGTGTACCGTTTTCACCATAATCTGTTACCACTATCTATGGCCTCTTACTTCAAGAGGGGAACCATGTTCCATAAATATCAGACTAGAAACGCTCTGAACTACCGCCCCGAATTCGCCCGTATAAATACCAAATTGTTTACAATACAATGTCAGGGTCCAAGGCTATGGAACGCCCTGCCAAATGAATTAACTTCCACATTGCCTATCAGCCGGTTCAAATCGTCACTACGGTCCTACCTCATACTCCAATAAAACAATCATATTCATCCTACAACTCTTACTATAGTTTCACTATTTAGGGATTAACTTGAAGGTCAATTTACAAAACTTAGGCTATGTATTCATAGTCTATAATAGGAATAAACCTGTTTTTTAAACGGTACAAGGTCCCATACAGTGAATTGTGTCATTGCTGTGTATCGATTCTGATTTAAATACTGGTTAAATTATGATTCCTAGTTAAGATCAGATATATGTTTCAAATTTTTAATTGATGATAATATCCGTTTCTGCCTGTGAATATTGGGGTGCCCCAATTAGCGGGACTAATCCCTTCGGGGTATCCCATTATAACACCCACCGCATAATTTTATTATCTTGTTCATTCTATTTATTTGTTACATGAGATGTGTGTTCTAATAAAAAACGGATTTGATTTGATTTGATTTGATTTGATTGAACTGTTTAAGAAAGTAAATGTGAATGTCATAGGCAATCAATCAGCCGTAAAAGATAGCTGACTAGCAACACAATAGTACTGAAATTCAGTTACTGTTCTACTTAGTCTTGAGCAGGGGCCCGGAAACCTATGGCGCCAAGGGCGCCGGTGCTCACACAAGTTTTGGCTCTGTGGCGCCAAGGCAGGCGCATGCTCACACAACATTTTTGGGCATTGATACAATAAAAAATATCATTTGCGTCCTAAAATCTAGCAGTGATTAGATAAAATGTGAGGGCCCTTTGTCAAACAAAGCCAAAGCTCATCATGCCTACGAGAAACCTCAGACTCAGATTCACGAGCGCCGGTGTCACGAAATAGAGTATCCCCCATACATGCGTATCCCCCTTAGCGAAATGGAGTATTCGGTTTAGTTTGCATTTTTGGCGGTTTCTAAGTGTATTCAGTCGTACTGTTTGGATTTATTGCACACATAAAATTTTTGAATTGCGGATCTTTAGTTTGTACGTCGACCTGAAATCAATTTAATTTGTTTTTGGTGATTTTGACTGGAATTTCGTCGAGGCTATCGTGATGCGTATGACGAGGGGGATAGAATGGTTCATCCCACCGGATACTCTAAACCGGTTTATTCCATCCGGGGGGATACGCTTTAGGGGGGATAGAATATCTCGGGACACCGGCAAATGCCAGCTGTGACCCTAATTAGGGAAAGGTCAGCAAGATAAGCGACTGCCAAGAGATTCGTGGATACTGGAAACTTTACTTTCTGCAAGGTACAAGGTGGCTGTTGAAAGATATAGGATTTCTTCTGTCTATGGTCAATCCAAAGGTGACTTTGATGGGTGACACGCAATATATCATCCAGTCTTGTTGTCAAGACCTTAAACCTCAAGACCAAGACCAAGACCTTGAACCTCAAGACCAAGACAAAGACCTTGAACCTCGAGACCAAGACCAAGACTTTGAACCTCGAGACCAAGACCAAGACCAAGACCTTGAACCTCAAGACCAAGACCAAGACCAAGACCCAAAAAATCGAAATCAGGTCAAGATTTCTAAAAATTGTAAAGTCGGAATATTCGCTATTTTAATGAAAACACGAGTCTTTTATTTTATTCAAGCAAATTAACTTTAAATGCAAACTGCAGAGAAATCCGAATTTGTATTCAAAAGTCCTTCATGCAAACTCTTATACCAAATGCCTTTTGTATTTTATAAAAAGCAATTCGCTCAGAATTTTCTGACCAAGAACGTATTTTTTCACATGGCCTCAGGTGGGCCTCATAAAAATTCCGCCATGTGAAAAAATACGTTCTACGGGTGCTGAAGTCGCTGACACACACAGAGTAGCTTTTCAAGCACTGGATGTAAATGTACAGATAGTGAGTCCTTTTGAAATCTTCCCATGGTTTATCATACATGACTTGTATCCTCAAGACCAAGACCAAGACCAAGACTTTTAAAAACGAACTCGAGTGCACTCGAGACCAAGACCTTGGTCTCGAGACCAAGACCTTGGTCTCGAGGACAACAAGACTGATATCATCCTACAAGGCTTGGAAGAGAGTGCACGGTTGGAATTTGGGCATAGAGACAAGACACAGGACAGATAATTATTAAGACAGCTGTAATACATACATACATACATACATACATACATACATACATACATACATACATACATACATACATACATACATACATACATACATACATACATACATACATACATACATACATACATATATATATATTACAGCAAATGCAAAGGTGCAAATGGGTCATGCAGGCAGGCAGGCAGGCAGGCAGGCAGGCAGGCAGGCAGGCAGGCAGGCAGGCAGGCAGGCAGGCAGGCAGGCAGGCAGGCAGGCAGGCAGGCAGGCAGGCAGGCAGACGGCTACGGTGGATGGTGCTTAGAATTGCAGCGGCGAGGGAGGCAAGTGGAAGAGGAGGAGTCGAGTTAAGATTTGTGAAAGAGCAGTGTTTAAGTTTTGAGTGAGAGACCTGTAGAAAAATGGCAAGAGGTGAGGTTTGTTGATGAGTTCGTAGGAAGGAAATCTGGCGGGAGTTTATTCCAAAGAGGCAGAACAGCTCTTTGGCTATGGAACGATTTGCAAGGCAGGGAGCAGTCATCTTGACCTTGCAACCTATCCAAACCAGTAGCGATTGGCTACAGTATCTGGGTTATGGGTATCCTCAAACAAGAAGCCCAGCTCAAAACCTTGACGCATGGCAGTCCTAGAGTGTTCATAAATGTGACAGCTTTCCCCAATTTTCAGCAAGCGTATCAAACTATCAAGCAGAGAATTGAATTGAAACTGAATGTGTCACTTCCATTTGTCCAATAAGTATACGAGTAGGCCTAATTTTTACAAAAATAATTTAACATGGTTAATTTAAAATAAGTAATTTTATTTTACAGTATGTGATTTGAAATTACAAATTACATGGAAAATGTAATTCACTTAACAAATTACAAATTACCTTGACACAGAACAACAAATTACCAATTACAGTATGTAATTCAAATTGCATAATTTCAATTACATCAATTGAATTAGGTCTACTGCCCATCCCTGCATATTGAGTATAATAAACTTTCAAGTGTTTGTAAAAAATAAAAAAATATTCTTTTACATCATATCGGATATAATGGATAATTTTATCCACCTTGTGTGTGTGTGTGTGTGTGTGTGTGTGTGTGTGTGTGTGTGTGTGTGTGTGTGTGTGTGTGTGTGTGTGTGTGTGTGTGTGTGTGTGTCCCTTGCCTTGGTTGGCTGACACAACTTTTAAACACTTCCCGGGCCTCTGGTCTTGAGCTTCGATTTCTATCATAGTTGGGTGTGTGACTGTGTCAGTCAGCAGAACGAAAAACCACCAGTGCCCCATGCAGCTCCGGTGTTACCAGTCAACCTCCAACACAGCTTGCAACCAAACATGGTTTAAAAGGGTTGGCAACGTTCACCGAGCTGTTTCTTCTACTTCATCGTCCTCCTCTCGTCAGGAACAGCCCTCTGCTCCCACTCGACTCTGGTTTCTGTATTTTCGCCATGCAAATGCTCCCAAATTCCGACAGAACAACCAACAAATTCCTTGTCACAAAAACGACCCTGTATTTTTGGATTACCCTTTCCTTCTCCTCCTAAATTACTACATACTTCCACTCCGGTCCATGTTCTTTCATCTTTAAAAAATTATATTTTAACTGAATTAACTCGTTACGTAATAAACTTTTATATTGAATTTTACTGTTTTTACATTAAATTCTAAGCAGAAGCTTAACACAACATATCACGACGTCATCACATTTGTTGTTGTTGCTTACGCTGTTTTTGCAAAATCCACTGTCAATGTAAAAAAGGCCCAACAATGGCCCAACGAATTTTTACGAATTTTTACGAATTTTAAAATAGACCAAAAATTCGCGAATATTTACGAATTTTAAAACCAAAAGTCACGAATTCTCGAACTATGGCATAGTTCCGTTGGACGTTGCCACCATGTTATGTTCTTGTGGTTACTTACTTTCTGATACAAGTTGTTATAAAATAATGCTGTTTAGTGACCCATAACCTCCATTTACTAAACAACTGAGACAGCTAATTTGGATAAAAGCACTTCCAGCTTTCTAGACATGCATCAAATTATCTTCAAGGATAAAATTCAGCTGGCTTTCCAAAACACGGAATCTATTTTTTCGGCCTCTTTTTTAGCCTAATAGTAACAAACTGTTAGACAGAAAGGTCAAATTCCCAGATGAAAAGAATCGAGAATGACCTTCGAACCTTGCCAGATCAAGAAAAGCCTTCTGTGCCGAGAGTTTTATGCATAGAAAGTGAAAATATGCACTGTCTTCCAACTGATGATACAGTTAATGGCTTTGCAATATGTAAATCACGACGAAAAACGTTAAACTTTTAAATTAATATAAGTTATACTAAACAGACATGAAAAATGCCGTGAATTTTATTACACACAGTGTTTATACAAGATTTCTACAAGACATGTCCTCCATACATTGTGTCCCTTACGTCAAGACTCTGGCCCTAACCTTCGTCACCGTCCACACTCCTTTGCTCTCCCTCCTAAGGACAATGAAAATTTCCTCCCTACATTGATGTTTAAGGATATCTACTAGCATACAACCCACTTCATAGCTGGCACTTCAGAACCCTTTTTAATTATCCTACTATTTTGTCATTAGTCAATTCCTCCTTTCTGTCATTATGTCTAATTGTTCCTTTAATTTTTGTCTTATTTTATCTCTTTATTTTATTTTTGTACACACTGAACCTTCTTGTTATATTGCTATTGTACACTGTTGCGTTATGTCAACTGTCTTTCTGAATAAACGAATATATATATATATATATATATATATATATATATATATATATTTCTGCTGTCAAACGAACTAAACAAAAATAACGTAACATTCTTGCAAATTTTGCTGCTATTTATTCTCACCGTGAAAGGCGACATGCAGCCAGTTCTTGTACTCACTGTATATTTTGTTAAAGCGAGCAGAGAGCCTTTAAAGTGTTAATGGATTAAAGCCTCACAAAGTCTAAATCCAGCACTGCTACTCACCCTCATGAACCTCATAGTCGATAAATGCTATCTAGCAACCTGCCAACTTTAAAATGCCACAGGTGCTAAACAACCTCAGACAGTAGTTCGTATCAAGATCACCGCTACCGGCCATCTTCATGAACTCCGCATTAGCTACATACTGCCCAGGATTGCAGTTCCCCTTATTTTGAAGCCACTAGTTCCCCTCATGAACGCCTTAAAATAAACCCCACTAGTCACCCTCATGAGCGCTTAACCACTTCACATTAACTGTAGCCTACCTGTCATCACGACAGACAAACTCGGATGACAGATGAGGAATGGAATGTCATGACTTGAAGGAGTCAAAATCCCAGACACTTAAACAGCACTGCAAAACTGCCCCAGTTGTTCCCAGACCCTGTGTAACAGTTCTAACGAAATGAGCATAAATTCAGTACAATACTGCTTCGGTTTACACCTAACGTCTCCAGACTCATTAAAATTAATTAAAGGCAGGGCTCAAACAGCAACCCGCTCCCACTCAATCCACAACAACAACACTGACCCAGGGACCCTGAATTCTGTCCTGATAATCCAGCCAAACCGGATATAGTACTAAAAGGAAAAGGTATTCGAAACTTCAATTCTGTACTCAGTAACGCCAATTCCCATTAGCATCACAGTTTAGTTCACTAACAGTAAAATCCTTAACCAAAGGATTTTTAGGGCATAATCTGTACAACTTAAGTAACCAGGAAAATCCCTAAGCGGGAAAATCCCGATTAGATGAAGTGTTTAAATGACACAACACCTTTCATGTGCCTTACTGCATAGTGTCCACAATAAAGCAAAAAACTCATACTTTATAAATGCCACAACTTTGCAACACTGTAAGAAAAGATTGCAATGATTTGTGCTGATTACAGCATCATGCTCGATAGTGTAGTGGTTAGCATGCTGGACTGTCAATCGAGAGATCGGGGGTTCAAATCCCACCAGGGCAGATATTTGGTTCAAGATTTCTGCTCCATCTGGGCCCCTAGCCAACTCAGCTATAATGAGTACACTGACCACACACTGTCAATGGGAAGATGAGATGGTGAAGGAGAGAACTGGCCACCCGCCCTCATATGCCGAGGCTAAGAAAATGAAGTCACTAACACTTCATACCCATGGCTGCCTCAGGACTAGCTTAAGGGACTGCTCTTCTTCTTCTATCACACTAGGCCAATCCAATTATATGATCGTTTCTATAACCATTAAATCACATCAAATACCACATCATCTCATACCTTGCCATATGTCACATCACACATCATGGGTTGTGTATCATGTACGTTAATGTACTCCCATATACTATGCCATACCACCTCACTTCATTTCATATATCAATCACAAATGAATCAATCCAATCATATATCAATCAATCATACATCGCATATCAATCATATGCTTTTATGCCTTATCATTATATCTGGGACAGCAATATATCGTGCACAATAAATCCCTGCTATTATGTCATTAACTTAAGTCCACACTTCATAGAGATCATTAAAAGTATCACAAAAATTAAGAAATGCAGTCCCTTAACCTAGCACTGAGGCAGCCATAGGTACGAAGTGTTAACGACTACATTTTCTTAGCCTCGGCATATAAGGGCTGGTTCCTCACTGCCTGCTCTTCCCACAAGCAGTGTAAGGTCATTGTATTCATTACAGCTGGGTTGTACACGGGGACAAAGGAAATGTCATTGCAAATTTTTGACGTAGCAGGGATTTGAACCAATGACCCCTTATCAGATGAGAGTTATCACACTAATCACTCGACTACTGCACACCCCAAAAGTGTGAATATTATCTTGAAGTTCATTTATAAATGTAAAGAGATAATGTTGCAGAAAGTCCTTAAACAATTTCAAGGCCAAATCCGTAGGCCGATTTATCCAAACAATTGTCGTCGTTACTTGACTTAGCAAGGCCTAGTCGACTAAATTACAAAGCACTGAGACTTTGCATTTGGTTTGTACACCCAAGTCTACTGTAAATGGTAACTGAAGATGGACTGGGCATGGCAGACACATCTGGTAATAAAACTTCACCAATGCTATTGCCCAGTCTCGTCTACCTAACAACTGGGTGACCCAGATGAAACAGTCATAACGCCATTGATCATGTACAACTGAAGACTGAAGACTTGTTTATCTCCACGGACTTTGGCTTTGAAACTATTCTTTGTAGTCCAGGTACCGAAAACAATTTCTTGTTTGGTCCGTTAAACAACATTAAATAGCTTTGTTCTTACGATCGCTCTTAGCATCACTCACACTTTCTATGAGATACTTATCATATAAGTATATGAATAAGTATATACATAAATATATAATATATTGGTTTATTATCAGACAGGTAAGATTACCTTACCTTACATTGCCCACGGTAACGGAAGGTAATGTAATCTTTCATTTATTTAGCACCTTTATCAGCTATGGTTCCTGCTGACACGGTTCAAAAGTCACAGGGCTTTTGACAGATCCTTGAAGGGTGCTAAACAAAAGCACAGATACATACACACATACAGGAACTTTGTCTGTGTTTACACAGACTTGCAACTGGTGCAGTAGTAATACAATACGTAGTTGGATGCCATTCACCTAATTTTACCGGTACTTGGTATTTTGCTTTTCAAATATTAACTTTTAGAATTTGATGCCATTCTTTTGGCACACACAAATACAACCTAGTCATACCAAAGTCATATCTTTTAAACTACGCTGTGTCAAATCAGAAGGGTTGTCCAAAGATAAGAACAAGATCCGGTTTGCAGAAGACCAGACAGAGAGTGAGGCAGAGCAGCTGTCATGATTGGTCGTATTTAGGATGAGAAAACTGGAAGGTGGCAGAGTATCAGGTAAGATTTCTTGAACAGAGGGAATTAAATGTTGAATAAAAAGCCTAAGCAGTGCTAGACAGAGTAATTGGCGGTAGATCATGGTGTGTGTTTGTATCTGATTCATAATAATTACTAATAATCCTGTGCAATAATATTTGCTATTGACAGACAGTGAGCACTTCTAAAAATATAAGAAAATGTTCCACATGACGATCTATTCAAACAGCTAGATTCATACTGTGAGAGGTACTTTATACATCTGTAAATACAATACAACGCAAATACAATAGATGTCAAGTATCAGAAAAAAAATACAGATCATCACATCTATTAATTCTTCATCCTGATTCGGCTTTCTATATCATCCTCAAATCAGAAACAGCCACGTTATTACTAATCTTACAGTGGGCAGATTATTAGGCCTACGCTGCAGGGCAGTATAAACTCTGGTCTTGAAATCTCAACGACAACAAAGAGGATGGACAAAGAGGAGCTGAAAATGCAATTCAGTTCCTGCTCCTATTGCCGATAATAAAGGGGTGACAAGTACACGAGTATGCACAGCAGACAAAACCTTGTTTATTAGATGTTAACTGTATCTATTTGATTATTAACTGTGTTTATTAGATAATTAAATGTGTTTATTAAATTATTAGCTGTGTTTATTAGATTATTAACTGCATTTATTAGATTTCTGTACACCGAAGTGTGATTAGCAATTTGATTAATATAGAAGATACTTACTTACTTATTTAAACGGTAAGGACAGAACAGCTATAGCATACAACACACTTCAGAGTAGGAAGTTAGCAAAATATTAGCAACATAACTTTCTTAGCCTCGGCACACCAGGGCAAGTGGTCGATCCCCTCATTCATCACCTGATCTTTTTAACAAGAGTAGTCAGTATGCTCATTTTGATAGCTGAACTTTGCTAGGAATTCAACCTCTGACCTCTCAGTTACCAGTTCATCTTAACACTTGACTATTGAGCAAGCCTTTCAAAGACTAAAACTGTAATGCAGAATGTTCTTTGTGGAGGGACATTAACCCTGGTTCTGAATGTCACTAGCTACGATACGTTGCGATAAGTTGCTTTCTGCTGGAAGCAACTTCTCAGCACCAACGCAACCGAATAATCGGTGTTCCCAGTTCTGCCAGGAATCAACCCACTGACCACATGGTTTAAATGCGACAGACCTACCACTGTGCTACTACAGGTCCATAACCTGTCATCCAGTACCTGTAAACATGCAGAGCAATCTCAGATCAGACATACGAAAACAGGATCTATTTTTTTGTGCCACTGATCAATACCGACTGTTCGCGGCTTCATTTGCACAGCCGAAGCAAAGCAGAAACGAATGGCTCGTCTTCTTCGCAGCCATTAGCCATCTTATCTGCCATCCGGAGAACACGCTTATCACGGAGTTAGCCACCAGACACCAGCAGACACGAGACACTGGCTTAACAGAAATTTCGAAATATCTTTCTACCCTGGCACAGAGTTGAAATCGCAAACTTGCAAGAGGATTCTCGGAAAGCTAATCAACAATGCCACTTTCATAAGAACGTAACCGACAAAACAGCAATCCCAAAGGGCTGGAGAATAAAAACATGCCATTTCCTTTATTCTGAAAAACCTCCAAACGTTGCACAGAATTCTACCGTTCCGTTAAAAGTAATGTCCAGTCACAGTGGACACTAAGTCACTAACGTGGCTTGACCAGTAACCTAAAGCTGGAATCATGGCAACGGATTCTAAAGGAGTTTGCTATCAAATTACTGTTCATAGTTCGAAACCTTCATGGTGCATAGAGTGAAATTTAAAACTCGTTCTTAACCATGACTGACAGTTTAGGCTGCTCTGGTACAGCATTGTTGTTGTCATGGTTTGCTTCAGCTTCAAGATCCACCCTTCCACCCTTCTTGTTTTCAACCCTTTACATCTGCAAAGGCTACATATATATATATATATATATATATATATATATATATATATATATATATATATATATATATATATATATATATATATATATATACAGTACTTAACTGTTGACATCGATTTTTACCAGTGTGAGAATTGTTGAAAAGAGACTGGGGGGGTCAAACTTTGATGAGTTTGATCCATGTGGAGTTGAATATTTTATCCGTGTTTTGCAATCTAAGAAAAGTCAAAAATGTAATAGAAAGCTTAAACTTCTTAAAGTGATGACATCACCAAATTTATTAGTAAACAGTTCACATGGTCACAAATCAATAAACCAAATTACTTTATTAGTAACCCAAAAAGTGAATTATGAAAGAAAATGCTAAAATATAATTATGCACAATATAATCACACTAGCACAACTGGGGGAATTGGAAACGACCACCTGGGATGTGCAACGAAGTCTTAACTGGGGTTCTAAGAAAGACTAGGGGGTTGAACCCCAAACCACCCAACAATTCTCACCCTGGTTTCTACCAACTGAGCAAGTATCAGCTGATGCCGTGCTCATTGCAATAGCTAATACTACTTACATAAGTGTCTAAATTAAATCAGATTAATCAATGGTCAATGTACTGGCTTCCATTCACGAAAACTATCTACCTCTGCCCATTCAAGCATGACATTCCCAGATGAGACTCCAGTCCAAAATGACAAGACCTTAATCAGTCAAGACCGTCACTAGAACCGGAAAACAAAGACTGAGGCCATAAATCACTGGGTTGGTTGGCTTCTCTCAGCAAACATTCAAAACCTCTACATCCGGGTTCACTTCATCACGTGAAAACTTCACCAAGTCTGGCCAAACTGATCCCAACAATTTATATAGCACCAGGGCTCTGTACAGTTACAACTATGTTTACAATTAATTAGTCAAGAAGTGCTGCATAAATTATAGTAACACAATAAATATAATAGTAAAATACAATTAATAAATTACAAATTTACAACCATCATCATCATCATCATCATCCATTCCTGACGCCAGCCATTTGCCGGCGATGGGTACAAATAAATGATATCCATTGTCCTTGGTCATTTGTCAAGTCTATTGCTCCCCTTAATGTTAGTCCAAGTGATGTTATGTCCTCAGTTATATTATCTATCCAGCGTAGCCTTGGTCTGCCTTTGTGTCTTTTTCCTTTGAATCTTGCATGTAGTGCACTGTGTTGGATTCGGTAAAATTACTACTGGTCATACAATACAGACAGGGCTTTTTTTCAGCCGGAACGCGCCGGTACGGCGTTCCGGCACCTTTTTCAGCTACTAAAAAATAATTTATTTATTTTAATAATTAAAACAATAATTTAGTTATTTTAATTTAATTTAAGTGTTTTTGAACTGTTTTCAGTGTTTATTGAAACCCCTACCAACCCCCAATCCCGTTTTTCTCGTGATTTTAGCCCGCCCATAATTGTTACGTTCCGGCACCTATTGTTCCGTTCCGGAACCTTTTTTTCTAGAAAAAAAGCACTGAATACAGATAATATGAAGGTTCCCAACAATGGTGACCTTTTGACCTACACTATTCGTCCAAATCTTCACAATTTAGCAGGTGGTTCGTTGTTTTACTTTGTGTAATAAACGCTGACAACTGGAAAGATTATATTTACAAGTTATTTACACAATAGGGTGCATGGGAGTCTAGTGGTAAGCATGCTGGACTGTCAACTCAGAAGTCGGGGGTTCAAATCCCCACCAGCGCATTAATTTATTTAGAGAGCTCTGTTCCACCTGCACCCCTAGCCAACTCAGTTATAATGAGTACACTGACTGCACACTATCAGTAGGAAGATGAGATGACGAGGGAGAGAACTGGCCACCAGCCTCATATGCTGAGGCTAAGAAAATGAAGTCGCTAACACTTCATACCCATGGCTGCCTGAGGGCTAGCCTAAGGAACTGCTTTTCTTCTTCTTCTTCTTACACAAACCACATCAAGTCATAACTTTATTTATATAATACCTACAAAAGCAAGTCAAGCAAGTAAGTAAGCATTTGTTAACAATCCATTATGTCCATCGTCTGAGAAAGAAATGGTTCGGGTATCGTATAGTATACAACTATGTTAGGCAGTGTTTAATCTAGACGTCTTTGGGGGGAAATGTCCCCCCAGGATTCATGTTTCCCCCAGAGGCCAGCAATATTACAATGTAGAGACCTTTAGGGAGGAAAAATCCCCCCAGGATACATGTTGATACATGGTTCCCCCCCCCCCGAGAGATGAATTCCTAAAAAAAAGGTCATAACTTTTTTCGAAGATGAAATTAAGAAAAGTCAGAAACTCAGAAACTTTTTCAAGATGGATAAAAAAATCTTGTCTAAATTCTTTG
>OY744616.1:29689403-29709403 GCA_963556255.1 Allolobophora icterica
ATAATCCACCATTCGACAGAATTGGTTGAAAAATGGCGGAAACTGTGGGGATAAATACTTGTAAATACTTCAGGAATTTATGTATACCTCATTTGCATGTAAGCAAGTTAAGGCCCTGTGTCCCTAGTGGGACTTAGTGGAGGCACTCAATATCTTTTCATAGACCCTTGAGCCCCCAATAGTCGAAACCAAGGTCCTGTAAACACGGGAGTGAGTGCATTGGACTTGCCTTTTACTTCACAGTACTTACCAAATTATACAGCTTGATGACAGATGTGCATGCAAAAAAACTTGCCCGGGTCATAACATGGAGTTGAATCAGCAACTACATGATTATTGACCAAGCATGTTATTGCTAGACCATGTTGTGCACCATCTCCTTGTGTATACAGGACAAAAGCAATGCAGGTCAAATACTCAGACAAAATGAGGATACAGCTCTACACTGCAACTGTAGTCAGACTTTGTAGTGCATCTTCAAAAGTGTTTCCTCACAGCAGTTTGTCTAAGATCACCTGTGCCCAGGGACAAGGCAAAGAATCTGCGCCCCTGTCCAAAGTCTACGCTAACTTTAAAACAATAAAACTGTTAAAGACCTTTCCTATTTTGATCCGACAATTTCCCCCCCCCCCCAACCCACCCCTCAACCCTGCAACCGGAGACAAACTGTCCCCTTTGCACTCCCTTGGCACCTCAGAAACACTACCTGCTTGACAACACAAAATCAATGGTTTCAAACATCAATGGAAAATAGGCAAAGAAGGACCAAGTTCTTGACTGCTAAGTCCAAAGTATAAAGTTTAAATGGTTAGTTCAAACAGTTTGATAAACAAAATATCATAAACTGCCTCTTATTAATTTCTGTTTAAACTGGTGCTCTATAAATTTCCGAATTACAATAACAAGTACTAACAACAGAACAGTATTCTCTGATCATATGACTACACTCGTAAAAGTAATGTCTGTTAACATTAGACATTTTTGTGCCCACAATGTTCAAAGACACTTTGAATAACAAAGCATGGCAAAAACGGCCTGTAGCCAGATATGTTTCTCTGATTTTCCTGATCAGACTCGGATCTATATGGCATGGACCACATCTGACATGGATATATTATTGCCAGCAAAGTGGTTAAAGTAATGCAAGGTAATATAAGAAGATGTGAGGTAAGGTACAGCCAGGTACAGTAAACACTGGTATAGGTAGACAGTGGTTAAAGTAAAGCACAGTAATGTCAGAAAAGTACAGGTAAGTTCCTATATTCATCATCATCAGTTCCTGATGCCAGCCATTTGGCAGCGATGGGTATGAATAAATGATCTCCATTGTCCTCTGTCATTTGTCATGTCTATTGCACCCTTAGTGTTAGTCCAAGTGATGTTATGTCCTCAGTTATATTATCTATCCAGCACAGTCTTGGTCTACCTTTGTGTCTCTTTCCTTACAGCTGAAAATGGACAGGGGTGTCTATCCCAATAATCACTGAAGCAACTTCCCCTTTCTCCCCTCTTCTTCCCCTTCCCCTTCCTCCACCCCCCCCCTCCCAAAATGGTGGCACACACACTGACAGGTCTTTTCCCCCTCCCCTCTTTTTTGGATGGAGCACTTGCTCCAAGGTTTCTATGGTGTAGACACCCCTGAAAATGGATAACATTAAGCTAGGTGATGTCAGAACAGGTGAGGTACAGTACAGTGAAGTTATGTCTGCTAAGGGCAGGGCAGGTAAATACAGGTAATGGCACAGTTGTTGTATACCTCTTCAATCTTGTCATCAGGAGCCAAGTTTCTAAGCCACAGGATGTTTTGCTTAGTGTAAAAGCAACAACATAAACTTATGAGGGATTATCAGGGACAACAGCACACTTTCAGTGAGTTTGCACCATGCTCATATGCGAAACAATCAAAAAACATGACAAAGCATTTTACGTGTTTTGCACAAGGGAACTGACAAAGCACAAAATCAAAATCTAATATTTGAAATCCATCATTTTATGTCCACTACTTAAGTCAATCTCAATTTGTTCTTAAAAAGTTGATCTTAAAAAGTTTTTTCAGCTAGAGCACACTTGCAATCAATTCTCTGTGGCTACATACTGTAGGTCAGTAGACACAAATTATCTCTTTACCTACAGCCTGCTACATCTGCCTAACAAATATGCAGGCCACAAACAGTCTGTTTGTATGCAACAAGGACACATGGCATGAATAAATTCCCACGAGAAATAAAAGTCAACAGAGCTCCATATATGAAAGAGAATTAACCATTACAAAACTTTAGTTGTACTAAAATTCTCGCCAAATGCACTGCTTTAAACTTAAATCCCATATAGTCGTTTGAATAAATTATGAAGAGATGATTTGCATAATGCAGCAGAATTATGTTAAGTTTAAATAATTCAGCTGAAAATTATTCAGCCAATAGAAACATCAAGCGGAAAATCTATCATCGTCACCAAGACAAGGATGTTCAACAGGAAGCTATTTTCACCAAATCATGATGCTGGTCATTGCAATACACTGTTGGTCATATGAGGGGTAAATTACCAAGTCATTTTTTACTACACTGTGTTATATACTGGGTTCTTTATTACTTATTTGTTAAGATAACAACTAGATAAGCTGATTCAGCTTCTTCTCTCTGGAGATCATCTCATTGCATTAAATTTAAGAGATATATCATCACTATAGTTAGTAATGTTACAGTATATAATCTCTTGTCTATAGATATGACACAAACTGTGCATTTTCTGTTATTGACTGTTAATCAAATACTGGTCTTGTATTCAATTCAATTAATTTAATTTGATTTGATAACTAACCTATCACCCTTCTAATGAAATATCAGAGGATTTGCAAAAGATGTGAGAATCTTATTGTTACTGATGCAATGTAAGAAGTCACTACGGCAATGGAAACATTCAATGGAAAACCCATCACCAACAACACAAAGACACATGATGATTCCACAGACCAGCAACTGAAGTTCTGAGGTCAATTTCACTTCTAAACTGTAAGTTTCCCTTCAGTTATTCACTTACGAACTTGACTAACACTCATTCACTCTGTCACATGCCCGAGCTGGCTAATAAAAACCTATCCCACAGTCAATTGTCACAATAAGATGCCCAGTTCTGATCTCAACCCTTCGACCCCAACAAATCCAGCCCAGCAGCAAGCCCTAAAATGGCCTCATGCGCAGACTTACAGTACGTTGACGCCATTTTAAATACCATCGCCCAAGTAGCAATCAATAAACGGACCGTATGATAGCATTCAGCCAGTCACGAGCCATACAGCCATCTCTGATTCTGTCCGTCTGTCTGTGTCTCAACCCGCCTATCCGTCTGTCTGCCTACGTCCGCGCGATCGCCCGTCTCTTTCTTTGTCCGTCTTCTCTTCCGTTTTCTTTCCGTCCTACTTCGATTCCTTCGACAATGACGATGGCGTCACCTTCGAACTATCCGTTCACTTATACAAAGAGTTTGAGGCCGCAAAAGACAAAGCCCCGACTGGCAAACATCTTGTCGGCCACGTATCTCTCCGACATAGGCTGGCGTTCTCCGCCTTAGATTCTAAAACGGAAATTCATCACCGCGCTCGCTAAAATCGCAAAATCCTCAAAACTACCAATCGTAAAACGAAAAACTCACGATCCGCCGACAGTCCGATCATCGCCCTACAGGAAAACCCTGTCGCCGTTTCCGTTCCTTTGCAGACTAGCAAGAAATCGAACCCCGAACCGACCGTTCACTTACCAACTGCGCCCAACATAGCAGCCAGTTGCGTCTAAAAATAGTAGCGAGCGCTCCCTCCCAGATATTGCTCGACGCACAACGCTAATACGGAGGCGGTCGTTTAGAGCCAGCAAGGATCTTAGCTGTCCTCCATTTCTCTATTTTCATTCTGGCTTTCGCCTCGGCGACGATTTATACGGTCAGCGTCGCCGACGACTTGGATTCGGATGCGAAATTTCGTCCGATTTTACCTTCACAAAGATTCAGTATTCTGGCTGTCCTATCAATACTCACCTCGTACAAGCCTTCGCTATGCGTCCATATGGCTCTGGGCATGCGCACACACGTCCTCCTCCCATAATAGACCCATCAGCACTGCAGTGGACTCGCCGACCGATAGGGGTGCCAGCATGCAGCATGACGTAACGTTAGGCCTGCTTTAACCTGTACCACGTGACGACCTTTATTCTGAAAACGTGTTTTTCTGGCGGGGTTAATCGACGCGGGGCGCAGGACATCGAGTTTAATGAAAATTCGTTAAAGTTTACGTGTTCTGTGTTTGACTGTAGGAGGCGATCCTTATCCCATCCAACCCGTATGCTCGTTTGCGACAGTCCTGTGACAACTCGTTCAATATAATAACCTTGACGCGCACGTTTGTGACCCTTATGATTCGAGGTAGAAGATGGAAGAGAGTGGATGGGGTCTTGGACAACTGGTCCACTTCCGAGGTTCGTAACGAAACGAGTGTTACGGGTTAGAAAGCGAACCTTAGAAGCAGCCTTACACGTAGCCTATCTCGCAGTAAGACCAGTGCGTGCATGCACACAAAACGGCACGCAGGCTTCAACTGTATAAAATGAAGCGGCGCTGTGTGGTAGTAATAGTAGTTGTAGGGCGCTCAGGCTGGCGTCTATTATTGAAAATCCGACGGGGTCAGGGGTCGAAGTACGCTGCCTGCAATGCGCTGCTGTCTGCTCTTGGCGTGGCTCGTTCAGGTATTGGAACCCAGTTTTCGGGGTTCTCATCTCCGAAAAAGTCTCGGAGATTGGAGTTGGAGAGCAATGTTCTACGTGCGGACAGGCTGTATCTATATTGATCCTTTGTTTAGGCCTACAAAGGCCTCACATGTGTCACATGATCGCTAGCAGTCGGCCGGCTACAAGTCGTAATTAAAAGCCCGTACGGCGTACAGAGAGATAGCTGTTCTACATATGTGGCTGTACCATGATATTGGCATATTTGCATTGCGGCTCGGCGTGGTAAAGTGGCCTTAGCGGTAATGGATGCTCGTATAGGGGCTTTCTTCGTGGCTAAAATTCATTAATACTCACATGCCTAATGAATTCAGCGCATAGGACAGCCTTAAATTAATTTTACAAGGATTTTTAGTTAGCCATATTATTAACCTCTGAGAAATACGTGATTTAAAACGCTTTAAAGGCACCGAATTTAATTGAAATGCTTTTATGTATCAATCAATCAATCAATCAATCAATCAATCAATCAGTCAATCAATCAATCAATCAATCACTAAGCATTTATATGGTACCCCTTCAAGGAAAGTATTCAGAGGCGCTCCCACCACGAACCAGGGAAAGAGAACAGTCTTTAGAGCAGAGAAAAAGCGGTGGACTCGGGAGGAAGCCAATTCCAAATTGTATGTATGTATGTATGTATGTATGTATGTATGTATGTATGTATGTATGTATGTATGTATGTATGTATGTATGTATGTATGTATGTATGTATGTATGTATGTATGTATGTATCAATCAATCAACGAAATTTGTATAGCGCCCCTTCAAGGCACACCCGACCCAAGCCCGGTCAAAAAGGAAAGTCTTAAGGTTCTTATAAAAGGTACCAGGTACTAGACATGACCCGAGGAAGAGAACGCAGGTCAGAGGGTAAGCCATTCCACAGAGAGGGACCTACGACCGAGAAAGCCCTATGCTGTCTAGTGGCAGTGCGTGCTCGTGGGACCACAAAGTCACCTCTGGTAGCCGAGTGCAGAGATAGGCGTCCAGAGCAGGCCGAGGTAGGTATGTATGTAGCCTATGTATGTATGTATGTGTATATGTATATGTATGTATGTATGTATGTATGTATGTATGTATGTATGTATGTATGTATGTATGTATGTATGTATGTATGTATGTATGTATGTATGTATGTATGTATTTATGTAGATACTTAATATAGCGCCTTTTAATTACCTCACAAAAGCACTAATGGCTATATGACTGATCTAAACAAATGCGTTTTAAGACAGTTTGAGAATGTTTGATGCACAGAATCGAGTGCAACAGTACGTAAATGCAATGGAAGACTATTCCACGAAGATTGTCCAATATATGAGAATGCACGATGAACTGGAGTCAAAGAGCGGAAGCGCGGCACCTGCATATCTCCACGGCTAGCAGAGCGCATCGATCGTCGACCAGGTTAACGTGAAACTGTCACATAGAGCTCTCCGATGTATGCCGGGGCAGAGACAACGATTGAGGCACGTGTCAGCAAGATCATCTTGAAGGAAATCCGCTCGGAAACAGGAAGCCAGTGTAGCGTCTCTCACATGTACTGCGGTATATGCGAAAAAAAAATTTTATTGACTACGACTCGGGCTGCACAATTTAGGACGGACTAGAGTTGACGCCGAGTCCAGTGACGTAGCCACACTTAAATTCAAGATGACGCAACTCCGGGAGACATCCAGGTGTAGTAGGGGTGCAGAGGCATTAACCCACGGAAAAAAATTTTAAATCTAAAAAGCAAGAGGAGGCATCTGTCTCCTCTTGCCTCATAGTGGCTACGATTATGGCGCAAACAGAATTATGTATACTTGCAGAAGTTAGTGCGCCATATCGTCCACTGCAGGACGTTGTAACATGTTTGAAGATCTTAATCTGGCGTTGATTATTGGCCTATTTCTTGATGCAGTGGTCTGAACAGAACTCCAGTGAAACTATTCTGAACCACTTGAAATTCGTGTCATATGAATGCATAGACTAAATGGCGCAGTTAAAACGCAGGGCCTACTGGACTGTCAGCCGAAAGGTTTGGGGATCAAATCCCAGCCATGGCTGCTATATGTTTCGAGGTTTGGGCGCCTCTGCAGCAACTCATCTATAATGAATATACACTAAGTACAATGGGTATACTCACCTTTCCACTGTCGGTGGGAACATGGGACGGCGAGGGATAGGACTGACCACCCACCCTTATATGCCGAGGCTAGGAAAGATGAAGTCGCTAACACTTCATTCCTATGGCTATCTATCAGGCTTAAGGAACTCTTCTTCTTCTAAAATAATTTGGCCGTTACGCCTTCGCGACAGTCCCTTGAGCCGCCGCCATCCTCCGACTCTGCAGATGCTAAGCCCTCGAGTCGAAACCAGTCGCTAAGCTAACGACTGCTAATTTTATTTTTAGTTTTTATTTATTTCGGATATTTCTATAGCGCCTCCTCAAGTCTACTACTACTCAGAGGCCCTCCCGACTACAGCATTTGATACTGTGTCAGAGTTTTCACGCCGAAGCGCCACGAGCAATTGCGATTGAAGGACTTGCCCAAGGTCCGTTCGCAGCGGCTAGAGTGGGATTCGGACCTGCAACCCTCCGGTCACAAGGCGCCGAACTTACCACTGAGCCACCACGCCCCATAATACTTTGCTATAATTGTTTAATCGCTATCTCTGGGTTTCGATTTTTTACGAAGATATCGGCATCAGGAGAAGAACAACACTTCCTTATACGGTGCGAGTCATAGTGCAACAGACTAACAGTCTAGCAATCATGCGATATATCCGATCGCAAGTTCTTTGCCAGTGGCGTCACTAGATGGGTGCGGGGGTGCGCACCGGGTGACACCTTCAGAGGGGTGACACCAAAATGACTGTCTAATGGTAAATGATAAAATTTAAAAAAAAATGAAATAAAAATATGCATTTGTAATTTTAATTCTGCTAGTTGTTTATAAGTCACTATTATTACCATTATATTCAGTGATATAGGCCTACAAGAATTACGATTTACGAGTAGGGGGCCTAACATTTGTAAAAAAAATTACTAAGAGTGCTGTATGGTCTGGTAAGGGACTAAGGGAGGAGGTCCATGGGGTGACTCCATGACTGAGTGACGCGAACCCTAGTTACGCCACTGTTCTTTACTTACTAGGTTAACTACCTGCCTGAAAGAGGTTGTGAACCACTGGATTATTCAATACGGAATGGATTGCAGGCTGAACGAGCGCTGCAGTCTCGGACTTAGTCGTGTGCTTTATTCTTTTTATAAACACTCGTATGGGTCTGTCACCTTCTTTCATAAGCTCGCATTAACATTTCAGTCATCTGGCTGTCGTAGGCGGTATCATGCATTGCATTACGTGTAGGTAACAAGAACAAGAGAACAAGAACAAGAACAAGAAGAACAAGAAGAAGAGCAGTCCCTTAAGCCAGGCCTGAGGCAGTCATAACTATAAAAGTATTAGCAACTTCATTTTCATGGCCTCGGCATATGAGGGCGGGCGGCCAGTTTTTCTCCCTCGCCGTCTCATCTTCCCACCGACAGTGTACAAGCAGTGTACTCATTATAGCTGAGTTGGCAGTGGTGCAGAAATCTCGAACCAAATTTCTGCCCTGGTGTGGATTTGAACCTCTGATCTCTCGATTGACAGCCTAGCACGCTAACCACTAAATGTAAATGTAAATGTAAATCTCCGAGAGTTCTCAGCGCCACACAAAAACCACGTCAGGGAGACCAGCTTATTCACCGGCGCTATATCAAATAAAGTCCGCAATAGTCATATCCGCCTTGTCCGTTCCGGTGCCAGATCATAGTCTTGGGAGGTCAAACCGAGGAGGCAGCATGGTGCTACGGTCGTAATCGGTGATGATGGCGGTTGTGTGGTGGCGAAGGAATAGAATCAGGATAGGATAGCTTGAAGAGTTCGGTAAAGGATGAACACCAGAGGACCATGCAAGGACAGAACCTTGAGGAACACAAAATGCAGGCTACTTTCGGACGAATTCGGCAAACTTGTACGCTGCATATTGATAAAATAGTGATAGGCCTGTATAAAGTTAACTAGCCTACACTGTTCGCCAGTACCAAATTGTACTGCTTGGTGACAAAGACCAGCGCGCGTAAACAACTTGCCCGAGTTCGCTCAGCAGACTCGAAATCACAATCGTTGTTAATGCATGAGCATATGAACAGCCGCATGTTGGATGTCTACTTTAAACTGCATGCATCCAGCTGAGCGTAAAGGTCACACTAGAGAAGTTTCGAGTAATAAAAGCCTGAAGAGCCTGGTATCATTCGTTTACAAGTGTGCATGCGGTCGTAGGCCTACTTAGATGTTTGCTTAGAGCTGCATTTGCATCAATGGCTCTATGCATGTAAATTTCAGCATAGATGAATAAGAGGTAGGCCTAGATCTTACATCACTAGACTTTACATCACTGTATGCCTATGTTGATTTCGGTAGGCCTGTGCAATGTATGCATAGGCCCTACTGAACTCAGGAAAAACATTTTTCATTTGTAGATGTGACAGTGTGGGAATTGTAGAACAAAGACTTTGGGGCTGAATATTTTATCCGTATTTTGCAAACTGATGTCAACGAAATTTGAAAGCGACTGATTTCAACGCTAGCAGTTTTGCAAGTCAGACTCGAATCAAAATCAATTTCTTTGTTTAGAAAATTCAAAATTGCATATAAAAAATACATCATGGAAATTTCTTCTCTTTGTCAGAGACTCAGAGTCAAATAATGCTCAATCACACTAGCACAACTGGGGAGTTGGAAACGACCCCCTGGGGTGTGTAATGAAGACTTAACTGGGAATCCTAATAAAGCTTAGGAGGTTCAAACCCAAAACCCCCGACAATTCCCACCCTGAGATGTGATAGAGATTCATGTGATTGAATCTCTTTGCCATAAACAGACTAAAAAAGAAATAACTTCTATTAAGTTAACCAGGGTCTGTCAGATTTGGCGATGCACTACACTGTCATTCGTCCCAAAAGGAATAGTCGAAGAGACCATTGACTGGCACCCAGGGGAAGTCACTTTGGGGTATGGGGGACATTTGCCCCCTTGATTTTTTTGGGGGGGGAGGGAAAAGCTTGGAACAAGAAAATGAGGAAGAAGAAAGGGGTAAAAAAGAAAATAATAATACTCAAATTCAGGGACGTCATTTGAAGGGTGTAGGCCTGCACTGTAGGGAGATTAGCTTATGGGCATCTATATAGGTACACAGTGCTGGATTTACCATGAGGCGAATGGGGCAGCTACCCCCTGAGAAAAAGCTGAAATGACGTCCCTGCTGGTGCCGTGGGCATTTTGATATCAGCTGTTAGGTTGGATCAGCCAAGATCTCTTTAGGTCATGATTCTATTACTTATAGGCCTGATTGTAATCGAACATTTACAACTAAGATGGTCAATTCAGACAAATTAACCATAACCATAACCATAAGTTTTATTACTTCGCATAGTATCATAATATGCAGTAACAGAAATTCAGTATAAAATTTTAACAGAAAACAGATAAAATTAATTAGTTTCCAATGGAAGTAAAGGGAGAGAAACCCTTAAGGGACCTGGGCCCCGCTATCAGGGTTACCCTTGTACATAAAAAATAACGGCAACTGGCATAACATTGTAATACTAGACATTGTGGACCCTATTAAGACAATGGATGGAAATCTGATTTCAAACTTGCTAGATGCGTAGTTTCTGCGATCGTGGTCTGGATGCAACGTCGCAGAGCATGCATAGGTGACTTCAACCCAGTTCTGCGCTCGGAGACACTCACGTCACTTCCAGTTCTACTTTCGACGTGAAATGACTGTTCCGTACTACCTCTGCCCATAATGACAATTTCTTCCAAGGAATATTCACATTGATCGTTTTGTTGTGAAGTTCTGTCTCAGGATCCGACGCTGCTACTTCCGCAGTCGCAGGGTGGCAAGGTCCAGACGATGACCTTTCCTCAGAATAGGGTTATGATCCTTTGGTCGCAAAAGTCATTCCCAGTTTGTGCGCATTTTTTTTACCACGGGCTCTGCTCTTCGGCTTCCCCGATGTTTCTACATCTCGTAACCCCGGAACTACCGACATTGGTGGCATGTGACACCAATCGTCTCTAAGTCTCTAAGTTCCTTGGGATAGGTTAGGCTCGCAAAAAGTCTCTTGGTCTTTCTGCCCCAGGCATATGTACGTGGGGCAACGCATCCCCACCATCACATGCATCTCGCTTCATTTCCATGTGTAATGTATTTGGTAACTTCTATTGCGCCGGTTTCTAATGCACAAGGCATCAACCGATGGCACACCAAACCAAGCCGTAATCAAGTCAATATCCTGGAGATGTCCGTAAGATGTATGGCTTCTTCACACGTATAGGCCTATGCAGGGCCGTTTTAAGGTCGTCGTAGGCCCTAGGCACCCTTGCATTCGTAGGCCCCAACTTCACGGTATAGATATTACAAATTGCAGGTCACAATCATACGATAATGCAAGCAATATGAGTGGCATTTATTCTGGCGTACAAGGTAGATTTATAGAGATTAATAATTTAGCGGAATGGGTGCCATGTGCTGCCCACAGCCTAAGCTTCGTTGGTTCATCTGCTGTGGAGTGCTGTTCAGCAGCACTGAACTATTTTGGTGTTGTTCAGTCAGTCTACACATTCTTCTCAGCTTCTGGTCAAAACAAAGAACGCATCAAGGAAAACACCTTTGCGTTGTATGGTCTACCAGAAACAAGGTGGTCGGCACGGAATGATGCTTGCAAAGCTTTTTATGCAAATTATAATATGAAGATTAGCCAAGCATTGTCTGATGTTACTGAAAGCCAGCGTCAACCACCACCAGCTGTTCATGAAGCAAAATCACTACTCATTAAAAATTTGGACCATTTTGAGACAGCGTTAATGTGTGTGATTTGGAAAGATTTAGGCCTACTCCAAAATATTGAAGCTGTTAATAATGCTCTACAGGTGCCTTGTGTTGAGTTGTGCACTATCATCGAATTGTATGACAGTCTCATAACACACTTTTGTGATACATGCAATAAATTTGGACTGTTTGAGAGTATGGCAAGAAATCTCACACAATCGGATTACAAAAAATGCGCACAACGCAAACGAGAGCAAAAACGATTTCAGGACAAAGTTATGGATAATACTGATCCGAGTTTAAATCTGAGTGCCAGTGACAAATTCCGTACCCAGTCTTTCTACATGATTGTAGACAGACTTATGACTGAGATGGGAAAACGCCGAGCAGCTTACGCAGCACTAGGTGAAAGGTTCAATTTTCTCCTAGACAGATCTTTGTCACGTGATGAAATAGTTTCTAAAGCCAAGGCATTAATTGAGATATATATCCACCAGACTTGCAAGAGGCATTTACTGACGAGTTTCTTTTGTAATCACGAATTTGTGCTGACAGAAAAAAAAACTGTGACTGAAATGATTTCGGCGCCCATAGAGGATAAGCTGGCGACAAGTTTTCCAAATGTAAATATTGTTTTTCGAATCTAGCTGTCCATTTCTGGAACCAGTTGAAGGTGAACGTTCTTTTTCGAAACTTAAACTTATAGAAAGTTATCTGCGGTCAACAATGGGACAGAACGACTATCTTCCCTTGCTCTACTTTCAGTTGAAAAGGACTTAATGCGGGAAATGACATTTGAAGACGTTACACGTGATTTTGCTGAAGCAAAGAGCCGCAAAGTTCAAATAACATAGGCTAGCACAGCTTCACTTAAACTGCTTTGGTACAAAAGTTATTAATTTGAATTTACTATTATTTTCAATTTTCCTTTTCTCATTTTCCCGGTCAATCATTCAATGTCTGATTTTTATATTTTAAGACTTTCGTAGGCCCCTGACAATTTCGTAGGCCCTAGGCACAGTGCCTACTGTGCCTAGTGGATAAAACGGCCCTGCGTATATGGGTCATGCAACGCAACTTATGGAGTACATGTTCTCTTATCCGGGAACACACACTCACACAGGTAGGTCTATAGAAGTTTCTAAGGAACTTTGACTTTGAGGATCCTTCTCTATAACCTTCGCCATCTGTATCAGGCCTGAATTAAGGGGCTTGCTAAGGGTGCTGCCGCAATTTTGAAGAACCCGCATTTTTGGAAGTCCACTAAAATTTTTATTCTAGGCCTATTTGTAATACGGCCCCGCGATGATGGCTATATATATATATATAGGCAGGGCTTTTTTTCAGCCGGAACGCGCCGGTACGGCGTTCCGGCACCTTTTTCAGCTCCTAAAAAATAATTTATTTATTTTAATAATTAAAACAATAATTTAGTTATTTTAATTTAATTTAAGTGTTTTTGAACTGTTTTCAGTGTTTATTGAGACCCCTCCCAACCCCCAATCCCGTTTTTCTCGTGATTTTAGCCCGCCCATAATTGTTGCGTTCCGGCACCTATTGTTCCGTTCCGGAACCTTTTTTTCTAGAAAAAAAGCACTGTATATAGGTAATCACAGCACCCGGGCCGGCGCTAAGGGTGCCCAGACTTTCAAACTATGCCACTGACCAGTCTGATCGTACTCTGGTAGTGCCAGCCCCTAGCCTGGATAAAGGAGGAGGACGACGCTAATCATCTTTGTTACGCAACAGCGTCGTTCAACAGCAACTATCCAGCCTACCCGCGCTTCGATCATAGCTCTGAGTTGTGTAGGCCTATTGTGACAATCATATGTGGAGTCGGTACTCGGTAGCGACCGTGTCGACTGTTTGATTAGAATCAAACAGTCGACACGGGCTGTGTTCTAAACTGACGACAACCGGTCCGGACTTCAATGTATCGATCATTCTATTCGTCTGTCTGTCTTAATCTCCTATCTGGTCACAAGGCTACACTTACTACCTAGCTAGTATCTACTTACTTAGGCCTACGTTTGGGATGTGAAACCTCGTTGTCGTCAGTTTAGAACACAGCCCGTCGGGATTCAGGCAAGGCATGTTTGTCCTTTCCAGATTTTAGCACAACCTCATCGTTCCGCTATCTGGAACCAGTCCGTCTCACGACTCTGCAGCATGTTTGACCCAAACACTGAGTCGGATCCGTTTTCTGAATCGGGCAGCGATTGACTTTTAGCAGGAAGCGCACTGATTGGTTTGTGTTTGTCTCCGTGTGCTTATGTTTTCCTTAACGGCAACAGTGGGTAGGCCCGATTTAAGGGGGTGCTAAGGGTGCTGCAGCACCCGGGTCCGCAGTTTTAAGGGACCCGCATTTTCGGAAGTACATTAAAAAAATATTGTACTTGTAATTGGGTCCCGCGCTGATTAGGTAATCACAGCACTCGGGCCTGCAATAGCGTTAATGCGGCCCCTTTATTTCACGCGTGTCTATGTATAGGCCCACTCGCTTCCCACTACAAGGTCTCAGACCGTCTTGCAGACTACACTCGAGTCTGTTCGGACTCACTCTCGGTGTCGCGTGCATGTCCATCTCTGAGTTTATCACAACTGCATCCATGCGCCATCTGGCCAGTCTCACGACATCGCGACCGGGTTTGACCGTCCTCTGAAATCGGATTCTGTGAGGCTTACCTGAACCAGATAATCAGTGGCTAAATTGCTGATCCAAAGGTTTCGGATCTCCGAATTTTTGCAAATCTAAAACCTAAGCCTATCTGACGAATCTATGACGGATTTTCGCTTTTCTCTATCCGTATAACACATAAACAAGATGCATATGGTTGATTATTGTAACAAAAACACATTTAAGTGTCGGGTGTCCTCTTTTGTAACAGGCATAGGCAAAGACCGATAGTCGTAGGCAAAGACCAAAAGGCACAGGCAAAGACCAACAGGCACAGGCAAAGACCAATACGCATAGGCAAAGACCAACAGGCATTGGCAAAGACCAACAGACATAGGCAAAGAGCAAAACGCACAGGCAAAGACCAATAGACATGAGCGAAGAAAATAATTATATCTTCAGTCACCGGAAATCTAAATGTGTTACATTTACTGTTGTGCAACGTGGGGCAAAGCGAGACAAATTAGGTGCAACAATGTTCAGCGCAATTCATTTGCTTAGCGTGCGAGAAATTGTAACACCGCTATAGTATAGATCCATGCGTCTTGCCAAGTTAGTTTTTATTTTTAACATAAATTGGAAACTAAAGAATGATAACGAGAATTTTTATAAATCGTTCGCCCACGAATTATTGAGTGCCTTTTCGTTTATTCACTTAACTCCGATAGGCCTAACCTAAAAAAAATCCAGAAAAATTAATGCAAGCCCAAGTGTAAGCGACGCCTTTCATAAAATTAAAGAATACATTGAAACTGGAAATATAAGACTGTCAACACGTCTTTAATTAAGTGCCTCTCCGTATATTTTAACGTTAGAAAAGGAAATGCGTATAACAAGTGCAGTGTGAATTGTAGGTTATACATTTAATTGAACACTACTAAAGCTGACCCATTCGACTAGTTGGGATATACATGGCCAGGTAAGTTGACACAGGCTTCAGGTGTCACTATGGATGCGGTGTGCCATCCAGTTTTTTCAAAAAACGAATATATACACACAAATTCTTCATCATGTATAAATTAACCTTGATTCGCTGGTTTTTGTTTCTCGATTGTTTCTATAGCGATCGCCTTGCAAGGCTGCCAAAACGTGTGTTTAATTAAGTTATTGATAATTGTACTGTCATGTTTCCAAAGTAATCCTACTGCGTACTTGTCAGTTTGAATTAATAGGTTATTATTTTTTTGCCCTGAGGTACTTCATTCCCTCAAGGGCTTAGAGATTAGATAAATTATTTTTCTGGAACGGTTATTATTATTAGTAGTAGTATTAGTAATAGTATTATTATAACTTCGGGATCAACCTCCCTCTCCATTCGGTTAACTCGTCGATGCTGTATTTTATCTGCGGATTGTTTCGACTTCATAATAATCCTTTATCTCCAATTACTCGGGTCGTCGATCCGGGTGAGCGTATTTTGGCTGCAGCTTGTCTCTCCATTCACTTGGTTCATCGATTCTGTCTAACGGTTGTCTCTTTTCCAAAAACCGAGCGTATTTTGGCTGCAGTTTGTCTCTCCATTCACTTGGTTCATCGATTCTGTCTAACGGTTGTCTCTTTTCCAAAAACCGTGCGTACTTTGGCTGCAGCTTGTCTCTCCATTCACTTGGTTCATCGATTCTGTCCAAAGGTTGCCTTTTTTCAAAAAACCGTGCGTATTTTGGCCGCAGCTTATCTCTCCATTCACTTGGTTCATCGATTCTGTCTAACGGTTGTCTCTTTTCCAAAAACCGAGCGTATTTTGGCTGCAGTTTGTCTCTCCATTCACTTGGTTCATCGATTCTGTCTAAAGGTTGCCTTTTTTCCAAAAACCGTGCGTATTTTGGCCGCAGCTTATCTCTCCATTCACTTGGTTCATCGATTCTGTCTAACGGTTGTCTCTTTTCCAAAAACCGTGCGTACTTTGGCTGCAGTTTGTCTCTCCATTCACTTGGTTCATCGATTCTGTCTAACGGTTGTCTCTTTTCCAAAAACCGAGCGTATTTTGGCTGCAGTTTGTCTCTCCATTCACTTGGTTCGTCGATTCTGTCTAACGGTTGTCTCTTTTCCAAAAACCGAGCGTATTTTGGCTGCAGTTTGTCTCTCCATTCACTTGGTTCATCAATTCTGTCTAACGGTTGTCTCTTTTCCAAAAACCGAGCGTATTTTGGCTGCAGTTTGTCTCTCCATTCACTTGGTTCATCAATTCTGTCTAACGGTTGTCTCTTCTCCAAAAACCGAGCGTATTTGGGCTGCAGTTTGTCTCTCCATTCACTTGGTTCGTCGATTCTGTCTAACGGTTGTCTCTTTTCCAAAAACCGAGCGTATTTTGGCTGCAGTTTGTCTCTCCATTCACTTGGTTCATCAATTCTGTCTAACGGTTGTCTCTTTTCCAAAAACCGAGCGTATTTGGGCTGCAGTTTGTCTCTCCATTCACTTGGTTCGTCGATTCTGTCTAACGGTTGTCTCTTCTCCAAAAACCGAGCGTATTTTGGCTGCAGTTTGTCTCTCCATTCACTTGGTTCATCAATTCTGTCTAACGGTTGTCTCTTTTCCAAAAACCGAGCGTATTTGGGCTGCAGTTTGTCTCTCCATTCACTTGGTTCATCGATTCTGTCTAACGGTTGTCTTTTACCTTTGTATGTTGGAATATCATCTTCATCAGCGAAAAATTTTATATCCTGGATTGAACGTTTGCCGACTTTTGGCAACCTAGCGGTACTGGTGGCTTGATTTTCAGTGCCCAATTTTGATTCCATTCTTAATAGGTTCTGGATCTTCTTCAGGTGTTTTGGATTGTTAACGTAGATCGTCGAGTCCTGTGGCAGAAGCACAGCTCGTTCGATTCTTCTCTGAATCCTGGTAGAAGCCAGTTTCCTGTTAGCCAAAAATCCGCTTCTGATCGAACAGTACCGAAGAATGGTTTCCAGCGGCATCCTATGACCTGCCAGGACCCGAACTGTGTCCAACACATGCTGAATATCGCACAACTGGTTATTCTGTTCCCTCAAAGACTGATTTTGTTGAGGTGATGTAACTCTTTGCTTTTGGCTACTACTGCTGATGGGGGAGTCGTGGTCGCCGCTGCTTTTCGACGATTCGTGGTCGTTGCGATTTTCCTTCGAATTCTTTCCATTCGCTACGGTTTCTTGTTGAACCAGATGCTTGGGTTGGTCAGTATCGGTTACTTCTTCCTGAATAAACACACATAATATCCACGATATACAATATTCATAAATAATTGTCGACTTGTCACAAAACTGAAGAAGTCTTACATTTTTCATAGGGCTTCACAGCACTTTTTGATGCAGATTTAAATTACGCTCCGCATTGCATTCTTGCTAGATGAACGCATCTTTTGCTTAACTAAAAAAAGGCCACACCATCTGATATTATTAGAAAGCGACTGTGTCCTGCAGGGAGACATTGTTTAGGCCTCCGTCTATGGTCACGTATACGCTAACCGAAATGGATCGGACTACCTTTTTGCATATAGCGTCACTTTTAAGTGAGAGGATGTATTTGAACTTTTGATTTGAGAAAGTTTAATATTTGTGAACTTGTACTGAACAAAGACGAAATGGTTTCGTTATTTTTCAGAATTTTTCGTGTCATATCCCAAAAGTAGATTTAGTTCCTGTAGTGTAGACCTAAGTGTGGTGGGTCGTCTGTTACCATATAGTGGTCTTCATTGTGTCTCCAAGCTTATGTATGAAATGCTTGCTTATAGTCACGCATCATAAAAACAGTAAATGTAAAATGTAAATGTACACGATGTTATACAGCGACGCCAAGCAAAACTAAACGATAAAGTGCAATGTTTCACATTATCACTTCATTCAGAGTAGAATGTTCAACACAGTCCAGCAGCACAAACCTTAACTAGAGATATCTAACAATACGTACATACATACGCACATACATACAATTACACATACACACATACATACATACATACATACATACATACATACATACATACATACATACATACATACATACATACATACATACATACATACATACATACATACATACATAGGCCTACATATAGTTTATCTGGCTCGGTGGTCGCCTCCAACTCAGCAAGATTGATTTTGAATCTCTACATCTTAGGTTTCCCCTCATTCAGTTCTCCTGCTCTGTTCGTGACTTGGGGATTGTCCTTGACCCTACCCTCTCCTTTACTGATCAAGTTAACCTTGTATCCAGATCTTGCTTTTATCATCTACGCCAGCTCCGTTCCATCCGCAAGTCTCTTTCATTTCATGCTGTTACTACACTGGTCCATGCTCTGATCTGCACTAGGGTAGACTTTGGCAATGCTGTGTACATTGGCCTTTCCTCCTCCAATATGCACAAACTCCAGACTATCCTTAATGCTGCTGCTCGGCTTATAGGTGACATTCCTAAGTTTGCCCACATTTCTGCCTTTATCCGTGATTCCCTCCACTGGCTCCCTGCTCAACAGCGAATTCAGTTTAAAACCCTCACTCTCATGCGCAACTGCCTTACTGCCTCTGCTCCGTCTTACCTAATGAATTTTTGCATCCCAGTTTCTTCCTTGCCTGCGAGGGCTTCCTTGCGATCTTCGGCTCGCGGCCTTATGGTTGTCCCTCGCATGCGATCTTCCACGGCACAATCCAGAAGTTTCGCCTATGTTGGCCCCTCTGCTTGGAACTGTCTCCCCTTGTTTCTCCGCCAAGAGCTTCTTGCCCTCTCCCCTCTCCAGTTTCGTAGACGCCTGAAAACTTTCATTTTTGCCGGTGCCGGCATTGATGCGGGTTGAAAGCGCCGCTGATTTGAGTGGCGCTATATAAGTTTTCGGTTACAATTACAATTACAATTACAATTACAATTACATACATACATACATACATACATACATACATACATACATACATACATACATACATACATACATACATACAAACAAACATACATGCATACTGTACATACATACATACGTGAGCAGCACAACTTCTTTAAAACCATCCAAAAGTAACTACTATAGTCGACAGGTTATATTTAGCCACATTGTGAATAGAAAAATAGGGTCACGTAATAATATTAATTGACTTTTGTTCTATATATAACCCAGACACGTATACATATATATAGGCCAACGGACGTTCTTATTCGTACTTCGGATCTCGTCATCGGTAGCGGACAAGATTAGTACACAAAGAGCACTAGATGGCATCCGGACTCTTTTCGGTCGAGTATACAATCGTGGTTGGTGAGTTGCAGTGCGTTGGAGGGACCGCAGCGCGGCGCCACCGGTATCTGAGGAGTGGCAATTAAGCAGACGACACTTTCCGAATGAGAACTTGTTGATATGCGTCGGTGGAGATTACTCGGCGTGGGTGGTCTTCTTACTAGGTGGTCTGCGCGGGAGTTGGGATGAGAATGGTAAATGGGAAGAAATGGAACGATATTTCTCAGGGAAGAGAAACTAGAGGTACTCGGGACAGGGGCGTCTACACCATAGAAACCTTGGAGCAAATGCTCCATCCAAGAAATGGGGGGAGGGAGATCTGTCAGTGTGTGCCACCAATTAAGGGGGAAGGAACGGGGCGGGGGAAAAGAGGGAAAAGGGACGTTGCTCCAATGACTTAGGGGGGATAGACGCCTCTGACTAGAGATACTCGGGATACAGTGTATGATGTGACAGCTGGAAAGAGGGAAATTACGACCGATTC
>OY744616.1:29711903-29821903 GCA_963556255.1 Allolobophora icterica
CAGCGCTTTTGGAAGCATTTGACATGATATTGGGCCTATTGTTAGCGTTCTGGGAGTGGGATCCCGTTTTCAGCTTTAAAAATAAATAATGATCAAGGACTCACCTAAACAATTAAGTGTTTTTTCGCATTAAAAGTCGTGTTGGGACTGTTGTAATAATCATAATAATCAAAAGATTTTATTTTGTAAAATATGCACATACTACCCTTGGAGCAAGGACGCCCAGTCCTAGACAGACGCTGATATTATCCCAGTGTGAGAATTGTGGAAAAAAGACTGGGGTGTTAGACTTTGATCAATGCGGAATTGAATATTTTATCCTTATTTTGCAAACTGATGTTAACGAAATTTGAAAGCAGCAGATTTTAACGCTAGCAGTTTTGCAAGTCATACACGAATCAAAATCAATTCCTCTGTTGAGAAAATTCAAAAACGCATACATGATACACCATGGAAATTTCTCCTCTTTGTCAGAGACTTGAGTCAAATAACACTTAATCACACAGCATAACTTAAGTGGTTGGAAACGACCACCTGGATTGTGCATTGAAGACTTAACTGTGGGGTTATAAGAAAGACTAGGATTCGACAATTCTCACCCTGAATGCAGGGTAGGAATTTTCGGGGTTGGGGGTTAAACCCCATAGTCTTTCTTAGGACCCACTCATTTAAGCCTTCATTGCATAACCAGTCCGATTCGTTTGGCCCTAAGTAGGAAGGAAGTATAATCACACTAGCACAACTGGGGGTTAAGGGTTAGAAACGACCCCCTGGGGTGTGCAATGAAAACTTAACTGGGGAGTCCTAAGAAAGACTAGGGGGTTGAAACCTCCAACTCCCCCTTCAATTCTCACCCTAGATCCAATGCAAACCTGATGATTTCTGTAGCGCCTTTTTGGTAATGCACAGTTAAAGTATCAATCGATGATCGCTTTATAATTATGTGATCGTGGTCCGGAGAATCGCAATGCAGTTGATATCCGATAAGTTAGGGAAACTAGAAATTATGTTGATGCCTTATGCATTACGATGACGGCGCTATATAAAGTTACAGATCAGTGTCTGATATTACCAGACACTGGTTTCAATGTTTACAATGCACGCGCGTAATTGTATTGTATCGTATCGTATCTAAGAATTTAAAAAGCGCCTCTCACAGAATAACTATTCAGAGGCGCTCTCAGCACGGAAGCCCAGAGGAAACAGAAATGTCTTTAAGGAACGAGAGACCGATATGGAGAAGCCGGACATTAGTTTGGCCCTGAATGGGGGAAGGTCATTCCAGATGGAAGGGCCCCGGTGTTGGGCTAAGGAAGTTCTAATCAAAAAGGTCACGTCGATTTGCAGAGCGCAAGGAGCGAGACGAGTATGCAGATAGCGCTTACTCAAAGAGTCAGAGAGGTATTTCGAGGCAGCACCCAGTTGCGATTTGGAGACGAGAGAGAGGATCTTATACCAGATGCGCTCAGCAATGGGGAGCCAGTGCAAGACTTCGAGCATGTAAGTAGAGGTCTGTACAAAGCGGGACAGTCGGGCTATGAGCCTAGCTGATGCATTTATGATTGATTGAAGAGGGAGAGACGCTGTTTAGGGAGACCTATGAGAAGCGAGTTGCAGTAGTCCAAGCGTGAGCAGACAAATGCATGGACCATGGTGGTAAAGACAGAGGGTGAGACCGAACACCTGATGGCCCTGAGATGCCTCAGTTAAAAGAAAGCAGAAGCGAATCAGGCTGGAGATATGCTCTGTGGACGAGAGGGAGGAGACAAGTGTGACACCAAAATCACGGACAGTGGAAGAGTAGCTTATCCTTTGCCTGCATAGATCCCTCACTTTGGAACCGACTTCCTCCTTCTGTCCGCACCACCATTCTCTGGTAGCGTTGCTTCTTCCTTTTCTCACCTTAAATCCTGCTTTTTCTCGGGGTCTCGCGCACTGGGAGCGCCTCTGAATGGTCTATACCGCGAGAGACGCTTTTTAAATGCCCATATACAATACAATACAATGTGTAAGCGGGGAATTTCTCCGACAGTAATAGAAAGTCGAGTTTAGCAAGCTGCCGCCTAGTGGCGATCCCGACTAGAAAGCAGGAAATCACTGTCGAATAATGCTGTGAGACTTCAGGTGTTTGCGAAACTATGAATTGGACAAACTGAGAAGCTCGACGTGGGCATTTCGTATCTAAACAGTTGAACATCACATAGTTTATCAGAAAATTATTAACCATTTGAAGCCGAAAGGCCTGAAATCCGGCCTGAAAATTAGGGGAAATTATCCCAGAAAAGCCAAAAACCGGCTTCACCATCTACAATTATTTCACAAAGGCCGTGTAAAGCAGCCTGTGATTCATTATCGCTCACAAAGTGCACACCAATACATTTCAATATCATTCATATCATTTATATATAGTTCTTTTGACTGTGAGCACCTGTGTCCATAGATCTCTGTGGACTGTATGAATAACAGCGAAGTGGCAGTAATAATTCATCATAATGTTTTAGCTTAGTGTGTCGTTGTTTATGATGCCGAAGCGTAAAGTAGTGAACACACAATCTAGCAGAAAGGACGAGACACATAGGGGAACCATTAATTACGAGTGATGATAGAGAGTGAGAACAAAGAGAAAATGTCGCAGAAAATTAACATGAACAAGACACCCTAATAATAATATTATTGTTTTTAAATCAACTCTTCTCTTATGTCAAGAAAATAAAAGTCAACTTCGTCTATATCTCAGAATTATCGTATATAGTTAAATTTGGTTTGTTGTACTTGTTAGCAATCTAGCTTAAGCAACCCCTAGAGCAGGGCTGTAGTGGTGAAATTAGAGGTGAGTACACTCTACCGGTCATAGGCGCCGTAATACGTGGGGGGCACGAGGGTACCCGTACCCCCACTTTTTGGACTGGGGTATCGTACCCCTCCCCCCACTTTGAACAATTCCAATCAATATTTTATTAGTGTGCCTTCCCAGAGATCGAAGTCTCCGCCTTTCTTCGTGTATGTAAGAAATTGGTACCCCCACTTTTTAGACCAAAGTTACGCCTCTGCTACCGGTTAGTTTTCCAAAACTAATTAGAGGTGAGTAGGCCTACAAATATTTTGTGAGGTGAGTATGAGGTCTCTAGAGGTGAGTACACGCTGTATATCCGCGTATACCCTCGACTACAGCCCTTCCCGAGAGGCAGCATAGGCCCTATATAAGGTATGAATTATTTTTTAACAGTTCTCACTGTTCGAATCGCATAATAGGCCTACAAGCTTTCCACAGCCTGCAGCCTTTGTCCTAATTACTAGTTCTCTAGGGGGCGCAGTTGGAGCCAAAATCACGAAACAAAATTTCTTTCCTGACGTTAACCCTTAGAATACATTACTTTCTTCTAGCTGTTTCCAGTTAATTCTTCGAAAAGTCTATTACCAGTAGATGTCTGAAAATATGAGAAACTCTTCGTTGGATAGTCACCTGCTCTGTTGCGACACCTGGCGAAACAATCAGCCAACCGAGACACAAGAAACACAGCTGAAGCGAAACGGCCACCATCTTTCCCCGTCTGAATTCAGGAAATATCTTTGACGAGGACTACAGACAAACCATCTTTTATACGAATACGACAGAACTACGGAAGACAAGAACGGCCAATAACATAGCAGTGTATTTATGTTTGCATGCATGTATGAATTGTGCGTTTAACACATTCGTACATTCATACATACATACATACATACATACATACATACATACATACATACATACATACATACATACATACATACATACATACATACATACATACATACATACATACATACATACATACATACATACATACATACATACATACATACATACATAAATGCATGCATGCATACATAAATAGATACATACATACATAAATAAATACATACATACAATGTGTATAGATACATTCTACATGCATACAGCGTTGATTATTGTAATTCTGTACTGGTAGGCCTTCCGAAAGTCCGTCTCTCTGCTCCTCAATCACTATTTAACGCGGCTGCTCGCCTCATTGCTCATCGTTCTAGATTCTCGTCAATCTCTACTTACATGACTGATGTTTTGCATTGGCTTCCTATCTCTGCTCGTATCAACTTCAAGATCATAACACTTGTCTCTAAGGCGCAACAGAGCTTAACTCCAGCCTACCTCTGTGACCTGATGCGCAAACCTCTCTCGGCTTCTTCTCATCGACCTCTACGTTCTCTGAATCGGCTTGATCTGTTTGTTCCCCGGGTGAGGTCTGCTATGCCTCAGTCTCGCTCTTTCGCTGTCGTGGGACCATCCCTATGGAACTCCCTTCCCTTACTTACTAGGTTCTCCCTCTAATATTTTTTATGTTGTTCGTCGTTTAAAGACTTTTCTGTATCCGCGAGGATCACACGCTGAGAGCGCCTCTGAATAGTTCACACTGTGAGAGGCGCTTTATAAATTCTCAGATACCATACCATACCATACACATAGTCCCTTTATTTATATTTTTATCACGTCAATACTGCACTTTTTGTGAAGTACTTAAACACGTATCAAGCGTTTTGAATACATAAATGTGAATACATACCATATATACTTATGTACCTACCTATCGGTACTCAACGCGGCTGCTCGCCTTATTGCTCATCGTTCACGGTTCTCCTCCAATCTCCATACTTACTTACATGACTGATGTCCTGCATTGGCTTCCTGTCTCCGCTCGTGTCCACTTCAAGAGTATATCACTTGTCTCTAAGGCGCAACAGCTTGCCTTTGTGACCTGAATCCTAATGCGAAAACCTCTCTCTGCTTCTTCTCGACCCCTACGTTCTCTGAATCGGCTTAATCTGTTCGTTGCCCGGGATAGGTCCACCCTGGCTCAGTCTTGCACTTTCGCTATCGTGGGCCCATCGCTATGGAACTTTCTTCCTTTGGTACTGCATGGGGCCCTACTTGCTGGATTCTGTCTGTTGTTCATCGTTTAAAGTCTTTTCTGTTTCCGCGAGGCTCACACGCTGAGAGCACCTCTGAATAGTTCGCACTGTGAGAGGCGCTTTATAAATTCCCAGGTACCATACCATGACATACCTGCCTACCTACCTACACATATTACACGCACACATACATACGGACTGATCTCATGGACTGATTTTCGGGATATTGACCTGATTGTGACTTGGTTTTGGTGTGCCATCGGTTGATGCCTTGTGCATTAAATACCGGTGAAATTGAAGTTACTAATTACCATTACAAGACATACACACATACATACACGTACTGCGTCCCATTTAAGCCTCCGTAGTTCGTTACATTTATTGGTGCGAAGGCAGAATAGTTTGCACCGAAGAACACTCTGACGTTTAATCTCGATAGTAATTGGTCAAAGAAGGAAGCCACTTCTGAGACTCGTCGACCAATCAGCACTAAGTGTTCGTCTGCATTTCTACTTACCTTTGACGTCAGCGCGTCGTCATATCCGCCTTTGACGCTACTCCATGCAGGGAGAACTTCTATATGAATGACATAATAATTTCTCGATAGGCCCATTTGCCGGGTCATGTTTCAGTTCGTTCATTTCCAAAATGGCTTTTCCAATGAAGCTATTAAAAACTGGGGGACGTTCGTAAACAGGAAAGCTTATATTATAGTCTGTTATATATAGTCCATTAAGGCTAATAAATTACTGACACTACAGTTACTGTTTACTCAACGACAGGGATTTGTTGATTTGTCAAAAAGGTAAGTCGTTTGAACCATATTACTCACTGGCGCTCCAGCTTTCAATGGGCTTGGGTGCGGGGGTCCCGCATTGTCCCTGTAAGGCCTATATCCTTGCGTTCTTACCAATATTGTCATGGACTCATGTGTATGCCATCCTCCACCTAGGCCTAATGTCTATACCGGGATCTTTGGTCACATTCATAAAGTTGCGTAATATTTCGCTATTATACAGATAAATCAACAATCAATAACCAAAATCAGTTATTCCGTTCACTCACATAAACTCTGAAGACATTATGCAATGTGATCTTCGAGTCTCGAGACCAAGGTGCGACAGTACGTACGGTACGTAGGCCTACGTTATTTATTTCCATAACGTACTACGGTACGCGTATGTTATTATGGCGTAGGCTACGTTACCGTACGTTGACATCAGTTCATGACGAAAATAAAATACATAACATTATGCACAAGAAAAGTCAATAATAGTTGGTGATTCACGGTCGTAAACAATTTTAACCAGTACATCGGTCAGCTGTGACTGTTCAATGATATCTAGTTTTAAACTTTTAAATTCCAAATTGCTAATATTCTGTCTAAATATAGGGCCTAGTCAGTCATCATCAGCGCCGATATTCGCCGTTGCGAGGCCAGTAGGCTTACACTGATTTGTCGTTGTTTTCGCACTTTATTTTCTGATGATTTTTCTAAATGCTTTTCAAACTTTTAAATTTTAATGAACATCATCTTGGCAAAACGTGGATTTAATCCGTCATAAACTTCTCTTAATAAGTCTCACTATAGAAGAGCTCACCTCGACTTTTAGAGAAGTGTCCGAACCCATGAGTTGCCACTCTCCCAAACTAGCTGTGAATAATATTCTGTCTACTTACTCGTATGTAACGACTTCGCCAGAGGGCTTCGTGAAACAGAGAGCTTTGAGTTGTTTAGCTATTTGCAGGGCCTAATGGTTTGAAGATTCTGCGACGGATCCAGAAGGTTTATGGGGAATGCATGCATGCATGCATACATACATACATACATACATACATACATACATACATACATACATACATACATACATACATACATACATACATACATACATACATACATACATACATGCATGCATGCATGCATACATACATACATACATACATACATACATACATACATACATACATACATACATACATACATACATACATACATACATACATAGGGCCTACATACATACATAAATGCATGCATGCATGCATACATACATACATACATACATATAAACATAAATACTCACATACATACATGCATACGTATACGTACGTACGTAGAGCCTATATACATACATACATACATACATACATACATACATACATACATACATACATACATACATACATACATACATACATACATACATACATACATACATACATACATACATACATACATACATACATACATACATGCAGTGCTTTTTTTCTTGGGAAAAGGTTCCGGAACGGAACAATAGGTTCCGGAACGGAATAATTATGAGCGGGCTAAAATCCCGAGAAAAACGGGATTGGGAGTTAGCAGGGGTCTCAATAAACACTGAAAACAGTTCAAAACACTGAAATTGAATTAAAATTACTTAATTATTGTTTTCATTATTAAAATAAATAAATATTTTTTAGTACCTGAAACAAGGTGCCGGAACGCCGTTCCGGAGCGTTCCGGCTGAAAAAAGCACTGCATACATACATACATACATTCATACATACATACATACATACATACATACATACATACATACATACATACATACATACATCAGTGCATATTTTAAGGAATTTTGACTACTGGGACAAAATGAGCCATGGGTCTAGTTCATAATCTTTTTTTCGAACTCGTCTCTGAAAAACTTTGATGACCTTTTTTGGGAATTCTTCTCCTAAAACCTTGATGACCTTTTTTAGGAATTCATCTCCCGAAAAAGTTGACCTTTTTTGGGGAATTTCATGACAATGTGTTTTACTAATTTTACTACTGGGGCAAATCTTAAAACTCCTGCAACATTTGTCCCACTAGTTATACTTTAAACATACATTGCCTGGGACAAATCAGCCTAACTACTGGGACAAATCCTAAGACTACTGGGACATTTGTCCCACTAGTTATACAGTTAAAATATGCCCCAACATACATACATACATACATACATACATACATACATACATACATACATACATACATACATACATACATACATACATGTACATATACATGTATACATTCGTGCATTCATTAGTAAGAAACAGACAGGTGACCCGAGGGCACAAGCGGCCTTACAGAAGTTTCAGGTCCATGTTATGTTTAAATAACAAGAAATTAAGGAACTCACTATAATATTTATAATTATGCCTACACAACCAGTGTTGGGTATGAGTTAACTCAGATGAGTTGACCCACTTGTGAATATCTTGACATTCTCGGTACCCACTGTGTAAAATTGAGCATTGTGTACTAAAATTTGCTTCGTAAATTGGCATCAAAATGTGCGGATTAACATAGCGCGCTTAGAAATTTAAAGCATTAAAAGGAAACTTGGGTGAAAACAGTTTACAATTTATTGCAATCCAGCTAGTTATAGCCCAATCATAGCCAAATGTTGTTGGGGCAATAAAAATAAATGTATCTCGAAAAAATTTGATTTATCAATTATCCCATTAATAATAATAATAACAGTTATACTAGTAATAATAAACTGATGATACCATTTCCTGGTAACTGTGTATTTGTACAACGTTCGATTAGAACGTGCTAGTATGAGACGTGTGAGTTGATGATTTAACTCATACGACAACTGAGTTTGAGTTAACTCATTTCACTGAGGATGAGTTGGGTTTGAGTTTTAACTCATTTTGAGGTGCTTGAGTTGAGTTTTGATTTAATTCATTTCTTGTCTGAGTTTACCCAACACTGTGCACAACAGATTTCCAGATGAAGTAAAGTAAGCTGTTTCGAACGAAGTAGGGTTGTAAACTGTGCTAGGGCCAATTGAAGATCATATTGTGTTCGTATCCAAAAGTCTTGACATTAGGGCCCCTGTCAGCACTGGCGGCAATCTTGTTTGACAGTTGGGGGAACACGGGACACTTTTGAAGTGATCTGATCAAAAGAAGAGGCGACAAAAATTTTCGCGCGTTCTTTTTTTTACCTTTTTGGTGCTTCTTCAGAATATGAGAGAAGCAGTGTTTAATCTAGACGCCATTTGGGGGAAATTCCCCCTCAGGATTTATGTTTCCCCCCAGAGGCCAGCAATATTACAATGTAGAGACCTGCAATCTTGTTTGACAGTTGGGGGAACACGGGACACTTTTGAAGTGATCTGATCAAAAGAAGAGGCGACAAAAATTTTCGCGCGTTATTTTTTTTACCTTTTTGGTGCTTCTTCAGAATATGAGAGAAGCAGTGTTTAATCTAGACGCCATTTGGGGGAAATTCCCCCTCAGGATTTATGTTTCCCCCCAGAGGCCAGCAATATTACAATGTAGAGACCTGTTTTGGGAAGAAATCCCCCCCCCCAGGAATCATGTTGCGCTCCCCCCAGAAGTATAAGATATATTAAAGTAAGTTTTTGAGAGATGAATCCCTAAAAAGGGTCGTCAAAGTTTTAAGTTCGACAAAGTGAGGAAAGTGGGATCAATTACTAATAAAAAAGAAAACAGAAATTCCTAAACTCCTACAATTTTTTGGACTTTGGAACACGGATGAAATTTCTCCCAAAAAGGTCGCCGTTATTGGCCCCCCCCCCGACAAACCATATTCCCCCCCCCCTCAGAAGAGGGGGACTAGATTAAACACTGCCTATCGGCTACCATGAAAAGTCGAATTGATAAAAAGTAATGAAGTTGGCTTCTTCGAACTCGATAGGTAGGATATCAAAAGACATGTCATGAACACACATTTAGAAGTTCAGTACCGTTAACATACACATTTTTTGTTAAGGTAAAAAATACAGTAAATATAGGCCTAGTATGGAGGAAATTGTTTCCAAAATAAATCACGCTTAAAATTTAAGATTAAATGGTAGAAAGACATTAGTAAATCAGGAATGAGTGTACTCAAAAATGCTGAAAATTGCAAATTCATATAAATAACCAATAATAGTAAAACATGTTCTATATTAGATGATGAAAATGAGACGTTTTCGCATGGAATAGCTCTTCATGAACATAGAAACACGTGACAACTTACTTTAAAAATAAATTATGATCAAGGACTTACCTAAATAACTGATTTTTTGCATTGAAAATCATGTTGGGACTGTTTTAATAATCGTAATAATCAAAAGATTTTATGTTTGCAAAGTATCTGCAAAATCTAGGTGCTTGCTACTGATGTGAAAGAAATCGAGGATTACTACGATTGTTACGAAATTTTTGCAAAACAAACCGGCGAATCATGTGTTCAAACGGATGATTGCTCTTCATAGCGACAAATTCATCCAATGCTTCTGTCCAAGGATGTTCACAGTCGATTAAACATCTGAGTTTCAAATACCTTGCCAGAAAATGTCCTCCAAGAGAATAGTGATAATTAATGGGAAAAGGCCAAAAAAGAGATCTTGACAGTGGTTCCTTGTCAGAGTAGACATAGCGAGAAAAGATATGCGCAAACGTTGACTCGATGGTAGGTTCCAATTTTCGCAAATCGTCATTCAGAGGTGATAAATAAAAAAAGAGTGTGTGCAAGCCAAGCAAACACTGTGCGTCTCTATCGAAAAACGTGTCAAGCGGAGGCAACAACAAAACAGTTGTAAATCCAAACTGCTTTAGGTCGTTCTGTAAATCACACTGATGAAGAATTCCTTCACATAAATGTAGAACTTCATCGTATAATTGGCGACAATTGTAAAGGTATAAAGCACGATAGCAGCCAGCTATGTTGCAATGAATACCAATAACATTGTAGAATGATATCATGTTTTCTAAAGCATACTCCAATAAAGCATCAGTTATTTCTTCTTCAATTCGAAAATGACTCACATTAAAAGTCGTATTTGCTGTCAAGGAAGCCGTTCTACGATATACACACTGTCTGACAGCTTTGAAACAAGTGCTTGACTGCACCGAAAGGCAGAACTTTCGTTTTGTTGAAATCGTAAAATATTGGTCTAAAGGAAATGATGGAGTTGGCAAATTACGGTTCACTTCTAATTGATTCGACATTCTTTCGGTGGATATTGCTTTCAAATAATGAGCAAACACGTTTGGTGTAATACGTAGATCAAGAAATGTCTGCCTCTTACTTAAATGCTTATTTTCACTAAATTTCTTGCAAAGCAGACAAAATCCAACGATTCTAACAACGTCGACAATAAACAACAAACAACCTGCATTCAGTGTCTCACCAAAGAAAAATAACGGATGCTCTTGCAATACTAGTGTGCAGAGATCTATTGCTATTTGGTATTGTGATGTTGCGAAATGAAGAGCAGCCAGGTACACCAGAGTTGCGGGAACAATGATGTTAGATTGAGAATCGTCACGTACGAAAGTTCTTATGAGAAACTCTTTTGATATGAGATAAAGTAGTCGAAATGCTGAACTGCTCTCTGATCCACTCAAATGCTCCAACAAATTCTGTGCACACAAAAATTGAAACTGACTTCCTGCTGTGGTTGGATCAGGATATATATGATACTGACACCTTACGATTTTAGGTTTCAAAGAAAGTTCTTTAACAAATTCAACAAATGCCTCGCTTTCCCAGGAAATATATCCATAACCTAAAGCATGTGCAAAATTCAGACAATACAACGTAGAATCAAAGTACGTGAGACACCAAACGTTCTCCGGTATTGGTAGTGTTAACATTCTACTGTGCATAGAAAATTGAAACTTTCTTATTAAACTCAACGACCTTACACGGAATCTTCCATGCAATTCTTTAGATTGTATTGTATCACGACTACCATTATTACAGTAGAGAAATCTATGCGAAAAGAAGGCATTAAAGAATAGTGCCTGGAATCTTTCCCGAATTAAAAAGAGAGCTTGCATGTAATCTAGTAAATGTGGCAATACTTTCCATATGTTTCCAACTTCGAAATGTGTCTGAATGAACGGTTGTATGTAATTTTCCACGAACCAATCACAAAGAATTTTAGAATCGCGGAATTCATTTAGTCGTCTTTCTGTCTTGTCAACCATTGCAGAGCTCGAAAACTCATGAAATAAATTTGCTTCAGGAATAAAATAATTCGGACAGTATCTCCTCTTTAACCAGTTTGAAATCTTTTCCAGTAACTCACAGCAGATTGCAAAAACAGAAGAGGAATTCCACCATTCGGGAGACTGTTCTTCAGAAGCCCATAGCATCAGCGTCTTTAAATGATAAGTACAGAGAACTTCATCTTCTTTTGGACAATTCTTAGGTATTATTTCTCTTTTGGCGAAGAATCTTAGCAAATGATAGACAATTTGCTGAGTTTTAGTCCAACTCTGAAGCAAAATTGCTTCTGCCACTGAAAATGAAAATCTCCATTGTAGTACATCGTCTCTGCAAGATCGATGCTGAACGTACACGACATGGCAACCATGTTGTACAACTTCAGAGATTGTATCAATCGTCGGCCATCCGTTATTTCTAGGTCGCTTAGGCCAATCTTGGGCTTCTTTAGGCCACTGAGGGCACCACAGACTTTTGACCTTATCAATCGCTTCATATTCTAGGAATAAATAAGTCGTAATTGCAGGACCTCTCACAATATTTGCCTTTCCTTTTTTCGGGTCGTTATTAATTGCTTCAGCAACCATATCACGCATACGGTATCTATCTGGGAACGTTTGACGGGTAAATTCATATTTTTTGTATTTCCAATTATATTTGATTATCCCAAAACCACGAAGTCGCACAAAACCAGAATTCTTGATGTATGGTTCAATCTTGTAGCATTCGATCGAATCGTTTAAGCCACTGACATCCTGTGGCAAAACCGGAGTGTCATCTATGAAGGCCAACTCATCATTTCTAAACAATAATTCATCAACGTCCGCGATGCATGGTTTCAACGGTCGTATATAGAACTCCGCGGCGCTTCCACAAAACATGGCGTAGCCTTGTAAGATATGGACGCGATGAGAAACAGCACCAGACGACTTTGGAAGCAACTGGCATGTACCAACAATGAATTCAGAGACAATTTCTTCCACCGATTTATCCGCATATTTCGTTATGCTAAAAGCAATAATATCACAATTATTCCTCTCTAGAGTGCTTTTTTATAGGAAAAAAATAGGATCCGGAACTGAACATTTATCTAATTGCTGAATCCAGGTCGAGGCCCGAGAAAAAAAGGGGGTCGTGGTCTCGTTGAGACCCTACCGAAGAAGATTTTTGACATTTACATTATGAAATTGTACAGTTTGACCTATATTAAAATAACTAAATTATTTTCTAATAGCTCAGAAAAGGTGCCGGAACGCCGGAAGGCAGAGTTCTGGCAGAAAAAAGCACCGCCTCTCTGATTCTCATCATCTACTTAATCAAACCTAAAATCATCATAGCATTATCAACATCATCACTTCAGTAGTCATCGTCAGGCCCGCCGAGAGGGGGGGAGCAGGGGGGAAATGCCCAGGGGCCCGGCGACTTTTTAGGGGCCTGGGCCGGGCCCGCAATCAACTTATGAAAAATATTATAATCAGTTATACAAAGTTTATGATTTATGCCTTTTAAAATATATTATCTGACGCTTAACTACAATCAGTTTAACCTTCAAGCATCTGAATAAAATCATAGTTGTAAATATATATAATTTTGTATATATAAATATAATATCGTACGGTCGTACACGCACTTTAATTATTTCAATTTGTGTTTTTTTATATTTTCGTACGACCCTACGATATTATATTTATATAAAGCCTAAAGATAGTTTAGAGGCCCGTAACTGCTCTGCCTAGGAGCCCGTGACTGTTCTGCCTAGGGGCCCGCAACTGCGCTGCCTAGGGGCCCGTGACTGCTCTGCCTAGGGGCCCGGAATTTCTGTCGGCGGCCCTGGTCATCGTCATCGTCACGATCATCATAGCATCACAGCTATTGATCTTGTTAGCTACACTGATTAAAGCGCACGATCATCATAGCATCACAGCTATTGATCTTGTTAGCTACACTGATTAAAGCCCACGATCATCATAGCATCACAGCTATTGATCTTGTTAGCTACACTGATTAAAGCGCACGATCATCATAGCATCACAGCTATTGATCTTGTTAGCTACACTGATTAAAGCCCACGATCATCATAGCATCACAGCTATTGATCTTGTTAGCTACACTGATTAAAGCCCACGATCATCATAGCATCACAGCTATTGATCTTGTTAGCTACACTGATTAAAGCGCACGATCATCATAGCATCACAGCTATTGATCTTGTTAGCTACACTGATTAAAGCGCAGGCCTACATAAAGGCGTCAGTGTGCTTTGGAATTCTAGTTCGCACAGAGATTGTGGCTTGTTTAAGAAATGTTAATATCGTGAAAGTAATAGATTTTCAATGTACATGTGGCTATATAAACCACATCGGTGATGTTCAAGAGATGCGCTAAGCTATCACTGGACTAAGTACTGAGATCAAAGTATGCAACTCTCTGCCTTATCAATCTTTAAAACGAATACGAGTTAGGGCCTAATCTCTACGACTAAAATCAACATAACGGGGTAACTCTATGGTACCGTCAATAACTTTACAAAAAAATATGAAATCTGCTTTCAGCTAAATACTTTGTTTCCATATTTATTTAATATTAAATTTTTTATTGTTTCGTTAGCTGCAGTCGCCTCTGATTAGCGAATACTGTTAGAGGCGTTTTATAAATGTCTAGATACAATACAATACGATACAATAGAATAGCCTAGTTGTGGCATGGAATGACCAATGTATTGTCGATGGTGCAGTTTGGGGTGGCATGGTCGCCTTTCTCGGGTGTCCTGGGTCGCGGGGGATTTTTCAAACATTATCTATGAATGCGAGTAAATTTATACGCCCACACCACTCCATTATTGTAGAATGTAGATGTTTGAAATGCATTAGAGGTCACTTCTGTAATTGTAAATCATGTGGAAGTTACTTGTTTTCAACATACAGCATATTTAGTTATTACGTTAGCGTTTTTCAGACAGCGTTGTAGAGGATATGTAGCCAGTCGAAGAGGATAGGTGCTTAATATTTGGTTTTTATACATGTTATTTGTGTTGTTTTGTCGATAACGCAGTATGGATTTCCATTGGGCTTATCTAATGTATTAAGATTTTGACTAGGGTTAAACTTGAAACCACAAACATCGATTAATGGTGCCTTGTTGTCTAAGTCAAGTATAATAAGATCAAATTGGATTACCAGTCTTATTAAATCTTCTGTTTACATTATCTACAATCTGTTTACATTATGTATAGCCTACAATCAATATCTGATCAACAATTCTGTTTACATCATCTACAATCGAGGTCTTGTCAACATTCATGTTTACATTATCTAAAATCAAGATCTTTTCATCATTTCTGCCGACAGTATACCTACAGTGAAGATCTTAGTAAATTTTCTGTTTACATTATCTACTGTTAAAATAATTCATCATGGTCGAAGATCCCATGATACTCAACAGAGTTGTTTTCACGTGTTGACCTATTGTAGGTCGTGCTTTCTTGTGATTGTACATGGTCATATATGCCATATGACTAACAAAGACATCTTTCAAATAGCAAATTCAAATTTTCAGTCTGAATTATATCTGCACAGTTTTCAGTAGCTAAATAGCCTAAATTCTGCAGCCAATATGAACGTTTGGATCAAAGTACAACTTACCTCAAGCGATGCTTATGCATGACGTGGAATTCAATTAATGTTAGGCCTACTGCTCAACAGCAGTTCAACTCCTCGCACCTGTCAAGACTTAACTCGATTAAACTCACACGACTGCAGTCTTCTCAATGCTACTTAGACACACGACCGATTCGGTAGCATACCAGGAAATTGAGATAGAAACGAAAGCGCTCTAGATATTAAAGCGGCATAAGTTCACGAAAGGCACTGCAAGTTTTCCTTTAGCCCGACAGACCAGGAAAGTGAGCTATTACTAAAGGGAAAATAAATAGTGCTCTGAAGTAGAAAAAAATTATAGGCAATACTCTTTTAGTCCACCATTGCATTTGCAATTGTTTGTGTAAATAACTAAAAGCGCAGTAAGTACAAAGAGATAAATTTCAATTACAGTATAAATGATTCAGGATGAACGATCGACCAGGACGAAATAAGGCAAAAGAGATCGGCGACACTTCAACTATCTACACAATGCAACCTTGAAGATAGAAAATACTTCCTAACGGAATAACATGGTTAAATACCAGTCTTGTAATGTCTCATACTAGTGACCTGCAAGCAATGTAGAAGTGATATCGTGAAGCCCTCGCCAAAAGAAATAACTACGCTTTAGGCCTATAGCTCTTACCTGTCCGTGGATCAGACTACAAATTAATCTTTTAACAATAGCAATTATTTTGCGGAATTGTAATAATTAGACAAAGTGATCAGCGCTAGCGTTTGTTATGTGGGAACTCTTTGCTTGCTAGTAAGCTATTTGTTCTTAACGAACTTTGACACTAGCCAGGCGAACACAATATACAGCACATTACGTCGATTGCTAAGTGTCTAAATAGGCGTAATTAAATAACTAGTCTAATTACTGAGCAATTGAGAGGAAATGTCTAAACGACTGACTAACTCAGTAAGTAAGCCAAATTTTTCAGAAACTAAACAAACGTTTGTTTGTTTAGTAATCAGAGTGATTAGCAGTTTTACTTTTCATATAGTTCTAATTTCGAGTTATATTTGATGTGAGGAAAACCGAGGAGCGATGGAGGAAGAACGAGGGGAGAAACGGAGATTACTTTGCTCCAACGGATCTGCCGCAGTGCCGCCTCTGAAACCGTCGCTGCAGTCCAAGTAATTTACCTCACACGTAGGCGGCCGCCGGAACTACGTTTGAAGATGGCGATGACTGTACTTGACGGAGATACTGCTGCCATACTGTATCCGCGAGTGCGCAGTGCAAAAGGTAGTGCCGCTAATTTCATGTTTTAAGCCGAATTTAAATATTTATAATTTCCACCAATTAGATTTTAAAATCAATTTTTACATTTGGTGTCGATGTTCTTCAAGAATAGAGCGCATCATGGTTTTGAATAGACTGACATCAACGACTCCGGTTTGTCTCTGTTTCGTGAAGGCGACAATGCAACACAAAGCTGGCCATGTCACGTAGGGTTGCCAGACGTCCGGCAAAAGAAGGACATGTCAATTCACATGAACATAGTCCGAACCCTGTTCAATTTTTTTCTTCTTTCAATTCAACACACAAGAAAGCCAACGCAAATCTATACTTACACTGTTCAAACTTCAAATCCACTCCATCAGCTGACGGAGGAAGGGATGGAGGGAGGGCCTCCCCAGCAAACACACCCGCACGGGTCCCTTGTGGGTTTCATCCGGTTTGACGGTACGGAATTCTCGCGGTTTTTGACCACGGGTTGCGTAAGGGACCCTTACGGTCCAGCCCGCGTCGGTGGCGCCTCCTACCGGTATTCGTATTTCTACCGCCGGTCCGCCATTTTGTGTGCCTGCCGTTTCGAATGTACACATATTTGACAGATCGCGATGTGTTTCTGTGAAAAGTAAGATTACGTTATATTTATTATAGGCCTACTAATGAACCTATATCTGCGTATATTAACAGTTTATGTAAATGCTGTAGGCCTATTTAATTGTGGTCGGGATAGACGAAACGGAGATTGCAGTGGGTTAGGGTCAGGGCTGTAGTGGTAAAATTAGAGGTGAGTACACGCTACGGGTTAGTTTTCCGAAACAAATTAGAGGTGAGTCTACGCTACAGTATTTTGTGAGTATACGCTACAGTATTTTAATATAAATAAATATAACTATTTGGGAGGTGAGTAGGCCTATACGGTCTCTAGAGGTGAGTACACACTGTATAGTGTATACCCGCGTATACCCTCGACTACAGCCCTGGTTAGGGTTATGGACTGTACGGTAAACTTGCGCTATGAGGGTCCTAATGTTATGGTCTGACCCAAACTCAAGGGGCTATGTATTACTGTGTGACAAGAGGTCGCACCTTAACACTAGTTAGCGCCCAGACACCAATAGGGCTATTTAAATGAAAGCACATCGACAAATATTCAGCAGCAATGACGCTAGTTTTCAAGTTTATCCGTGTTAGATGTTGACATCTCTCAGTTAAGTCGCATTAAAGTTTCATTTAAACATTTTGAACATTTATCCAATAAATGTAGCTTAAAGTTTCATAGATTATACTTGAACGTTTAGCTTAAACTTCCTATAAATTTAGCTTAAAGTTTCATTTGAACATAGTATCCTTTAAATTTAGCTTATACATTGTTGAACGTTTACAATAAACTTGAAAACTAGCGTAATTGCTGCTGAATTAAACATTGCAGCTGCCGTGACCATCAAAACTGGATAGTTGTCGAGATCAATAAGTACTGCACTCTGTGAAGATGAGAATGACGATATTGCAGGGCTTCATGCAACAAGAGTCGACAACGTTGAAGACTAGTCTGAGAAATTTTAAAGTACACAACCATTTAATTGTCTTTGTGATGTAGTTATAATATCTCTGCAATCCTTAATGAACTGATCGAAAACAAGGTGCAATTAGAATATTTTAAACGGGAGTACGTGTTGAACAAACATATTAAAAAGGCCATGATTCTGTAGAATGAAATGGTTTCTTAGTTACTTTTATATGAATGATTCACTCTTAAGCTTTGCATTCACTAGTTCTTAGTAGCTTGGTAACAGCCTGTGTGATTGACGGGTGTAATGATTACATTTTGTTTTATTATGTTACATTAGTCAACATTGTGCAGGCAGTGTCTCTAAATATTGTCATTTAATAACAGAAAGAGTTATTGGAATAATACCATTTTACAATACAAATCAGAGCACATCAAATTCTTAATTCTTGTTCTTTGTAACTTGTTATTTTTAATCTAAATGTTGCATGTTTGAAATTTCAGGTTCGATAAAACATAATATTGCTACCAAGGACAGCACGAGGAAAATGGTTGAAGACGAGTTGGCCATTTGGTTTGGTAATGCTAGGGATCATGGCACTGGAGGCCGCCAACTATTGAAATCGGCGCCATTCAAAGAGACCGAGTCAGAGTCGATCAGTGTTGATCAGGAGTTCACCAATACTGCTGATGACATTATTGTTAAATGAAATTACAGAGCAGATCGACTGCATGATTACTTTACTTTATTAAATTGACTTTATTAAATTGATGTGTCATTTAACGCTTTTGTTGATTATTTATTGCTTTAACTATATAGCACAGTTAACAGTATAGTTTGCATACTATACTGTAAACTGTGCCACTGGCAGAGTTCTTGTTTGACAGGTGGGGGGCGACGTTTTTGAACTGATCAGGTCAAAAAAAGTTTTGAACTGATCTGCTCAAAAGAGGTATAAAAAAACTGGGGTGACTTTTTTGCTGTTTCCTAAAAATTTTGGGGGTGGGGGGCAGATGTATGGTGTGTGCCCCTACTGTTCAAGGGGGTCTTGTCCCTTTTGAACTGATCTGGTCAAAAAGAGTTTTGAACTGATCTGCTCAAAAAGAGATTAAGAAACTGGGTTGACTTTTTTGGTGTTTCTTCAAAATTGGGGGGGGCAGATGTATGGTGTGTCCTCCCCACTGTTAAAAGGGGTCTTGTCCCCCTCGACCCCGGGATCGCCGCCCATTAACTGTGCTAAACTGGGTATCACTTTTTAGTCATCTGGGAATGAACTGGGAATGAACTGGGATGCCCGGCGGGATATCCCGTATGGGTCCCGTACGGAAACCGCGGACAAAAACCGGCGGGATCCCGCCGGGTATCCCGTACGGGTCCCGTATGGCAACCCGTATGGGACCCGTCTGGGTCCCGTGTGGGTGTGTTAGCTGGGTCCCTCCCTTCATTCCTTCCTCACTGTAACCTCCATGCTTGTACACTCTAAAGACGTGGAGGTTACGCGACAGACAGGCAGACGGACATCGGATATTATGTTGGCTGTCTCTTTGTCTCAGCGTACTGATCATCTGTATGTTGACAAGATTGCAGTTTGGCTTTGGTGCGCCATCGGCTGATGCCTTCTGCAGCATAAACCGGCGCTACAGAAGTTACTAATTGACAGCACCAGATTGCACCCCGCGTGACAGGGCGAACGCTAAAAGCTATTGGCCACCATGAAAAGTTGAGTTGCTGAAATGTAATGAAGTTGGCTCCTTCGAACTCGACATAGATAACATCAAAAGTCACAAAAATTCAAGTTTTGAAGTGCAGTACCTATGACATGCACATGATTTTTATTAAGGCTAAAAAATACAGTCAATAATGCAGTATGGAGGAAATTGTCTCAAAAATAAATCAGGCATACAATTGAAGGTTAAATGGTAGGAAAACAATAGTAATCTTTAACTAAAAATGTTTAATGAAACTAAAAGCTAGCAACTTTTTAGTTAACTATTGCCCATTACTGAATAAAACACGTTCTAATTAAATTAGATGGCGAAAATGAGACACAAAGACGTCAACATAACAAGTCTGCAGCGATCTCTAAACTCTTATACATCCTATATCCATCTATAAAACGCCTATCTTACAGAATGCATTATTAATGTTTTACCCTGGCTGTATCAGGAACGTCCACTTTTACGGGTTCGAGCCTGTGCCGAGGCGGTTGCCGTAAAGGAACATTGAGCCAGTCCTTCATCCTCAACTGTTCAGCGCCATTGATGCTCGTGTGTGCAACTCTGAACCCCTTTGGAAGGAGGAGAATTTCAAACAAAGTTATACCGCATTATAGTAAGGTTAATAGGCCACAAAGCAGTGCAATGCGTTGCTCATTTTGTACTGGAAAAAGCGTATTAAATTTTAGTTATTCTGAATAGTTATTCTGCGAGAGGCGCTTTATAAATTTAGATACCATACAATACAATTTACCATTGATAAAGTCAACGTTCTTAGGAGGTTCTTGAAAATGTGAGAATAACTGCAATGCAATGTTATGTGGTTTGTTAACAGGATGAAGCGTGCATCATCAAGGGTTATTGTTTCTTGGAGGGTGAAGGAAATCCCTACACTTGCGAGAAGTGTAACCCAACACAAAATGAAACCAGTTGGATACGAGGTGCGTTTTCTTATGGCGATCAAGTACACGAACGAACGAATTAATTAGAGGATGATTTAATAAACGAACGGATGAACAAATGAACGAACAAATTAAATAATTATGCCCTAATCAGGGAATGAATTAATGAACGAATGAATGAAAGAATTAATTAGGCGATGAACTAATGAACGAACGGATGAACAAATGAACGAACAAATTAAATAATTAGGGGATGAATTAATGAACGAATAAATGAAAGTGCGATCGTACGTTACTTTTCAGAGATCTGCAGTGGTGTTTAAAACACATATCCATGTACAAAACGTTGATCTTGAGGAACGCATAATCAAGAACTGGAACTTTTGTCAAAATAAAGGTTTTGCGTAACGAGAAAAAATCCGTTCTAATCGTTAGCCTATGGTAGTAAAAGATCTTTTTTATGGAAAGTGCTTTGCACGTTGTTTATCTTTTGACCTGAAAAGGTTATACTGGATCCTGCAGTTGGCAAAGATACTTGAGTCGGTAATGGCCTCCCCCATGTATTGAACCTTCCTCTATTGCATAATTTCAACGACTTGTGACAATTGAACACAATCGCATATCAATAGGCCTACTTAGTAAATTATTTACAGCTTCACGTTACAATACAACAGGCAAACCTATTGAAAATGGTATAAGACTTATTGTTATTCATGTGAAAGATTTTTTTTACGAGAAAAAGACATTCCGGTCTAATCTTTGTGATAGTGACAGATCTTCCGTGTGGTAATTGTTTTGCGATTTTGTACTTTGACCTGACAAGGTGGCACTGGAACCTGAAGTTGCCAAAGATGCTCGAGTCAGTAATAATCCTTTTCCCAATATTGCACAAATTTCAACGATTTGTGACAATTAAATACAATCGCGCACCGATACATACGAAATTATTTAAGGCTTCACATAAGACGAAAGGCAAACTTAATTTAATCCTAATCATATCGGCATACAACTTAAACGTACCGGGTGGGGGTCGTAATATATGTTTCTTGCTCTAGGATCAAAATGTTTGTTATTTGATTGTCAGAAACTCTTCCCAGACAAAGCATTTGTGAATGCATCAAATTGAACGCAAACAACATAGTTTTAATTTCTCAAGGATCTCAAGTTTCCACAAAGAAATTTTAAAAAATGCGAATTTGTAATACGTTGTTCATAGCGCAGTTGTAGACTAATTGTCATTAGGCCTACATGAAATTGTCATATACAATGATAAGTTCTGTAAATCAGTGTTTTGTCTTTTACACAGTGTCATTAGTAAATGTTGTGTTTTGCACCAGAAGCCTAACATAGGCCTATTTTACTCTGAAGATAAACATAAATAAAGCGCAACGTGCCCTATTATGAGCAACTTCAACGTTTTTACTACAAATAACTGCTAATCTTTTATTATCGCTCACTGAAATGATGCAGACGGCTGGCTGTTTGAAATGCAGTTTTACTAATTAGGCCTATACACTACTTTATGTGTAGAACTTTAACACGCTAATGATGACTCGGTTGAATAATAGGCTACAACATATGCTATGAATTCGAACAAGGGGCATAACTCATCGAAAATAACATAAACAAATAATTTTACTGTAATTCACATTAGGGGCCTACTGTTGATATAGGCCTAGGCCTAATTACGAACAGAGAACTAGAAATGCTAATACTGTAGGAAAAATGGAAAGAAAAATAACGTAAAATGAGAAAAAGTAAATGCAAAACAGTACTTTACCTGATAAAAATGACAAGAACTTTATATCCCGTATGCTGTATAAAACACTTATTAACAATTAACTATTTTAGCAATAGCCTAATATTTATGCTGTTTTCTTTTATATGTAGGCCCTATAGGCCTACCTTATTTAAAACCCCATCTGTTTAAACTGTTTATTTGACTGCTATCTGATTTATTTTCATTTGCAATAAATTAATGTCTCTTTTTTTAAAGACTGTATTGTGTAATCCTGTCGCGTTTGTGACGATAGGAATTTTTGCAATAAACGAATATTGATTGATTGATATATATATATATATATGCTAGACACTGCGCTATAATAATAATTCATAGATCAGTTACAGGCTTTATAGAATGTCGTTTTTGCAGAGACGTTAAACAACGTGTCATAATTTTCAAGTGGCGATATAGAGTTTGGCGTCCGTTTCGAAGTGTGGAGAGGGAATATTTTTTTAAATACTTAAATTAATCGCTTCATAAGTGTCAGTTCGTGTTTTATTCTGCATTTTGCCTCACGATTCACATCCAGGTCGGTTTTAGGTAAGTTTAAACTGTAGTTTTAAGAACTATCACAGAAAGTTGATCCGACTTAATCGTCGACCTATATGGCGAGTACCCAGCAATCTCTGTTTCTCGATCTATTTCTGTTGCTCATTAGGTTCACCGGGGTGGGGGTGAGGAGGGTGAGGTTGAGGGGGACAGACACGCGTACATCCCGATACATACATACATGGGTCATTCAAAAAAAAATTAAAAAAACATCTAGATTTCATTATATAAATTGAACATAACAATCTGAATAGTCTCTAATGTGCATGTAAACCGTGTGTGACAGAAAATGGGATATTTCTATATAGAATGACGCATAATTATACATAGGTACATACATACATATCTTTATATGTCTATTGGTCTATACATTGGCTATACACAGGTGCATTTTGATTCTGTTCAGCTGTTATTTTAATGCTGCCCTAAATGCATAATTTGTTTAAATCAGTTATATGGTAACATGTCAGTTGCTCAAAACGCATTTGTTTAACCAGCTATATAGTTACGTGGCAGTTATCTCTGGATGCAGTGCTCGTGAATAAGCTGATGCCCCTGAGCTTTGATTTAGAGTAATGCTTTGTAAATTTGGAGATTACGAAAACGCGTGATACTAAGTTTCTTGACGTATACACCAGTGGTTTTCAACCGGGGTTCCGCGGAACCCAGGGGTTCCGCGGGCATCGGCAAGGGTTCCGCGGCAGTTCAAAATATAATTTTTAAACATCAGCTGAATAATTCACAAAAGAATGAGAAGAATTCTTCATAGCTTTCAGTCATTCTTGCTTGACACAATTCTATGTTAAAATAATTAACATTATTACGTGAATGTTGCATTTCATATGTCGTTATATTATAGAAATCTATAGCCATATAGGCCTATAAACGAGTCTACTCATGACTTATTATTTGGAAGAGGCATATGCGTCAATTGGGAATTCTCTAGATAGTTTCCAAATGTCATTCAGACAAAGTAGGCTACCAGGACATTTAATCTTTTATTTTTGAACCAGCAGTCTCAATAACTATTTGCCATCAGTACCTGTTGAGCAGTAGGCCTACGGCCGGGTTATAAGAACCCATTTGTTGGAATTAAGCTTAATTCTTCTTTGGATCAGTTCACTTTGAAAGAGGAGAGCTCGCTGAAATCGCGACTGATGGAATGCTCAACAGGCAGAGCTAGACTTGAACTCGTTTTGGATACTGGACGAAAAGGAATATCCATCTATTGCTCAGAAAGATTTGCGAATTCTAATGCAGCTTGAGACTAGTTACCTATGCGAGTTTGGATTTTCTGCCATGACTACCACAAAAGAACAAAAAGCGAGAAACGACTCTTACCTGTTGAGGACGAATTATTGCGGGTGTGTCTCTCTACGATTCGTCCGAGAATTAAACTGTTTCGCCGAAGCCATCAGGCACAAATTTTACACAAAACTTAATGAAAGTTACATGCAGGACAGCGTTTCTATAACACTGTTGCAGAATTGTTTAATATTCTATCCATCTGTCGAAAATAGTTGCTGACGAAATACAATAAAAATGCTGTTGTTCAGTAGCGTTGTGGGTAATCCTGGGTTTTAGCGTCGGAAAGTATTTCATTGAAAAGTTCTAATACAATAATACAATAAATAATCATCGTTCTTCCAACTTCTAGTTTCAGTTATATTTTAATCGATTATCCAGCTTCTAGTTTCGTGAACATTTTCATCAATCTTCCAACTTCTTGTTTGAGTTTAACTGTGAAATGTTTTCGTCGCTCATGCAATGTAAATAATTTCCGACGCTAAAACCCAGGATTACCTAGCATTGTTTTTGTGCATTACGCTTGAGTGCTAAAGCAGGGCTATATAGTTGTAATGTGATATTAAAGCCTCATAGGTGCAAATAACTGATAATAAAAGTTCAAAATTCTTAAATCTAAATATAATACCAACATTAGATATTACAATACATTTATTTCCAGCAATAGGCCTATTGGATGGGTGAAATGCGCTGGGTTCCGTGAGCCAATGAGCGCTTTGAGCAGGGTTCCGTCACAACAAAAAGGTTGAAAACCACTGGTGTACACAAATACAAATATGAGACACTTCTTCATCTCATTGACACTGCTGAGACAGTCTGGAAAGTGGCTCCAGTGTCGACAATTGGGGTGTAAAACTTTAGTGATTCTGCATTAGTTATAATTTCATTTCAGAAATGTCGTATACTGACAAAGATGACATCAAAAGATTTGCGGATGGTAGGGACGAACAGAGAGAAATAAAAACGATCAAAGTTGATGAAACAGTGGTGGAGACCCCTGAGGAAGAAACTATGGAGGCAAGTCAATAACAAGCTGTAATCTTGTCTTAGTCTTTCTCCGTGTGCAACAATCTAGTGGTTAACTTGCAACCGAGAAGTGCAGGGTTAAAATCCATGCCACAGTAGAAATACCCTGTAGATCTCTCACATTTTGCTCCACTTACACTCCCTAGTGAATGCAGCTGCAAAATGAGTACATGAACGAAGAGTATACTGTTGGTTGAAAGATCAGATGGAAAGGGAGTTGAGCGGCCACACACCCTCACATTCCAAGGGTAAGAAAAAGAAGTTGCTAACAGTTCGTCCATTATGTGTAATCGTCTCGGGTTGGCTTGAGAGACGGCTGTTATCGACTGTTCTTTTCTGTATCTTTGTAGTTTTGTGTTCACAAAGGTTGTAAAGATACTTTGTCTGCTTAATCACAAAAGATTGGTGTGCATGGCCATCCTGGGTCGCCGTATGACCAGGGTTTCTGGAGATGTCAATCCAATGTTTCACTGTGATTCAGTTTGGTATAGGATTGAAAACGTGGGCCTCTGCATATGTTTGCCATTCAAGAACTGTGCCAAACACTTTGTAGAATCGTTTTCCAACCTCTCTATAGATTTTATCCATTATGTGTAAATAATAAACTATGAAATAAACTTACAAAATGCTCTATAATTTTAAGAACTTTATCTGGTGGACCTTAAATCGTTTGTCGGTATATGAATGATTGGCTTGCATGTACTTGAAAAGAGAACCAGACCGATTTGATTGACAGGGTGAATTCATTTGCTCTGATTTTGAGGAAAATATTTTTCTGGAGATGGGTTCTTGGCTGACGAACTGCATGGAGTGGCTAGGCCGAGGTGCGAAGTAGAGCAATTGAAAAAGTAAGAAGAGCTTGAGTACCTTGATGACTTTGTTTCCTTGGCTGGCTGGAATTTGATCAAATTGGAAACTTGACTCTTCAGGGAAATAGTAACTGGAGCTGTTGCCTAGACTTTTGGTAGCTGCCGAGGAATAGGAATTCTATCAAGTTCCTTAGGTGTGATCATGGACAGAGCCTGCGACAATGATGAATGATCTGGTTTCCTACAGCATATGTATGCAATATATACATGTATATGTATGATCAACAGGGTCGTTATCAATCATCATCATCATCATCAGTTCCTGACGCTAGCCATTTGGCGGCGATGGGTACGAATAAATTATCTCCATTGTCCTCGGTCATTTGGCAAGTCTGTTTACTGGTGTATAAATAGACTTGTTAAATATATCCACTGAAACTAGAAATTGAGTTTCTTATAATTATTTTAAAATGATTTCATCAAAATGTTGAGTGGCATGTTTTAATCAGGCTGATCTCATCGGGTGCCTCGAGAATACACTCAAGTTGTGCAAGGTGATGGGTAAAGCAACACGTTTTGAAACAAGTATTAGGAACGGGGTTTTGTACAGTGGAACGCCAGGTGAGACTATATGTTTTATTTTTGCGTAGTATCGTTTGGCATTTTAAAATGCACATATAACTCGTTATATATTTCATTAGATTGATGTCATTCAACTGCACAGCTTGCGACAGTTTGCATCCAGGATAAGCAACGAGCAATACAGAAGTCATACAAGACTGTGAAGACCAAAATAGAGGACCTAATGCTATGTATTACACGCTCGTTTATGTATAAATACACACATTTAAGCATAATCTAATGCACGACGATATGAGCTGAGATAAATTGAGAAAAGATGACATGAGATAATGCAAGACAAGGGAAGATAAGACAATGGAATATTACTAGAGCTGTTAGTGATTAAATTTATTGTAATAGTTAACTATTTAAGAGTTAACGATTAATCAGGGGCGTAACTTTGGTCTAAAAGTGGGGTACCAATTCCCTCGCACACACACACACACACACCCACACACACACACACACACACACACACACACACACACACACACACACACACACGGGTGAGATAATATTTAACCAAGGACAGTTCGTGATTCTGAGATTGTCAGGGGACTGAGGGTGAGGAGTCATATCAAGGCCAACAGTATGAGTGTGGGTCCATATACGGATTTGTAACTGATGAGGATATAGAAGCTTGCGCTTTGACCTACATCTCCATATCCGGATATGACTAAGGTGACAACTATAAGGCCGAGAGTAAGGGTGATGTAAGATATTTCCAAGAAAAGTGTAGCAGTGGCCCAGATCTGTGGCGCCTGTGGCCTGTGGGCCGGTCACGGCGGTCAGTCTGTCAGGTGATCTGTGTGGCTGAAAGTCTGTCTGTCTGTGACTCAGTTGCTCTCGGTCTACCTGTGTATCTAGGTACATTTGTTCTTTTGTGGTACATACTCCTTACTCTGTCTACGTACACGAAGCAAGGCGGACACTACTATATCTGGGAAGGCACAAATAATAAATTATTGATTGGCATTGTTAAAAAAGTGGGGGTACGGTACCTCAGGCCAAAAAGTTGGGGGTACGACCGTACTGATACCCCTCGTACACCTCACAAATTACGTCTGTTGATGTAGCAATATGTATAGGCCTACATTTCAGACTCAACACGCTACTTTAACGTTTGAAAAACAGAGAAATATTACCACAATGTTGAACCCCCAAATAGGTTAGTGATGCAATAAATGTAAGGCCTTTTCCTTACGTCACTTACATAATTAGTAAGTATGTCAAAATTATCACTGAACACATGATAATCAATGGAAACTATTTTGAGGCAAACTTTCGGCAATTTCACAAAGTCCAACGTGATACAGAAATTGTATATTCATTTCTGCAATCAGTTACTGGAAAACTGATAGAATCACACAAATTTATTAAAGAAACAAAAATCATTTTAACCAGTGAATTATTAACAGCTAGTGTAATTTTTCTGTTCATGGTGGATTACACTTATCTTTGGTTAAAGCATGCTAATGATAGGCCTATAATGAGTATATTTCATTGTAGATCTTGGATTACGAATTCAGAAGTTCCTGGAGCGTCATGGCAGCGATGTTGCTCGGGTGTTTCCACGAAATCTGATGACTTTGACAGTTGACAAATATGAGGATACAGTCACGCGCGTATGCCATCTAAATTTTATGAATTTGAAATACCGTATTTAGAATCTGTTTTGGTCCAGGTCTGGACAATATCTTATATTCTTATGGAGGAACTGTAGCTGAATGGCTAGAGCAGTCAGCCTGTAAAGCGGAAGGTACAGGTTCGAGCATTCCACTCAGGTGATCACTGTGTAGTGACCGTAAGGACCTTGAGCAAGTTCTTTACGCAGAGTTGTCACCACCACCGATGTTCCGTCATATGGTCATGCATGCACTATTGCACTTCTGAACTTTGGAAGGAGGACAATATCAGATGCAGTTGTATTGCACTCTAAGTACTGTGTTCTAAGTTAAAGTATCAATTCATACTGGTTTACGAGAAGAATAACATACAACTTTGAATATTTGCCGATCGATGACTGTCGAAATTGCGAGACTTTGTGACTGTCTTCTCTTGGAGGGTGTTTCTTGTAGCCAACTGTACACAACCTCAAGAGGATTGATTACAAGGGCAAACTGTGCTATAAGGCTACATTCATAGACAGTCAGACAAAACCGTCCCTCACACAGTGAACGATTGTAGTAAGCTACAAACAGGCTTTCGACTAGGAACTTGGAATGTAAGAAATTTGGAAGTCAAGAACACTTCCGTTGCAATGATGATCTGCCCTGGCCATTGTGGAAAAGTGGTCTCAGTTTGCCACCAATGTTGCATTAGAATCGTAATCGTAATCTCCAATTTTCTAAAGCGCCACTGTAAAGCTGAGCGCAAAGCACCAGCTTATTCACGAGCGCTGCAACGTATCCGAGGGGTTGTCCAGAAATCGATGTCCGTTGGTGGTCCGAGTCCGGTTGCCTGAAAGACCAAAGAGAGGCAGAGCAGCTGTTACGGAGGGTTTCGTTGAGGACGAGATAGCTTGGAAGGCAGAGGATCAGATGGATTAGGAAAGGAAATCTTGAAGAGATGAGTTTTCGGTTTGGAGTGGAAAGCCTGTGGGGTGATGAGTAGAGGAGCCCGAGATAGATGACGATGAGTGAGTGAGGGTATTGGGTGGAGGAACTGAGAAAATGCGGACATTGCTAATAACACTAATGACTTGCCTTAAAGGGGCCATAGCTTTCACTTCATACCGTGGAGGCAGTGGGCTGGCAATTTTGCACAGGGAGAGGATCGAACTTGAATTTAGTCCTACATGATATGTGAGATCCTGCAGAGTTCCTTTTCTGCAGCCTGAGGCCCTCTCTCAGCTGCTGCCATCCAGGTCACATATCTTACTTATTAACATGTAATTCTTCATTGCGTAATGCGTCGACATGCGAGAGGACAAGAGGATTTCCATTTAATTCTGTTTGAATAAAGTCTAAGTATTTATGTATTAGACACCTGTAACTACAGCATCTTGTTCTTACATCTTAGGCTATGTGCATTGCCCCAAGCATCATTCTGCTTATTGGGTTGGAATGTGCAACCCCTGATGTGAAAGCAGTGATCAAAAGGAAAATTAAAGAAATTGCAGACTCCTGCTGTCACGTCTTCATTCTAGGAACGACCACAACATGTGGACAAGTTTTGGAGAAGCTAAAAGGATGCTTGCGATATTAATCTACAGGTAGGATTAGTAGGCCTACCTGTATTTTACTAAATTAAATTAAATTCTGAGATTAGAGTGCCGTATATTCGTAGACAGTCGATAAGATCGAAGCAACGATTCAGAAGCACTTGGGTCGCTATGCAGTGGCTTGAGGTGGATTCGAACCTGCAACCCTCCGGTAACACCACTACACCACCGCGTCCCCCTGTCAATTTGCGTATAGGTCCTAAACTGTGATCTGGATTTTACTGAATATTGCACAATAGCAGCATAACAATAATTTAATTGCACTTGAATATTACAGCAGTTATAAGCGCACAGGCTTGGAATGCACAGCTAATGGAAAGTCATTAGTCTAGAAAACTGTTTGGAGTTTATTTGTAAAGCATCTGGTAGAAGCATCTGATCTAAGTTAGCACCATGTTCTTACCATATAATTGTCTAGTGAATTCCTGCAACATATGCTCCATCTTATCTCAAGGAGCTATGTGTCACAGTCTCCGTATCTTCCGTACCTGGTCGCAGATTTCTCTGCTCTGCCACGCAAGGCGACTTGGTTGTCCACTGGCCCGAACTTCCATGGTCCAGCATAAAAGTTTTGCTGTGGTTGGCTCATCTCCTGGGATAAATTGCTTACAACCTGTGACATGAATTCCTCAGCCTTTTCAGGGGGCTATGTATACAAATGTTCAGATACCTACATACATACATGCAGTCATATGTATGCATGGGGTAGTATCGAAAGAGCGACATGACGAAAGAGCGACGTAACAAAAGAGCGACAATTCAAACAGCAGTGTCATAAGAGCGACAGAAATATTGCCGATTTGAAAGAGCGACATAACGAAAGAGCGACGTAACAAAAGAGCGACAAATTGGTTAATATCGTAATCTATTTGTGTTGGGGAATATACAAGATGAGTATTCATAGCCAAAAATTACTGACTATTGACCAGAGGCGTAGCTAGGGGGGGAGCAGGGGGAGCGGCCGCTCCCCCTGAGACCATTTTCCTAAATGTGGGGCCTTTTTCACAATTTATTTATTCCAATCATTCGAAATTTATTTATTCCAATCGTTCAAACAACATAAGAAGTATGTCACCTTGTCCCTAAATGGCAAACTTCTTTGAAACTGCACTACTAAACAGTTGGCTGAGGTAAAAGGTACGGTATTCTTGTAACACTTGATATGTTCAAAGTCTTAGTTCTTCTAATATTCTGCGAACAAGTGCTGTAAAAGGCTCTCAGTCTTTCCACATATTCACAGAGAAGTAGCATTGATTTACTCTCAGCTTCTTATCCAACTATTTGAAACGAGACGAAAAACATGCGGAATGAATTTGAATCTGGGTTTGAATGGATTGAGACTGAAACAACGGAGCTGGCTCAAAAATGTGATATTACTTCTAACTATGAACAACATAGAGTTCGGAAAAGATCTCTAGGTTCCGTGAGGAAATGTCAGTGGATGATTCCAGAAAAAATTCTTCGTTGAAACCTACATAGCGTTTCTAGATTGTGTCATAAATAGCACAACTAAAAGATTAAATTAATTCATTTACTCTCAGCTTCTTATTCAACTATTTGAAAACGAAATGAAAAACATGCGGGTATTTAAATAGCACCTCTTCAAGAGGGGCTAGTCAGCGGTGCTCCCGACTCCAGGACGGCCAAATAGGACAGTTTTCAATCTAGCGTAGAACGAATCAGCAAGGAGCAAGCGCAGCTCAAGAGGGAGCCCGTTCCATGCCGTCGGGTCCACCACCGAAAAAGCAAGTTTCGCATGGTGGCTGTGCGGGCAAAAGTACAGTGAGCATTCGCTTACCCGAAGAGAGGAGCCGGCGGCTACCCTGAACTCCCAGCACGAGGCGCCAAAGGACCCGCAGATAAGGTGGAGTGCAGCCCAGCTGGCACCGCCACACCTGGGAAACAACCCTGTATAATATAATATAATATAATATAATATAATATAATATAATATAATATAATATAATATAATATAATATAATATAATTAATATAATATAATATAATATAATATAATATAATATAATTTGGTTTGGCTCCTCTCAACAGTTGCTGAAGATTGATTTCGCCCTCCTCTTGGAAATCTTCCCTCACTACTCCTTTTCATCAAGTGTACGTGACCTAGGTGTTACGCTTGATAGCTCTCTCTCCTTCAAAGATCACATCTCTAACCTCACACGTGTTTCCTACTTCCATTTAAGGCGTCTCAGGGCTGTTCGACGATCTGTCTCTTCCTCTGTTTTCACAACGCTGGTCCATGCTTTCATTTGCTCCAGAATTGACTACTGCAATTCGCTTCTAATCGGTCTTCCTAAGGTCCGTCTAATGCCTCTGCGGTCAGTCCTAAATGCAGCTGCGAGATTAATGCCCGTCTGCCACGCTACTCACGCATTTCATCCTTCATGTTTGAGAAACTGCACTGGCTTCCTCTCTCTGCACGTATTAAGTTCAAAATCCTTATTCTGGTGTCAAAGACACAGCGGGGTCTCGCCCCCAAATATTTAATTGATGTAATTCACCGGCCTCTTTCTGTCTCCTCGCATCGTCCACTTCGCTCCTCAAACAGATTTGATATCTCTGTTCCTCATACCAGAACAGCTAGGGCTCAGTCCCGATCTTTTGCCTCAATTGGTCCCTCTCTCTGGAATACACTGTCTCCTACTTGCTCTCAAATTTTAATAAGTAACCCTTCATCTTCTTTTGCTTTCCTCAAGACTTATTTCTTTTCTCTCGGCCTTGCGCACTGGGAGCGCCTCTGAACGGTTCACCCTACTAGGGGCGCTTTATAAATGTTTAAATACAATACAATACAATAATATGCGCTGGCTGACAGGAAGCCAATGTATACCTTCAGGATAACCAGAGACCTGAGCATTTTACAAATGTTGCTTCCAAATTTAGGCTAGTCGTTTAGATCCAAAGCATTTTAGCGTTGTGACCAAATTGGAATCTCTAGCAGACATGTACTAAAATTCATGATCGCCAATGACATTGACAGGTGTTACATATTTATCCTAGCCTGCAGTCCCCTTGTACCGCATTTTTTTGACTTTACCAATAAACAGCGCTGGTGTGGAACAATCCTTTAGCCGACTCAAACTCATGAAATCTTACTTACGTTTTACAATGGGCAAGGACAGATTGTCTGGCTTACCCTTGCTTACGATTGAAAGACAACAGTTCGCTAGTGAAGTTGATGATAACGAAGTAATCGGTAACTTTACTAAAATGAAGTCTAGACGAAAAAGGCTGTTGTAATTGGTTTGCGTTTGTACTGTTATGTTATAGTATACTATACTATTACACAGTTACTATACATATTGCTTTGCCACCTTTTGGGTGTTTTAGTGTTTCTGTTTAAAATACGAAAATAAATACTTATAATAATAATGAATGTTATTAATTGAAATTATTTATTTTGGTACCGGTAATTGGGGCCTTTTTTATGTGCTCGCTCCCCCTGGTGTTAAAACCTGGCTACGCCACTGCTATTGACATTGTAAGTGAGTTTGTTCTACGTGTAAGAGAGAGTTTCTTTGAAAGGTCTTTGAAGAGTTTGTGTATTGTGTTTATTTAGAGGTTCGCTATGAACAACTTCTAGTATTAGTAGTAATCAGACACTTTAGTACATCTACGAATCAGACACTGAATGACACGTTAGTATATTATTTTAGTAGTAATCAGACACTTTAGTATATCTATGAGTAGTATTAGTAGTAATGAGCTGCTTCGGTGGCATAAATGAGTACATAAACATGTTTGTCGCTCTTTTGAATTTCGACTTTATTTCTTCGGTTGTCGCTCTTTTGATACGGCATTTATGTCGCTCTTCTGTTACGTTGCTCTTTCGTTGTGTCGCTCTTATGAACCGCTCCCGTATGCATATATACATGTATACATAAATTCCAACGAGTGCAAACATTACTTCTACAGAAGGCACATAATTATGCAAATATTTGGGAATTATTTTGTTATTCTATATTATGTCATTGTTATTGAGAATGCTCTCAATATATCATCATAAGCAGTTTTTTTAGATAAAGACAAAAGAATAACCAATAATTTAAAACATTCCTAGAAGAATTAACAGCACTCTTAAACTCAGCAAATTAATAAATATCTGAAATCATTGTTTTCTTTTAGGAGCTGGTGGACTCGGAAGCTGTGATTAAAGTCTAATGCAGCTCTTGAGACTTTCTTGCAAGTTCGTTTAATTGTTCAGAGACATATTCTTTTTGTCACATGTTGAAAAGTGTTACTGTTTTTATGTAACATGAAATGTCTTTTAATGCATGTGCAATTTTTCTTCTTGTTACATATTACATAACAACGCTACAAAGTTTCAAATTCTTTTTGTCACATGTTGCATAAATTTGCACAGAGTTTAAGCTTCTTGTAATAAAATGAATTCCTGCAATGTATGATTGCCACTCTTAGACTATGATCGCTATTATAAAGTTATATATATGCGTCATAAGTAATAAGAAGCCAGTTTTGCAATGCTTAATTATAACAATTATTTTGTGAAAAAGATATCCATCGTGTTACTTGATATAGACTTGATTATAAGTTACTCCAAACTGTCAGCAAGGCCATAAGACTCGTTTCAAAGGACAGTGTGCAAAAACTGTGATTCATCTTCTGCAAAGATTTGGGATACATAATTGTAAGGTAGCTGCATTCATGATGTCTTGCTTGAATATATTTTGAATCTTGAGTATATTTGTTTCTCCAGCTAGTCCTTGATATTCCTCATGGATTTTTCTGATGATTTTGTGGATCAGTCTCACGAACTGTAGTGCCAAAGTATATTCATAGCCATAGCCATGGATGAGCGTTGGGACAATACTGAACCCGAAGTTGCATGCTGTTTACAAGGCCTGATATAACAATCTGCTGCCTCAGACCATGATTTTTCCACACCTAATATGTTGCAAAGTTTTAACTTTAAATATAATTATATTTTGTTTTGCCCACAGTCAGAGGTGTCTACTCCATAGAAACCTTGGAGCAAATGCTCCATCCCAAAAAATAGGGGGGGGGGGAAGAAGATCTGTCAGTGTATGTGCCGTCATTAGTGGGGGATAGGAAGGGGAAGGGGCGAAGGGGAGGGCAAGTTGCACCATTGACTTCGGAGGGATAGACGCCCCTACCTACAGCTTTAAATTAAATGTAATGTTCAATTTTTAAGTTTGCTGCCAGCTGGAACGTGCCAGACCATGGTATCGTTTATTCCCATAATAAATCTGCCATTGATTGTTAATGAATGGAAAATTATGAATTTGATTTGTAAAAATGAATTACATATGCCTTCATTCTATAAAACTCTAAGCAGGAAATCAGCATGCATATTTAGAAATGCCAACGTGGACCTTGGAATTTACATAATGTAACAAACTTTTCTCTATGCTGTCTGTGACTGAGTGACTCTGCTCAAACCGCATTCCAAAACGAAGCAAACGCCCACATTGGTCACCTTTGGTTAAGAACTGCCACATTGGTCCTTTTCAGTGGAGCAGCCATTATAGTGAATCAATCTCTGATGAACACAGAACATGCAACAAATATAAAGACGTGGCCTAACTTAATCAAGAAACAAAGAGAAGCACAGAGAGGTTCCAAAATGCGCTTTATAGGCCTAAATGTCCAGATATATTATACATACAGAAGGCTACAGTAAGCCAGCCAGATTAGTTTGGACCTAAACGTAAACAAAAACAGAGCAGTGGAGGAACATTTTAACAGGATTAAAGTCGACCCGCAGGCCACTCGGGTAAACTGGGATAATTCAGTGACAGCCCAAGCCACAATAAACAGAAAGAAACCGAGAAGTGAATGGAGCAGGAGTCAATGAGCAGTGTGATAAACAATTAATAGATAGAAAAGCAGACTATGTGCAGTTTCTAAGTATATATATATAAATTTCAAAACATTTTCATATATGAATTAATGCAATTCAGTAGCTAATCCTTTATCAGCTCCTCAATGATCCTCCAATGAGGGTCATCCATAAAGGACGTCCGCAATGAGGGGCGGGAGGGGTCATCGAAATGCGGACAGAGGCGGACAAGGGGATTATGACCAACGCGGACGTCCGCATCTAAACTTTTAAATTTGATAGTTTTTTAAACACCACCTTGTTTCAACCTCCCCGAAAGACGAAAATGTCAGTGAAGTGATTGCCTAAAACCTCAAGAATGGTATAACTTTTACTGCAACTTTAAAGAGGCTTTTATTACTGCACATACTGCGATATGAAACCCGAACTGTCATTTAAACGTGCACAGGTACTGTGGAATGATTGTAAAAATAGTGGTGATGACAATAAAAATCGGCTTAGGCGTGCGGACGTCCGCAAATGAGGATGGAGGGGGTAAGGTCAAATGCGGACAAGGGGGAGGGAGGGGTCCTAAGTAGGTAATATTTTGCCTACGTCCTTTATGGACGACCCCTGAACAGAATAACGCACAAAGAATATTGCTCTTTACACAAAGGCAACCAACCATGTGCTATTATCATTATTAGTTAGCAACTTCTTTAGTGCTAGTGTTTAATGCACAGCACTTCAACGCAACCAAGCAGTAATTCAGTGCAATGTCCAAAAGATCAGTTCAAACAGAAAAGCAGTCTATGGTAGATAGGCAATTGTAAAAGGAAGTCTTATGTTGAGAATGAAAAGAGATAATCTACTAAGCAGAATAAACGGATACCCATATGGAATTTCAAAGTCTAGGTCCAGTAGGCTAGCCGAAAAAGCCTGTTCTTGAAAAAGTCAACATAATTATGGGCAGAAATATTTCAAGATACGCTAGCGAGTAGCGACCCTAGCGAATTCGATCATAAATTAATACATCGACTGTATATTATCGGTTCGAAGACCAGAAAGCGAGAAATAGCACAAACCAACTCCGTCATATGCCGAGGCTATAAAAATGAAGTCGTTAAAACTTCATAGCTGCCATCGCTGCCTCTCAGTATTAGCTTTAGGCCTGACGTCTGCGCTTCTAAATTGAAGCACGAGAGGCAATGCGACGGACTAGAGCGATTGCAGCGCTACGTGCGATTACTTAACCGTGGATTTTATTTGTTGACATTGATCGTAAAATGGATGATGTTGACTGTTTAGGATTAAAGATTCTCTCCAACGTAGTCAACCATTTAAAAAGTGATCCAGAAATGTAAATATTGGATAGAGTTATTGAGTTTTAGCATATTTTAGGATGTAAGCATGTATTTGAGTAATGGGAGGTGTTACTAAACACCGCCTGCCAGCGACTGCTTCAAGTTAATATTCACATTCGCAGTGTCAATAAAATTATAGATAGAAATGGGAATGGAATTGGGACAGATGTCACTCCATTCAGAAGTGTTAAGTATGTGAGGTTGTCTTTGCAGATTTACTGTAACATTGTCACCGTTAGACGATGGTTTAAATGTTCAGATAATATTATACGCAGTGATCATGATACTTGAGCATAATTAGTAAGTAAGTACGTAAGTAGCCTTTATTTGCATCTGGCAAGCGCACTTGCATTACACGTGTACAATTATGGTTAAACCATAGTTTACGTTGCTAAGTTAATACCGCTTGCACATCTGTAGTTCACGTTGCTAAATTATTTCTGAATGGACATTCGTATTTGAAGTTCATCCACATAATTCCTATCATCACATTTTTAATTTTTATATTGTTGTCCTTTCTACCTAGTGCAGCGGTTCTCAACCTTTTAAGGGCTGCGACCCCTTGATAATATTTTTCAATGTATGGCGACCCCCAACAATAAAATTGATTGGGTTACTCCCCTTCGACGCATGTTTGCTACCATTATAGTGTAGTAGTAATAATTACATAAATATTAAATATTAAGAAACTATGCTGACAACTCTTTTAGAAATTTCTGAAGGTTCCAGCCGACCCCTGGTAAATCGTAAGGCGACCCCCGTGGGGGTCGCGACCCACAGGTTGAGAACCGCTGACCTAGTGCCTCTGAGTAGGTATCTTGAAGAGGTGCTATATGAATTCTCAGAATGAATGAATATAATGCCCAAATAGACTCAATTTCCTACTCATTATTGTGCATTGCTGTGGTATTAATACACTGTGCTGCTCTACAGTGTGTCATTATACTGCATGTCCATGATTTTGTCCATAGAACAAATGTGACCATATCTGGTGTTTACAATCTTTATTTTTTATTATTTGGGCACTAAAGAATAAGCTGGTCCAATCATATTTGACTGTTTCTGTGCCTATGTAAATTAATGATTTTCTGGTCTTCCAGTGATGAATATGATATCCTTCCAATCCCGAAGTCAATTCAGAATCGAAATCCTGTCCAGCTTGTTGAACATAAGTTGGGAATTGAGTCATGGGGAGCTACATTAATGTACTGCAGTGCGGCAAAAGATCTCAAGAAATGGCGCCAATGTGGGAAAAAGGTTTCAGAGACAGGTATGTTATGTGAATGGAAGCTGAGGAGTTTAGGGTGTTTCTGCAGAGTTAAGGGAATTTAAGTTATCATTAATGTTATCCAGGGCTGTAGTGGCAAAATTAGAGGTGAGTACATGCTACCGGTTAGTTTTCCGATACAAATTTGAGGTGAGTATACGCTACAGTATTTTGTGAGTATACGCTACAGTATTTTAATATAAATAAATACAAAATATTTTGTGAGATGAGTATACGGTATCTAGAGGTGAGTACACGCTGTATACCCGCGTATACCCTCGACTACAGCCCTGATGTTATCATAAAGAATATACCTGGTAAAAACCTCTTATCTAAACTGAGCTGGACTGCTAAAGTCTCAATGTATGTGGAATAGTGTGGGCAAGCGCATGTGTCCGATGCGTTAGAATTAATTTTTTTTACCTATGGTAGATACAATTGCTGATGATTTTTAACAATGACTGGGGAAAATCAAAAAAGTTATTGTTACATGTTGAATATTATGGTGTAATGTATAGCTTTTAAATGGTTTTAAAGTAGTAGTTCAGTGCTGAAATAACTTTATTACAGGTAAATTATTGCAGTGCATTATATATGTAATTGTAATTAGTAACTTCTACTGCGTTGGTGTCTAATGCACGAGGCATCAACTGATGGCACACCAAAACCAAGCCATAATCAGGTCAGTATATCCAAAAGATCAGTCCGTAAGACAGAGGCAGCCTATGGTGGATATGCAATTTGAAAGAAGTTTTAAGTTGAGAACGAAATGACGCAAGCGAGTGATCAGAACAAAGTGGGGCGTGGTGGCTAAGTGGTAAGTTAGGCGCCTTGTGACCAGAGGGTTGCAGGTTCGAATCCCACTCTAACCGCTGCGTACGGACCTTGGGCAAGTCCTTCACTCGCAATTGCTCGTGGCGCTTCGGCTTGAATAGTCCGGCACAGTATTAGTGCTGTAGTCGGGAGCGCCTCTGAGTAGTAGTTGACTTCGAGAGGCACTATAGAAATATCCAGAATAAATTAAATAAATAAATAAAATAAGACACAGGGAGAGTTCCAAAAAGCAGGTCCAGCAACCAAAAAAGCTGCTGGTATACAGAGGTCATGAAATGAGTTTAGAATGAATATTATTACTTTCTTTACAGTAATGAAATTTCTGTTTTTATCAAATGCAGATCACTAGATTATACGAAATAAGGCTAGATTAACAGGCTGATTTGATTGTTATGGGCCATGTGACATTTCTGTTGTATGTTAAGAAAAGGACTGGCTGTCTTCTCGAACAATGTGTGTACTTCTTTTGGTTCCTGATTGCAGTACTGCTTGGAACATTAGGTCTGTACAGATTTTTTGGGCAAGTTTCATAAGCATGTCTAAGTTTTAAAAATATCTACCAGAACTTAAGACCTTAAAGTGATGTCTCGTGTGTTTTGTCTAATTATCCATTGTGGGATTCTATTCTCTGTAGAAGCTTAATACATTTTGTCTGTGATAAGTTACTCCCCACTGAAGACGATGCTTAAGCGCTTCACATGATTATTGACAGGCTTGATTTTTAAGTCACATGATTATTAACTCACATGATTATTTACAGCTGAACACTCTTCTCTGTGTATGCATATGTTTAGGTGTCATTTTTAAGATTTCATATATGTTTATATATATATTCATATATGCCTGACGATGGTTGCTTGGCATCACGGATATGATGTTGGTAAGCACAGTATATTTAGGCAACATTTCATTGAATTATTAAGTGTTTAGTTCTTGGATGGGTGATTAAATGCTAGACTGGGCCACCTTAGCAAGGCAATCCTCTTGAGTTGGTCAACAAGTTAAGTTGGAGATTCAAAGAAGATCGGCATTATCATGTTTTTTGCTTAACCTCAAGTGATGCTATTTTATTATTCTGGTACTAATCGATCAGCTTATGTAGAGGGCATAAAATAGTGCTGGTGAATAAGTTGGTGCCCTATGCTTAACTTTTGCATAGCGCTTTAGAAATTTGGAGTTTACAATTACATTATGTTTACCTTGTGGTCTTTTCACTTTAATAAAACTCACAGTAATAACTTCGTTCGCATTAAGGGCCTTCGTTCAAAACTACAGAACCATTCCAATTACTGATGAAATCTGTTAATCAGAAACTTCTATTTGAGTGATAAAATATTGCACATCTACAAAGCTTAACTATTCTCCCAGTATTGCTGTTCACAGGTGGGAGTGATTGTCTGTCAATAAGTGAACTGTAATTGAGCAAAGGAAAAGCTACCAACCTTTGGTACATGATAGAGACAAAAAGAGATTTGTCCAGCGCAGTTAAATCTGACATATGCAGTTCTGAACTGGTTGTTGTAGGTACTGTTTGTGTTAAAGGGCAGTAGGTGAGATGTGGACTACCGTAATCAGTGTTTTATTGTATTGATAAATGAAAGATTCTTTGCCCAACAGGAAAGAGATGATCTTGAAGGACCTGCTGAAGGTCACAGATGACCTCCGTCTTTCTCAACTTATCCTAACCAAACATCCCAAAAGCTCTGAAACATTTGTGCACCGGTAATAACTGATCTTTCCTTCATTCCGTTCACGATTTTCCTTGCTATGATGACACTCGTAGAAGCTGCATATACAAATATATAATATAGGATTGCAATTATAAATCTGCATAGATTACTGATTGATTAACCTCACTCAACATTATCTTGAGCCACCACAACTACCCTCTCCGTTAACTGTAAATTACCACCTAATATCAATTATACGTAACCTTTTACATTTTTTTTCTTGTACCAAGATGCGTTTTTGTGAGCTTGACTGAGGAATAAGCAAAAATTGATTGATTGAATGATTGTATCTTTTAATGGTGGACTAACTATAGCTGAAGTGCTGGAATACATAAATCATGTGATCATCTGTTTTCCGTGCTGCAAATGGAAGTTAGTGAAGCCTTTGATGTTACTCTAGCTTCATAACCTGTAATTTTGTTGCAGACGCTGGCTTTTGGGGTCTCCCATTACGTGGCACTTGAATGACATGAACCCTTCTGACGTATGTATTCCTACCCTTCATATGAACTCATTAAGAAATACTGAGGGAACGGAAAGGAGGCTGAATCTTTGTGGTGATTCGCGTTTGACTGACGTTACCGATGAATTGTCGAGAGGTCATAACAAAGACGTGCCTTCCTGTGATTCGAGTAGGAAAGCGTGTAGTGTTTCTCGAGGTAACAGGAGAAGTTCCGAGCTGTTGCATTCAAGTGAAAGACATCAATTGGCAGAAGAGGAGCTGGTCATCTGCCAACGTGCTGCAGACAAATATCCAAGCAACTACAATGCTTGGAGCCACCGTCAATGGGTTGTGCAGCATGTTGCCTGCTGCTGTTGTCAGGTAACATTCCACATGTTTGAAAACATTTCTCTCAGAGGCATAACTAGTCTGTGATGTTTTGCTCCAAATTGTCAGTCCACTCAAAATATCTCTTTGATCCTTCATTGGTTCCAGTTGGACTGTGGCTCCGGTTAGACTAGTTTTGACATATGTAAACAGCATGTGTAACTTTGATGTGTGTAAAGAGCAACCTGTGTTAGGTTGTTGGATATACAGCATATATTAGAACAGAATAGATGTACATAAGGTAACATCCTTTCCGCATTAGTCCTCTTAAGAAATTGAAAATGATTCTACTAACTCACTTAGGTTAGCTACATGAGGCTGTGAGCTCACAAGCCAGTGTAACATACTTGAAGACATATAAATATATAATTGTAATTGTACATTTGTACCAATATGTGTACAATTTATTGTATTAAATCTTCAATATAATACTTAGTAATAATTCATGTATTAATGATAAAAACACAGCATTAAAAAGGATACTAGTCATGGCTGTTTATTTTCCATAGTTTGTTTTGTATTGCTGTCAAATTTATTGTACCAATTGATAACAGCCCTCATAGTAATAATTAATCTTGCAAAGGAATTGGCTGGTGCATCTTTGCTAGAAACTTCAAATGGTTACTATTGACTCGGTTTTCTAGTTTCAAGAAAACCAGGCATTTTGGAATCATTGACTCTAGCCAGTATGATTGCTTTGTGCTTTCTCAGCTTTTGAATGAGCTGGTTGCCTGTGAATAAGCAAGCTGGTTGCCTTTGAATAAGCTGGTTGCCTGTGACTCAAACCCAGAATGTAATTTGGCTTTTGATGTTGACCTCATTTTAACATGAACTTATTATAAGGCTGGGAAGGGGGATAGATGAATGATAACACTTGCTCGAAGAACATAAGATCTTGAAAGACTCGGTTCAATACCTGCAAGCTCCCTGTGGGTCGACTCAGCTTACACTGCCTAGGGGACAGCTGTAGAATGAGCGGGCACCTAACAGGCTGCCAAAACGTGTTCTAGAAGATCATGATAATTGTACTGTGATTTGTTTCAAAGTTACTTACTGTGGTTTGTCAGTGAGCTTGTCACGAAGATTATAAGGTGGTTGACTTTCAAAGATTATGACATTGTTAGATTTTCAGTATAGTTCTGGTGTGTGGAAACTAAGTGTTAAAATTGAATTTTCAACAGACAATTCTCAGAGAGCTGGAGACAGTGGATTCCTTCGTGTGGCGCCATGTTTCAGACCACAGTGGCTTTCATTATAGACAGTTCTTGCTTCATTTGCTGTCATTCTACGAGGAAGACGTTTTAGTGCATTTAAAGAATGAACTTCATCTAACAAAGGATCTCATTTCTTCATACCCAGCTCATGAAGCCGTCTGGTATCACAGGTTAGTGTTGGAAGTTAAGCTTTAAGGATGGTAGAAAGTTACATAGACCCCCTTGTCTAATCATTTTTAATGCTTTAAGAAATGTCATTTGAAAGGCAAATTAAAAGTTATCCGGTGCCGTTGGCTATGGTTAATAAATTTCAACAGATGTTCCTATACTTTGTTGGGGTCAAAATTGTCTGTTTTCCTACAGCAAAGATATGTTACAGTACGTGATAATATAGTACTGCTCAAGAAATATTAGTGACTTGCTGAGAGAAAAGGTACCAAAGGTGAACTAAATAGGTCTTCAAGTTTGTTGATGTTATTAGGATATATTTGCTTAATTTTTTCCCCTATGTCCACAAAAACCTATCAAATTACTAATTCAAAGATTACTGTCTAAAAACTATGTTTATGAGAAAATTTGAAACTTGCAGATATCTAAAAAAAACTGCTTTGAAAGACAAATGCATAGTTACACGTGAAACTGTGTACTTGCGTTACGTAACAAGTTCTTGTAAGAATTGTAAAGTTTCATCATATCAAGTAACAGCGTTAATGCAGTGGGCTACTGAAATTTCACATAATTGTCGAAAATTGTGGACAAAAGTATTGTAGGCTCGTATTTGATAGTGATTTTGCTAGAGCAGAGTTTTTCAAACTGTGGTCCGCAGACCAAGAGGGTTCTGTGAAGGATATGGTGGGGGCAGTGGCGTCTAACCCCCCCAAAAGTAAATGGAGAATCTACCCCCCCCAAATTTACCCCCTGAAATACACATTTTGGTGTGTTTCTAAGATTCTGCAGTGGGAGAGACGCCAATCGTCTTTGATATGACGGCGTCGTAAAATAAACGAATTAATCAGTCATTCTGAGACAGTTAGGCCTACAGATTAATGAATTACTGGATGACTTAGCTGAATGTTTTCTACTCTAGGCCCTAATAGGTGCTGAGTTTACGTCTAGACTGACAGTGCCCAAAGAGAGTCAAAGCAATTATCCGCGCGGAGAAAATTTTGGGACCTTTTCGGATTTTAAATATTTTTACTTTGTTGGATTAGGCTATATTATCACATGGGACAAAAGAGCTATCATGAAAAATGCAACCCCCCACTTTCAGTCAAAATATATGTCAAACCCCCCCACTTTTGAACTTCGATGGAGATCGTTCTCCACACTCCCACAATTGGTAGACGCCACTGGGTTGGGGTGTGCGAGAGCGTTCTGAAAAAATTCATTAATGATTAACACTGAATGGTTTTAGCATTAACAGCCTGTGCTTTCAGATTCATACACTACTTATTTAGTATGCCAAGACTCGGTACATCTTGCTAGTAGCATATTTAGTCAGTAATTGTTAAAAATATGGTCCATTGGTACACCAATAGGTACTGACCGTTTGATGTCTTTTTCTTTGTCATATTTGAGGTATAGGCGCTATTTGGGGGTCCATAGAGTAGTGGTAACATCACTGGCATGAAGTGCAGAAGGTAGCGGGACTGCCTCCCGTAACCCTCCCAAGGTCCACTCAGCCTATCAGTTCGCGAGATGGCGCGTTTCTGAAAATGAGATGTAGGACGTGATGGGCGCCTTGCAAAACCTGCCGTATACAGTTAAAATTCGACTCGGACTGTAATAACTTGTGATCATCCGTTCATACTGATTTGTAATCATACTGCGTAATTGTCAGGTTGAAAATATTAAACGAAGATTATCTATTATCTATTTTAATTCATATTAAGACTGATATGTGAACATGATGTATGCTGGTGTGCCAATCCTTTCGATAGCAGTTAAAAATTTGTCAAGTTTTTGATTTTGTGAGTGATGTAGTTATTTATCTGGTTGTCTCGTAGTACATCAACTTCCAGATTTCAATAGAGGTTCTTAACTGCTGGGCACTGACGTATCCAGCTGTTAAGAACTTTTGCGAGGTACTTCATATTCACTAGATTAGCCAAGTGTCATGATAGTGTATAACACTACAGGCATATAAGAAGAAGAGCAATCCCTTAAGCTAGCTCCGAGGCAGCCATGGGTATGAAATGTTAGCTTCGTTTTCTTATAGCGTCGGGTGGGTGCCCAGACCTCTCCCTTGCCGGCTGATCTTCCCACCGACAGTGTACGGTCAGTGTACTTAGGGGTCATCCATAAAGGACGTCCGTAATGAGGGAGGGAGGGGTTATCGAAATGCGGACAAGGCGGAGGGGGTAGTCACCAGTGCGGACGTCCGCATTTGAACTTTTAAATTTGATAGTTTTCTAAATACCACCTTGTTTCAACTTTCCCCGAAAGACAAAAAGGTCAGTGAGTTGATTGCCTAAAAACAGTATAAGCTTTACTGCAACTTTAGAGACTTATTACTGCACATCCTGATATTAAACCCAAAATGTCACCTAAACGTGCACAGGAACTGTGGAATAATTGTAAAAAGAATGATGATGACGTTAAAAATTGGGTTTGTTGTGCGGACGTCCGCAAAGGGGAGGGAGGGGTAAGGTCAAATGCGGACAAATGCAGACAAGGGGGAGGGACATATAGGTCATATTTTGCGGACGTCCGTTATGGACGACCCCTTATTAACTGAGTTGACTTGAGGATGCAGGTGAGGCAGAAATCTTGAAAATTTGTCTTCCCCAGGGGTTTTGATCCCCCTTCGGCCTCTCAGTCGACAGTCCAGCACGCTGACCAACAGACTGCTGCATGTATATTTGCCCCTAAGATGGGGCAAATATACGATGGTTGAGGTCGTGTAAAAACTCTGATTCTGAGGGCTGTTAATTGTTTTTTTACCAGTCTTGCCGTTGCTTATCGACACCAGATTCAACATCACGGACATTATATGACACGTTAAAATTTAGATTTCATAATGTAACTGTTTATTACAACTGTACTTTTTTATTGTTGCATGTTTTAAACTGTTTATTCACCTTGTCACCTTGTGCTGTCAACTCCTGGAGCTCTAGCGATCGTCATGATAAACATTCTCCATTGCTTCCTATTCGAAGTCAGGTCCCTTAATTAGTTCTTCCAGATTCATGCCAGTTACATCGTGAATCTCATCCATCCATTTCTTCCTTGGTCGACCCTGTCTTTTTTTCCCTCACCACAGGCCAACATCATTTCCTTTTCTAGCCCATCAGATCGCATAACATGACCAAAGAATCCTAGCTTCGATCTTGTCGCCTTTTGTTTTAATGACTCTTCATTCTCGACACCAATCTCCACTCGTATTGATTCGTTCGTCCTTTTCTCTGTCCATGATATTCTCAACATCTTTCTTTATATCCACATTTCACAACGCATGTGAAAACTGTTTATTATGTATTGTAAACTATGTCGTTGTAATTTTTAGTGTTTTACATTATATGCAATTTAATACTTTATTCGAGTACAATCAAAATTGTGCTTCCGGTTATCATTCTGCAACCGGTAACCAATCACCCGCATACTGAACCATTCGTCCGCGTACTGGTAACCAATCACCCGCATACTGAACCATTCGTCCGCGTACTGGTAACCAATCACCCGCATACTGAACCATTCGTCCGCGTACTGGTAACCAATCACCCGCATACTGAACCATTCGTCCGCGTACTGGTAACCAATCACCCGCATACTGAACCATTCGTCCGCGTACTGGTAACCAATCACCCGCATACTGAACCATTCGTCCGCGTACTGGTAACCAATCACCCGCATACTGAACCATTCGTCCGCGTACTGGTAACCAATCACCCGCATACTGAACCATTCGTCCGCGTACTGGTAACCAATCACCCGCATACTGAACCATTCGTCCGCGTACTGGTAACCAATCACCCGCATACTGAACCATTCGTCCGCGTACTGGTAACCAATCACCCGCATACTGAACCATTCGTCCGCGTACTGGTAACCAATCACCCGCATACTGAACCATTCGTCCGCGTACTGGTAACCAATCACCCGCATACTGAACCATTCGTCCGCGTACTGGTAACCAATCACCCGCATACTGAACCATTCGTCCGCGTACTGGTAACCAATCACCCGCATACTGAACCATTCGTCCGCGTACTGGTAACCAATCACCCGCATACTGAACCATTCGTCCGCGTACTGGTAACCAATCACCCGCATACTGAACCATTCGTCCGCGTACTGGTAACCAATCACCCGCATACTGAACCATTCGTCCGCGTACTGGTAACCAATCACCCGCATACTGAACCATTCGTCCGCGTACTGGTAACCAATCACCCGCATACTGAACCATTCGTCCGCGTACTGGTAACCAATCACCCGCATACTGAACCATTCGTCCGCGTACTGGTAACCAATCACCCGCATACTGAACCATTCGTCCGCGTACTGGTAACCAATCACCCGCATACTGAACCATTCGTCCGCGTACTGGTAACCAATCACCCGCATACTGAACCATTCGTCCGCGTACTGGTAACCAATCACCCGCATACTGAACCATTCGTCCGCGTACTGGTAACCAATCTCCCGCATACTGAACCATTCGTCCGCGTACTGGTAACCAATCACCCGCATACTGAACCATTCGTCCGCGTACTGGTAACCAATCTCCCGCATACTGAACCATTCGTCCGCGTACTGGTAACCAATCACCCGCATACTGAACCATTCGTCCGCGTACTGGTAACCAATCACCCGCATACTGAACCATTCCTCCGCGTACTGGTAACCAATCTCCCGCATACTGAACCATTCGTCCGCGTACTGGTAACCAATCACCCGCATACTGAACCATTCGTCCGCGTACTGGTAACCAATCACTCGCATACTGAACCATTCGTCCGCGTACTGGTAACCAATCTCCCGCATACTGAACCATTCGTCCGCGTACTGGTAACCAATCACCCGCATACTGAACCATTCGTCCGCGTACTGGTAACCAATCTCCCGCGAACCGGTAGCCAATCACTCGCAGACCGATAACCAATCACCCGCAGACCGATAACCAATCACCCGCGGACCGATAACCAATCACCCGCGTAATGGTAGCCAATCTCCTCGGCCGATAACCAATCACCCGCAGACCGATAACCAATCACCCGCGTAATGGTAACCAATAACCCGCGTAATGGTAACCAATCACCCGCGGACCGATAACCAAACACCGACGAACCGCTACCGGACCGCAGACCAGTTTTAGTAGCACTGTTGTATACATGGTGGAAAATTTCTTATCACTTTTTTGACAGATTATAGCAATTTAGCCTATATGCGTAACTTTTCGTTCCTTGCTAATGTCTTGACTTAGTCACTTTTAAACGTTTGCAGGCCCGCCGAGAGGGAGCAGGGGACAAATGTCCAGGGGCCCGGCGATTTTTAGGGTCGGGCCCGCAATCAGCTTATGAAAAATATTATACTCAGTTATACAAAGTTTATGATATTACTGGCACTTAACTACAATCAGTTTAAACTTCAAGCATCTGAATATTACCTTGTCATTTTTTTCGATCAAACACGCCCACATCCGTCTAAGAACTTTCTTCTGCTTCATTAGTTTAGAGGCCCGTGACTGCTCTGCCTATAGGGGCCAGGAATTTCTATCGGTGGCCCTGAACTTTTGCATATTTAAATGTAACAGTATATGTATATAAAACGGTTTTGGGGGAAGGGTGCAACTGAATGATGAACCCAAAACTAACATAAGGGTATTGGTCAGATTATTCTTCTGGGTATACACCCATGTTTCCACGTCATAGAGTCACCATAATGTACTGTATGCTGTTTGATCTACAAACAGTTTGCCTATAGTTATGTATATATAGTTAATTAGTTATGTATATAAGTTTTGGAGTTGATTTCCTTAACCTAGCACTAGAAAAGACGCTTTATAAAACCACATACATATAGAAGATGATTAACGTCGCCCTCCTCCTTTCTCCAGGCTTGGGTATGGCACTGCCAGAGTAAGCATCTGCCGCTAGGCAATGGTGTAATGTAATGGTGACAGTTTTTTGCATGCAGAGATTTATAGATTTTTTATACTTCGAGTTTTGAGCGTGCTCCTCTTTTGCAGTTTTGAGAAACTTATGCTACGTTTTCTTTGAGATCTTTTGTGCCTGACAGTTGTAATTATCTTACGGTGTCGACTGCCAAATAATTGTTTTTTATACAGATTGAAATAAGTCTTAAATCATTTTGGTTAGTATATCTGTATTATATATTGTTCATTATCTTTAGACGATTCGTTCTTCATTCATTGATGCAGCACGATAATAGTCAGTTGACAAAAGAAGCTTTACCGGTGGTTTCTGATAACGACAAAGACTCAAGCGGCGATGATGGGCGACATATACCAAAAAGAACAAGACTGGAGTTGGTGAAGCGTGACTCGCTTTTTAGAAATGAAAACGAATGGTGCAAGAGCTTTATGGAAGGCTGTGCACCAAGCAGTTGGCAACAGACATTAGTGGAACATCACCAAGCGTGGCTCAGTCAGAACATGAAGTTTGCCTATAGTTAAGCTAGCCTAGTATGAAATTACCTAGTTCAAGTGAAACTTTAACTGTCCACAGCTCAAATCGACAAAAACACCCTTTGTAGTATGGTGTCTTGCGTGAGCCGCTGGTTATGAAATGTTCAAAGAACTGAGTGCTTTTTGGTGAAAGAAGATCATGTAACAGCTGTCGTCGTAGTTCTCTACTTTCTTTAAAAATTCATTTTGCATAATGTCTTACAGCTGAGAGGCGCCACGGTCGTCAACAGGGTCGTGATTGACCAGGGCATGTAATGCAATCAAACGCCTTTTAATGGCGGCGGTCGACGGCTGGAAGATGAGCGCTTGGCTAGACCTACATTATTAAAAAACAAAAAAATACCAAAACGCGGATTGTGTTACTGCAGATATTGGTGCTTTCACCATAAAAATTTCTTTGAAAATCTGATATCGTTTTTTTTTTAAAGTAAAGTTTTGATTTCCACTCAAAAATCCTTTCGCAATTTTGCTTTCAGCGTTCACTGGGTTTTAATGTAGCAGGCCTACTCCAGTCAACTGTTGTTAAACCCCCAAAAATGTTTGCAGCAGTTTGACGAAACTGATTGATTTAGGGACGTTTACTATTCGAAAATAGTTTTGTAAAGTTGGGATGGGCCCTTGTTATGTATTTCTGCGTGTTGCTTGACTGTTACAGAACGTATTTTTGCGATAGAGTGCCCTATAGACTGCCGTCTACCGACAACACGAACGTAATTACATGTATATGACAGAGTGATTGATTTATTACTATAAATCAACGGCGTTGCGGAAACCGGTTCGGAAATATTGATCACTGTAATATAATGCTTAACGTTTCAAATGTTGAATAGCGCATTATGTAGTGGTGTAGCGGCAATAAAAGCAATCTTATGTTGAGAGGTATATAAAAACTGAGATATCCAGGTTCGTGCGTGCATGGCAGCATGTGCCACCACCCTTCACCACCACCATCAACGATCTCAAACCGTAGCACCGTGGTATCCAGTCTGGTATCGAGTGCAGTCGAGTTCGTTTTTAAAAGTCTTGGTCTTGCGACCTGAAGTCTTGGTCTTGGGGTTCAAAATCTTGGTCTTGGTCTCGCAAGACCAAGACCGGCTGTCAATATGAACAGTCATTTAACAAAACTCAAAAATTTAAAAATTTATCAAGCCTGTTTCGTCATACGACGATTAGCTACGGACGGATACAAGTCTTTCAGCACCTATGGAAAGTATTTTTTCACATGGCGAAATTTTTATGAGACCCCACAAGGCACGTCTTGGTGAGAAAATTCTGACCGAATTGGTTTTTATAAAAATACAAAAGGCATTTGGAATAACATTTTGCATGAAGGACTTTTGTAGATACGAATCCGGAATTGTCTGCAGTCTGCATTTAAAGTTAATTTGCTAGAATAATATAAAAGACTCATGTTTTCATTAAAATAGCGAGGACAATTTTTTAAGGAAAAGCCGTCTTGGCCTGACTGTGATTCTTTGGGTCTTGGTCTCGGTCTTGGTCTTGAGGTTCAAAGTCTTGGTCGTGGTCTCGAGGTACAAAGTCTTGGTCTTGGTCTTGAGGTTCAAAGTCTTGGTCTTGAGGTTCAAAGTCTTGGTCTTGATCTTGAGGTTCAAAGTCTTGGTCTTGAGGTTCAAAGTCTTGGTCTTGGTCTTGAGGTTCAAAGTCTTGGTCTTGGTCTTGAGGTTCAAAGTCTTGGTCTTGGTCTTGAGGTTTAAGGTCTTGACAACAAGATTGGTGGTATCTCCTCGGATTGATGCCCTCCCCGATGCTGGCCTATCACCGAAGCGGGTCACACAACCTGGCTTTTGTGGACTTCGTTTTATATAGTTCCGTTGTATAAGCTGATCTTTCTGATACGGCTTTCGTATGACTCTGAAACTTTGGAGATTTACGCAACATTACATCCGTTCAGTGTGTGGACATTACTCGCACTTTGTGAAAATCTGGATGCATGTTTTGATTTCGGCACTACTGCTCTGACTGGTTAGGGCCAATTAGTCTTGGTAATTACCGCAACTCGGTATCCTAGCGAATGCTGCCGGTGACTACGCGTTCCTCACCGGCAGCCGCTACTAGTGAAGGATAAGATGCAATTGTACTCGCTGGGTGGCGATTTATCACAGACTACTGCTACCAGACTAGATACATGTACGCGGAAAGGTTACTTTCGGCCAGGGTGGAACTAAATGGTCAAATTCATGAGGTATTTTACACAAACCACTAAGGAGCACATTTGTACCAGGAATTAACTAAGCATTACTACAGGGTACTGTTTCTCTAATTCCTTCTCAGTTGAGCTTTGTACACATCCATTCATAAACTGGCAGGGCGTAACCTTGGTCTAAAAAGTGAGGGGTACAAATTTCTTACGTAGGCCTACACGAAGAAAAGCGGAGACTGCGATCTCTGGGAAGGCACAATAATAAAATATTGATTGGAATTGTTCAAAAGTGGGGTACGGTACCCAATTCCAAAAAGCGGGGTACCGGTACCCCCACTAATTACGCCTATGTTAACTGCCCTCTTCGTCACTATGTCATAGTGACGAAGAGGGCAGTTAACATATTCGTAATTTGTGGGGGTACCGGTACCCCACTTATATATTATATTCTTTTATTGAGTAAACTGGTTGTCATACCGCAACCAGGAACAAAAAAGGGAAATGAACATTCAATCGGATGAACAAAGGGCAATGCTCGGGACTATCGTCTATAAAGTCACTACCATCGACACAACCACTACCATTAAAACCGTTTTGACGGCTATCGTCATTGTTATCTTTTTATTGGCATTGTTATCTTTATTATCGTCATTGTTATCGGTCGGTCTCTAGTTCTACCACTCGTATCAAGGATATAACCGTACTGTAGGCCCTCATGCAGCCGCAATGCCGCACGGGCACAAACACACACACACACACACACGCATGCACGCGCGCACACACACACACACACACAGAGGCAGACAGATGCACGCAGACATCTTCGGTGCGGAAAAGAGACTCCCAGTTGGTAATGCGGGGATTGAATGGCCCTGCATCGGAACATTTACAAAAGGGGTTGGCTAAGTGTCCCTGTCAGTTTGCCCTCAATTGCTTAATTGCTGCAGTGACGACTATCTTTATCGATCCTGGAAGCCTTTTCGGTGGCAGGGGTGTGGTCCGTCGTGGCGGCATTTGGCAGGCCCCCAGGCCTCGATCACACATCCCGCCCGCCCGCTGGCCCTATTGGCCGCAGCGTCGATCGACGGGAGGCCTGGAGAGGGAGGGAGAGAAGGGAGGATCCGTTTCTGGAGAGGAGAACGGAGTAACTGGCGGTAAGGAGGACGAGTAGCGGCCAAGGCGAATGAGTGGTCGAGACAAATTGGACTGTTAATGATCGGTTTAATTGCGGTGTAGTTGTCAGGTCCGCTGGGACTTGGGTCTACCTCTAGTCACCATCAACGATATACCCATTCACGCCCAGCATGCCGCCAATTACTGTTTGTCTCATGCATATATATATATATATATATATATATATATATATATATATATATATATATATATATAAGCAGGGATTGTTTTATAACTATCTCTATGTCTGCTGTCACACCCATTGCTTCCTGTTTTGGCTACACCCGCTGGCAATCTATGAAAATCAGAATGCTATTTAGGTGTTTAAGCCTAAATGTTATCGAAGGGCTATATAATTTAGTTGGTACACGTGGTTTGTGGAATGTCTTCTATAGACGGCAGGTTACCGGGAAATGCTCCAATCCATCATAGGCAGGTTGATCCGAGTGGGGGGGGGGCCTCCCTTGTGACAGTCCCACCTTGGACCAGCTTTTCCGGCAGGCTGATACTGCGTCTCTTCTCAGCAGTTCTCAAAAACCCAGTCCATGTTCTACACAAGCTGCTCCCGCCAAGAAAATCCACTCCTTATTTTCTCTGTCCACGATCTCGCGACAGGGTCTTGAAGATTGTAGAGAATAGTATGAGCAGGGCTGTAGTCGAGGGTATACGCGGGTTTACAGCGTACACTTACCTCTGTATACAGCGTATACGTACCTCTAGAGACCGTATACTCACCTCACAAAATATTTATATTTATTTACATTAAAATACTGTAGCGTATACTCACAAAATAATGTAGCGTATGCTCACCTCTAATTTGTTTCGAAAAACTAACCGGTGGAGTATACTCACCTCTAATTTTACCACTACACCCCTGAGTATGAGGACAATTTTTATAGGAAGAATGCTGTATGCTTACTGATTCTGTATAAATTATGTTTTTGACGTTTTGTGCATTGGAGTGTGGCTCTTCAGCAACCGGTTTAATAAAGAGTGTACTTACTTACTTAAATAGCTAGGCTACTTCATATTGCGTCTGTGTTTAAGAGAATGGAGAATTGAAGCCCCCACTATGCCCAGCTGGGAATTACGATTCTGGATAGCACCGTCTGTACAGGAGCACTTAAATGGAGGCGTCCTGTTATGTCAAAATGGGTCGTGGTGCACGGAGGAATATCTCATTCGATAGCATCGTGGAGGAATTGAAACGCTGAGGTAATATGGGCGCAATAGAAATCGTATACTGCATATGCATACATATGCCTACATGCACATAAGGCCTTCATACATAGTTACATGCATACATACATATATAGTTACATACATGCATGCATACCTACATGCACACATTTAGACATACAGTTTTACGTATAGGCCTACATCTAATAAATACATATGCATACATACATGTATATACATGCTTACATGCATGCATACATACATACATGCATGCAGACATACGTACTTACATACATACTTGTATATATACATACATATATATAAGCCTTCCCGTGTACATAATTACGAATAGGACTACATCAAAGGATATATGGTATTTCGGAGTTAAACCCAGACCTGGAAAGGTCGACATCCACCACACCAGGCATAATATCCTACATCTCCCTGGCCATTAGACTGATGAGTTCCGGTGGCAGAATATACGGAAACCAATAAGGGTCATATAGTTACACCTGTCGCGAAGCAGACGAAGCGGGTAACATATGATGGCCAATTAACATGAAATTACTGTCGCATCGATCACTCGTTTTCCCAGCACACGCAGTCTCTACAAAGGGCGAAACTGATCAAGAAGGCATCGTCTTAGACTGGATGATGATGGTAATGATGATGACGACGACGTCGATGATGATGATGACGACAACATCTATGCGCGAGACATTTTTATGCGGATGGACGTGTCAAGACGTCAACCAATGCAGATTTTAGGTCTTTTTTCACCTGAAGAAACCTTTAATCAGCGAACGTATACCCCGGATGTTTAGGATGTTTTGGTGTTCACACACACCTGTAATTACTTAGAACAGTTAATTGGAATTCCAACGCCTTTAATCTTATCTAATTAAATTCGAGGTAAACTAGGCCTAACCTTATATTGTACAGGGCCTACTTGTGACATATCTCGTCTTGCAATGCAGTACCTTACACCACCTTACCTAACCTTGCTTTAACTTACCTTACCTTACCTAACCTTGCTTTAACTTACCTTACCTTACCTCGCTTTAACTTACCTTACCTTGCTTTACCTTACTTTACCTACCTTGCCGTACCTTACCTTGCTTTAACTTACCTTACATTGCTTTACCTTACCTTACCTACCTTGCCGTACCTTACATTGCTTTAACTTACTTTACATTGCTTTAACTTACCTTACATTGCTTTACTTTACCTTACCTTGCTTTAACTTACCTTACATTGCTTTAACTTACCTTACATTGCTTTAACTTACCTTACATTGCTTTCCCTTACCTTACCTCGCTTTGACTTACCTTACCTTGCTTTACTTCACCTTACCTACCTTGCCGTACCGTACCTTGCTTTAACTTACCTTACATTGCTTTGACTTACCTTACAATGCTTTAACTTACCTGACATTGCTTTACCTTACCTTACCTCGCTTTGACTTACCTTACCTCGCTTTGACTTACCTTACCTTGCTTTCCCTTACCTTACCTCGCTTTGACTTACCTTACCTTGCTTTACTTCACCTTACCTACCTTGCCGTACCGTACCTTGCTTTAACTTACCTTACATTGCTTTGACTTACCTTACAATGCTTTAACTTACCTTACATTGCTTTACCTTACCTTACCTCGCTTTGACTTACCTTACCTCGCTTTGACTTACCTTACCTTGCTTTACCTTACCTTACCTCGCTTTTACTTACCTTGCTTTACTTTACCTTACCTACCTTGCCGTACCGTACCCTGCTTTAACTTAACTTACATTGCTTTAACTTACCTTATATTGCTTTACCTTACCTTACCTCGCTTTTACTTACCTTGCTTTACTTTACCTTACCTACCTTGCCGTACCGTACCCTGCTTTAACTTACCTTACATTGCTTTAACTTACCTTATATTGCTTTACCTTACCTTACCTCGCTTTGACTTACCTTACCTCGCTTTGACTTACCTTGCTTTACCTTTCCTTACCTACCTTGCCGTACCTTACCTTGCTTTAACTTACCTTACATTGCTTTAACTTACCTTATATTGCTTTACCTTACCTTACCTCGCTTTTACTTACCTTGCTTTACTTTACCTTACCTACCTTGCCGTACCGTACCCTGCTTTAACTTACCTTACATTGCTTTAACTTACCTTATATTGCTTTACCTTACCTTACCTCGCTTTGACTTACCTTACCTCGCTTTGACTTACCTTGCTTTACCTTTCCTTACCTACCTTGCCGTACCTTACCTTGCTTTAACTTACCTTACATTGCTTTAACTTACCTTATATTGCTTTACCTTACCTTACCTCGCTTTTACTTACCTTGCTTTACTTTACCTTACCTACCTTGCCGTACCGTACCCTGCTTTAACTTACCTTACATTGCTTTAACTTACCTTATATTGCTTTACCTTACCTTACCTCGCTTTGACTTACCTTACCTCGCTTTGACTTACCTTGCTTTACCTTTCCTTACCTACCTTGCCGTACCTTACCTTGCTTTAACTTACCTTACATTGCTTTAACTTACCTTACATTGCTTAACTTACCTTACATTGCTGTACCTTACCTTACCTTGCTTTACCTTACCTTACATTGCTTTACCTTACCTTACCTCGCTTTGACTTACCTTACCTCGCTTTGACTTACCTTACCTCGCTTTGACTTACCTTACCTCGCTTTGACTTACCTTACCTACCTTGCCGTACCTTACCTTGCTTTAACTTACCTGACATTGCTTTACCTTACCTTACCTTACTTTACTTACTCAACTACATGTATTGTAGGGTGGTGTAATTTGCGACAGTCATCAGACTAGAATAAAATCCGTCGGGTCAGGACCTCCAAAAGTTCATGAACAAGGAACCAAGTCGCCCTGAATAATAAGCTACGATGGATAGAACTATTTTGTAACCTGTCGAAACCACTTATGGCTCAAGAAACGCTAAACGTCTCATCTATGGCTTCGATGTTTATCGGCTTTAGACAAGATCAGCTGATATAATACGAAGTATGAGCCAATCTTGCTAAAGTCGATCGAAATCCCGAAAACCAAACCAGTATGGTATATAGGGTAACCACGACAAGGATCCGAACCAAATTCTGAAAAGCAGAAGGGCTGAAGGCCCGCTGAGAGTCTATCAAATACAAACAGGTCCCGAAGGGCCGACTTCAGTGGTCTGAGGGCACCAGAAAGTTTCAGTTATAACGCCACTGGATCAAACGATTATTCTGCGCCCTTCTATAGAAAGACCAAATGAACATCGGTGGCAGATGTTCTGGTCAAAGTGTAAGACAGAGAAGCAGCCTATAGAGGATCTCTGAGAAGTTCTTCAGAGTTGAGAGATACTGCTTCGTTGCACGCATGCATGCGAAAAGAAAACGCTGCAGATCCGCGGAATTTCAAGTTCAATCAGATTAGCGTCGTATTTGATTTTAATAACTCAGGAAGATTGATGTTCATGGTCTATGACAATGACACTTGAAATGATATATGCAAAGGCTTTCTTGTTTTTAAAGGTCTGTCTTTATATCTTATAACGGGAGTTCAAGTCCAGTGCATGACTATATATGCTGCTGCAGGCTGTCCATGGATCAAATCCCGCCCGGACACACGAATATTTTGGAAATTTCTACTCTACTTGTGCCACATAGCGAACTCATCTATAAAATGAGTACCGGTACGTGGACCGTTCATATATTGTCAGGTGGAAGATCAGCCGGCGAAAGAGGGTATACTAACGACACGCCATGTGCCGAGGTTAAGAATAAATCGCTAACTCTTCAAACCCATGAACTTCTATGAACCGTTATATAGTTGCTTTTGCATACATTTAAACATTGTAATCTAAAATGCTTGCTAAATTATACAATACGACTTCCTCAAAACACCTGATATCCTAAACTGGGCCATATTATATTATAGATCACATTTGAACATTATAACCTAAAATACTTTCTTTAAACAGTCGGCATCCTAACTTGGGCCATGTGGATTATGTTGAAATACTTACAATACGATTACTTATTAAATTTTTAACCGGTTTCCTCAGAACTTAATATTTTATCGAACATTCTGGTCTGACATACTGTACTAGCGTCGGCCGTAGATGTGGGCTATATTCAGACACTCATTGCTCACTTATGAACTGGTCTCATAAAAACAGTCGACATGATATATGATAAAGTGAGCCTTTCATGCCGTTACCGAATCAGTGTGGAAACTGTAGAAAAAAGACGGGGGGGGGATGTGAACATTTTATCCGTATTTTGCAAACTGATGTCAACGAAATATCTGAAAGCTGCTGATTTCAATGCTAGCAGTTTTGCAAGTCAGACTCGAATCAAAATCAATTCCTTGTTGAGAAATTTCAAAAATGTATACATGATACACCATGGAAATGTTTTCTCTTTGTCAGAGACTCCGAGCCAATTAATCCTAAATCACACTAGCACAACTGAGGGGGTTGGAAACGACCACCTTTGGGTGTGCAGTGAAGACTTTTCTAGGGGTCCAAAGAAAGACTAGGGGTTGAACCCCAACCCCCGACAATTCCCACCCTGCACCAAATCAATGAATATATGATTAATAGATCGATGCGCAGCCGATATAATAAACATTAACACCTGGCTTCCATGGACGATCCATAGAACTTATAAAATATCAGGATATCTTTGGCTCCCCAGCCCATATATCTCTCCGTCGCTGTAATTATTCCATCAGTCGTTCCCCGTCGGGGTCAGCACCTGGCGACACGGTGAGGTCATTCAATGGAACGATCATGTTGAAATACTAAAAAATGTTAAAAATCAAATTACTGCATAACACGCCATGCATGCACAACGGGAAATCTCGCAAGGGAATTAACGTGCACGAGATGATGTTGGGAAGTGATGTGGACAAGATGAAGATTATAAGGAAGAGGAAGAAAAGAAGTAGATACCGAGGCGACGAAATGAAGAGAGAGAAGAGGATGAACACTTTCTTTATATAAGAAAAGAGGTGAAAGGAACAGAGTTAGTCTTAGAGAAATGACGCGCCGGTAGCCTATAGGCCTAAAAAATTTTATATATGCGCTAGCACGTTAATGCAAGGTCGGGCGTCCCCCCCCCATTTACATCTAAATATAAAAGATTGAAAATCGGTAATTTTAAATAATCAAAATAGCAACATCTGCTTGTAATTCTCTAACTTATGCAAAGATTGTCTAGTCAATCGCATGGTTGGTGGCACAGGCAGCCCTTTTGCACCTGTCCTTTAATATGTATGCATTGGCTACAACTTGGATCTCTCTGGCATTTGAACAGCAGCGATTGTAGCATTTGCTTTCATGGGTATATATAAACTTTTAATATAGACAGGCAAAGAAATTATTAGTTTAAGAGTTCAGAGTAGAGCCTGAACCAGGTTTTTACTGACACTGTAGACCCCATCCCATGAAAGAAGAATTTATTATTATTTATTATTATTACAAACATTTTTAACGCACGCAAAGTCACACAGAAATGCGAATCTGAGGCGCGGAGAATAAGTATGTATCTCTAAGAACTCGGCTTCTCTTCAGTCCACCCTTAAGGATATTAATAAATAAATTAATGCCCCCTTTGTAAACTTAATGATATTAATAACTGATGTCTGGAATGATATGAGTATTGCATGGAGCGATTAGACCAGGACAAATCAAAGCACGAAGTGCATGCATTCGTCAGCAAGGGCGTAACGTTGGTCTAAAAAGTGAAGGTACCAATTTCTTACATACACAAACCAAGGCGGAGACTGCTATCTCTGGGAAGGCACAATAATAAAATACTGATTTTTCAAAAAGTGCGGGTACGGTACCACAGTCCAAAAAAGTGGGGTACGGGTATCCCGCGTACCCCCACAAATTACGCCTATGATCGTCAGCTTTCCGTGTAAACGCATATTTATTATTGGAATGAAGATTTTCTTAATATAATGAGTGATATAACCAGGGGCGTCTATCCCCAAAGTCATTGGAGCAGCGTCCCTTTCCGCCTCTTCTCCCCCTCCCCGTGCCTTCCCCCTCCCCTAAAATGATGGCACACACACTGACAGATCTCCCCCCCCCCATTTCTTGGATGGAGCATTTGCTCAAAGGTTTCTATGGTGTAGACGCCCCTGGATATAACTGTACCACGGACTCGACAATGCTATATCAAAAAGTATTATTCAAGAACGATCTTGTTGATCATGCATAAGCTTAATAAGAAATTCAGTTTCTTTAAAGGCAGCTTGTGTGTGTAGCTATGAACATGAAAAAGCTTCCTGCTATTAGGCCTACTACTATAAATACTTGGCTGCTAATTCGGCTAATATGCATGCAGCGGTATTAAATATCAGTTATAATAATGTGGATTATGCACGTTTCTGCTTCTTTATATTCACCACTAGATTTTGTTACTGATACATGTAGACTAAAGAAAGAATTTGCATTGATTTCAATTGGCTATATATAGAACCTAAACAGGGCGTTAACGTGCCTGTCTTTAAGAGATCTTCTTTGTTTATGTTTATTCATATTTCGTATTGATTTAGCTTGGCCATTCTTGATTTTATATTCAACCGCCCATTGTTGGAAGAGGATGAGAAAGTGAAGGGTATACGGCTGCATGGAGAAGGTAAACAGGAAGAGGATAAAGAGATGGGAGGGAGGTATACAGACGGAAGGAGAGAGGAAGCGAGGGAGTATACGGAAGGAAGGAGCGAGAGAGTATAGGGAGGGCAGGAGTGAGGGAGTAGGGAGGCAATGAGGGAGGGAGGGTGAGAGGCTAGATAAAATTGTATGATGACGAATATGTACGTAGGCTATATCCATTTATCAAGCAAAACTCCATGGTTGGCACACCGCAACCAGGAACAAGAGAATAGGTAACAGAAATAATAAAAATAAATATATAAAGTTTATGGGTCGGAATGAGGTCGGGACGGAAGAATAGGAGGAGTATGAATGAAACAGGATATGGAAGGAAAGGTTTAATTTTTAATGTTAAGACTCATGTCTAGTAGCCGAAGAGACACGTTCAGGGCTAGACAGGTATACAGCGAAATTCTCTGCCGAAATTAAGGGACAAGAAGACTTCATCACTTTGACCAGTGACCTAACGGTATTCCAAAGAATGTATGCCAATGTGCATTCTAGCCACACGAGTGTCTGATCCTACCAGAGAGTACTTCTAGGAATGTCCAGCACGCAGCGCCCGTGTGTAGGCCTATACAAACAAAGATGAACCGGGCTGGCGTTCCTGCATTTCCGATCAGGCGTGACCGATGTTTCTCCACTCCTCTACCACTCGAATCTTAGACGCGGAAAATCAATAGCGAAAATAATCAGTAATTCACAGGCAAACCGTTCGTCAACATCGGTAAATATTTGATGAATTCTGTCCGATTCGACGATGGCTTTGGCCGCCATTACTTCGGCGCATATCGCTTGTAAAAGGCGCAGCGCCTTGATTTAGCGGCTTTCGCGCGAAAACGTCTAGCAACGGGCGCCCTGGGACTTGAACGACCAAACCGCACCGAGTGTTAGAAGACGGGAACCGAAGTTGGAATAGATGAACCGTAACGGGTTTTAGACGCCATGCACGTGGACGCTGGCCCCTCCATCGTATGTAAAGGTAAAATGGGAAAGGTAACATGCTTTATAACGTCTCTGTATAAACTCTCCAAAAGAGTGGTCACCGATATTGACGGATCATTTGGCAAATGAGCAGAAATGACCTCGTCAACAAAAAGACAAAGCAAGTTTTCTATTTATATCGACCTCCACCGCGACGTTCAAGTGGCGCCTACTAAAAACCTCTTGGCGACGAGCCATTTTAAATTAAACTAAAAGTTCATCCATAGACGACTGGAGCTTGAACAGCAGGAAACGCCCCAAATGGCAGGCTCCAGCACACACCTAGAACCAAGTCAGAAGATGCTCTTTTGTGACTGACCATTGACAGATTCAGTCTATATTGTCCGTGCTACGTTGAAGCCGAGGGATTACGACAGAATAAAACGTTTGCATGCTGATCACACGCGCTACCCCCACCGACTAGTGCTACCTGAGTTGATGGTAGAATGCACCGCTCTAGTCTACGTGTAGTCGTAATCGCAAAAATTGCCTCTGGCTATACAAGTTACAAGGGTCTCATAAGCATAACAGCGAATTTAGTGTATATTCTCATATTTACCAAACATTAATTTTTAACAGTAAAAATTTTTGACCCAAATGGGCCCACAAGTTGTATACCACCAACCGTGACTTTAAGTTCTCTGAAATATGCCAAGTACTACAACTCACCCAACAGCTCTGCTTTTTATGGATGTGATGAGTGAATCGGCGATTGACTGTTAATTTTCCAGGACTGCATGGGGTACTCGATAGTGTGGCGGTTAACGCGCTGGATTGTCAGTATACCCCACCAGAGCCGAAATTTGGTTCGAGATTTCTCTTCCATCTGTACCCCCTAGCCAACTTAGCTAAATTGAGTACACTGACCGTACACTATCGGTGGGAAGATGAAACGGCGAGGGAGAGGATTGGCCACCCGTCCTCACATGCTGAGACTAAGAAAGTGAAGTCGCTAACACTTCATACCCATGGCTGCCTCAGGGCTAGCTTAAGGGACTGCTCTTCTTCTTCTTCTTCTTCTTCTTCTTCTTCTTCTTCTTCTTCTTCTTCTTCTTCTTCTTCTTCTTCTTCTGCTCCTCCTCCTCCTCCTCCTCCTCCTCCTCCTCTTCCTCCTCCTCCTTTTCTTCTTTTTCTTTTCTTCTTCTTCTTCTTCTTCTTCTTCTTCTTCTTCTTCTTCTTCTTCTTCTTCTTCTTCTTCTTCTTCTTCTTCTTCTTCTATACCAGGCTCCCATCGCATTAAGAATGGTTGGAAGGAGCTAGATAAATACTCAGCGGGTCCTTACCGCATTCGGTGCGATTGTCGCTTTTCCCATGGGACGCTGGCGGCAATGGCGGAGTTAACGCCGTCTGCAAACACGCGGTAACCGGTTCCACGGGCGTTTCCGTCGGCACATACATGTTGCAGATGGTGAAACTGAATAAGTGGCGGGGACTTTTGTAGGGGCGGGATATTTCTCCCGACGGACTTGGGCGTTAGTGCGTCCGTACAGTCAGACTTGGGTTAAATAGCCGTCACCCATTATTCGGTGCGGAATCTTTATTTCACATGCGTCGACGCTTGGACGCCCAAAGATGCCTCCTTGCAAAGGCGAGTCCAGAGCTAGACCTATATAGCCAGACATTCCTCCTCTCTGCTAGACTTATGTGTGACACATTAAACACAATTTAGGCAACAGGCGGCGCTATAGGGAAGAAGTGAACTGTCTTCAGTGAACCATATATTACTTCCGCCGTATTGGCCGTATTGGATGATTTGTTGATTTATTAAAGCTGGCTCTTAATCGTCTCCATCTTTAATCCGGGATTAATCTCTAAATTCAAACACTCCAAGTTTAGAAAGCCATGCTGTACAAAGACTATAGAGTGCTAACGTGGATCAAAGATTTGTATGTATGCAGGTATGTATGTATGTATGTGTGTGTGTATCTGTGTATGTATGTATGTATGCATGTATGTATGTATCTGTGTATGTATGTATCTGTGTATGTATGTATCTCTGTATGTATGTATGTATATATGTATGTATGTATGTGTGTATGTATCTATGTATGTATGTATGTATGTATGTATGTATGTATGTATGTATGTATGTATGTATGTATGTATGTATGTAGACTATGTATTTATGCACGCATGTGTGTATACGCCTATGTATGTACAGGGTTTCAATTGTCAAATTTGAACGGGGTGGGGGGGTTGAAACATTCTTACATGCCACTTAATCTTGTCTTGAAACCATTCATTAACTACTACAGTAAACAATTGCATATCAGCCATTGTTATCAGGTCATAGGTCACACAGCAACTCTCATATTCACTCGAGATCTTGTATATCTATATAGCTAAGTTCAACGCAGAGTCCAACAGCCTAAAATACACACATAAAATGGTGTGTTCAGTGTGATAAAATATAAATCTCGAGGACTTAGCCGATGTCTACACGTTCCTTTCGTGTTGGCCGACATCACTGCAGTCGTCTTTGACTCGCGTGGACTCAACAGAACGTGACAACTAGAAACTTCCACACATGCATAATTCATGAACCGAATCACACACACTACACACAATGATCGGACGAAATCTTAAATGCAGTGTTTATTTCCACGCGCAAAAGCTGCATTCACCGTCAACAACGATGTTTGTAAATAACCGAGCCATATCTGACGTCCAACCCCGTCGCGAATACACATGTCACGCGCGCCGTAAAATTTAAGTAGAGCGCTATAACATTCGGCCATCCGGTATGCGACCGCCATCTTTCAGAGCATAATGGCCAGCTAATATAGACGCCTGACAACGCCTTATCGCCGCGAACACGTTGCGAATGACTAATAATGTCTTTCTTCGTAAAAATAATAATATTCAACACCGCTAAAGCTCGGCGCCGACGTAACTCATAGTTCGTACCCGCCCGAAGGACTGGTTTATTGGGTACGCAGGCGGCCCATTTCAGGGCTCCCGGTCTCCCGTCCGCCATACTCGGACACTCGAAATCAAACGCGCCAATTACGCCGGCCTGCCGTACCTCGCCTCGCCGCAATCCCCGACCTTAGCAGACACGGTCGCAGCTAATTGACTGCTCCCCGGATCGCACCCATACGGACATTATATCATGCTGTCCTTTCGCCCGGCCCCCTTATTCCCACCGTCCGTCTCTTTATGGGCGAGTCGATCCGCCCAGCGATCTTTGGGGGAAGCGTCCGGGACGCCGGTCAGTTGGAGCAGAGGGGTGCGGGGCGGATCTGCCATGCAGGGAGACGAAGCGAGTGTTATTTCATTTGAAATTGCAGCCGAGCAAAGAACGTTCGTAGATTTATTGGGCGATTTAGGAGACGAAAGGCGGATTCGATCGGACGACTGTTGATAATAACGGGCTGCCATCGGGGAAAACTCGCAACACCCGACGAAGAAGCAATTTATTTACGATTGGCCGTCGATAGAATATGAATTCCGTTCAAATTAAGACGCCTGCCGTTGTACGTCAGAGACATGCGGACACATACATACACACACACATAGACACACACACGCACGCACAGCGACACACATGTCCCTCGCGTCGCACAACTCTAACTATAAAGTGCAACTGTAAACATACGTGAAGCATAACTTTGATGAACAATATATACTCGGTGTTGCCGAATATTTACTTTTTATAATAGACAGTATCTATGTGGATAGTCATTGGAGAGGCATCTATTTGGATTGTCATTGGATGGTCGGTCATCTATTTGGATAGTCTTCGGATAGTCGCCTATTTGGATAGTCATTGGGTAATCATTGGATAGTCATCTATTTGGATAGTCATTGGATAGTCATCTATTTGAAGGGTCATGGATAGTCATTGGATAGCTATTGGACAGTCATCTATTTTGATAGTCATTGGATGATCATTTGTTTGGATAGTTATTGGATAGTCATCTAGTTGGATAGTCATTGGATAGTCATTGTATAGTCATCTATTTGAATAGTCAGCAGGTAAATACTGCGCTAATTAAGTATGTATTACAGTATACAATACACATACATGTCGATCGATCGACAGACTATTAAAACATGGCTGCCAGGTTTTAAGGTTGAAATATGTTTACGTCATGCGGATATATCAACCCCCGTGTTCTGGGTATTCCTTATAAGCCCTAGACTGTCATATATGCTTTAAAATGCCTCTGAAGGAACTTCGAAAGGCATGCTATATAAATCTACAGCGTGGACTTTGATAATTACTCGACCTCAGACGAAATAAATTCTAGAAATACCTTCGCTTTCTGCTTTCTATAATACATAACGATGACACTTTCGTCAAAGCAGATATGTTAAAGGCATGAAGTCAGACTAGCAGAGAGACATACACAAACAGACCGACACGCAGATATATAGACGCACACAAACACAGACTAAACGATTCTTTGCTTAGTGCCATGACTTTTCTTGAAGAGGCGTATTGTCAATACATCTGCGATATGAAAGATAAATACATGATTTTTCTTTGGAAGAAAGATGGCTGCTCAATACTCTGGAAACTTACAACAAAGAAACGAAAAACAATTTCATTAATAATTCAAACGATCCGCTGGCGTCGAAAAATGTAATTATATATACACATAATTACATTTACGCAAATCCATACATATGAATATACTCCACACACAACAGGCAAGCACAGATACAAGCAGACAGACGGTCAGACGGACAACTAGACGGGCAGAAGCTGGTTTAGACGCGGAGTAATCTATCACAGCAGCGGATTCTCTTTGTACAGAGACGGAGGAAATCTTCGCATTACGTTCGTTTAACGCTTCACCTATCTAGTAAATCTGCGACCAAATCTAACACGTCCTTCTCCTCCGCTTCCTCATTCCTTCCTTCCCTCCTTCCATTCTTCGAATCCACCTCGTCTTCGTCGTCGACTTCTTCGTCTGCTGCGCTGGACAAAGAGGAAAAGCATCGACGATGTCACTCTGATGCTCACGTCCGCCGCCGTATACTTCGATCAGATCCCTGGTCACGATCAGATCGACAGACAGACAGACAGACAGACAGACAGACAGACAGACAGACAGACAGACAGACAGACAGACAGACAGACAGACAGACAGACAGACAGACAGACAGACAGACAGAAACACAGAAGACAGACACACAGACAGACAGACACACAGACAGAAAGACAGACAGACTGACAGACAGATAGACTGACAGACAGACTGACAGACAGACAGACAGACAGACAGACAGACAGACTGACAGACAGACAGACAGACTGACAGACAGACAGACAGGCTGCAAACAGACAGACAGAACAGAACAGAAAAAACAGATAAACAGGCAGACAAACAAGCAGACAAACAGACAGGCAGACAGATTTATATACATACAGGCAAACAGGCAGACAGACAGGCAGACAGACAAACAGGCAGACAGACACACACTCTGGCTGACAGACAGACAGATAAAAGACACACAGACAGACAGACAGACACACAGACAGACAGACAGACAGACAGACTGTCTGTCTGTCTGTCTGTCTGTCTGTCTGTGTGTCTGTCAGACGGGTCTATCTGACAGACAGACGCAAACACACACACAGACACAAACAGCAAACAGGCAGATAGACAAATATACAGGCAGACAAACAGGCAGATAGTCAGACGGGTTGGGAGGCAGACAGACAAACAGACGGACACACAGACACACAGAGAAACAGCCAGCACGCAGACATAAATACGGACAGTTGGACAGACGGACAAACAGACAGATGTTTGGTAGGTCAGACGGACACCCAGACTCACAAACAAGCCAGACACATAAAGGCACGCACACAGGCAGACTTACAAGCACACACGGGCGCACGCATGCAGACACACACATATGTATACATCAGACACACATAGGCAGACAGACAAGAGATATACGAGCGTATACAGACTCACACGTCCACGAAGACAAACAGTCAATTGATCTGCTTTGCTGGTCCCAAAGAAGAAGTCCTATCAGCCATAAAGATTCATTCAATCATACAACTTAGAAAAACTCGCTCTCTGAATGGGAACGTCATTTGTCATCTAAGGCCCGCCCATCTGCCAATTAAGCCCTGCCCACAAGCCATTTAAGACCCGCCCATTTGCTATTTAAACCACGCCCTATAGTATACGTGCTATTGGATCGGCGAGATATACATGCGCTATATAATTTTATTCGATGCCTTCTGTGGTGTTACTATACCGCGGCGTATACAAGACAATAAATCGATGGTACTACAAAATCTGTTCTTGTCCCATCAGATCTCTACTAAAAAAACTAATCTTTTCCTGGATTCAGGGTGAGAATTGTTGAGGGGGTTTAACCCCTAGTCTTTCTTATGACCCCCACAGTTAAGTCTTCATTTCACACCCCATGCAGAGGGTCGTTTCAGATACATAAGGCATACATATGCGCGTATATATATACGTACTTACATACATAATACATAAACATGCCGTCACACATACACACATACATACATACATACATACATACATACATACATACATACATACATACATACATACATACATACATACATACATACATACATACGTACATACATACATACATGAGAAAATACATATATATGCATGCATGTATATGCTTTCAAACATACATGCCAAAATAGTATATACATAAATAAATGCCTATGTAAATACATTCATATATATGCATACTAAAATGCATACATAGTATACATACAAACATACATACATATATATATACGTATACGAACATACATACATACGTACGTACGTACGTACGTACATACATACAAACAAACATATACACTCATACAGACAATCAGGCATGCACACAATCATACACATACACAAACATTACATTCTTCTACATTGTCTAGGCATTCGTAGAATGCATACAAATAATTACATAGAACGCAATGTCCATATTTGGCTGCACCTGTCCGCTGACATATCTTCGTGTACAGCATAAAACACATGAGCAACGAACCTATCTGACCTGCCGGAGCATCAAACGCAGCAGCATCAGCAGCAGCATCTGTTGCTACTGATGCGGGTATCGAGCGAAGATGAAGGCGTCATGCCAGGCGGTCGTGTCTCCGAGTATCAGATACGATCTGCGATCGCAGTGCATGGCATGTAGACACCTTTATATTGGCGCAGAGACGGAGATGCTTATCGCTCTGTCGTTAAGATGTAGCAGTTTGTGCTCAGCCATCAGTCGGTGAGATAAATCCACTCGAAAATGATAATGAAAAGAACCGTTTGAACTGACTATCGAATTACAATATTTGCCTCTCTATTGTATACACACTCGAGATCCATATTATGCACACAGTCATAGGAAATAAACCTACATAAATGCATGTGTTTGTTTGCATATTTATATGTATATGTGTATCATCATCATCATCATCATCATCATCATCATCATCATCATCATCATCATCATCATCATCATCATCATCATCATCATCATCATCACCACCACCATCATCACCACCACCATCATCATCATCATCACCACCATCATCATCACCACCACCATCATCATTATCATCATCATCACCACCACCACCATCATCATCATCATCATCATCACCATTATCACCACCACCACCACCACCACCACCACCACCACCACCACCACCACCACCACCACCACCACCACCACCACCACCACCACTACCACCACCATCACCACCACCATCATCATCATTATCATCATCATCACCATCATCATCATCATCATCATCATCATCATCATCATCATCATCATCATCATCATCATCCATGGACTAAAACCCCATAGTTGTCCATTGCATCTTGCTAGCTAACTGGAAGTTTATTGCTCGCGTTTATATTTTGATGCGCTTAATAACATACTGTATCAGCGATAGTCCATATATATAGGCTACGAGCGAAAGGCCCTATATATGAGCAATCGTCCCTATGAGCGATAGTCCTATGAGCGATAGTCCTATGAGCGATGGTCCTAAGAACGATAGTCCTATAGAACCCATGCATGGCAGAGGTCTGCGCCTTGCCAAATCCCTCTCGACCTTGTGTGAATAACTAAAACGCGTAATTAAATGTGCGTATGAATTAATTGGACTGAAACACCATTGTCTTCATCCTATTTTGACTACATGTCAATAGAGGCATGCATGCAGGAGCAGAATTTTAGTAAAATAAATAACACGAATTAAGGTCAATGAAGGTCAACAGAACAGAATTTTTTTACAAGAAAAATCACGAATCAAGGAAGAACGATTTTTAAGGCATAACCCGATTCATGTAAACGAATTCTCAATATATATCGCATAGGTTTTTAACACAATTCAGTTGTTTAAAATTGTAGATATTATTAGCCATGCATGGGCCCATTATTGTCCACATCGTTAACACCTTGTCGAGTTGTTCAATCTTCTGTGACACGGAAGATAGTTAAAACTGTGGCCTTGGTATTCCGATCGTAATGAATACGCACGAACTCATTTCTCTCGCTCTCGTAGTGCAAGTCACAGAGATCAAGGTCCTTGCCGTTATCCTGCTGCAGACTATAAATACCAAGGGAATTAAATTCAGAATCTAAAAGCTCGAATCCTTGGAACAGTGTAGTTATCAGAAATCTACCATGAATATCTGCAAAATTCACCGAACTCTCTTCACTAAACCTGAATTCAATGAATGGGGATTTATACCTGCGCACCTTGCTCCCACTCGTATCGAGCTCCAGTAAGGTTGTGCCATAATCTTGATCGTTGATATAAGCCAATACAATGTTTCCATTTGATTTTTGCATTATGCTTAAATCTGCTTCCACATCAATATCTGGGGACAACATTATTTCATGTTGCAAGGAACCATTCGCATCGTATATGCTTACTGCATCATAGTGTAGTGAAAGGATTATTAGGCTACCGTTGGCAGAGACGCTCATCACAGAAATTGGCCGCCTGTGATCCTTTATCCATGGAGATATGTTAAACTGATGCTCTTTCTCTTTCGTAATACGTACGACTGAAAAGTCGCTGTAGTTTTTTGTTCGTACGCATACATACACGCAGTTTGACACTCTGCAAGCTGCCATGAACATGTAAACCAGTTCCTTATTTCTTGGTAGCTTGATGACATCCTTCGCCTTGTTCCTACTGTTGATCGTGTCGCGGTTGTAAACATTAATAACATGCTCTTTCTTAAGTAGCAGAAATATTTCATCTCCCATTGTAGTCACGAGGCTGCTTGCTGGGTTGATCTCAAACTCATGCAAAACTTCCAAACGAATCGTATCCTCGGCTGAAAATAGTATATTCTGCCTTATTTATTGCGCAAATAAATGACACGAATCAAAACAAGTATTCTTAAAATTTGAAATGTTATTATCAAAGTACGCGCATTCAACCAGGTAAGGACTAGTCAGGAAATTGACTCTGCTATTCATGTTACTTCAAGCGTCAAGGAGGAGCATGCGCAATTAACTTCAAACTTAAAATGAACTTGAATCGTGTAGGTATAGTATCGGACGACACGCGGGAAAGTTGAAAATTGCACGCATGCAGAATGCGGGCAGAACTGCAGTCTTGCGTCAGAACCATTCGCATCGTATATGTATCTTTAGGCTTATCCATGCATATTGTTCGTATGCATGGGGACGTACGACAGTCTTGTGACCATAGTTTTAATATTACCGTGCTGGACTGGAAATCGAGAGGCGGAGTTCAAATTCCCGCCAGAACAGATTTTTTTCTTTCTGCATATCCAGGCAATTCAGCCATGGCACAGAGACTCTCAGAGAGCAAGCTGACCATATACACCATTAGTTGGAAGAGTAGGCTACGAGGCAATAATTAAGAGTTCAGATGCATTGACCTTCATTCTAATTTCAGTTCTCTTCTAATATCTTAAGCAAGAATAAAGCTTATTTAATAAGAGGAATGAAGCTTCCTTATTTCATGAACTAACCAGTGCTGTCTAGAATTCTGTGAAGTTCATTTCGGAAGAAGTTGGTCGTAAGGATACTGTTCCATTGCGAACAGACAGTAGTTAGTCGGCTTATCACCAGCTCGGCTTTTTCTTTCCGCACACTCTTGACCAGCTTCATGCCCTTCACTTCCATAGCTACGGCTTTAACGAGGATACACTGAAGTAGCTCGATCGGTAGATCGTGTATCTAAACATAAAAGGTAAAATATATCACATAATGTTATAACACTCTTAGGAAAACCTCTTCAGCTAGTATAGCAAAAACTCCTCAGCAAAAAATCAATGAATTTGAATTTCATCTTTAAAAAAAGTTGATGACCGTTCTTTTTTTAGTAATTCATTCCACTTTCGTGACTTTTTCGGAAATTTAAAACTTCGACGACCTTTTTATAGGAATTCATATCTCATATCTCTTATTCTGTTATTTTATTCTTATATTACTCGTTTACTCGTCTCTGCAGGGGGAGCGCAACATGTATCCTGGGGGATTTCCCCTCCAAATGAGGTGTCTACATTAAAATATTGCTGGCCTCTGGGGGGTGGAAACATAAATCCTGGGGGAATCCCCCCCCAAAAGGTGTCTAGATTAAACACTGCTTTTAGTGTCAACTTATATTGGGCGGTTAAACTGAATCAAAAACACGTGGACGAAATGAACGCTGCAGCCGAAAACTTACTTCTTACTTAACAGCTGATTCTGCTTGTAATATAGGTTGCTTATCCAGAAATTCAAAGCGGAGGAGAGTAATGAACATCGAACATATTTAAGTTACACTTGCTCATTCACAAGTAGTCCTGCGAATAGAACTTCGTCTGCCTTTCAAAGAGAAGGAGAGTAAGCAACATCGAATCTTTCTTTGTCGGTTTCATTTGTTGGAATTATTAAGCAGCATAAATTTTCGCAATTTTCACGACCTTCTAATAGTTATGGAAACTTTTGTTCAATTATTAAATTTAAACTAGTTTTCAGCGGAGAGCTTCAAACATATTGATTCCATTCTTGTTCTGATATGAGACTGCACTACCAAGTCGCTACACAGCTTTCACTCAGCACGCTGGAGCCCCAATCAAAGATTCAAACATGACAAACGCACCGTATACAATTATACTGAACCCGGTGTATACGACTGTTAAGGAAAACAGCGAGGGACCCTGTATACAGTAACAGGATCGCTAATACGTCTGGATAGACTGAAACATAATTTATATATATTCTGTAGAAACTGGCGAATGATGTGACACATTTACAAACAAAAGTGCTACCTTGATTTCAGATTTTAATATAGTTAATACTATTGACTAATAATAAAGCTATTTGGCTAGAGAAAAAGCATGGCGACAATAAGGTAATAGACATTGGTTCAAGCAATTCACAAAGTTTAGATCTTGCGAAGAATTTGGATACAGTTTAATATCATATAACTTACCGTTGTGTCACTCAGTGTGTCGAGTTTTGCACGTTTAGCATAGTTTTCTTTTTGTGCTAGAAGCAAAATAAGGAATCTTTTTAGTGCGAGACTAATGTGCGAACAATCATAATAATAACGACGCATGTAATAGTGAAACATTCATTCAATATTCGTTTATTTGATAAATACAGGCTGTCACAGACGCAACTTGTTTACATTTTGATTAATATATGTTCTTGAACAGAACACGAGAAATGCATATAGCGTCAGTAAAAAAAGTTAATATACAGTTACATTCCTCGGAACTAACAGAATAAACTTTATACAGGTCTGCATGCATGCGATTAGAAAAAAAACTAAACAGATCTGATCATTGAACAATCATACATGTGAACTAGCATCATCACAATTTTATATTTACGCATGCAGTGCCATGCAGAAAGTTGCAATGGTCGGCATGTGTGCTTAGGGTTGCACCTTTGTAAACTATACTATAGGAAGTCGGGACGCAGTTTTGTAGCCCAAATCATAAAAGACCTCACGATGTATACAAGACTAGTGGCGCAAGACGCGCAACCATTAATTTTTTTGGGAAAGTAACAATTTATTTTAAAAAGATTAACATTTATGATTTTCAAAACTGTATTGACGCCACATTTATGATATTTCACTTGCCTGAGTTATATATTTATAGTGGTGTTGAATAAATATAGTATGGGTAATGTATTTAAGCCACATTATTGTGTTAGTTCGGAAAAAAATTCTACAAATTTGAAAGTAGGGACATTGACCTGTCCCGACTATATATGTGAAGTAGGGACGCGGGACATTTACCTCGAAATTGGGGCGGTCCCGACAAAATCGAGACAAGTGGCAACCCTATAAGCAGCTTGCGTGGTACCTACACTTCTGAATATGCGTAAACAAAGAAAACTGCGAAGTATTATTGGCTGCGAAACAGTGTGATTCTCGTTAACGTTAACGATAACGAAAATGTTCGTTAACGAACAAAAAATGATTTCGTTAACGATAACTATAACTATAACTAAAAAATATCATTAACTATAACTGTAACTATAACGAAAATAACACTAACGAAAATTCATCGCTATTTTCGTTAATGAAAAAAAAAGTGCAAATTGCAATAAACATAAGAACGTGAAAAGAGCAGTAATAAAGAGTGAGAAACTTGTTTTGATTTTCATTTTCTATGTTAAAATGAATATTATAAAGAAGTTATCGTGTTCATGTTCAAGTTAGAAATGTTCATAATAAAATTAAATTGAATAGCCCTACACACATAAAAGAATAGGACGTTGTATTTTTGAATGGAAAAAATCCATTAAATATCTGTGACAGACGGTGATTCCACATGTATACTGTAGCCATTAAGTATAAAATTCAAATCTGAATAACTACATTTTGTTTTTTCGGCAATTTCAGTTTCTTGCATTTGTTAGAGTCAGAAACATTTTCTGGGGGTGGGGTAATTTTCTTTAACATAATTTTGTTAGGGGGTCTTTGAATGTTTGACAGTTGTTGACAAGGGGGAGGAGATCAAAAACTGCCTAAAATTTTCTGACATAGTTAATCGATGACCCTATAAGGACCAGACGGAGCGCCATTGGGGTCAGTTAATTGTAACTATGTACTAACTAAAATTAACTAAGATAAAAGTCCAGTAACTATAACTATAACTATAACTAAAAAATAATGCTAACTATAACTGTAACTATAACTAAAATGAAAAACTATTAACTATAACTGTAACTATAACTAAAAAATGATACTAACTATAACTGTAACTATAACTAAAATGAAAAACCATTAACTATAACTGTAACTATAACTAAAATAAAATCTGTAAGGAGAATCACACTGCTGCGAAATTCTGACCGGCATTCCCAATTGTTTATCATAAGAAACTGGTTTAGTCACTGAACTGCAAACAGAATTAAGCGCTCCATGAAAACCTTTATTGTACTAACTTACATTCTGAGCCTTCATTCGTTTGCTCATCATTATTGGATTCTGCTGATGTTCGTTTCTTCGACATTTAGGAGTATGAACGTCAATATTGTAAGAAACACCAAACGGTTGTAACTGCTGAGCAAATCGAAAGTTACAAGTAGGCAATAGCAATAGCAATAGCAATAGCAACGCAATTGCTATTGCTAAAGCAAACCACTTACGACAAATTATTCATTTAAAATGATATTAGAGTTAAAGAAGTCATCGAAGGTTTGAAACAGATAATGGCGTGTGGGAAACAGATTGTGACGTCACACAATAGAAGTGACGTTCTACGCTTCGTACTCATTAATGCTATAGATATAGTATTATTACATCTATGATTAATACAACCATAGTGATTATTATAGTTATTATGACATTATATATGACGATTATTTAATGGAGATATTAATTATTATTATTATTATTATTATAATTGTTACTGCAGCTTGTATGTATACCATAAGAATATGCTTTTACGAAAAGTAGTAGATCCTATATAATTATTATTATTGCTATTTCTTTATCATCCTAACTTTTTATTATACATTTTTTCCCGCCGACAGTGTACGGTCAGTGTAGGGGAGACTGGGGTTGGTTGCAACAGAGGCTGGTTGCAAGTTGCAACACCCTCGCTAGTTCAGTGATATAGACCTATAATAGAGCAGCGTGAAATCAATTCGCCTCAATTGTACAGCATAGCTTTTAGGTGAATGTGACCTATAGTTGTTTGCATGAAGTTGATAATGGCTACAGAAAATAATTAAAAGTTTTTTCGGCAGTCAAAGTAAGTTTTCCGGCTTTGTAAATTGTTTTCTTTCGTAATGTAGCTGAATGTTTGGGATCAATTTAGTGTCGTTTGGTGTCGTAGGTGGGACAAGGAATTTGGTTAGCAAATGCATTTAGCCATTTTATTTAAGAACGACGCTGTCGGCAACATTTTTCATTACAATGTCTATGCACTGCTTCGGGGTTGGTTGAGGCATTTTAATTTGGGTGGCTTGCAACCAACCCCATGCATGCATTTGTTCCAATAAACCGTGTTCATATACTCGTCACAATTAGGGCCCATTATATTCAAATATTAGATGCATTGCACTCATTGGTACTACTTGAATTATTTTAACCATGTAATGCGATTTAATCACCTCATCTTTGTATTTTTGTTAACCTAAATACTACCTGTGACTATGAGAAATCATAAACGAAAAACTGATCGCGGTTCTGCTAGTAAAGAAACAATTATGGATGCAGCGACAAAAGTTATTGATAATGGGACTTGTCTCAGACAGACTGAAGGTCAAAACGTTCATTATTCAACATTGAGTTAAATCTGCTCGTTTGACCAATGTGGCAATGCCGAATCCAGGATATAAACCAAACAGAAAAATATTTTCACACCAACAAGAGCAATTAATTGCTAACTATTTGGTGATGATTGGTGACATGTATTATGGCTTATCGCCTAAGGAAGCACGTGAACTTGCTTAACAATGTGCTACTAAATTCAGTGCTAACTTCCCCGTCAATAGTCTGCTAAGTCTGCTGCTTATGAAGACTACCTTTCGGGATTTATTTCACGAAATCAAATTTTAGCAATACGGACACCAGTCCTCTCCCTCGCCATCTCATCTTCTCACCGACAGTGTACGGTCAGTGTACTCATTATAGCTGAGTTGGCTAGAGGAGCAGGTGGAGCAGAAACCTCGAGCCAAATTTCTGCCCTGGCATGGATTTGAACCCCGATCTCTTGATCGACAGTCCAGCACGCTAACCACTACGCTATCGAGCACCTATAGAGAGTTCTACAAATAGTCTTCGCTGATGTTTGGTCATGCGCGGGATTAGCTGAGAGGAAGAGTACGACGAGCGAGAGTCGACAGTGCACGAGAGAAGATAGGAGTTCATCTTATGCTGCAGGGCAAAACTGGAGTTAGGTGCCATATGGTACCCAGGGCAGGCTGGAGTACTTCTCCATTTCCTTCCGTATGACCTCCGTGACCCGCAGCGACCGCCGGGTGGATTAATGTGTCAACTATACCGCCTCCTTTCACCCCGCCCCTCCCTCCATCTAGCCACCCCCACCGTTCTCGACTCCCCGCGGTTCCACTTGTTGCTTCAATTCACGCATCTGTCCTTCTCAGACCACGTATTCTCCTAACAGGCTGCAGTCTTTCGGTAACCGAATGGAAAGAGTGCTCGGCCTGTCACGCGGAGAGCACGGGTTCGATCCTCGTTCATTCGCAGTTTCTCAGTACCATCGACGTTCTGTCGTATGGTTGTGTGTGCACTTCTGAACGAGAGAGAGAGAGAGAGAGAGAGAGAGAGAGAGAGAGACAGACAGACAGACAGACAGACAGACAGAGAGAGAGACAGAGAGACAGAGAGACAGAGAGACAGAGAGACAGAGAGACAGAGACAGAGACAGAGACAGAGACAGAGACAGAGACAGAGACAGAGACAGAGACAGACAGAGACAGACAGAGACAGAGACAGATAGAGACAGAGACAGAGAGAGACAGAGACAGAGAGAGAGAGAGAGCAGTATACCAAATACATTTCTATATTGTATTGTATTTCTTACTTCCTTTCCTTTTGTTTCCTTCTTCTTTTTTCTTTCTTTGCATACTATTTCCTTAATTCTTTACTTCCTTCTTTTAACTCTCTATTTCGATGTGTACGCACTTTCTGTGTATTTCTTTTCTTTCTTACTTGCTTTCTTTTTATTTTCTCAATCATTTCAAATTCCTATACGGTTAACATGTATACTTTCATCCCTTATTGGCTTCCTCCTCCTCCTCCTCCTCCTCCTCCTCCTCCTCATCCTCCTCCTCCTCGTCGTCGTCGTCCTTCTCCTCCTCGTCCTTCTCCTCCTCTCCGTCCGTCGGCGCTTCTTTCCTTCTTTTCATCCTTCTTTTCTTATTCCTTTCATTCAATCCATCCATAAATGCATTCATTCATTTATGCATCCATCCATCCATCCATCCATCCATCCATACATCATCCATTCATTTTTCCATCCATCCATCCATCCATCCTTACTTCCATCCATCCATCCATCCCCATCATTCCATCAATCCATCCATCCATCCATCCTTCCATCTCCCATCATTCCTTCCGTCATCATCCGTCCATCCATCATCCATCCATCCTTCCATCCATCCTTCCTTCCTTCCATCCATCCATCATCCTTCCATCCATCCATCCACTCAAACATTTTTCACGCAATTTCTTGCATGCAACCTATAAGCAAACATCTCAGCAGTTGACCTATCGCAGCCTAGCACCAGCAGCAGCAGCAGCCTTGCGTTGTATCTCCATCCCTCGGCTCATCGGGCGATCGCATCCGCGATACTTCCGCATCCATTGTCTTCTGCTGTTGGTCCCAAGACGCGCGTTCTTCAAACTCCAATCTTCTGCTCGGCCAAATCGTTCCGTCGAAATTGATATTAATATACAACTGTCTCCTCCTTCTCTTTCAAGATTCCTCCCTCCCTCCCTCTCATTCCCAACCCTCCCTACCCTCTCCCCGTCTCTCCGTTCTTCCTCCTCCTTCCAGTTCTACCTATCTCTCTATCCTTTCCTTTCTATGTCTCCTAGTACACTTTCCCCTCCTTTCGAACTCTTCCTTTCTCCCACCTTCTCTCACTCCTTCCCTCCACCCTTTTCCACCTCCGTCGACCAATCCTCCCGCGTTCAATCCACATCCATAGATTCATCCATCCATCTATCTATCCGCGTCTATACATCGGCGCAATACAATCGGATCGCATGTGCCTTCCGTCCGTTGGCGATTGCGTCGTCTTTAGGGGTCTCGAGGGGATCGAAGCCCCGGCCGCGCCGATCCAACAACCTCTGTCTGTGTGTTCTGTAATATATCAACAATAATTCAACAATGCACAAATGATTTTCGCCGTTCGTCCACAGAGGGCGTCCTCCTCCTCCTCTTCCTCCTCCTCCTATTCCTCCTCTTCCTTCTCCTCCTCCTTGTCTTCGTCGTCGTCGTCCTCCTCCTCCAATTCCTCCTCCTCAAATATATCCGCAGAGCAAGACAGAAATCTGTGACCAGCCGACACCGCTCACATATACATACATGTATACATACGCATACATATCTTCCGTGTTTTAATATATTTGTCTGCGTTGAAGAATGTATATATATATATATATATATACGTAAATGTGTACACACAAGTATATGAAAAGGTACACATGTATGTGTTTATGTATGCGTTTAAGATGTTACTACGTATGCATGAAGTAGGCCTATACGTATACGCCAAAATATTAACAACTGGCAGAAACATATACGATTTTGGTCAGTATAATGTATACACTCTGACATACAGTAAGTTATCTTAAAATAAAAGCCTAAAATCTGTGGTTTTAACCTACGGACAAAGTGCGTAGGCCAGCTATATAGACAATCATATCTAGATTTATAACATTCTGTAGGATACAATCTATGCACGCGTCAAAGATATTATTGTCACTAAACTAAAATCCCCGTGAAGTTTAGATAGTTTACCATTACCAAGCGCCACCGAATATATATGCTCACCCCTCGGACGTATTTTAGAGGGTCGATTTCCCTATCGACAATTTATATCCGAAAACGCGTGTATTCTCACCGGATCTAATGAATCGACTGTCGTCATTATTTATAATCGATAGATTTTCCCAAATCTCCTTCATATTTTACCGCAATTTGTCAAAAATTTCGCCGTAATTGCCGACGTGGAGCTCGGCGCGCCATTAACGCCGCGCGGCCGATCGGCGCTGCACGCCTGGCCGAGCGCAGGGCCTTTCGAGCCCCGCTCCTTACTCACGGCCGCCGCCGCCGCTAACACGTGTCCAAGTCCTTCACAGCGGGAGACCATCGCCCGAAACCCAACACCTGCGTCTCCCACCGAACCCGACAACGCACACCTCAATTACCCCACACCAAGGGTAATTACCCTTCGCGGGGTGGCGTAATCTATACAGGGACGGCGGTGTGATAGATGTCTTTTCGCCCGCGGACATATGTTGCAGGGTTGTGCCCCGCGTACGGGTGTCTATCCAGCCCCGTCGGATAAAGCAAGAATCGGGGAGTAATTTGAATTTGATGGGGCGAGTATTGCGGGCCCCGTTCTTTGCAGCTAACAGATTATAAAGCTGTAATTAATCTAGAGTTCGGCTTATGTGGAGGACAAGATTTTATAATCTGATTACGCTGGGCCGCATATCAAACCCTATTTGGTGCAGTTCCGTTGTCGAACCGCGATCTATAACAGGTAAGCAGAAATAATGTTGTAGGTGTAAATTGCTAAATGAGAGTGAGGGCGACTAAGAGACGCACGGAGTGACTAACAGAGAGACACAGAGAGACAGAGAGAGACAGAGAGAAACTCTTACAGTGACGTCTTGTATGTATGCTATAATTGTACACGCATTGATTCCACTTGACTGATAATATGCACTTAGGCGTAAACTTATTTGAATGCTGGGCTGGTAGATATAGACTTCCCACCGTCCTTTTATGTATAGATATGTTCATTTCTTCCACTCTTTGGGCTTTTCAGAGATCTTACAAAAGTGCGCTATAGCCTAGAACAGCTTAGATAAAAATGAATTCGATGAACAAGGAAATCTGCTCAATAAGCTGAAGACCGATCTATATTGTGGATTTACATGATTTGATGGTGTCGCATAGAAATAAAAAGCCTATAGCTCTTATACTATTATTAGTAAATGTAGTTACTAATAAAGGTTTTAGGTCTAATTAAAGGTTGAGGTCTAACTGAGGTTTATTAGAAACTAGTTCATCCCACAATGTAAAATCCCACAATGTAAAATCGGTGCAAATTTAATTTAACGAATGTCTTTTTCTTGTGCATAATCTTCGCCACAGACACTTGTCCAAAATATTGGGGGGAGGGGTCTGGGTCTGGACCAGAGATGCAAAAAGCAAGTTTATCAAGATGAAAAGTTTTTTTGTTTTTTGTCCGTTTTTTTGTTTTTATGGTTTTTGTTGTTTGGTTGTTTTTAAGATTTTCGGATTTCGGATCATAAAAATAATGAAAAATGGCATGAACAAGAGCTCCAACTCAGTTTAATTCAGTTGCGATTTACAAAAATTAAAAATCATTAAATCAATGTAATTAAAATAACTTCTACAAAAATAAGAAATTTATTTTTTTAAACAATCAAAAACAAATTTTGTGGTTTTCTTTTTTTTTGTTTAAAACCAAAATCTGAGAAAAACTTCTTTCACCTCTGGTCTGTCCACCTCTGGTCTGTCAGCATAGGCTTTCGCTGTTAAGTTAATGCGTATGAAATGGGGCGTTTTGTTTACATGTAAATTTGTTTCATATTGAAGATATTGAAGATAAAAATAAATCTTTGTTTTCGCTATGAATTTCTGATATTATTTCAGTTTTGTGTCTCTGTTTGTTTTCTGTTACTGAAGAAATTTGTCTATATCGAAACATAATATTTTAATATTTGAAGAAATTCTCCTCTCGATTTTTGGGGGGCATTGCCCCGGCTCCTCAATTATTCGGGGGGCACGTACCCCGGCAGCCCCCCCCCCAGAGTCTACGCCTATGGCCATAGATCGCCGCTTTATCTTTAATCAGTGTTGTCTTCGTAGAACTTTGCACTTGAGCATGTTCAAATATGCCATCCTTATCCGTTCTTTTTTATATATTGTATATATACCCTTTTGTCTTCTATCTTTGAAATACTTTTCTTCTCGATCTGTATATATACAGCTGATTTTCTGTCTTAACAATCCATGGCATGCAGCAGCATAGTTTTCGCTCTTTTGTAGTCTTCTTACCACTGGCGTTTGTATACACATGTGCAGAAGCGGATAAAAATGATACGGTCGAGGTTTTGTGACATGAAAACTCTTTTCTATACATGTAGTTGCAATTCCTCAATATTTCTGATAAAAATTCTGAGTCATCCGCCTTTACAGTTTGACCTATAGTTTTCCTGATTTGTCGTTTTCTTGCCATTTGATATATATTTATATGTCCGTTTTATTTGTTAGCGATAGCACTGACTTGCATGGGTCGGGAGCGCCTCTGCATGGCGCTTTATATATATTCGATTACAGTTACAACTAAAATTACACTTTCACATTTTACGTATTTCACGACAACTCTTCTGATTTTCCTGGTTTCATTCTCTGTCTTTTCAAAATATTATCTCGAATTACTACGCATATACAAATGTAACCGTGCTCTTTTCAAGAAATCTTATCCTATCCTTTTAGGGAAATTTTACCCTGTTCTCATAAAGAAATCTCGTAGTGATCGTAAAATCGTCGCCTTCTCGTTTCTCCCAACCTCTAAACACAGTTCACTTTATAGTAGGCCTATATAGCTCCTCCGTCTCGTTGTCTTTCTGAATGGTCTCACGCGTCAAACTGGCGTTCTTCACGCTTGGTGCGCATGAAGAAGCTGCAGGCGCCCAGAACCTAGCTGTAAATGACACTATAGGCCTACACAAGGCTTTCCTTCATCTTAAACTTCCGAGGTTCTATGTAGGCCCTATACTCACTTTTCTTGTATACTACTATTACCCAGTTGTGTTAGACTGCTTCCTGCTCACATCAAAAACCAATGCAAACTGCTCTTTTTGTGCTTCACACCGAGACGGATTTGGACGGTCGGACCTTCTATAGGTCCGAAACTTAAAAATTCATTTTCTATTTCTGTGTATTATGTCATGCAGGTCAACTGAAATCTCACTGTAGTCTCATTCAGGTAAAATCGTAGGAGTTTATGTTGATGATGTTATAGAAGAAGGAGGAGAAGGAGAAGAAGAAGTAGGAGGAGAAAAAGAAACAGGAGAATGAGGCGAAGAAGAAGGAAGAGGAGAAAGAGGAGAGGAGGAGGAGAAGCAGAAAGAGGAGGAGGAGGTGGAGGAGGAGGAGGAGGAGGAGGAGGAGGAGATAAAGAAGGAGGAGGAAAAGAAGGAGGATGAGAAGAAGAAGAAGGAGAAGGAAGGAGGAGTAGAAGGAGGAGGAGGAGGAAGAGGAGAAGGAGGAGAAGGAGGAGAAGAAGGAGGAGAAGAAGAAGAAGTAGGATGAGGAGGAGTAGAAGGAGAAGAAGGAGAAGAAGGAAGAGAAGGAGGAGGAGCAGTCCTTGAAGCTATATCCTCATTAGAGGCACCCATGGGTATGAAGTGCATGTTAGGGACTTCCATTTTCTTAAACTTTGCACAAATCGGCATTTTGAGCGTGTGTGCCATGGCCAGTCCTATCCTTCGCCGTCTCATCTACTCACCGAAAGTGGTGTGCGGTCAATGTGCTCATTGCAACCCAGTTGGATAGGGACGCGGATGGAGACAAATTTCTGTCATGTCGAGGATTTGAACCCTCGACCTCTCGGTTGACAGTCCAGCTCGCTCACCACTAGACTATTGCGCACCACGCAGTAGTCATGAAATTATATTCTACTTCCACTGATGTGCAGAAATTCAAGACAGTTTCACTCTTACCTGAAACTGCCTATAGCACCACAGTTTGCTGCTGTAGTCGTATTCTTATGACCATCTCTTTTCTAGTAGTGTAGACATAGGCGTAGCTACATGGAGGCAAGAGGAGGCATTTGCCTCCTCTTGGTTTTGTGGATTTTTAAATTTTCCATGGGTTATAGCCCTGCGGCTTCAAGAACACCCCAGCAGAGGTGGATTTTGCCTCCTCTTGAGAAGGAGCATAATTTTTTTTTTATTCTCAGAGCGAAATTTGAAATTCTCAGAAAATTTCCCCCTCACCTCTGAAACAAGATCGCCGCCACTGCATACAAGTTTTGACAAGCAGTAGTTGCCTCCTCTTGAACTGAAGTCTGGCTACGGCCCTGAGTGTAGAACATCATCTTCCTTATTGTTAACGGTAAGTATTGCTGTTGTGTGTAGGCCCCTATTGATATGATAGTTTATCGGCGCCTGCAGGGTGGGAATTGTCGGAGGGGTTGGGAGTTCAATCCCCTAGTCTTTCTTAGGATCCCCCTAGTTAAGTCTTCATTGCACACCCAAGGGTGGTCGTTTTCCAATCCCTCAGTTCTGCTAGTGTGATTTAGCATTATTTGACTCTGAGTCTCTGACAAAGTGAAGACATTTCCGTGTTGTATCATGTAAGCATTTTTTACATTTTTCAACAAAGGAATTGATTTTGATTCGAGTCTGACTTGCAAAACTGCTAGCGTTGAAATCAGCTGCTTTCAAATTTCGTTGACATCAGTTTGCAAAATACGGATAAAATATTCAACCCCCCAGTCTTTTCTACAATTCCCACACTGTCGGCGCCATTACCGACATCGTTCGTACACTATATCGCTTTGACAGGTTTTCAAGCAGGCGCTAAAAAAATAAGTATGCCGAAGACATCTCATAATTTATCGTTTCTTTTGTTATAAAGAAACGATAAATTATGAGATGTCTTCGGCATACTTACTACTTTTTCTTAGCGCCTCGATTAGAAACCTGTTCAAAGCGATCTACGTCGCTCACGAACGATGTCCAATGCTGTATACGCTCGGTCTCTCGTCTGATCTGAATTCGTAAACGTTGTTCTTTCCGCTCGCAGCACATGTGACAGTTCACACCTTTCTGACGTTCATTGTTCGCGAGTCGTCGGCCGGTTGCGTTTATAGCAAATATTTGCTTTGCCCTCGGCCGACCTCATTCACGATCAGTCACAACAACTAAGCCGTTGCAACGACTCGACAGTCTCCGACGCTATGTGTGTGTGTCTCTGTCTCTGTCTTTGTCTCTGTCTCTCTCACTCTGTTATTCCATTCTTCCATGCCCCTCTGGCACGAATCGATCACCCTCCGCAGTCGCCTCTCCCCTGCAACAGAATAGTCACCAAGTACGCACCACAGGCAGGCATTAAAACTTCAAAGCAGCTGGATACCGAAAATAAATCAACATTCCGCAACGCATCTGCAGGTGCTACGCCGCGCTAACGCCTCGCTGCCTCGACCGGCCGTGTCGCCGTCAATCGATGGCTCGGCCGAGTCCTTTCGACGTCCCTTCCGTCCCTCCCTTCGCACATGCACTGCGGTTCTACCTTTGACGCAGCCGCCGCCGCCGCCGCTGCGGCCGATGCCTAAGTTCCACACACGTTGCAGCGTTCGGGCGGCCGACCGCCCGACAATAGATTAATTTCGGAACGATAAAAATCGCCTGCGAATGGCATTGTACGTGCCCGTCAAATGACACCTCTGGCGCAGTTAGAGCCGTCAGTCGTTGCCCGCGCCTGCATTGTCAACCGGTAATTGAGTTTACGTGCCAACCGATCCCTTCGTCCGTCGCAGCGCTCTCTAGATCGTCTTACTGCGTACAGATGCTGGGCCTGCTGGGAGTTGAATGGGTCGGTAATACTAGTAATTGGACCTCTTTACATTTGCAAGTCAATGTAAGCGAGCGGAATAACGGTGACCGTTCTATAATACGCGACCTATACACGGGAACGTGAGCGTCGGAGTGTTGTGTACTGTGTCTTTGAGTTGTAATTCTGCCAATCCTTTGTCCGTTTCGGTGGTTCTTAGAAATGTGTCAATACATATACAGTGAATGTTTTCTTTGAAGAATCGTGCAGATGTTGTAAGTTCGTTTTCTCAAAGAGTTAAGATCCGCTCCTTGCTAAAAGCCTTCAGCGCGTCGTTCCTCTGCCATTAGCTTTCGCAAATAGGACTCTACGTCAGACTTTCCCCAATCCATAGACCTTCTATAATGTAAGGAGTTGTTATATCATGATGTTGTATGCAGTCGATACGTATATGACTGTGAAAGCATGCGCCCGAAAATCAAGTCCTTAAATTAAACAGGCTTTAAAGGCTAGACAGAATTAAGGTAAAAACAGAGAAAAATGGGGAAGACAAAATAGCACACTTAGAAGGAGATATACTCACAGGAAAACAGCCAGACAGACACACAGGCACAACGACAGTCAGACAGTACACTTACACCTTTGTATTCAGACGGACAGCAGGCAAACAAACAGACAGTCAGACAGACAGACACAGACAGACAGATAAAGAGGGACTTTGAAGCAGAATCTCGCTTTGTAATCGATGTATGTGATGCGGCGATAATTGTGAACACCATCATCACAGCAGCCGTCATAGCTGCTACGATTGAGTGACGGTAGTCAATTGTTCTACATACCGGCGACGACGTCTTTTATGACACCCTGACCTAATGACCAACCTCCCCTTCCCGCACCCAGCTGTCAACTTCTTCGACTTCATTAGTGTCCAGAGCCAACAGGTGGACCCAACTGACCGTCAATCGAATTACCATTACTGTCCACTATATATACACATAATTGTTCACACAGCTTCTTACTTAATACATGTAATTATGCATGTATGTACACTTAATATCTTTGTATTGAGAACTCTCATGGCAACATACGAGGAGAGGGTGAGTTTGTCGGTTAGCGACCCACTAATTAATTACAGTTTAGCCTGGAGCACCAATGAAGAGTTTCCTTGAAGAGGTGCTGTATGGTTCTCGATTGTTATGGGTATTTAATGACTATCGGTTGTGATTGTACTCTTACACATAATGTAGGCTTTTCATTGTCAATATCTTCCTCCGTCAACACTTTGTTCCGTCAGAGTTGAAAGGTGGAAAATTATTTGATTTAATGCTAAGTGTTCGTTGTTTTGTACACAGTGTACACTATGCTTTGTCAACATATTGTACACTAAACATGTTGTCCCATCCACTGTTTGCTTTTCTTTCACAAGCAGCAAATGGCTAGTAAGTTAAGTCCATTGGATGCAAAAAAACATTCAGATCAGTTACTTTTAATTTGTTGCTTAGGTAAGGTAAATGTTGAGTACGATTTATTGCATTACTCGTATCATTTAGCACAGCAAAATGGAAATCATTTCATTATACATGCAGTTGTACTTGTTTGTCTGTATTCATTAGATACGACCTGTAGTAAATCAAAACATCACATCGAATAATATCAAACGGAATCAGTGAAAGATAAAGTTCCATTCCAATTTCCAACCTCCATCCGTTACCCCATATTAATAATTAACGCATGGGGAATACAGCACTCGGTGGCAACTTGTTGCCGAATCCCCCAACAGACGATCCCTATGTGCGCCTGGCCATGATGGTGTCCCATAGCTCGTTTGATCTTCCCTCAATGCCCGTCGTCTAACTGTACATCTAAGTCGACTCCGGAGCTCCATTTATCATCCAGTTACGGTCAATATGAGTGACCAGCTTTCTGCTGACTCCAAAGAACAATCGAGTTACGGCTAACTCCCTCAATCACATTAATTCCGTCCCGAAGTTCACCGAGCGACAGATGCCAGCGCCGCCATGTTGTGCTATATGGTAGGCCATGTCGGCCATCTGCTTCGAACCAATTCCTTTAGCGCATATATAGCTATGAGCGTCGCGCACGCGCGCCGGCCTGCAGCTCATTGTACATGCATGCATGCACAGGCCTCGTAACGAAGCCCATAGCGATTGAGGCGGAGGCCTATGTATAGGCTAGATATGGGCCTACTACGAGTAGGAGGGAACGACGTTAGTATGAAAAGCCGAAGAAATCATAAATAAATAGATGTTTTTCACTCTGAAGGCTAAAGAAAACTGAAAACTCGAATCTAAAGTTTAAGGCATTTGACAGTGTGACCCACATAAATTTATTCCCATTGATATTAGGAAGACGAACAAGCACGCAGAAGGCATGCAGGCAGGGAGAGATACAAGGAGGGGGAGATGCAGGGATGGTTGTGTGGGCGATTGCAATGGGGTGGGGGATGGACTGATTGACTGACTGACCGAAGAGCTGACAATGTGAATAAGGAGCACACGCATGTGGACATTCTGTGATTTCTGTTAACAGCAGCTTCCGTATCTAACTTCCATGCACAGATTAGAACTGATACTCTATTACATAAGTCGCTTGAATTTTTGTATAGCTCGCACCTAAGCTTTTAATATGTGGCCGTTTACACCATAGAAATGATGTAACGTAATGTATATTATGTAGGCGGATACGTAGAATGGGAAATTGCGAATACATTACATTTTATAATAAGGCTATAAGCTATCGATGACAATTGTAAATATAGGTATACCTGTTCAATCATGTAACATTTCATTATACAAGCCTACCTAGCTATAGAAAACAAACTTCAGTATTTGATATGGACACATATACCATATTGTATGCGATGTGTATTTGTATGTGTACAAACAAGAATCGCTTTTGATATGCGGCCGTTTTACCTGATGTGCACGTACACGATTTTCCAAGCTCCCAAGGTATGCAGGCGATTTTGACGGGCACTTAATTCTGCGCGATCAATTTAAGAACCTATTTGCTATGCATTCGGCGCCCAATGCAACGCAACGACGACCTCTCGCGGCGTAATTTATTATCCGCCATAGACGAACGCGCTTTTCGTCGCGATCAAAGAGACTGAATCAAACGAAAAGTCAACAAAGGCGCGAATAGCTTTCCAACACAACGACGGGGTCAGAGGTCAAGACCCTTTCGCGCCTCTGAACAAAACAGCAGACGATCGAAGTCGTTCCATCCGATAGAAAAATCCATGCCTGCCCCTTCGCGTCGAACGCGCAAGAACAAACATGGCGGATGTGATCGCGGAAAGTCCGCCGCCATTGACGGCAAAAATGCTCGACGAAAATACATTGCCATTCCGCGGGTCTTTTATGACGGCTTCGAGTGAAATATGTGTGCAAAGCTTCAGAGTTTAGCGAGGACAAAGAACGTCGGTGTGGTGTCATTTCTCTTCTGCATGCATGGGCAAAACGGTTCCCACTCGGCCCACTTATGGCACAGCATATTGAGCGAATGTTGAAATAGTCTGTTGCCTTGGTAGCAAAATTTAATAGGAATTAATAGCGTACGAAGAGAAGCCTAAGGAGTCGCCCAAATAGTCTGTATACTCACGTAGGAAAAACATGATTTTGACAAATGGAGTGACCGGTACCGATAGCCCAGTTCTATTTTTAGAAAGAAATTACCATCTTTGATCACGTGAACCAATAGCAATTTATTTCGGATCCGTTTGGCCTCGGGCTTGGTTTGACTTCACACCGGCCGACAGCCTTCGGTTGCCTTGTTTTGCTTCGACCATGCGGAGCAGATACGAAGCCAAAGACGAAAATCGATCTCCAGCAATTAGGATAGCATGAACACTTATATAGCCCATCGGTTTTATGTTGCGCAGTAATTTTAACGGACACGTTCATCCGTGCCTGAACACACATAAATTCTGCAGATTGCTGTAAAGGCCTCTAGCTCCGTGAGAATGCCTGAGAGGGCAGGTTTTATTAATTTGTATTTAGGCCTATATATATATATATATATATATATATATATATATATATATATATATATATATATATATATATACTCATGGGTGATAGTTGCATAGTTTAGGCCTATACTGAAGAATGTAGGCCTATACAAAAGTTGAGAAACGCAGAGTGGCAAGTTCTACAGGGGTCGAAGTGCATGATAGAGTGGAAAATTGTTGATTTTTTGTTGGTCATATACATTTCAAGAAAGACTGAAGACTATGCATGCCTTCGTGTAAGCTCTTATAGAACTCTTTCATTTGACTTTCCAACCAGTTTCTCTGCGTATTTTTCTGTTTGTCTCCACTTAGACACACTTTCACTGGACACTGTAGCCAAATGCAGTCTTGTTGTCAAGACCTTGAACCTCAAGACCAAGACCAAGACCAAGACCTTGAACCTCAAGACCAAGACCAAGACCAAGACCTTGAACCTCAAGACCAAGACCAAGACCAAGACCTTGAACCTCGAGACCAAGACCAAGACCAAGACCTTGAACCTCAAGACCAAGACCAAGACCAAGACCCCCAAAATCACAGTCGTATCCAGACTTCTATTCCTTACTAAAAAAATTGTCCAGTCGGACTACTCGTTATTTTAATGAAAACATGAGTTTTTTTCAAGCAAAACAACTCTAAATGGAGACTGCAGAGAATTCCGAATTCGTATTTACAAAAGTCCTTCATGCGAAATGTTATTCCAAATGCCTGTTGAATTTTATAAAAACCAATTTGCTCAGAATTTTCTAACCAAGACGTGACCTGTGAGGCCTCATAAGAATTCTGCCATGTGAAAAAACACGGTCTACAGGTACTGAAGTCGCTAGCACACAAAGCAGCTTTTCAAGAACCGGATGTAAATGTACAAATTAATCATGAGTCTGTTTTGAAATCATTCCATGTTAAATAACCGGAAGTCAAAATAATTGTCCAAAACAACAGTGAAGCCTCATTCACACCGTGTAAATACTAAAGCAATAACTGTATGAGAAGTGAGTTTGATTGGATAAATTTTTTAAATTCTTGCCGTTTGTTAAAATTAGTGACTGTTCATATTGACAAAAGTCTTGGTCTTGGTCTTGCAAAACCAAGACCAAGACTTTGAACCTCAAGACCAAGACCAAGACCAAGACTTTGAACCTCAAGACCAAGACCAAGACCAAGACCTTGAACCTCAAGACCAAGACCAAGACCAAGACTTTTAAAAACGAACTCGAGTGCACCCGAGACCAAGACCTTGGTCTCGAGGACAACAAGACTGGCCAAATGGTTATCCCCCCTAAGTCATTGGAGCAACGTCCCTTTTCTCCCTCTTCCTCCCCTTCCTGTTCCTTCCCCCCTAAGATGGTGGCACACACATTGACAGATCTTTCCCCATATTTCTTGGATAGAGCATTTACTCCAAGGTTTCTATGGTGTATAGACGCCCCTGGTTATGCGGAGAGTATACAAAGACTCGAACTTCCGCTTATTAATGATATATATGGACCTTTAGCAAGCTCTGTGCTGCACAATTGCTCATCGCCATCGATTGATACTTGGTCATTATATAGTGGCGTTTAATTAATGCGTAATGATGCATGCAGCAATTATTAAAATTGAAATAATAATTTTTGCGGCTTTCTCGGTATAATTTAGCTCAGCGTTTCCCAAAGTGGGTTCCGCGGAACCCAAGGGTTCCGCGGGGTGATCCCAGGGGTTCCGCGAAAAGTTCTAATTTAACAGAATTTTCATTGAGAAATTTCATTGGAATAAAACATTCCAAGCAGTTTTTTTTAAATACACAAAAAGTAAGTTAACCCCATTGAGCGATAATCCGGACTTTCAATGCCCTTTAGCTATCCAGTAATTATATAGAATTATAGATTGTAGAGGTCACTGCAGGGACCTATGTAGGCCTACATAGGTTAGACCGGTAAACTTGTGATAATAGGGACGTAGCCATCTTTGTTATCGTTACCTCGACGAAACGAATCCGAAAATGATTTTTAAAAGTACAACTGAGTCTGATAATCGTACAACAGTATTAGCAATTAATTTTTTTTATTTGCTGGTATGAAAATCTGACCTAGAGCGATGGCTCAAGGAGGGAAATGTAAGGGTTCTGAGCTTATGTTCAAACTAGTACTAGTTTGTGGACTGTTTTCCAACCTTGTATGAGTTATTAGTTGAAATGGACTCTGTTCTCGACCAAAATATTCGTTGAAAAATTGCAGGTCATATTCACGACCTGGAACAAACTTGGTCAAATACTTTCCTCCCACGAAGGTTGATATTAATTGGATTCGAAACCCATTTAAAGTAGCCGAAAACCAGCAAACTTTTGTAATAAAGGTTATGAACTTCTTATTGAGATAACGTCGGACTCGCATGAACTTTCCGTGGCCAATTAAAGAACCCCACTGTCGCGAAATGTAGGCCCTACAGTTAGTGTGATTCTGCCATTTGCCATAACGCATTTGTGCGAAACTGAATTCTCATAGTAGGCTATACTGCAACAAAAACCAAATATAGAAATTGACTAAATGCTGCACCTGTCATAAGAATTCAGCTTTCTAGCATTAAACCAAATATAAAAAAATTGGCACGAGAAAAAACAAAATCACTGTACACATATTAAAACATCATGTACTCCCAATATTGTGCTACACAAGTCTTGGTCTTAAAAACTGTACACTTTAACATTTGACATAAGAGAAAATAAATTGTTTTTACAAACTCCGTATAAAATTATGGGTGCGTGTTTAGTTAGGCTTATATTAATATGCTTCTCATGCGCTACGTAGGCTATGCTTCAATACGCTTAGTTCAGGTTGGGGTTCCGCCATGATTTTAAAAGATGACAAGGGTTCCGTGGCCAAAAAAGTTTGGGAAACGCTGATTTAGCTGATGATCTTTCGTTATTTCCTTTAACAGTACGTGCACTATCAAAACCATTTTCACTTAACGATTCAATGATGTGCAAATATAATTATATATAGTTTCAAATGTGTGAGTTACACCTCGAGACCAGAAATTGAACATTTGATATAATAATATGCACAGGGACGTGCAATGTATATTTTTGATTTAATTTAAATTCTCAAGACGTCTTATTCTCAGAATTTCCGTTAAGGTCATGATCCTGGCCGTAAAAAGGCAATTAATGTCTGTCACATTTTGGTGTCGCTTTTGATCGTTGTATTACGCGAAGTCAGTCTATATGATCAAAGCATGACATATATGCTTACTGATCTTCACTTGGCATCTCTGGCAACCCCTTCGACACGACCCAGCGCTCGTCAATAAGCTGCAGCTCTGCGTTTAGCTTAAGAGTATACGGGCTTTAGAAATCTCGAGTTTACGATTACGATTACTTTAGAGCGAGCACGGTAGCAGAATAATGGGTGTGATGGAGAACACATTCTATATAATAAATAGTAGTATAGCTGGTCTAACATGTACAGAGAGAGAGAGAGAGAGAGAGAGAGAGAGAGAGAGAGAGAGAGAGAGAGAGAGAGAGAGACACACACACACACACACACACACACACACAAACAGACATACAGACAGAGACAGAGACATGCAGGCAGAGTCAAAGAGACAGAGACAAAGAGAAAGAAATAGAGAAATACGGAGAGATAGAAACAGTGACAGACAGAGAGAAGAGAAACAGAAAGAGGACGAGAAAAACAGAAACAGAGACAGAGAGATAGAGATAGAGAAAGAAAGAAACAGAGAAAGAGAGAGACAGGACAGAGAGAGGCAGGCTGGCGGTCTATAAGCTACATGATCATCATGAACCGAGTCATATACAAAACAAAATAGAAACTGGTAACCAAGTTATAAGATGAATGCGATAGTACCAAGCCCGACTTCAAGCCTTCATTCAGCTATTTATGGCTTGATCTTTTGTACCGCATACACTGAACCGAGGCATTTTTGACATCTGTCTTATCTGCAGGTGCGAGACGTCTGGCTGTTGGAGTGAGAGAATGCCGATCATATAATTATAGGAAGTACGTGATGTATATATCATATAAAACAGCTCAATTGATTTCGATTCTGTCCTCAAATGCATGTATCTCCATAAAACCTCTGCACTGAGTCTATAGACTTTCTTTGTCAGTTAAATATTTTTCAGCGTATGGCCTCGACGGAAACGTGTCGTATATTTATGGACTTCATAATTATACCGTATACGATCCAACTGATAATCTCGATTCTGTATTGACGTATTGGAGAGCAGTATATCGACGATGCAGTACAGTCGGAGCATGCAGCCAAGCGTGAAGTGGAGAAGAAGCAAGTTTGGACTTGCATGAGGTTGTATACATGGGACGCAGGGAGATCACTGGGGTGCTGCTGTGGGTGGTTGCTTGTAACGTCCGAACAGGTTATAGGAAAGAGTTCCAGAGGTCACTTCTTGTGTTCTATATTGAGCATTGCTGCAAAGTGCCTGCACGAATGCATGTATGTTTATTAGGCAAAGTTTCGAGGTTTCTGCCTCACTGGCGCCCCATAACGAACTCGGCCATAATGAGTACAACGACTACACACTGCCAGTGAGAAGATTAGGCGGTAAGGGAGAGGACTGGCAATCCGCCCTCATATGCTGAGGCTAAGAAAAATTGGGTCAATAACAGTTCAAAACTCATGGTTGCATGCCTATTGAGCAGGGCCGGCCCCAAGCACAGGCAAAGCAGGCAGTTACCTGCAGGGGGCGCCAAAATCTACAGGGAAGCCATTTTCACAAATATGTGTTTTAGCAGTTTTAAGTTGGCCATTTTTTCATTTACAATGATTATTTTAATTTGAATTCAAAACTTTCACTTATGGAACAAATAAAAAAAATAATTCGGTTTCATTGCATCTGTTCAAGTGGGGACCAGAGGGTGCCAAATGTATGCTTTGCCTGCAGGGGGCGCCATTTGGTCTATAGGGCCGGCCTTGCTCTTAGGCTAGCTTAACCCTCTAAGGGACAAGATTTTTGTTTGTTTGCAAAATGTTCAAAACTAACACAAATACATTGTCTAGGGTTCTCCTGTCAACATAATGTAGTTTATTTGATGCTTAGCAGTACACGTTTGCAACATGGGCACTTTTATTTTATGGGACAGATATGTCCCATTGTCCGTTAGGCAGTAAAAGTACATTTTGGTAGCAGTCTTGAAAATTGTTGGACTGTGTTGCCTAAATGTCAGATTACGATCACTGACCATATAGCAACGAATTTAGTTGCACAGTTACGAAAGTTAGTGTGGAACTCGATGAAACAGTTACGGTCACGTTGCAAATACAGAGCAACACTACAGGTGGCACACTGAAATCTTGACCGGTTATCTTTGCCCCTCCTGTGATAAAACTTGCATCACTTGCTGTCGGGCATGATGTGAGGCCAATGATCATGTATTATCGCTGGAGACGCCTTTCTCTTGATGTCCCCAGTCGGAAAAGTATTCTTTCTCGAAGTATATGTACCTATGAGACCATGAAGCGCCTGCATGCTGTCTAAATTTTAATGAGGTCATTTTCTGAAATATAAAGAAATATTATTTTGGTATCACCGTTGAGGGACTTCTAATTCAAGTAGCCATTCACCACAGTTGCGTCCAGGCTATCATGGCATAATTTTTAGGGGTACGAGGGGTACCCGTACCCCAAACTTTTTGGACTGGCGGTACCGTATCCCCTTTTGCAAATAATGTCAGTGTTTCATTATTGTGACCTCCCAGGGATCGCAGTCTCCGCCTTGCTTCGTGTATGTAGACAGAGTGAGGAGTATGTACCACAAAAGTAGAAATTGCTTAGATACACAGATAAACCGAGAGCCAGACGAACTGAGTCACAGGCAGTCAGAGAGCAGACTTTCAGCCACACTCGTCACCCGGCAGACTGACCGATTTCTGACATCATCTTCACTCTCTGCTTTATGATTGTTATCTTAGTCATGACTCATTGGTACTTCCACTTTTTAGACCAAAGTTACGCCCCTGCAGCCTAACAAATGCCATTCTCATATAATACTTTTTGTATCGGTACCAAATATCTGTTCCATAATATGATTTTATGTAGTCTGCCAGATCAACTCCTCCCATATATTTGTTGTATCCTTTCACCAATGATGGAACGTTATAATTATAGTAACAACCTTCTCAGCGGAACCTTCTGACGTAGGCCTATATCAATAGGTACTAACTGTACCTATGTGTGGTTTAGAATTGAATATGAGATGGACAGTCTTTGTGTTCATCCACCTCAAAAAGTTAATCTTGTTGTCCGTTGCTTGGAAGGACTGAATGTGCCTCATATATTTGTCCATATTAACTTCCGGCAAGCCCATTCGATTTTTTTCTGTGACAGCTCAGTACCTTTTAATCTGTGGCTATACCGTATGTTAGGCATGTGGGGGCGATGTGAAAAAGTTGTCCATGAAAATACAACAACCAGTTCCGATCAAAGTCTTGGTTAGGTCTAAAACGTATTTTCGCCTTTTCATGTGCGAGCATTTTATAACATTGCATAAGGGACAATGGGACAAATATGTCCCATGAACATTTTCTTCAATATCTGCAAAACTGTGATAGGAATGGCTCTTGTCAATGAATAACCTCTTTTGTGAAGGATCAATATACATTATTTAAAAGTTTTGTATCGTATTATTCCTCTGTCAGAAAAAATAAAAAATTACAAAGTTTGTATTTTATTTTTAAAAATTAATAATTTTAAAATAAAAATATTTGGTCCATAGTATGTGCGGGAACTCATCGAAAGGTCACAGTTAGATTGACCAAATACCTAACAAATAAATAAAATCGTTAAACAAACCAGTTTGCTCGATCTAACCAATTCACGGACTTTTTTCTGATATGGGACATATATGTCCCATATCCCTTAGAGGGTTAAGGGACTGTTCTCTTTATTCCTCATACTAAGCTTCAGATAATAATTATAAATGCCTGGTTGAGGTAGGTATGCAAATATAGATGAAAAGTAAGAAGAAAACAGTCCTCTTTGCTGACCCTGGGGTGTTATTGAAGTATAGGGCGACTTAATTTTTCTTAGCCGGTCTTATAATAAGAACCAATACATGCTACATTGGCTAGTCCTCGCCCTCGTAGCCTAACAGTTTAGGCCTGCAGTTGATAATAATAATTATACTAATTAAACCGAGTTCGCTATATAGGCAAGCAAGTGCATTGGGCCGAACTCTCATTTTTTTGTCCTGGCGGGATTCGAACCCTTGACCCGTGGATCGCCAGTTCATCACTGAACCATGGTACACCAAGGTATCGTGCGTATAATAGGCAGGCATAACTGCTTTTTGGACTAAATAAATTGCTCGTGCAGTTAACATTTCGGTGCTGAGGTGTAAATCATACTCTTTGAAACATTATGGTGCAGGTGTTCGTAATATAATTATACACCATTTAAGTCACTGCGTCCATGTATATATAGTATTATTCAATTATAGTGCACGTGTTAAACGTATTATGTGTTCAGGACCAACAAACAATCGTACAGGTATTTTAATGAGAAAAAATAGGAAGATCGTGATATACCTGCGGCTATGGGATCGTCTTAGTATATTATATCGGCTATGCTGTATACAGGTATACCTGTTGGTCGGACGGTCGTTATTTACCCAGCGCGGGTGTCGAGATGGATATTCCGGTGTCAGGATGTAACCATTCTCTGTCAATGATTATTGTCTTGCAGAGTTTAACTTTCGCAGCGTGAAGTCGCCGTGGTCTTCGGTGCGTTTTAATACATCTCGTTGCCCCTTGCGGCGGCTCGAGGTAAATGCATGCTTCATCGAACAGTGTAAGGACAGATATATATGCAGAGAAACGACCACATTCACCCGCCTGCATGCCGCGGGGTGCTTTGCCCAAACATTGCATCATTACACGCCCCTATTATAAGCAGCATCTGTGCCTGCGTGTGGTAGTAGGCCTATATATGTGAATTAACTCTGTGTAAAATTCGTAAGAGTCCATGGCAAGCGTGGTTTGGGAAGTCTACACTGGCTTCATTCGTATTGCAATGTATGTATGCAGGTCGCATGTTTGCATTTTAGGCAGTTTGAGTTATGTGATATTATGTTCGTTGTATTAAGTTATGCAAATTTATGTGTTGCTGTTTTTGATGCGAGGTGATTGGTTGGATGTGACAGTGTCTTATTTGGTTTGTTATCTATTGACATTTTAAGTATATCACTTAAATGCTGCCTACTCTATGACCTAATGATGTTAAATATCGCAAAGAACAGGAAGTGCGTCAACAAGGAAATCAATTGTATTGTACTGTATCTGAACATTTATAAAGCGCCTCTCACAGTATTCGCTAATCCGAGTTGCTCCCAGTGCGAAAGACACAGTGAATAGAAAGTGGTTTTAAGACAGCGGAACGAGGCACTTGGGCCACCAGCTAATAAAGAGGCACGTGTCAATGGAGGAAGTTGATTCCATATATATATATATATGTTTACATGACGTCATGCCTCCATTCTCGCCTACTTATTCTCTTACTCACTGGAGCATCGCATTACAATTCACAACACATACGTATCAGACGACCACTGGTCGGAAATGACCGTCATCTTATTGCTACGCTGACCAAATGACCAGCTACAGCTGACCGCGTCCGTGCACCTTCAAGAAGAATGTTCCCACTCCAACCGTCCGTCCGACCCCCTCCTCGATCCCGGATGGACATCCAAGGTAAGGAGTGGAACACACCGACGCGTAGACGCAGATATGCAAACACACGAACACAGGCAGACACACGGACATGGGGATAGAGATAGACGCACGCACAGACAGAGACACACACAAGCAGAGAGACAGACAGACATACAGGCACAAGCAAACAGATACAGATACATCGACACGGATACAGACATACCAACACGGATGCAAACAGAGACACACGGATGAGGACAGACAAAGACACACTGATATAGACTCAGACAAAGAGACAGACTGACAGAGAGAGGCAGAGAGAGACAGAGATAGAGAGAGAGAGAGAGAGAGAGAGAGAGAGAGAGAGAGAGAGAGAGAGAGAGAGAGAGAGAGAGAGAGAGAGAGAGAGAGAGAGAGAGAGAGAGAGAGAGAGAGAGAGAGAGACAGTCAGAGAGACAGAGACAGAGAGAGACAGAGAGATACAGAGACAGACAGACAGAAACAGACAGAGCGACAGACAGAGATAGAGACAGAGACAGACAGACTGAGAGGCAGACTGACAGAGACAGAGAGAGGGCGCGATCAATCAGAGAGCCGTGTACGTGATCATCATAAACAACTAGCGCCATCTATCGACATTAGACGCGGCGTTGTTCCTCTCTCTACACCTTTATCGATCTTCAATCTATTTCGCATTCTATCGTCGCCGCCGACGGCCATTGTTGACGGGCAAATGGCGCGAATCCAACAGCGCAGATAGGGGGCGCAGAAGTCGTTCCCCGACGGGGTGAAAGAATCCGGCTTATGACGCTGAGGAAGAACGTGGGGAGGACGAGGAGCAGGGCACGGAGAAGGAAACAGACACGCGCATGCAGATATACAGATACACATACAGATAGAGGGAGGGAGAGAGAGGCAGAGAGAGAAGGTAGAAGAAGAGGATGCAGGAGGAGGAAGAGCGAGAGAGGGAGCAGGAAATGAAGACGAAGAAGAGGAGGAGCAGGAATAAGAGGAGGAAGAAGACGACGAAGAGGAGAAGGAAGAGGAGGAATAACAGAAGGAGGAAGAGGAATGATAAAAGGAGGAGGAGGAGAAAGAATAAGAGGAGAAAGAAGAATAAGAGGACGAAGAGCGTGAAGATGAGGATTGGCAGAAAGTGCAGTAGAAGGAGGTGGAAGAATAAGAGGAGGAAGAGTATGAGGAGGAAAAGGACGATTGGCAGAAGGAGAAGGAGGAGGAGGATCAGGAGGAGGAGGAGTTGGAGGAGGAGGAGGAGGAGGAAGAGGAGGAGGAGGAGGAGGAGACTGATTGGGCGTTGGCCCAGCTTCCGTGTTGCTGCAGACGATAATTCACTGCATCTCCTTAATTCGCCTCACAATGACTGAGTGCATGGCTGCCTCCGTCGTCTTCAGCCGTAGAAAGGCATCAGCTGCTGCTGCTGCTGCTGCTGTTGCTGCTGCTGCTGCTGCTGCTGCTGCTGCTGCTGCTGCTGCCATCGTCTGTCGACGTATGATGCATGCACGAACGACGCTCACATGCACACGCAGACGAACAGATCCAGTTGATCGAATGATCGGTTGAATGATTGGCTGGCTGGGTGAATGAATGACCTGCTGACTGGCTAGCAGGTGGACTGATTGACTGATCGACTGACTGACTGGCTAAATGACTGACTGGCTGACTGACTAACTGGCTGACTGATTGACTGATTGACTGACTGACTGGCTAAATGACTGACTGGCTGACTGACTGACTGACTGATTGGCTGACTGACTGACTGACTGATTGACTGACTGATTGATTTGGCTCACTGACTGGCTGACTGACTGACTGACTGACTGACTGACTTACACGCATATACCTACTTATCCACCTGAGTATCTCACTGACTAGCAAACCGACTGATTGTATGACTCTGTATACATGTGAAAGACTGCCTTGCTCAATTATTGACTTCTTGAATGATTGACTGCTTGGATGATTGACTTCTTGAATGATTGACTGATTGACTGCTTGGATGATTGACTTCTTGAATGATTGACTGATTGACTGCTTGGATGATTGACTGCTTGGTTGATTGACTGCTTGAATTATTGACTGCTTGAATGATCGATTGCTTCAATGATTGACTGCTTGAATGGTTGATTGGTTCAATGATTGATTCCTTGATTGATTGACTCCTTGAATGATTGACTCCTTGAATGATTGACTCCTTGAATGACTGACTACTTGAATGATTGACTGATTGAATGATTGACTGTTTGAATGATTGACTCCTTCAATGATTGACTACTCGAATGATTGACTGCTTGAATTATTGACTGCTTGAATGATTGACTACTTGAATGATTGACTGCTTGAATTATTGACTCCTTCAATGATTGACTGCTTGAATGATTGACTGCTTGAATGATTGACTGCTTGAATGATTGACTGCTTGGATGATAGACTGCTTGGTTGATTGACTGCTTGAATGATTGACTACTTGAATGATTGACTGATTAATTGAATGATTGACTACTTAAATGATTGACTGATTGAATGATTGACTGCTTGAATGATTGACTGCTTGAATGATTGACTGCCTGGATGATTGACTGCTTGAATGATTGACTGCTTGAATGATTGACTCCTTGAATGATTGACTCCTTGAATGATTGACTGCTTGAATGATTGACTACTTGAATGATTGACTGATTGAATGATTGACTGCTTGAATGATTGACTGTTTGAATGATTGACTGCTTGAATTATTGACTGCTTGAATGATCGATTGCTTCAATGATTGACTGCTTGAGTGATTGACTTCTTGAATGATTGACTACTTGAATGATTGACTTCTTGAATGATTGACTTCTTGAATGATTGACTACTTGAATTATTGACTACTTGAATGACTGACTGCTTGAATGATTGACTTCTTGAATGACTGACTGCTTGAATGATTGACTTCTTGAATGATTGACTTCTTGAATGATTGACTACTTGAATGATTGACTTCTTGAATGACTGACTGCTTGAATGATTGACTTCTTGAATGATTGACTTCTTGAATGATTGACTACTTGAATGATTGACTGATTGAATGATTGACTGCTTGAATGACTGGCTGCTTGAATGACTGACTGCTTGAATGATTGACTACTTGAATGATTGACTGCTTGAATGATTGACTACTTGAATGATTGACTTCTTGAATGACTGACTGCTTGAATGATTGACTTCTTGAATGATTGACTTCTTGAATGATTGACTACTTGAATGATTGACTTCTTGAATGACTGACTGCTTGAATGACTGACTGCTTGAATGATTGACTACTTGAATGATTGGCTACTTGAATGATTGACTTCTTGAATGATTGACTACTTGAATGATTGACTACTTGAATGATTGACTACTTGAATGATTGGCTACTTGAATGATTGACTTCTTGAATGATTGACTACTTGAATGATTGACTGCTTGAATGATTGACTACTTGAATGATTGACTTCTTGAATGATTGGCTACTTGAATGATTGACTTCTTGAATGATTGACTACTTGAATGATTGACTTCTTGAATGATTGACTACTTGAATGATTGACTTCTTGAATGATTGGCTACTTGAATGATTGACTTCTTGAATGATTGACTACTTGAATGATTGACTGCTTGAATGATTGACTACTTGAATGATTGACTTCTTGAATGACTGACTGCTTGAATGATTGACTTCTTGAATGATTGACTTCTTGAATGATTGACTACTTGAATGATTGACTTCTTGAATGACTGACTGCTTGAATGACTGACTGCTTGAATGATTGACTACTTGAATGATTGGCTACTTGAATGATTGACTTCTTGAATGATTGACTACTTGAATGATTGACTACTTGAATGATTGACTACTTGAATGATTGGCTACTTGAACGATTGACTTCTTGAATGATTGACTACTTGAATGATTGACTACTTGAATGATTGACTACTTGAATGATTGGCTACTTGAATGATTGACTTCTTGAATGATTGACTACTTGAATGATTGACTGCTTGAATGATTGACTACTTGAATGATTGGCTACTTGAATGATTGACTTCTTGAATGATTGACTACTTGAATGATTGACTTCTTGAATGACTGACTGCTTGAATGATTGACTTCTTGAATGATTGACTTCTTGAATGATTGACTACTAGAATGATTGACTACTTGAATGATTGACTGCCTAAATTAAATGAATAAACGAACGAATTAATTATTGAACTAACACGCGACTGGTTGAGTGGATGAATGAATGAATGAATGCATGCATGAATGAATGAAAACATTAAATAATTAATACATTTAAAAAACAAAGAATGAATGAAAGAATGAACGAATGAATGACAGTTGATGGCGTTGCAGAGCAATGAATACCACTGATCTTCCCACTTCCGGCCACCGCCCTCATACACCGCGTCCATAGAAGAAAACGAAGTCGCTAAAACTTCACACGCATGGATGGTTGCCTCAGGGCTAGCTTAAGGGACTGCAAAATATCACGTCCTTCGAAATCAGGGATGTTCAAGCGTGCAGTATATCTGTATGGCAGTTACAAGCAACGCCGCAATTGACAGCCTCTAAGGCAACATTTCAAACCTTGTCCCTCGCTGTCCTGTACGGCGTCACTTTCATGAAACAACCCTTTAACCAACAAATACTCGGTGCTTGAAGGCAGATGTCACGGACGAATATCTCTCACGCCTGTCGCGAAATTCAAATACAAATACCTCTTTATGCACCATATCTCACAAGTTTACATATATATGTCATCGCCTTCTTATACATATATAATACAGATATGTATGTGTTTAACGTATCATCTAAGTATATGTTATTGCAGTGACCTTAGTTGTTTTGGCCTCCTAAACGCCAAAGGCTAGAAGTTCAAGCCTGGCATATGTACAATGTTACATAATGTAAACAGAAATGCGCTATACACTGCGCACATGGACGGTCAGTGTAGCCAGAGGGCACATGTTGCGTGTTTACATACGCTCAAATTAGTGGACATTAATGGCTCATTATGATTTAAATGACTTCTAAAACGATCCAAGATGAAGCCGTTGCCAATTGAATTGCCGTTGGCAATCAGATGCTTGCAATTATGCGTTTGGGTATCCACTCTATAAGTACGCACGAAATATGGTAATGCGACAGCCCTATAGTATGTAATTTACCGCACATATATGATGTATATTATGGTCATCAATGACGTTCAGTATGTATGTATGTATGTATACAGTGTGAACCAATTAAAAGTAACCCCTACAAGTTTTGCTAATATTTCGGCCAAAAGTAAGAATGCTTAAATCAAGTTTTACATTTTTTGGACAATAAAGAAACAGTAAAAAGTGATATAACTTTGGTTCTGTTTGAACTATTTTGGTGAAATTTGGCTGTAATAGGTAAATATGAATTAATTTAAAAATTTGATTTAAACATTCTTTTTTTTGTCGAAATATTAGCAAACCTGCAGGGAGTTATTTTTTGGCCCACCCTGTATATATGTTTGTTGCTGTGTGTGTGTATGTGTGTAGGTGTGTGTGTGAGTGTGTGTGTGTGTGTGTGTGTGTGTGTGTGTGTGTGTGTGTGTGTGTGTGTGTGTGTGTGTGTGTGTGTGTGTGTGTGTGTGTGTGTGTGTGTGTGTAGGTGTGTAGGTGTGTGTGTGTTCTTTGGATCTCTGCCTCTTACCTTAAACTTACGCACTGTTTCAATTGATTCAGATAAGCACACTTTGTAGTGTCGCATTTGTTTAGAACAGCCACAGATAACCGTGCAAGCAGCAGCTTTTGAAAGGTAAAACAGTTAGTTGAAAGTTGCTATATAAATGGTTTCTTACATTACTCAACAATACACATTCGCATACTTGTATAACATAAATTTGACTTTTATCATATGCCTCCTGAACTTTTCAAAAAACGACAAACAATCGCAATAATTTATTTTCCGGAAATGACGCACAAAGGTGCGATATGTATAAAATTATCGACTAATTAGCAATCTTGCGTCATTAATGCTATTGCCTGCATGAAGTTCTTTATGCATACGGAGACAATGTTTCGTTATGTGGTTGACAGGCGAGGTCAAATCTAAATAGACGCGCTGACGGCCAAATTACGGCGTTTTGTCAAACGTGTTTCCAGCGATGATGTCAGGCGACGTATAACACTTTCTCTACGCTTCAAATTAGCCCAGGTCTGTGTGGAAGAAAGTGCTCTATACAATAGATATGTCAGATCTCTATATAAGGCGAGTACTTGCCAGTATTAAGCATTGTCTGCTAATTATGGTATCGTAAGCATCAAAGACGAAAGCTAAATAGTTATTGACCTGGGCGTCAAACTTTCTTGCACGCTGAACTCACCGACGTTGTGACATATCTCTAAATGTGTCTCAATTTCTCAACTTTGCCTAATTGTCTGTTCTCGCACTCTCATTGACTTTCAATTTGCTCTCTCTCTCTCTCTCTCTCTCTCTCTCTCTCTCTCTCTCTCTCTCTCTCTCTCTCTCTCTCTCTCTCTCTCTCTCTCTCTCTCTCTCTCTCTCTCTCTCTCTCTCTCTCTCTCTCTCTCTCTCTCTCTCTCTCTGTCCTGTCTGTCCTCTGTCTGTGTGTATGTGTGTGTGTCTCCAGAGTATCAACCAAAGATCCTGCCTCTTTGCTCCACGCATGACTCTGTCTCTATCTCTGTCTGCTGGCTGTCTGTGTGTGTGTCTCTGTCTGTATGTCTGTCTGTCTGTCTGTCTGTCTGTCTGTCTGTCTGTCTGTCTGTCTGTCTCTCTCTCTCTCTCTCTCTCTCTCTCTCTCTCTCTCTCTCTCTCTCTCTCTCTCTCTCTCTCTCTCTCTCTCTCTCTCAATCTTTGCGCCATTTATTATGGGAAGTCAACCCTGTCAGTATTATATGCTCGTGGTTTAAACTCATGTTGCTTCGAGCAACCATAGCACGTACCTATACACATACATATATACGCATATATATTTATGTATATATATATATTATATATATATTTATGTATATATATATTATATATATATATATATATATATATATATATATATATATATATATGTATATGCAGATGGACGCCTGACTGAGTTGAAGCCTCGATGAGAGGTAGCGATTAGCAACGTTGATACTCTATCGATGACTTGATGTTGCGCGCTTAGAGAGAGATAGACAGACAGACAGACAGACAGAGATGGGAGAGATGAAGGGAGGGAGACAGAGACAGACAGACAGACTGTCTCTGTCTCTCTGTCTCAGAGACAGAGACAGACAGACAGAGACAGACAGACAGAGACAGACAGACAGAAACACAGACAGACAGACAGACAGACAGACAGATGATGCTTATAAAGTCTTAGCGTCTGGCAGAACATGTATAGGCGCCCCTGATTATAACTCGTGTCTTCTCTGCGTCCCCTATGCACTCCGTCGTTACATCGTTTAATTGATAATCAAAATAGTGTTTCCTTGTCCGGATCTTCCCGTTCAATCCACCCTCGTCCGTCCGACACGCTGTCGCATCACACCATGATCAGCCTCGTCCTGTAATGACCCCTTACCCTTCCCTTCACCGCGAAATGGACGCTAGGAAAAGGGAGCAGCCGGGACAGACGTATACGGAGGGTCCCCCGTCCGCATGTCCTCCATCTCCTCAGGCTGTCCACGGCAGACCGCTCCAGCGCGGTTCTATCGCTGTCGCTAAATCCGAGCGGGGAGCGTCCCAGGATTAGTCGCTGATACGCAACTGATTCACAATTCATGACGAGTGTGTTAAAGACGGGAAAGTGCATTTGTCGAGGATTAGTCCGTCATTCCGCCCGGCGCGTCCGCCCTTTACTGCGCCGACGTTCCGCGGAAGAGCCACGCCGTCGAGGCTTCCCCGGTCCGTCCGCGTCTCACCCGTGCGGCCCGTCGCCAGCGAGCGGGTGGGGTTTGGCGGCCGACTGGATCAGGAGCCAGATTGTTCCTTCAATCATTGCGGCTTCCGGTTAGAGACTTTGACAACACAGATTGGACGCTGTCAACGACATAAATTGCAATTGCATATAAAACTCTGAGAATCAGAAGTTGATCAAAATAAGGGAAAAGTTGATGAAAACTGTCAGTCGTAATGCGGGTATTATGAGTGCAAGTGATAAAAGAAACAAACCGACAGGCAGACAGAAGGACGCTGACGCATACATAACAGCGACACACATCCACAGAGACAGACAGACACACGCGTGCAGACACACGCAGACAGCAGACGCACAGAGACACACATAGGCAGACATGCATATATGCATACGTATACATAAATACATCAATACATACATACATACATGCATACGTACAAAAACACATACATACACGCATACCCACATACACATACATACATACACACACAATACATACATACATACACATACATACATACGTACATACATACATACATACATAAATACATACATACATACATACATACATACATACATACATAAATACATACATACATAAATACATACATACATAAATACATACATGAATGAGCTTCCTCCGTTCGTTCGTTCTTCTATTCTCTCAGGTAACGTCTCTTCCTCTTTTACCTTTCTTAAAACTTGCTTTTTCTCTCGGGGTCTCTCGCACTGGCAGCGCTTCTGAATGGCCCTCCCGCTAGACGCGCTTTATAAATATCCGAATACAATACAATACAGTACGTACATACTTAGATACAAACATACATACACACATATACTTACACACAAACATACATACATAGCATTAAATACACGCATACAAACATGCATGGACATGCACACATACATACATACTGACATACAGACAAACACATTTGTTTATTTCCTCCATTGCTATAGCGCCAATTTATAAGAAAGTCCACTCATTGATGGTGCTGTGCAACTGTTTGTAAGGAGCGACGTCGGTTGATGGGGTTCGTAGCACAAAATTCATAACACAAAAGTCCATATATCAGATGGTAACTATATAGGCCTACAAAACGCTGCGTCTGTGCTTTACCCCGTGATCGATCGAGTCGAACTGCTACGATCGACTTGGCTCAGCCGACGATCGACTCGATCGACTTTGTCGACTAGTCGACCTCTCGTCGACTCGATCGACTTGGCAAATAAACGATCGACTTGGTCGACTTTGTCGACTTGGACTGTATCTCAGGGCCAGGGGCCCGGGAGCCATGGTGCCAAAGGTGCCAATTCTCATACAAGTTTTGGCTCTGTAGCGTCGAGGCACAAGCATGCTCACACAACTTTTGGCTGGCGCTTTGTATTTGATGCTTGCTAAAGTAGTTATTGACTTATTGTGCTATAGACGCGTTTCATTTCATGAATATGTATGCCTAGTATAATAAACTTTTCCACTGATTGCAAAAATTGACAAAATATTCTTATTGGTTATATCGGATATAATGTATAATTCTATCCATCTTAGGCCTGTACTTTGCCTGAGGTTAGCTCACGCAACTATTAAACACTTTCTGAGCCACTGCTCTTGGCCAAAGTCGAAGCATTCAGTCCCATCCTAACATACAGACATTCGAACGTTTTGAGATCGTCGTTACTGACTACCATGATGTAAAAATAACAACTATGTTTACATCATGCTGACTACAGAGCTGAAATTTTCTGAAACTAGCGCATTTTTAACGCATCTTAATCTTTCCATTTTCACCGTAAAACTGTGAAAAAAGTATCTGCAGCTTCCACTATACGAAATCACAAAGAGGCTCATAGTTTGCACTGAACTTCAAATCAGGTTCATACGGTAGTTGTGCGTTTACAAAGCATTACGTCATCGAAACATGTGAGGCATTTTGTGAAGTATAGCAGCAAAAAAAGTCAGAAAATATTTCGTAGTCGAGTCAAGTCGAGGAAACAACGATCGACTCGACTTCTCAAAACATATGATCGACTCGACTTGCTAGTCGATCGAGTCGAAGATTTTTCGACCGACTCGACTTGGCCGGGTTTCGATCGACTTGATCGACTGACTCGATCGATCACGGGGTATAGTCTGTGCATGCACCCCAGTGCCAAACGGGGACTGCAGTCGTGAACAGCTTTCTTCGCAGCCGGTGTCACGAAATAGAGTATCCCCCATACATGCGTATCCCCTTAGCGAAATGGAGTATTCGGTTTAGTTTGCATTTTTGGCGGTTTCTAAGTGTATTCAGCCGTACTGTTTGGATTTATTGCACACATAAAATTTTTGAATTGCGTATCTTTAGTTGTACGTCGACCTGAAATAAATTTACTTTGTTTTTGGTGATTTTGACTGGAATTTCGTCGAGGCTATCGTGATGCGTATGACGAGGGGGGATAGAATGGTTCATCCCACCGGATACTCTAAACCGGTTTATTCCATCCGGGGGGATACGCTTTAGGGGGGATAGAATATCTCGGGACACCGGCAACTGATCGTATACAAAGCGTCACCGCAGTTGAACACTCAGCTCGAATCAAAGGATTCTTTTGACCAATGCAAACGGAGCGATAAGAGTTAATAACCTGAAACACCTTACGATGGGCGAGACCGTATTGCGCGCGAGATCTTGTTGACAAAAGTGGAAACACCAACCAGAACGCTCATAAACAACGGTGAAAGAGAAATAACTTTGAACTCCTCCACCACTCGTACTCTGATAGTTTATTCCGGATATTTATATAGCGCCTCTGAAAGTCAACTACTACTCAGAGGCGCTCCCGACTACAGCATTTGATACTGTGCCGGAATTTTCACGCCGAAGCGCCACGAGCAATTGCGAGTGAAGGACTTGCCCAAGGTCCGTATACGCAGCGGCTAGAGTGGGATTCGAACCTGCAACCCTCCGGTCACAAGGCGCCGAACTTACCACTGAGCCACCACGCCCCACAAATAGATAGTGCCAGTCCAAAGCCTGGAGAAAGGAGGAGGGCGACGCTAATCATCTATGTAATGAAACAGCGTCGTAAAACAGCAACTAACTAACCAACCAAGCAAAAACCCAGAATTAATTCAACGGGGGCATAACAGGTCACAACAGAAGTCCGAGCGAATAAAAATTTCGGACAAAACCCACATGTGACCAACTATAACTGATTGATCAGAACTGACACGCTAGAGAAAGACGCGGCCATTTTGACCACACACATGCACACGCGCACACGTGTAGCAGGGCGAGGGCTTAACCGATCGGCTACTGCAATAAGTCATAGACTGACTGACGAGAGGGAGAGAGACACACACACAGACTGAGAGAAACAGACACAGGCAGAGCAACATACACAAAGTACATAGACATAAATAAGACTCCGCGAAACATAGAATCCTTGTGCACGCTTGCGACATCTGGAGACCTTTTCAAGAGGTCAGAAGGTCGTATATTTCTCTCCGTCTGTGTGCGTTCA
>OY744616.1:29824403-29826903 GCA_963556255.1 Allolobophora icterica
ATTCGTAAAAAGAGGTGAATGACTAAAAAATCAACTTTTTTTGTGCTTAGGGCCGCCGGTTTGCCTAGGGCCGCCGATTTGCCCAGGGCCGCAAAATCTCTTGAACGGGGCCTGGATATACCTTGTGCAATAGAGTAGACACCGGCGCAATAACAGTTATAATTATAATTGCAATTTCATCATGCCACAAAATTGCCTGCAGGTATACACTCCGGAAAAATGTCGGATTCAAAGGTATACTTGTACGACTGTTGGAAATCTTAAAAGGTGTCGACTTAGATCAGTGTTTATAAGGTCGAGTCGAGGTCTGGCTTATCAGCATGTGGACCTTTCTGCGTATACCTGTGTATACATACGACTCGGCTGCCTGTCTATATATATATATATATATATATATATATATATATATATATATATATATATATATATATATATATATATATATATATATATATATATATATATATATCTATGTACCACTAGTTATGTCTAACACTGGCGTAAACTTGTCCAAAATATTGGAGGGGATTTGGTTATTCATTTTACATGCACTTGTTGCATTGGGTGGCGCCTGCCCCAGCTGCCCCCCTCCAGAGTTTACGCCTATGATGTCTACACTTGTTTCAAAAACATACACAATTGTGTAAGAAAATCAGCTCAGCAATAATAATATTATTACGGACATGCAGTGCCTTCTTTAGGCATGGGCAATGGGGAAATTGGGCATGCCGGGCAGTCGCCAGGGTCCCAATGATTCTAGGGGCCCCCAAATTAAAAAGACCAAAACTGGCTTTCACTCATGTGCATAGGCGTAGACCCTGGGGCAGCCGGGGCACGTGCCCCCCCCCCAATAATTGAGGAGCCGGGGCAATGCCCCCCAAAAAATCGAGGAGAATTTCTTCAAAAATTAAAATATTATGTTTCAATATAGACAAATTTCTTCAGAAACAGAAAAACAGAGACACAGAACTTAAATACTATGAGAAATTCATAATGAAAACAAAAATTTATTTTTATCTTCAATTTCTTTAATATGACACAAATTTATATGTAAACAAATCGCCCCATTTCATACGCATTAACGTAACACCGGAAGCCTCTGCTGACTGTCCAGACCAGAGGTGAAAAAGTTTTTTCGGATTTTGGTTTAAAACAAAAAAAGGGAAAGGTAACCACAAAATTTGTTTTTTGTTTTAAAAAAATTTCTTATTTTTATAGAAGTTATCTTAGTAACATTGATTTCATGAGTTTTTATTTTTGGAAATTGCAACTGAATAAAACTGAGTAGGAGCTCTTGTTCAAGCTATTTTTCACGATTTCTTTTTATCCGAAATCCGGAACTCTTAAAAATAACAAAAACTATTAAAAAACGAAAAAACAACAAAAACCCAACTTTTCATCTTGAAAAAACTTGTTTTTGCCCTTCTGGTCCATACCCCTTGCCCCCCCCCATTATTTTGGACAAGTTTACGCCAGTGCTCATGTGCATAGAAAATGACATCCTGAAGACCACTGACTTCAAGCCAATTATAGGCTAAATCAATTCTCCGCAAAGAAATTTCGCAGACGTTTGTGTTGATTAATAAATAATTCATACGGTAATACCTCTGTCTGCATGTACGGTGTACCAATTAAGTATCATTTATATGTTAAAATATTTGTGTTTTTCAAAGCTTATGTCATATTGTTCAAAAGTTTGTGTTGATTAACCTTCGCCTTACATGTATGTTTCTTTATGTTTAAACCAGGCCCGCATTAAAGTAGTGCTAAGGGTACTGCAACACCCGGGCCCTCAGTTTTGAGGGGCCCGCATTTTCATAAGCACATTAATTTTTTTATTGTACTTGTAATTGGGCCTTGCGGTAATGGCTATATAGGTAATCACAGCACCCGGGCCCGCACTAGCCTTAATGCGCCTCTGGTTTAAACATTCGTTTTGTTACGTGTGTACGAAGTGAATGTTGAAAGTAAAAATAAATCTCTAGGTTTAATTTTATTGACCGTTTCAATTTTTATCTCGTGGGTGGGCAGTGGCCCCAGAGCATTGCTTTGACCAGGGCTTACAATGCTGCTAAGACGGGACTGCGGACATGTATAGAGTGCATGGTTTTTGCACAGTTTAAACAGAATGGTAAACTGAAATTAAGACCATCAACCCGGTTAGTAACATTCGGCGCGTCCATGAAATGTCCATGGAATATTACGCGAATTGGTCTCAGTATATATGTATGTAAATATATATATATACATATATATATGTATGTATGTATATATATGTCAACGTTAATTATGATGGGCGGTTAAAAACTCAGTTGCCGTGTTATTTGAGACCTCATGCCACGCCTCTGTTGAGATTTTACAAAGGCGGGTAAACATGTACGTGTTACCTTCACTTTTACCGTTGCCTTCTGCCATGAATGGGTTCCTTGCGACACGCAAACGTCGTCTGTTATGACGAGACATTTCTTTAGAGAGTGTAAAGCCGACAGAGAAAGAGACA
>OY744616.1:29829403-29870767 GCA_963556255.1 Allolobophora icterica
ATGATTGTATGTCTCATGGGCAGAAATAAACTGAGAGATATATCCGACTATTGTTTTAATGTTGTTAATTCAGTTTCTGGAACGAAAGATGTATATACGAACAGTTACGATATATATATATATACATATATATATATATATATATATATATATATATACCGCATGATTGTAACGATGATCACAACAAAGCAACATCGTATTATTATCACGGATTGTATACACGATAACAATGGCTAAAGATTCACTTGCTCGCAAATCACTTTGTCTGATTGACGGTACTATATATAGGGTGACACGAAAGTTCGTTCACCGTTTTCAAAATGCGTTGTCTCAGTAACGGCTGCATATTTCTTTATAATATTTTGTTAGTACATACATAAGTCAAACGAAAGATACTGGTAAGAATTTGATTATGATACGGTCCGTGGTTGCCATTATTTATAAGAAAATGTAAAGACCGCCAGTTTTTGCGGAAAAAACTGCGTTCATCAAATTAACACAGTAAAGGAAATGTGTAGCCTCGTACACAATAAGACACTGTTGTTACCTAGGACATACAGACGTAGGCTAATAGAGGTCCGGACAGTTGGGTGGCCAATCCTTCGGCTTTATGTGTGACGGGAGGTTGTCGTCATGCAGCTCAAACGTCGCCTCCAACGAGCGTGGAGATCGATAGCAGTTAGGACACTTCAGTTAGGACACTTCAGTTAGGACACGTAGGCTAATAGCCTACGTCTGTATGTCCTAGGTAACAACAGTGTCTTATTGTGTAACACAATAAGACACTGTTGTTACCTAGGACATACAGACGTAGGCTATTAGCGTACAGTATCTCCTTTCTGCTTAATGACAGCACTGACTCTATCCGGCATAGACTAGATCAGCGTCTGAAGTGTCCTAACTGCTATCGATCTCCACGCTCGTTGGAGGCGACGTTTGAGCTGATCAACGTTTTTTGGCTCAGGATCTTTATAAACGCTGAGAGATAAAATACTCCACAAGTTCTCAATAGGAGAGAGGTCCGGACAGTTGGGTGGCCAATCCTTCGGCTTTATGTGTGACGGGAGGTTGTCGTCTAGCCACTTCGTCGTCACAGCTGATGTATGACAGCGTGCACCATCCTGCTGAAATACTCCTAGATCATTGTCAAGAAATAACTTTCGTTTCATGACACTGCCGTTGTCATTTTCTCTCTCGAACGCTGGCTTCACAATCTGTTCGAGAATGTTGGTGATGTCATTAAGCAGAAAGGAGATACTGTAAGCTAATAGCCTGCGTCTGTATGTCCTAGATAACAACAGTGTCTTATTGTGTACGAGGCTACACATTTCCTTTACTGTGTTAATTTGATGAACGCAGTTTTTTCCGCAAAAACTGGCGGTCTTTACATTTTCTTATAAATAATGGCAACCACGGACCGTATCATAATCAAATTCTTACCAGTATCTTTCGTTTGACTTATGTATGTACTGACAAAATATTATAAAGAAATATGCAGCCGTTACTGAGACAACGCATTTTGAAAACGGTGAACGAACTTTCGTGTCACCCTATATAATTATATGCGCGATTTATAAATTTAATTGCATCATCTATTAATAACAATAACAAGTGTTTTGCAACGCAAATAAAACCTGCAAAGGCAACAACAATCCTCTGAATGCAAATTGCACATCGACCAACGACTAGCGCTCAAACTGAATACAAGCCCAATATATATATATATATATATATATATATATATATATATATATATATATATATATATATATATATATATATATATATATATATATATATATATATATATATATATATATATATATATATATATATATATATATATATATATATATATATATATACACACACAAGAGCATGCATGAGACGATACGTCACTAAGATTTATTGGCTTTGGACTTTGGTATCCAAGCGTTGAACGCGTATTCCGATACGCAGTATCAAATATCGCGTATATCGCCCGCGGTGAGGATGATGCCCTCGCTTTTGTAAGCCTTGTCACTGCGCATGCATTTATTGATAACATTCAGCAGTACGAAAAAATTAAACATTTGTATAATTATATTCCGTGTGTGCATGTACACATGCACGGCCTGCATGCGTGAACGGAGTGGGCAGGATGCAACTATACATATATAGGCAAGCATGCAGCTGTATTTCTGATCAGGCGTTTGGAAGCTGCGGTTTCTCACTGCAATCCTAAGCGACTGCGCGGTCTCCAATAGGTTGCACGTGCTGACAACATTGATCATCAATTCCGCCCCACTTCCTGCGATTTTATCGCATGCAAATTATATCTGAAGATTTCTAAGGAATTGATGTATACGACGCCAAAATCTTATTCTCTCGCATAACTTTATGGCCATATATAGACAAGTATTGCGAATCCTTAAATATAATTATATTTAAATATATATGGCCTATAGATATACAGCGTGTATATATGTATACGAACATGAGCTGTGATGTATATACACACACACACATCACCCACTGTATTGTCAGCTGGGTCGACTTGTGTAACTAGAGAACGGAAGGTGTATACTAATTTCCATATAAGCAGAATTTGTTCTCATGTCGGTCGGTATCACGTCGTATACACACAGCGAAAGGAAGCGAGAAGTCTTTTACGAGACGATAGAACGTAGAAGTTGCGAAAGAGTTATGAATGGCGTTTGACAGGGTTTGACAATCAGCTCAGCGTGAAAATACAGTCCCCGTGTATACAAAGGGTCTATATAAAACGCTCCCCGCGACATCAGTACATAGCGATTCGCCGCATGCGACCTGCCTGCAGCGTGCAATCGTCCTTCCTGCCTTGACGCGTTTCCCATTGAAACAGCTTGGCTCTGCTGGCGCGACCCGGTGCTAAGTCGTTAAAGAGAGCAGTTGCTTGATAAAAGCACGCGGCTGTTTTTAAAAACACTGTTGCTTAAACGACGGATGTTGTTCTTTTTAAGTTGCGCGACTGCGCGGAAGATAGATTCTTTTAAAGGAAAAACGTTGAACACGGAGACCACATGCATCCTCGGGCAAGCCAACTGCAGCGGTCTGCGACTACAGGTTATGCAAGCCCTATCGATGGGGAGAAAATAGTCTCGTGTTTCAACGTTATCGCACCAAGACCTGAGTAACAAACCGACTGTGACAATATCAAAATACATTGTACGTGATTTTAGACAATAGAATCTGCATATGACCTCGCCTTCCACATGCATGGCAATTTGTCCAAATCATGAATGATGCTGGTGGTTTGTGGTGATGAATTAAGAAAATGCTACACGTCCTACTGATAACTAATTACAGTATGATTTAGTAATGAAACTAGTAGCAGTGATTATCACTATAGGCAGTGTTTAATCTAGTCCCCCTCTTCTGGGAGGGGAAACAAGGTTTCTGGGGGAGCAAAGAATTTACACAGGATTTTGTCTTCCATCTTCAAAAAGTCTATGACTTTTCAAAATTTCATCTTCAAAAAAAGTTTTTTTTTAGTCATTCGCCCGATTTTCAGAACTTTTCTACAGCAACTACTCTCTCAAAAAAGTTGATGACCTTTTTTTTTAGAAAATCATCTCTCTGGGGGGGGGAAACCATGGATCCACATGTATCCTGGGGGGTTTTCCTCCCCTGAAGGTATCTACATTGTAATATTGCCGGCCTCTGGGGGGGGAAACATCAATCCTGGGGGAACTTTCCCCCCCCCAAAGACGTCTAGATTAATCACTGCACTATAGGGATGCGGATTCTTACGATTAATTATTCGATTAATCGTTAAAACATTTTATCGATTAATTTCGGCTTGTTCGCTCAATTTTCTTATTTATTTCATGATGTCGATATTTATTTCAGGAGTAAACAATATGACGAACAATGTGTGCAACGTTTGAATGGAAAATTAAGCGATCAGTTTGCTGATGCATGGAAACGTCGAAGATGGCGACAAAATTAACTATCTCCATTGCAATGAACAGATAATCGTGGTTCAAACGCATCGCTGATGTATTAACTGACTCAGTGACTATACATCTGCAACAGTATTTTTATGCTTTGCGTAGCAGGTACCAAATTACTCGAAGTTAATCGATTAATCGAAGTTAAATTTTGGAAATTAATCGATTAATTTTTATAATCAGTACCAGCCCTATTATTTACATTACATTACAAGATGTAGGCCTATACCCAGCATACAAATTCTGTTTCAAATGGAGATTGCCAATATAGCGACAAGTATACTAGCCTATAGTAACAGAATATTACTCTGGATTATTTTGAAAAACTTTTTTTTATTTTTGGGTCTGTTATTACTAATTCAATGCAAAGTGTCAACTCGAAAACGGCTAAATTTAAAACTCTATGTTCTAAAAGTTAGTAGAGATTTTTAAAATACAATCTTAGGCATCTTCATTGTCTTCATTGGATCCACTTTCGAAAACAGCAGTGTGTAATTGCTATAAATATGGCCTTGGGTTAATGGTCGGCATAACTATTGATGTCAGTAACAATTGATGTCAGTAACTATTGCCGTCATTAACTATTGATGTCAGTAACTATTGTTGTCATTAACTATTGATGTCAGTGACTATTGTTGTCATTAACTATTGATATAAGTGACTATTGATGTCATCAACTATTCATGTCATTAAGTATTGCTGTCATTAACTATTGCTGTCATTAACCGTAATTGCATGTGGTCAGCAAAATTTCGTAGCCTTTGGCAAAAAGACGCATGCCAGCATTGCTCCATACATTGACTGATGCAAAGCCCATAATATTATGCTCGGTGGAACTTTCCATTTATAACGGATGGAGCATTTCACCTTTCCAATATTGGAATATTACACGACTTGCAGTCAGTGGCCTTACACCACCCCATTATAGGGTAGAAAGAGCCACGGAAATATTAGTGGAGTTTGGACACGCGGTGCATGGTGTATACCGGTATGTTCGGCGCCTTGTAACCGGAGGGTCGCAGGTTCGAATCTACCTCAAGCCACTGCGTAACCGACCCAGCGCCATCGATGATCTGTTGTATGGTTGAGTGCACTTCTGAACTTTGGAAGGAGGGCAATATCGAAATACAGTTGTATTGTATACCTGTATTGTATATATTACGATCAGGGTGAGAATTGTTGGGGGTTGGGTTCAACCCCCGCTAGTCTTTCTTATATAGGACCCCAGTTAAGTCTTCATTGCACACCCCAGAGGGGTCGTTTCCAACCCCATACCCCAGAGGGATCGTTTCCATCCCCCACTTGTGCTAATGTGATTATGTTGTGCATATTATATTTTAGTATTTTCTTTCACAAATCGCTTTGCTGGTTACTAATGAACTAATGCTATGGTTTATTGTGAGATTTGTGATCATGTGAATTGTATACTAATAAATTTGGTGATGTTATCACTTTAAGGAGTTTAAGCTTTCTGTTGCATTGTTGAATTTTCTCAGTTTGCAAAAATACAGATAAAATATTCAACTCCATATGGATCAAACTCATAAAAGTCTAACCCCTCAGTCTTTTTTCTATAATTCTCACACTGATTACGATTCATTTTCAGAGATGCCTAAAATATGCGGCTGTGCAGTTCTATAGCCACACTGTGTATACCCTGCTGCTTACTAGATATTATTTTCATGGTGATGTATTGGTGATCACACACATTATATGGATTTATTCAGCGGTCGAGAGAGATATTCATCGCTAACTTATGAATTCGACAACGCGCGAGACATCTCAGCGACGTATAATACGTGAACGCATTAAAATATGCAGCTGCTTTGGCGTTTTACTCTGCAGTCTCGGCAAACTATGGATTTACAAGAACAGCGAAATCCAGATTTCGATTTAGATAGCTAGTCAAAAGAGGACTTCTTAATCAAATAATTGATCAGGTCCTGAAAGAAAAGACGAGATTTATGACATTTAACTGTTTATTGCACAAGTCCGATGCATGATGATGCACGAATAAAGATGATAACAATCAACTAATAACGAACAGTGCGGCAACTATACCGGTATGCATGCACGAATTAACACAAATCAATGTATATACATAGAACACTAATCATCTGTATACGCAGCCTTATCATGTGTTCATCATTGTCGGTTGCAAGTCAGCTTTATCACCTTATAATACGCCAACCTTCATCACCAATTAAGGAAACATAATAAGAGCTGATATAAAGGTGTTGGTATGTATTATATCGCTGCATTTTGAAGAGATACTTATGCATATGCATGTATAAACTGTATACAGGCTGCAGCTGATGACTTGTTGCCACGATGAGATTCGCTTTATCCAGGCCGACGCCTTACAACATATTAAGTTAATCTGCATCACTTTTCTCTGGATTTCGCGCCTTGTCTTAAAAATAAACTGCGGTAGCTTACTTACTCAACGGGTGTTGATAGTGTAGTGGTTAGCGTGCTGGACTGTCAACCTATAGAAATCGGGGTTCAAATTCCAGTCAGGGCAGAAATTTATGTCGAGATTTCTGCTCCATCTGCATGCGCCCTCTGGCAAACTCAGATATATAATGAGTATACATACAATGACCGTATACTGTCGGTGGGAAGATGAGACGGCGAGGGAGAGGACTGGCCACCCACCCTCATATACCGAGGCTAAGAAAATGAAGTCGCTAACACTTCATACCTATATATGGCTGCCCCATGGCTAGCTTAAAGGACTGCTCTTCTTCTTCTTTTTCTAGCTACTTTGCTACACTTTACCTTGCCCCATTTTTCATCTACCTTACATGTGTCACCTCTTTATTGTCTTAATTTTCACGCTTCACTACGCAAGGTCCATCCTGCAGCAGGCGAGCAATTAACATCAAAGTGCATGTTTAGCCACTTGCAGTTTTTATATGCAATACCTAGCATATGCAAATGGGTTCTTTATGGGTCAACCTTCTCTCTTAAAGCCCTAGGTTTTAGGTTTGGCGGTTTCCCTCGTAGAATGAAGTGACCAACGACTGTAGGCGGTTCAAGTAAGCATCTGTCGGCCAATGGGCGTTGATTTCATTTTGGTTTACACATCTTACAAGCATAGGCTGCTGAATTTAATTATATGCATAGCCTAGGCAACATCGTCCGCTTTGTGGAATGGAGGCGAGGCGCAGGGACGGTCGGTCGATCGGTGGTAGCCCCCACCCTAGGCCCTTCACCCTCCCTCTGGCCCTCTAGCGGTCGGACGGATGGATGGAGATGCATCGCTAGGGCAGACTAGACCCGACAGGGCATACCCCGTACAGGCCCTACCTCGATCAATTGACCACTTGTATATATATAACCGAGCTGTGGGTCGACTAATTTGTGTATACGAAAGCCAGGTAAGCTGGCTAGAGGTCATACCTGTACTTCTAGAATGTATACAAGTTGTTCCAATTATCCAAATTTACCCCCCCATACACTCATATTACTATGGAGTTCATTGCTATGAAGATACTTACAGGGTTGAGAAACAAGTCTGTAGTTTCTATATGCGATTAGATTGCCATGAACAAATACGAACTTACTATTGTGGTAGATGGCGATCAAGAGGAAGCCATACGGGCATTTTTTGCTCACAACAACTGGAATTTTGAAAAAATTGGTAATTATGAAGACGATGCGTATATATATATATATATATATATATATATATATATATATATATATATATATACTGAAATTGTATAAATTGTTTTGTGTGGTGAACCCTGTACAAGTAGGCCCTATTGTTCTTCAGGTAGCGCTATACGTGCGCAAATAAGATTGAACTAAGATTTATAAATATTAAATTAAATTGCATTTATTATCCTTGCAAATATTTAGCTCAAACCATGCTATAGAAATACATAGTAATAATAACATCAGCAATGTTAGTATAATGACAACTGATGTGAACAGCAGTAACAGCAGTAATGATAATAAATGGCCAATTAAAAATGTAATTATTAAAATTACCATGATTATTATTATTACGATATGTAATAAGACAATAAACATATGCATAACCCAGCTAAGCTGTCGTTCAAGTCAAGTCGAAAGAGCTAATTGTATGTTGATGACATTATAAATATATCTCCAACCAATCGAAACTGCCTTTGTTCCAATTGCAGAGTTGGAACCACCAAAGAGAAGAAAATCTTGTATGGATGCCGCTTCGAAGGAGGTCTTGGTCGCGTCCAATGGAAATAGTACAGAGTCAGAAATTGAGGCTCAAAACAGTCATGACATTCAAGTGTCAGCTGATCATTTGCAGCTGCAGGGTGAAAATCATCAATCGGAAGGCGCCTGTCCTCTTTGTTTTCTCTCTCCGTGCGTGGGTTCTGCATCTCCAGGTTGGCTTGGCGGAGGACAAGCAGCGCATGCAGCTAACAGTCCAATACGAAGAGTAATTTATGGAAAATATTGGAAGATCATTTGCAACTTGGGTGGGTGGACGAGCCCATTATATCTGGCCAAGAAACTAACGGAATCGAACGGTGTACTTCACATGCGGGAAATAATGCCAGATTGCGTAGTGCGAAAAGTGAGATCGTTGTATCCGAATCCAACAGGCACGCCTTACATGGGCCACAAGTGGGAGTAACATTGATACTTTGGATAATTCGCCGGACTTTGTTTAGACAGAGAGATTTTTATTGTACACTTACTTTCTGACATAAAGCAGAATTTTATCGATTGTGAGCTGCTTATGTACACCTGTCATAGCTATGATTCAATGTAACATAACATTCCCCCATTTTAAATTTATATAGCGCCTCTTCAAGATTCCTACTCAGAGGTGGATTTAAACCTGAATTGCCCTCAATTGCTCGGCGCCACACGAAAACCACGTTACGGAGACTAGGTTTTTCATAAGTGCTATGTCAAATCAATTTTGCAATGGCCACAGTCCCTTGTCCGTTCAATCTTCTTTTTTTCTTGCTTGGATTAGGACCTCGTTGAGGGGGGGTAAGCCACAGATTCATTTTTATACAGATTGGAGCATCTTGTTACAGATCGGATGCCCTTCGTGGCATCAACCACAGTTTTCCGCTGTGGACCTAGTCTTGGTGATGAACACATGCCCGCTAGGCAGAGGGTCATCAGGCTTATTTAAATTGAGTCATGTGCTCCCATGTCACAAGGCTGTTATTGGATATTTGCAGCTTTTAGTTGTCAAGCAAAATGCCACTCTTTTTCTACAGTGTGCCCTACTAGCCTTGCCGCTGTTGGTCCGCGACTGCTTATTCGTCAGATATAACCCTGCTTATTTCGCAGCTGACCTCTATTTCTAGAGGTCGTTCCACTATCCGCCACCTGTGGACGCGTGTGATAGCAGTCAGCTCTGCCACACATCAGCTCTGCCACACATCTCTCTGTCCTATGCCAGGCCAAAATCCGGGGAGGTCAAGCAGAGTAGACAGCAGAATGCTAAGGTGGTTATGTGTAATGACGGTTGATGGTTATGTAGCACTGATATGTTTGATTTTAGTGTATCATACAATATTGTCACAGCTCTTACGGTTATTCTACTGTGTAGGGTGCATTGCTTTCATTTGAAAAGCTCTCACTGTCTCCTAATTGGTCGTCATCGGATTCGTCCGAAGAGATTTCACTCTGGCAGGTCTCCTTATCTGCAGAAGTTTCTGTCACAGACTCCGATATTGCTTTAGATGCTGACCACACGGCAATGTACAAATTCCAAATGTTCTCAACAAATACGTAGGTCTTGCGCCGATACACTTTTTTCCCGATTTGGCGACGTGGGTTTTTCGAACGAACAGTCGTGCATATAGACGTGTATGGTCTGTCGACGTGTTCGTTCCAGTCCAAGACAGCCAGATTGCTCCGCAGCTCGTACATTAAATTCCCGTAGTGTATCCGTTTATCCAGATAGATCAGACAAACGTTATTAAAACTTTCCACATAAAATGTGTCGTGGCCTTTGACATAATCTTCAGCGTGCTTGTACACTACCAACGACCGAAGAAAGTCCTGGAGCATTGTAATTGCAGCCTCATTTGAAACAATTCGAACTTCAATCATATGCCCCGGCTCTTTGCAGTGGGAAGTTTCATGGCACTTGCTGTGGTTGTTCTGAAAATGAGGGATGCATGATTCTATGAGCTTACGCAGGGTTTGGGCATCTCCATTGCAATTGTCCATACACCAATAGACGTGGTTTCGAATGGCAGCACCCTTGTCAGAAAGCTCGGGATGCCATGTTTTTCCAATGTTTTTTTGTGCTCCTTGCCCAATTTTTTTCACCCCGGCTGTTATAGGACGGGTGCAGTGCCAGCGGTCATTGGAATTCCTGGCTTGCTTCCTCTCACGTAGGCGCTTGTTGATTGTCATGTTTCGATCATGCACATGATGGGCAACTTTAATGTTGCTGAGATCCAGGCTCTCGTACATCCTGTCGAATCCCACTGCCTCGTGACGCTGTGAACAGTTATCATCATTCCCGTTAATGTGTTGAATATCAACGACTTTGTGAGTTTTCAACCCGATAGCAACATGGTCGGTGTGATAACTATTTCGTCTACAATGATGTCGTGCGTCAGTCATTATAGAGATAGCTCCATCAGGCGACAGTGAAGACTCCTGCGCTCTAGCGCCAAATATAGATTGCTTTCGCAGGTTCTCAGAAATGGCACTAAATGTAACCATATTCCTCCTGCGGAAAAGGTCTGACAATAGTCCAAACCGACTGAAGTCGCTAAAGCGCTCGTACTGTATGGGTGTCATACCAGAGGCCAGGTAGCTCAACATCACTCGGTGGTTGACTTCAAATTCCTTCCGCTCGCTGTCTATTGTGGATGAGGAACTCCACTGAAAGGAGTGTTTTTTCGCACACTCCATATCCACCGACAGCACATGACCACTGTGTGTCCATGACTTCACTGAATACGGCGTCACACATGTGGATGAATGTTGTGAGATTGTGTCGATCAACTGGGCAATGCTGGAGCACTGCCCAACAAAATTCTCATGTGCAGTCTCCAAAGCTGTTGCTGGAGCTGCTGATATTGCTGCTGTGACAGATGCTGGATCAGTCAGTGAAGTTGATTCACTTACTTCTTCCGTGACTGAAGACATCGTGAGTGTCTGCTGCGGATGTTGAGTTGCAGAAGAGAGCTTATTGGTGTCAACATCCATTATGACTTTCACCAGAACTTCTCTCAAACTTTTTACTCCCAACGCCAAGCGAATGTCCTCACATTTTTGCTCAAATTTAAGTTTATCACTGTCGGTTGTAAAAGTTAATTCAAAATGTTTCCTTACAGAAACGTAAGGGTAGCTATAACTCTTGGTAGATCCATCAGACAACCGTTTTTTAAATGTTCGCATGTTGCCAACTGCAACACCTGAAGTCGGTGTCGTTGGTACAGCGTAGTCTCCATCCATCTTTGGAAATAGTTCGATATAATGATACTAATATATGTCCACTAACGAAATACAATGTTATACTACTATAAGGTCCACTACTGAAATAAGATAATAATATAATATACAGACACGAGATATAAGCTGTATCGACTATGCGATTTAAAATGGCTATGAAGTGAAGAAATTACGAAGCTCAACTCTGCTGCAGCGAAATTCAAACTAGAATGAGTACTGCAAACCAAGACTCAATTGTGAAAGGACATTTCCTAAGTTCATTTCCTAAGTTCATTAGCATAATTTGGCATGTGACCTAGTCTCTCTTCCTTAGGCTGTATATTAGCATCTGATACTGGTGCAAATTCTTAGAATATGAAATACAGCTTATTGTCTTTAGTGTTCCGGGTATAATAAGGCAACGGTGACAGCATCAACAGCTGGCATTTATATACAGGTTTACGACCCAAAGCTCGGTTATATATACAAGTGGTCAATTGATCGGGGTAGGCCAGAGGGAGGGTGAAGGGCCTAGGGTGGGGGCTACCACCGATCGACCGACCGTCCCTGCGCCTCGCCTCCATTCCACAAAGCGGACGATGTTGCCTAGGCTATGCATATAATTAAATTCAGCAGCCTATGCTTGTAAGATGTGTAAACCAAAATGAAATCAACGCCCATTGGCCGACAGATGCTTACTTGAACCGCCTACAGTCGTTGGTCACTTCATTCTACGAGGGAAACCGCCAAACCTAAAACCTAGGGCTTTAAGCAGCGTTCGAAGCTGGCAATTAAAGCATTTCAGTAAATCTTTAGAGGCAATATTATTTTTAATATAGTTCTTCACAAAGCAACTTAATTAAAAAGAAGGAATGCAATTCTTTCGGTGCTCTATTGTTCCCTTGTCATGGATTTGACACAAAGGAACTTATGCACACAGAGTTTTATACACTAACACGACATCATGATGCATCACGCTTGTCGATGCCTGCATTTACAACGCATTGTATTTTTAGCAATGTCAAGCACACGTAACACGTGCATAAAGTTAAATTAATCAAATCTGAAACTTATCGCACTGTTTAGTGCACCTGACAAATCCCTCCGTCCCTGTTACAATGTCTTTGTAATCACGCGAAGGCTTCTCTTGAAGTCCACTCTCTTACTGTTCGTCATTGCCCGACTGCCTTGTTCATTTATAGTTAAATGCCAAGTCTATTACCCAAAGAGTTGTGCGAGGGCTTTTGAGCGAGAAGTCTTTTTAGTGTAACATTGATAGTGGGTACAGCTTTTTCATAATTTTTCAATTTAATTATTAATCGCCTCATGTATTAATTGTTGATAGACGGCCTTAATTGAGCGGAACTATATTCACCTTCTGGGTAATATGTTTATTTCATAGCAGACTTGCATCTGTAAATTTGGGAATCCATAAACTAAGATGAATATAACAAAAATTAAGAATTAAAGTACTAAATATCTTAATTCAATACGTGACTGGCCTTGCTCATAATCCTGCATAATTATACACAGTATTCTGCATTTTTTTAAAATCCAGTTAGCGACACACTGTGATTAAATTGCCGTGGGACTGTGAGGAAATACGTAAATCCAACCTCACGCAACAAAGGATTACACAACAGTTGACTGAGAACCGGTATAGTGAGAAGATTTAGTCCTAATTCCAAAACTGACTGCATGCAAGCAGAATTCTTACTCTGCATGCATGGATCTGTCCAAGGCCTAAACAAAACGATACATCCCATTATAAGATATTAACGTACTCTCACACACACACCCACACCCACACACACCCACACCCACACACCCACACACACACACACACACACACACACACACACACACACACACACACACACACACACACACACACACACACACACACACACACACACACACACACACACACACACACACACACACACACACACACACACACACACACACACGCGCGCGCGCACACACACACACGCGCACACACCCGCGCACACACACATATGCTCGAACACAGGCGCGGACGCGCGCGCGCACATTGCAACCACAAAAATATCTCTCAACAGTTAATGATGCTATCCGCACCATTTTGCCTGTATACTCGTATACGTCCGAGACATATAGTGCACTACATACCTTTCACATATGGTAAATTAAAATATTATAACAATCGGCAGAAACACAGATAAACTGGACTTGACTCTGAAACCATGCATAAACCCAGACTGCGTTTCAAGCTGAATGCATACGAAAATGAACAAATGAAATACTCAGAGTTAAATTCAACAATTTAAAAGACAGGGAAGAAAGCAAGCAGCATCGCGAAATGTGCAATTATAATTTTCTTAAGTGATAACTGCTTGCTTATAAAGTATAGTCCGATAAATTCTTTAGCCTGATTATTTCTCAAACTTTTGTAATTCCAGCACATGATATATATGCAGATGCACGGACATATATTTAACTAGACGTCTTTAAGGGCTGTGACGGTTTGATTGACATATTATCAGTTATTTTCATGCAAATATTCGTGCTTCTATAGGGACCTTATCATGCCAAACCTATGCACGCAGTATAAATACAAAGCTAAGAAGAGAATAATTAAACAGAGCTCGCACCAAAGGTCATGCTATATTTAGACTTGCTTATTTGTGTGAATATATAAATGACTGAACATATGCAAAGATTTGCAAACACAATATATATATTTAGGGGCCTATAGCGTGAGACTGTTCATGTATATTTATATGTCATGCATATTCATAATATGTTTATATTCATATTGTGGCCGAAGTATTTGGTTATTTATAAGCAAAGGATGGCTGCAGTTAATCATCCCACAAAAATGTTTGCCTCGCTTGCAATTTTTGTAAATATCAATAAATCTAGTTAAAACATAGGCCTACACAGAAACGGAAACGTTAATGGAATCTATATGCCTGTTGCAGTACATGCACTTTTACGGCACTGAAAGCGCTATATAAATGTTTTGTTCCATCACGTCACATTGGATTACCTTACCTGTCATGTAAATGTGTAATCCTGCTAATAATTTATGGATATATCTATTTATCAGTTTAAATAATTCATTAGTTTTAATAATTTAAAGTGCCGTAGATATCTTATGTTTCAGTTATCTAATAAAATTTACAAAATAAATAAATGCATGAGAACTAACAGGCGTTGATAATAGGATAGAAAAATATAATAATGCACTACATTGCTTAAGCGTATAATAATATCTGCAAAATATTGATGGATATTTATGCATATGTTGATGACAAGAAATTTTACAATTACTTTAGTTATTTAATAGCAGACTAGTACAGTTGTGATACTCCGAATAAGTTATTTATTCAGTATTATGGTCCTTTACCCTCTGTTCGGGGTCTTAGTCCGTCAAACATAGGATCTTCACAGATCAGAACCGAATAGCAATTGTTTCTCTTCCGCCCCATTTACAGAAAACTTGGGCATATTACAAATATTATTGCATACGATGGTTACAAGAATATGTTGCGAATAATTACCATTGGTAACATCATTTTCAAATGGTTTCCGCCTGCAATATGGTTTTTAATGGTTTCTATTGACAACCTGGTTTCAAATAGTATTCGTTTGCAATCTGGTTTAAAGTGGTTCATTTGACAGTCTGATATCAAATGGTTTGCTTTAGCAAAATGGTTGCCAATGGTTTCCACTGGCAATATGGATTCCAATTGTTTCGTTTGCTCAATTTTTTAAAATGGTTTCCACTATCAAGTTTGAAAAAGTTTCCTTTGGCAACATTACTGCAAATGGTTTCTAATAGCAACATGGTTTCAAATGCTTTTTATTAGCAACATGGTAGCAAATGCTCTCTACTTCACGTTGTCAAAACGCGGTTCACTTGTAATCTATATGCTTTACGAAATGCGTATTGACGCAGAGTTGACAACAGGAGATCATGTCTATTGCTATAGCGCAATTCTTATCCAGAAAACCGAAATCATTGACGCAGTTCATTGCCATATATTACAAATGGGAGATTCTGAATGTCGTGTATACATCAGACTCTCTGTATCATAGGAATACCTGTCGAATGTGCTAGAACTAACGGCGGTAGAGTCATCTGACTGGCCAAAGATGGCGGCGCCGAAAGTAGATTACAGCCGGCAAAGTGTAGTGAAGCTATGGAAGACGGATGTAGTAGGGCAGCCATGTTGGTTACCGCTTCCGCTGTTCGGGAGCCGCCTGGGTCTCCTGGCGCGTCGGGTCGGGCGATTCCGAAAGGCTGAAGAGGCTTCGGCTTGATCGGTCCCCTGGGGGAGACTCCACCGACCGTTTGCGAATCGGGACCTCCGAGGGCTCTAGAAGGGGCTGACAGTCGGTGATGATGGTGGACCCGGGTCAAGCCGGACACGAGCTGGCTGAGTTGATGGGCTGTTTGTTGGAGCTGGTGGCGGTGTCGGGCGGCAGATGCCAGGCTACAGAGATCGCCGACGGAGGGTGGAGGCGGTGGTGGTGGCGGCGGTGGGGGCGCTAAGAAACATGCGGGTGGCAGGCGTTGGGCCATTGAAGAGAGGAAAGGCGCTGTCGATTGTGTACACGGGGGTGTGATTGTGTCTGATACGGACAGACAGGGCGACGAGATCTTGGCCGATGACGAGATGACGCTGTCAGCAGACGGTGACTGCTTAGCACTGTCCGTTGCGATGATGTTTTCGATTGTGAATGGCTGCTTGACGCTGCTGCTGCTGCTGCCTGGCTTTTTCGAGTTCAACGAAGCGGAACCAGGAACCGTCGTGGTTCCGTGACCCAACACACCGGTTCCAGTCGCAGGAACGCAGTACATCCTGCGCAGCTTCGCCTGGTATTGCATGTAGGCGGTGGCATCGATGACCCCCGGCTGATTCCTGCAGTGATCCGGTCCCGTCTTGAAGATCTCGCGCAGGTACTTAGACTCCTTGAAGCGCTTGCGACGGCGCAGGAAGCTACCGTTCTCGAACATGTCGCCGCACTGCGGGTGCAGCGCCCAGTAGCTACCCTTGCCCGGCCGGTCGGGCCGTCGAGGCAGCTTGATGAAGCAGTCGTTGAAGGATAGGTTGTGGCGGAGGGAGTTCTGCCAGCGCTGCGTGTTCTCGCGGTAGTAGGGAAAGCGGTCCATGATAAACTGGTAGATCTCGCTCAGCGTCATGACCTTGTCTGGAGAACTCTGAATGGCCATGGCTGTCAGAGCGATGTACGAGTAAGGCGGCTTCTGGTCGCTGTAGGTGTTACGGCCTGGGCGAGGCATGGCAACCGAAAACTCGTCTCTCGATTCGACAGGGACCACAAGAGGACAATCGGAAGCTGTCTCAGACAATAGGAAACTGTCTTTGACAACGGAAGCTGTCTCAGACAACAGGAAACTGTCTCTAATTACCGGAAGCTGTCTCAGACAACTACTGTCTTATATTACCGAAAACTATCGAAAATAACCAGAAATGTACAGGTCCTCAGGGATACATAACGCAGTTGGCTATAGAAACCGTGTCGGTCTAGATAAAGAAATTCAGTATAACTTCTCCATGTTTAAAAATAACATCATCGGTGTGCTTCTGGTACTCACGTGCCACAGGTAACAATGCAACGTCCACAATGCAACGTCCCTGCCAGGTATCAGTATTTTCGAGTCCTAACCTCGTACGTTAAAATCCAGCAAAAAGCCATCGACAATTTCTCCCAAAATCCTGTTGTACCGTTGCTTCAATTAATCTCTGGAGCCAAGCGGAGATTTCAGGCAAAGATGGCGGCACGCAGCGGCGTGTCTGTATCAATATCTCTCGCTGACGGCCTTCGCGCGCGTGGGACCGTCCAAAATTAACGGAATTGTATAAACGCAGCGCGATCTACGCGAGTGTATACGATCGACGTGGAGCGCTTTGAACGAGCCGCGTTTTTCTCGAAACACGGACGCCGCTACGTTTAGAATAAACCAAAGAACAAGATAATATTTGTTTAGGCTGTTTACCGAACGAGCGGCCGGAACGAACCAGCTGAGTAATATCTACACGGTCTATATATAGAGATAGTTTCTATCGCTCCCTCTCTCTGTCTGTGATCTTTATTCGTACACATCGGAAATAGCCAGCCCAGACATTGTTAGTGACGCGGCGCGGCCTGCAGGTGCGTGGCTGATTGACAGTCCCTTCGGCCAATGGCGTCGATCGCTTTTTTCGCCGGCGTGCCGGCAAGCGCCGTCGGGGCGTGGTATAGTCAGCAGGGCTGGCGGACGGCCCCGAGGCAAGGCACGCTGTATGCATATGACGACGTCACGCAGGTAGGCCTACGAGCTGCAACGGTAAACAAAAGCGCAGCGGTATCGATTAGCGTTTAGGGGTTTGAGAAGATATTTCGGTTTGGTGTGCAGAACGTTGAGTCTGTTCGAGTTGACGAATGCCGAAGGAAACGAAAAGGAACAAAGGGCAATCAACATGAAATGCCACTTCGCGCCGATTTCAACGAACATGTGCGTGTACCATTGAACATTAAATCCCGACGTCGCCTGCATGTATGAACGGTATTAGCCGCTTGGCGCCTCCCCGGCGATGGACTCTACACATGGACTACGGATAAAGCCCATGATCCAACAACAGTATAGACGACGTGGCCAGTCAATGGCGTTCGGACCGCATAATAGGCCACATCAAACTCGAAAATCAAAATCATTTCATGCTCTATCTACATAAAAAGGCGTTGCAGAAAAATATATATATAGTTTATTGGATATTGTAGGCATTGAAATTGTCGGGAAAGGGTGTTTTGCTGTTCTTTTATGAGCACATTTTCTTGATCCTTGCACGAACATAATACATCAGACATCTTTCTCTGCATGCGTGTGTGTATACGAGCATGCGCACGATCATTTTCTTTGACCGCCCCTGTATACATTGATGTGGCTGCATCGTCCACGGTAAGGCCGGGCTTATAAGAACTATAAACTCCGGGAAGACTCCCGCTGTGGATGTAAGAAAAGATATGAGTTATATATATATTCGAATGATTGAGTGAAGGAAGTAGAGGGAATAAGAAGAAACGAGAAGAGATGAAAGAGATTGTTAAAGGAACCCTGCAGCAAGTAATGACGCAGTCATTCTAAATATTGACGTGAAACGGTAACGTAGGATAAGGTAAACCTCTGTATATAAGCCTAATATAAATAATATTACATCGGCCTATATACCTTCCCTTGTTATTTAATATGTTTACATGCATGTGGCTATAGATCCAGGTATAGTCTCCAGTTATAATAGGCTACGTAAATATATAGCCATGGCAGCAGTAATTCTTACCTAAATTCTTTTAACTTCTTCTGGTCTTTGTGCATACGATGTCTCTCGTATATATAGACGACCGTATTGCTACACCTGATAATTTTGTCGCTGTCATGAAAAAGACTGGTGGCTGCACACCACAAGAAGAAATCTACATTTATCATAGTGCGACAAGACACCAAAAATATTATAAATGAGAGAACGGGACAAGTTGATATATAGAAAACATGGGGAGAGGGATAAATGAATGGTAACACTCTGGCCTGAAGAGCATTAGATCTTGAAAAGTCGCGGTTCGATACCCGTAAGCCTCCTCTAGGTCGACTCAAACTTCCACTCCCTAGGGGGAAGCAGTAAAATGAGCCGGCGCTTCACAGATCTTGGTAATTGTACCGTCGTGTTTCAATGTAACTTACTGCGGTTTGTCAGTGAACTTGTCAATAAACACGAATATTATTATTATCATTAGAGAGAGAAGATTGATGTCACAATGAGGTGGATGCATGGGGTCTTGTTTTTCGCATGGATAAAGTTATAGAAGAAACAAGTGATGTCCTGGAATTCTGGAGGGAGAAGGAGGAGAGGAAGACCACTAAGAATTGGTCGGAAACCATCAGAGATCTCTGCAGGTATTTGCAGTTACGAATGTATGTCAGTGCAATGTTAAAGTTTAACATTCATCGATATTTGAAGAAATGTTAAGGCCTTTGAACTATATAAACTAGAATCGGGGCGTCTATCCCCCCTAAGTCATTGGAGCAAATTCCCCTCCCTACCCTCCTCTTCCCCTCCCCTCCCTCCCCGTTAATGATGGCACATACACTTACAGATCCACCCCTTCCCCACCCCATTTCTTGGATGGAGCATTTGCTTCAAGGTTTCCATGCATGATGTCGACGCCCTTGACTAGAATTATAAAACGGATTTCATTATGATTATCTGTGTAAATCAAGGAGATGGAAATTTTATTTTCTGCTTTTCCTTCTGATCATAGATGCATATACGGACACACTGAGTAAATGTAGAACAGTGTGAGAATTTAAAAGTCTATGTTTATATACATCAATTGTCAAATATTGTACACCATCTGTATTAACAAAGATGCACAGATGTGTAGGAAATATATACAAATAATATGAATTCCGTCCCTGCATTCACTCACACAATTCACATTTTCACAAGCCGAAATCATTCATGCATTCACGTGCATTCACATACTTCATTCAATCTTACATAAAGACTACTTACTTACTTACTAATTACTTACTTTTTTATACCCCACATTCGTTTCCGTGACATGAACTTATATGTCACACGCAACCTTAAATAGTTCCCGTTAATTTAACGAGACCACCGTCAACTTCATTACAGGCGTTACATGTACGATGAACATCAGCATCAACGGGCAGTATACAGCCGCAGTATATCCGCCGACCGCGATTGATGGCACTCGACAGGGCACGTACGTCGCTCAGATGAATGGACCAACGAAGACCAACAATAACACCAAAGTTTACGATGATTAACCAGCATCCGAAGTATTGTTGCCATGGTCGCGCCGTCCATGCATCCGTGCGCATTGCATGCGTCAGGCATGCATGCATCCAGGTATGTATACGGCCGTCACCTTCGGCTACAGATGCACCAGGCTCCGTAGCCGCCGAACGCAGACATCATGAATCATCCGATTCCTGTGCCATCGATTTCGAGGAAATCTGCATCCGTGGCCGGGTGTCTTGACCGAGGTCGAAACTCGCAAACGGAACGGGTTCTCACAAGAGTATGCCGGAAACGGCGCGTTGTTGGAACCACATGAGATGTGAATAGTAATTCGAGTTTATTTTACTAAGATTCAGGGTCTATAGAGTAGTGTTTTCTGACACAAAGCGTTGTCTTGTCTTTTGTGGGCATACGGTGGGTATACACTATATCATGGGCGTCCGCAGGAAGTTTTCTAGGGGGAGCAAAAATTTCTAGGGGGGCAAAATTTTCTGGGTGGCTAAATTTTTGTAGGGGAGGGGAGCAAAATGACGTTTTTTGCATAGAATAGGTGACTTACAAAAATAATTGTTTTTAGCATTGGAAATCGTGTTGGGACTGTAGGAATAATCATAATAATCAAAAGATTTTATTTTTTTAAAATATGTTCAAAACCAGAGGGGCAAATCCCTTGGTCCCGTCCGGACGCCCATGTACACTATAAAGTCTATAGATTAGCTCAAGTCATTTCAGCGAATTCTACTGCATGATTGCCGATTATTTACATATATATAAGAACAATCAAAGTCACGTCCTTTGGCCTCTTTTAACATGCGCACCAGTCCATAAAACTGTTTATTCATTGCGTCCCCAGAATCAACATGGTACTGTCTTCAAGTTAACGACAATAGAGACTTATCTCCCGAACACTATACTCAACATTATTTACTTCTCAAACTTTATCTAACTTTGCTCCATGCTGCGGTTTGTCAGCGTGTGTTTACTTTACAATCAACAAACGAATATCAATATCTAATTACTATGTAACAAATAGGCAGCCCTAATTAAGCGGGACCTATGTCCCTTTTGGGCTTTCCCTATTGTATCCCGAATGTTTTTACATTCGATTGGTGCCTACTGTACTTTTGTATTGAATTCGGATCAATAAAGTTGAATTGAATTGAATTGAATATCATCAAGTCAGCTAAACGCTATTTCATTCTAATATCTGAAATATTACCAGTTCAAGTAGGCATACAGTTTGACAGTTTGAGAAAGATTGTGCAGTTGATGAGCACTTTAGGCACTGTTAAGATACCGTCATAACTGCATGTGAAGATAACTTGCATGACCAGCATACATATTGTGGTCACTATATATAATACCCATAACGACGACGCGGAGGCACGTATATATATTATCCGCGATTAGGCTACGCTTCGAAGAACAAAGTGTAATTAATGTAATGTGTCGTAATTTGTGTAGCGCCGTCTTATGGCAGGTCATTTGAGCATATATATGGCTTACATGAAATGCTCCTTGTCATGACATACATTCATTAATCCAGTCCTATACATTTTCAGTTTACCGCTCGTATACAGTAATTTGTGTTGTATACCTTACACATCACGATATCCTATATGAATATGTTATGGTAATATCTATAAACACAAACTAATATTACTTACATAATGATAATACTATATATATATATATATGTATGTATATATATATATGTATGAATATATATGTATATATATATATATATCCTGCCAGGTGCCCCTTTGTATAGCGCCTTTACATCATGACGAGGTATCAACCGATGACGCTAAATCGAATCAACACTTATACTGATATAGACTATAATACTGCATGCATCGATGTATATATATATATATATCTGTCTGTCTGTCTCCCCCTCTCTCTCGATATATATATATATATATATATATATATATATATATATATCGAGAGAGAGGGGGAGACAGACAGACAGACAGACAGAAAGACAGACAGAAAGACAGAAGACAAACAGACGACAGACAGGCGACAGACAGGCGACAGACTGATAGACTGACTGACTGACTGACTGACTGACTGACTGACTGACTGACTGACTGACTGACTGACTGACTGACTGACTGACTGACTGACTGACTGACTGACTGACTGACTGACTGACTGACTGACTGACTGACTGACTGACTGACTGACTGACTGACTGACTGACTGACTGACTGACTGACTGACTGACTGACTTACTGACTGACGAAATGCTGACAGATACACAGAGATCGAGAGACAAGATAGACAGAAGATAAAAGAGAAGCAGGGAGCCAATGTGAAAAGAATGACACGGAATATATAGCTTAATTTTGTGACTTATAGTCCTTCACAATGCCTTTCCACCGGAACGCTGGTTAACCCAGAGACACAAAACCCAAACGATGCCTTTTCGTTCACCACTCCTGTAAACACGTTAATAAAACTGCAATAAACAGATTACTATATAATGTGACGGTATGAATAAATAAACACAATAGAGAGACCTTGCATATCTCCGAAACTTGAATAAATTAACTGTTTACATTCAATTACACAGGCTATATAATGTATATATATACATGCACACATCCGTATACGAATCGTTACATATATATGGTGTATATATACATGCATTCGTATTCGAATCAATACATATTTAGTGTGTATATATATATATATATACATGCATAGTTTCGTATCATTTTCCATATCATATTCGTTTGTGTATATATGCGGTCGGGATCCAATATATAGAGGAGACACAGTCCATGAATGCGTTCACACCCGACGCTTCACGGTCGACTGAATCGATTAATTATTTATATCTTCGACTGTATTATCCGTGGATGCGCCCGTGTGTATAGTGATGCATCAGGGAGAGGGGGTCGGATTCATCGCACAGGGCGAGCAGACTCCCCGCTGCGAAGTCTAATTGAAGCGATGATCGTATAGTTGTGAACGATGTCTTTCATCTTATTGGCAGGAGTTATCCGCAGGTGTGCCTTCGTTCATTGTGCTTATCGCTTCGGGTTTCCAAGTTGACTGTGTATACGGGAGTCAACCGACTAAATATACTGTAGAGACACCCGGAGAGCAAAAAACTGAATTTATTTAGCACTTATTTAGCGCCCAGGTTAGATGCATACATATATGTTGGCCAAATGCCATTATATCCACGCGCATACGCTATTCTCCGCTTACATTAGCATTAGAATAGTTTTACGCATGCATGTTCAGAAGTATAATGGATGCATTTGCCAAAACTACAAAGGCATACTATAGGAGTATGCATTAGATATAACGATGCGTGTGAAATTATTGTGGACGTATTCAGGTCCCTCTTTCATCAGCAATCAGGATTTTGTGAAGATCTTTGATGTATGGTGAACTGTATTGACATATAGATTAACATCGTGACTGTGAAGCGTGAGTTTCACGACCACGTTATGCTATCACAAAGCTTCCCATACAAGCAAACAAGTTACGATAAGGTTCTGTAGGAAATAGGAGTCCGAGAAATCAAACTTGACCCTTATATACTTAGCGCTATTTACAGGTTTGGATTATATGCATATATACCTATTTTATAAGAATTCGAAGGAGAAGAGCAGTTCCTTAAGCTAGCCCTGAGGCAGCCATGGGTATAGAGTTTTGGCGACTTCATTTTCTAAACCTCGGCATATGATGGCGGGTGACCAGTCCCTCCCTCGGCGTCCCATTTTCCCACCGACAGTGTACGGTCAGTGTACTCATTATAGTACACTGACCGTACACTATCTGAGTTGGCTAGTGGTGCAGATTGAGCAGAAATCTCGAACCAAATTTCTGGACTAGCGGGGATTTGAACCCAGACCTCTCGATTGACAGTCCATGCAGCAGGCTAACCACAACACTATCGAGTAACCCCATATATATAAAAGAAGTCGAAACTAAGCATAAACTTATAGCGGATTTAATGAAGATCCGGGAACAAACGGTTTGTATAGGTAGACACTGAGAAAAGTAAGCATTATACTTGTCAACCAGTAAAAGCCTCTTTAAGTATTTGTTAACTGTATACCAATTATGATAATTGCATTCATGATGCAAGATCGAACTACAACAGATTCCTAAAGGGCGGTTGCGTGTATATACAACTCAAAGGACGTGTCCTTTAAATGTAGCTAATTTCGCTCTTTCTTGCAAAGGAAGCAATAAAGCAATAAGCAACTGGGAAAGTGGTCACCGAAATCCTCCAGGGGCAAGCAGTGGGATGCACTGGGATCACCGAACATCTGCGCATCAATCCGAGTATTAACCCTCTATGGAAATGACCCCTTTGCGCTTAAATTTACAGCAGGACAGCCTTTGATTCTCAGTATACATATCCTTGAGGCACTTTGTAAACTGCAGGAACTACAAATATCGGCAAATGCTCCCAGAACAGCGCGCATCCGCCCCGTCAAAAAGACAATGCCTCGACTATAGGATAATTGGCCGGGGACACAGTTATTCCCAGAAAGGAATACCTTGAGGTCTACTGCAACATGTCGGCTGCGTTTGATGCAGGAAAGACAACGAGAAAGGAGACTGTTGTACGTTTTCTTTGTGGAGGCAACCGCTTGAGGAAGTTGCGCAATTCGCCCGTAATTATAGAGTGTATCGATTACATCCAACAGTTGTAAATCATTGCATTCGTACAAGCGATGTAATTAATATCCCGAAATCGTTTAAATATATACGGCCATGTATACATTAAAACACAACTATGCATATATATAATAAGCCTATACGTGACCTCTTCTTCTCCTTCTGCTTCTGCTTCTTCTTCTTCTTCTTCTTCTTCTTCTTCTTCTTCTTGTTCTTGTTCTTGTTCTTCTTGTTCTTGTTCTTGTTCTTGTTCTTGTTCTTGTTCTTGTTGTTGTTGTTCTTCTTCTTCTTCTTCTTCTTCTTCTTCTTCTTCTTCTTCTTCTTCTTCTTCATCATCATCATCATCCTTCTCCTCCTCCTATTCACAGACAGACAGACAGACAGACAGACAGACAGACAGACAGACAGACAGACAGACAGACAGACAGACAGACAGACGACAGACAGACAGACAGACAGACAGACAGACAGACAGACAGACAGACAGACAGACAGACAGACAGACAGACAGACAGACAGACAGACACATGAATAATATATATATACGTAGTCATTTGATCAGCATATATTCGTGTTTTCAATTGAAGCATGCATCTGACATGGGTGCTTGTGACAGTTGTGTCATTGAGCAGCCCATGAAAGGGTTGCAATACAACGGCGTGCATCATCCCTTCTTGGGTCCCCTATATGGGGATATTCAGAAGTTAGTTGGGTGGTCAGAGAGGCGTAGATAATGAGGCCTGCATGTGCAGAGGAAAGGGATACATAGACTCCCTCATGATGTATACTCCGTTTCGTCATAGGCTACATGCGTCGCTGAGCCTCTATGAAGTTCTCGAGCAACCTGTAATTAGGTCGGATGATTAATATTCAACACGTCTGTTGACCTGACCCAGTAACAATATCCGTGATTAATTAGGGCTGTCGTGACGTGTAATTCGCACCTTTTCGGTTGTATAGCTGTTGAACAGCGAATTTATATAGCGTCGTAATAACTGGTTATGTTAAACAAGATTTCTTTATAAAGGCTGTATAACGTGCATGGAGGTTTATTGAAAGAATGTTCACGTTTTCCATGCATGCAAATTGGTTTTTTTCCGGTTGTCAGCACCAGCAACGTCGTTTTTATCTGTCATTGGAACATTCATTGTATCTGTCTTGTCCGTGTGGATACCTGTATGTGTATTTGAAGTATTTCTCTGTCTGTGCGTCTGCCTTGCTGAATGCTCGGGTCTCTGCAGGTTTTTAGAGTATTTCATACGAAACTTACAGTTATGCGAGCCACTATACCGACAGTCTGTGGGTGTCTGTCTGTCCGACTGTCTGTTTGTCTCTGTTTGTCTGCAGCGCAACGTACGTACGTGTGCATTTGATTTGCAATATGCACCATGAATGCACGATTTTCTAGTGGTTAGCGGGCTGGACTGTCGACCGAGAGAGGTCAGGGGTTAAAATCCCCATCACGGCAGACATTTGTGTCGAGATTTCTGCTCCACCTCCTGCGCCCCATGCCAACTCAGCTATACTGAATACACTGACCGCACACTGTCGGTGTGAAGATCATGCGGCAAGGGAGTCGACTGACCACCCGCCTTCATATATTTCGAGGCTAAGAAAATGAAATCGCTAACGCTTCCTACCCACTGCTCTCTCATAATAGGCTAGCTTAAAGCCCTAGGTTTTAGGTTTGGCGGTTTCCCTCGTAGAATGAAGTGACCAACGACTGTAGGCGGTTCAAGTAAGCATCTGTCGGCCAATGGGCGTTGATTTCATTTTGGTTTACACATCTTACAAGCATAGGCTGCTGAATTTAATTATATGCATAGCCTAGGCAACATCGTCCGCTTTGTGGAATGGAGGCGAGGCGCAGGGACGGTCGGTCGATCGGTGGTAGCCCCCACCCTAGGCCCTTCACCCTCCCTCTGGCCCTCTAGCGGTCGGACGGATGGATGGAGATGCATCGCTAGGGCAGACTAGACCCGACAGGGCATACCCCGTACAGGCCCTACCTCGATCAATTGACCACTTGTATATATATAACCGAGCTGTGGGTCGACTAATTTGTGTATACGAAAGCCAGGTAAGCTGGCTAGAGGTCATACCTGTACTTCTAGAATGTATACAAGTTGTTCCAATTATCCAAATTTACCCCCCCATACACTCATATTACTATGGAGTTCATTGCTATGAAGATACTTACAGGGTTGAGAAACAAGTCTGTAGTTTCTATATGCGATTAGATTGCCATGAACAAATACGAACTTACTATTGTGGTAGATGGCGATCAAGAGGAAGCCATACGGGCATTTTTTGCTCACAACAACTGGAATTTTGAAAAAATTGGTAATTATGAAGACGATGCGTATATATATATATATATATATATATATATATATATATATATATATATATATATATATATATATATATATATATACTGAAATTGTATAAATTGTTTTGTGTGGTGAACCCTGTACAAGTAGGCCCTATTGTTCTTCAGGTAGCGCTATACGTGCGCAAATAAGATTGAACTAAGATTTATAAATATTAAATTAAATTGCATTTATTATCCTTGCAAATATTTAGCTCAAACCATGCTATAGAAATACATAGTAATAATAACATCAGCAATGTTAGTATAATGACAACTGATGTGAACAGCAGTAACAGCAGTAATGATAATAAATGGCCAATTAAAAATGTAATTATTAAAATTACCATGATTATTATTATTACGATATGTAATAAGACAATAAACATATGCATAACCCAGCTAAGCTGTCGTTCAAGTCAAGTCGAAAGAGCTAATTGTATGTTGATGACATTATAAATATATCTCCAACCAATCGAAACTGCCTTTGTTCCAATTGCAGAGTTGGAACCACCAAAGAGAAGAAAATCTTGTATGGATGCCGCTTCGAAGGAGGCCTTGGTCGCGTCCAATGGAAATAGTACAGAGTCAGAAATTGAGGCTCAAAACAGTCATGACATTCAAGTGTCAGCTGATCATTTGCAGCTGCAGGGTGAAAATCATCAATCGGAAGGCGCCTGTCCTCTTTGTTTTCTCTCTCCGTGCGTGGGTTCTGCATCTCCAGGTTGGCTTGGCGGAGGACAAGCAGCGCATGCAGCTAACAGTCCAATACGAAGAGTAATTTATGGAAAATATTGGAAGATCATTTGCAACTTGGGTGGGTGGACGAGCCCATTATATCTGGCCAAGAAACTAACGGAATCGAACGGTGTACTTCACATGCGGGAAATAATGCCAGATTGCGTAGTGCGAAAAGTGAGATCGTTGTATCCGAATCCAACAGGCACGCCTTACATGGGCCACAAGTGGGAGTAACATTGATACTTTGGATAATTCGCCGGACTTTGTTTAGACAGAGAGATTTTTATTGTACACTTACTTTCTGACATAAAGCAGAATTTTATCGATTGTGAGCTGCTTATGTACACCTGTCATAGCTATGATTCAATGTAACATAACATTCCCCCATTTTAAATTTATATAGCGCCTCTTCAAGATTCCTACTCAGAGGTGGATTTAAACCTGAATTGCCCTCAATTGCTCGGCGCCACACGAAAACCACGTTACGGAGACTAGGTTTTTCATAAGTGCTATGTCAAATCAATTTTGCAATGGCCACAGTCCCTTGTCCGTTCAATCTTCTTTTTTTCTTGCTTGGATTAGGACCTCGTTGAGGGGGGGTAAGCCACAGATTCATTTTTATACAGATTGGAGCATCTTGTTACAGATCGGATGCCCTTCGTGGCATCAACCACAGTTTTCCGCTGTGGACCTAGTCTTGGTGATGAACACATGCCCGCTAGGCAGAGGGTCATCAGGCTTATTTAAATTGAGTCATGTGCTCCCATGTCACAAGGCTGTTATTGGATATTTGCAGCTTTTAGTTGTCAAGCAAAATGCCACTCTTTTTCTACAGTGTGCCCTACTAGCCTTGCCGCTGTTGGTCCGCGACTGCTTATTCGTCAGATATAACCCTGCTTATTTCGCAGCTGACCTCTATTTCTAGAGGTCGTTCCACTATCCGCCACCTGTGGACGCGTGTGATAGCAGTCAGCTCTGCCACACATCAGCTCTGCCACACATCTCTCTGTCCTATGCCAGGCCAAAATCCGGGGAGGTCAAGCAGAGTAGACAGCAGAATGCTAAGGTGGTTATGTGTAATGACGGTTGATGGTTATGTAGCACTGATATGTTTGATTTTAGTGTATCATACAATATTGTCACAGCTCTTACGGTTATTCTACTGTGTAGGGTGCATTGCTTTCATTTGAAAAGCTCTCACTGTCTCCTAATTGGTCGTCATCGGATTCGTCCGAAGAGATTTCACTCTGGCAGGTCTCCTTATCTGCAGAAGTTTCTGTCACAGACTCCGATATTGCTTTAGATGCTGACCACACGGCAATGTACAAATTCCAAATGTTCTCAACAAATACGTAGGTCTTGCGCCGATACACTTTTTTCCCGATTTGGCGACGTGGGTTTTTCGAACGAACAGTCGTGCATATAGACGTGTATGGTCTGTCGACGTGTTCGTTCCAGTCCAAGACAGCCAGATTGCTCCGCAGCTCGTACATTAAATTCCCGTAGTGTATCCGTTTATCCAGATAGATCAGACAAACGTTATTAAAACTTTCCACATAAAATGTGTCGTGGCCTTTGACATAATCTTCAGCGTGCTTGTACACTACCAACGACCGAAGAAAGTCCTGGAGCATTGTAATTGCAGCCTCATTTGAAACAATTCGAACTTCAATCATATGCCCCGGCTCTTTGCAGTGGGAAGTTTCATGGCACTTGCTGTGGTTGTTCTGAAAATGAGGGATGCATGATTCTATGAGCTTACGCAGGGTTTGGGCATCTCCATTGCAATTGTCCATACACCAATAGACGTGGTTTCGAATGGCAGCACCCTTGTCAGAAAGCTCGGGATGCCATGTTTTTCCAATGTTTTTTTGTGCTCCTTGCCCAATTTTTTTCACCCCGGCTGTTATAGGACGGGTGCAGTGCCAGCGGTCATTGGAATTCCTGGCTTGCTTCCTCTCACGTAGGCGCTTGTTGATTGTCATGTTTCGATCATGCACATGATGGGCAACTTTAATGTTGCTGAGATCCAGGCTCTCGTACATCCTGTCGAATCCCACTGCCTCGTGACGCTGTGAACAGTTATCATCATTCCCGTTAATGTGTTGAATATCAACGACTTTGTGAGTTTTCAACCCGATAGCAACATGGTCGGTGTGATAACTATTTCGTCTACAATGATGTCGTGCGTCAGTCATTATAGAGATAGCTCCATCAGGCGACAGTGAAGACTCCTGCGCTCTAGCGCCAAATATAGATTGCTTTCGCAGGTTCTCAGAAATGGCACTAAATGTAACCATATTCCTCCTGCGGAAAAGGTCTGACAATAGTCCAAACCGACTGAAGTCGCTAAAGCGCTCGTACTGTATGGGTGTCATACCAGAGGCCAGGTAGCTCAACATCACTCGGTGGTTGACTTCAAATTCCTTCCGCTCGCTGTCTATTGTGGATGAGGAACTCCACTGAAAGGAGTGTTTTTTCGCACACTCCATATCCACCGACAGCACATGACCACTGTGTGTCCATGACTTCACTGAATACGGCGTCACACATGTGGATGAATGTTGTGAGATTGTGTCGATCAACTGGGCAATGCTGGAGCACTGCCCAACAAAATTCTCATGTGCAGTCTCCAAAGCTGTTGCTGGAGCTGCTGATATTGCTGCTGTGACAGATGCTGGATCAGTCAGTGAAGTTGATTCACTTACTTCTTCCGTGACTGAAGACATCGTGAGTGTCTGCTGCGGATGTTGAGTTGCAGAAGAGAGCTTATTGGTGTCAACATCCATTATGACTTTCACCAGAACTTCTCTCAAACTTTTTACTCCCAACGCCAAGCGAATGTCCTCACATTTTTGCTCAAATTTAAGTTTATCACTGTCGGTTGTAAAAGTTAATTCAAAATGTTTCCTTACAGAAACGTAAGGGTAGCTATAACTCTTGGTAGATCCATCAGACAACCGTTTTTTAAATGTTCGCATGTTGCCAACTGCAACACCTGAAGTCGGTGTCGTTGGTACAGCGTAGTCTCCATCCATCTTTGGAAATAGTTCGATATAATGATACTAATATATGTCCACTAACGAAATACAATGTTATACTACTATAAGGTCCACTACTGAAATAAGATAATAATATAATATACAGACACGAGATATAAGCTGTATCGACTATGCGATTTAAAATGGCTATGAAGTGAAGAAATTACGAAGCTCAACTCTGCTGCAGCGAAATTCAAACTAGAATGAGTACTGCAAACCAAGACTCAATTGTGAAAGGACATTTCCTAAGTTCATTTCCTAAGTTCATTAGCATAATTTGGCATGTGACCTAGTCTCTCTTCCTTAGGCTGTATATTAGCATCTGATACTGGTGCAAATTCTTAGAATATGAAATACAGCTTATTGTCTTTAGTGTTCCGGGTATAATAAGGCAACGGTGACAGCATCAACAGCTGGCATTTATATACAGGTTTACGACCCAAAGCTCGGTTATATATACAAGTGGTCAATTGATCGGGGTAGGCCAGAGGGAGGGTGAAGGGCCTAGGGTGGGGGCTACCACCGATCGACCGACCGTCCCTGCGCCTCGCCTCCATTCCACAAAGCGGACGATGTTGCCTAGGCTATGCATATAATTAAATTCAGCAGCCTATGCTTGTAAGATGTGTAAACCAAAATGAAATCAACGCCCATTGGCCGACAGATGCTTACTTGAACCGCCTACAGTCGTTGGTCACTTCATTCTACGAGGGAAACCGCCAAACCTAAAACCTAGGGCTTTAAGGATCTTCTTTTAATTCTTCTTCTTAATCGCAATAATTTTTATAGTGAACGCCACTGGGTGGTATTTTAGAGGCGCTTTGTAACTCAAGATGCATTTGTATTCTTAGTTTAAGTTTTGCTGTTTAGCTAAATAAATCCTTTGTGTTTGTTCTTTTATTTTGTCAAGGTGCCAAACGCATGAGATGCGGTAACCAAAGTTTTGTGCTCACGTTTGAAAAGATCTATTTGTCTACGAAAGCATTGAACGGCGCAGAGTCAGGACCATCGTCATCGTCATCGTCGTCGTCATCATCACTATATATCATCAGCAGCAGCATCATCATCATCATTATCACAATAATAATAATCGTCATCATCATCATCATCATCATCATCATCATCATCATCATCATCATCATCATCATCATCATCATCACAATAATAATAATCGTCATCATCGTCATCATCTTCATCATCATCATCATCATCATCATCATCATCATCATCATCATCATCATCATCATCATCATCATCATCATCATCATCATCATCATTATCATCATCATCATCATCATCATCATCATCATCAACAACAACAACATCCTCCTCCTCCTCCTCCTCCTCATCATCATCATCAGCAGCAGCAGCAGCAGCAGCAGAAGCGGCAGCATGAGCAACATCCACATCAGCACCAACAACAACAGAGAACATGGGTGGCAAACGCGCACTCATTTCTCATGGGACTAAATCATCTTTCTACGCTACCACTATCTTCATGCATGGACCGCGTTACCTTGTCCGTATCATTCCGCACCTCTACCCAATCATCTTCATCGTCGTCGTCGTCGTCATTCGACTTATTTAGCGCCGTAAGTTTTAAGAGGCGAAGCGAGGCGTGCATCGACCAACGCCGATCATTCCTTATTCTTCCTGTAAATCTTGTATTGTCGCTCGGCGAAATTGTTTACTGTTGCGCGATGAGTTCTCCGCCGGAGTTGTCAGTCGTCGATAAATCATCGTATTAACGCCATGTTCGTCGCACCAGTCGGCCATTTTGATAAGTTAATTGAGTTGCAGTGTATGGTCCGTATCGCGCATTTATCTTCATTTTTCCCTTGGATTAGCGCAACATTAATCTCATTAGGAACACACCGTGCGGAGGGGTAGCGTTGTTCCGACGACGATAAGAGGAAACAATGAAAACCGTATCGTCCTTCTGGGAGCGACACCGCCGTCCGCAGCCTCTCTCGCTCGCTCGCTCACTCACTCGCTGTATACAGGCGCCATCTGGAGAGTAGACGATGAACTGCATTTATTTAGCGCCTTTGTTTTATGCGTCGTTGGTGAGGCGTAGACGCGTCGTGAGATCGGACTCTTGAGTTGTGATCGAAATACAGAGGCGGCGCCGAGAGAGAGATTTCCTCTCTGGTTTACATTTTTAACAAGCTGCTACACGATCTGGTTCAACAAGTGCAAAGGCAGATACAACTCTCAAAGAGTTGATTAGCGATTTATATCTTAACTGGAAGTCGTCTTAAAGCCTATTCATCAAGTCGTGAAAAGAATAAGTCATCCGCTCAAATAATTTATATGTATTAATCGATCAACTAGTTCGCAATTCAAGATCAAAGGCCTCAAGATTTGCATATTTATCTGGCTTTTCATGTAGCTCATTTTCGAACTGCACTTATGCGAGGACTACATGTGTTGCTTCCCTCTATGTACTGAAAGATGAATGTTTCAGCACTCGCCTCCATTAATATCATGCGCAGGTTCGAATCTTGCTTTAAGACACTCTGTTTGGATGCATGTTATATACGGAGTTTGCAAGCTTCACGTGCTTATCTTCAACGACACTGTGCATTCATAGATGCGTTATATAATTGTCCAGAATTTGCAAGCATGCTTACGTGCACATAGACTATCCAATATTATCCATGGAGTTTAATTGCAGTCGTTGCTGGAAGGGAGGACTGCGTGGGTTTCACCCCTTCACATTTCTTCCTGTAGGTTCAATCCTTATATATCAGACGGTGAGGGAGATCTCGAGAGCTGGCAACTAGCCGTCATGATATGCATAATAGGATTTAAAAAAATGTGAAATCGCTAACACTTCTTGTATACTCATGGCTGCCTCTCATGCAGGCGATAGCGTATATACAGGACTGCATGCAGCTCTTTTCTTGTTTTTCAACCCACTTCAGGTTTTTACACTTTAAGTATATATACTTCAAAATGGCATGTATCTATAGGTTCCCTTTTGCGAATCTCTTCCATTCACTTACACTATGATAGTTTTTCCTTCCTTTCGTTCAGTTTTCATCTCTCATAACTACAATCCCTCTTTTTGTTTATATAATATATACCTGTCTAATGCATTTAAGTGAAAGTCCGATGTCTAGCTGTATAGGAGCCTATACAAGACCTTATGTATGACAACCAGTTTACTCAATAAACTAACATACACACATACATACATACATACATACATGCATACATACATACATACATAAATAAATAAATAGATAAATACATGCATACATACATACATACATACATACATACATACATACATACATACATACATACATACATACATACATACATACATACATACACATACATACATACATACATACATACATACATGCATACATACATACATACATACATACATACATACATACATACATACATACATACATACATACATACATACATACAAACATACATGCATGCATACATACATACATATATACATACATACATACATACATACATACATACATACATACATACATACATACATACATACATACATACATAAATAAATAGATAAATACATGCATACAAACATACATACATGCATACATACATACATACATACATACATACATACATACATACATACATACATACATACATACATACATACATACATACATACATACATACATGCACACACACATACATACATACATACATACATACATACATACACACATACATACATACATATATGTATACATGTATACCCATGGAAGACAATTAATAATGCACCTTCTAAATACATCCAACCTAAATATAATGTCGAAGTCTATAGGCACAAAACGGTCATTTGCAGTTGGCACACAGTGCCATGATAACTATAAGCGCCATTACAGTTACTAATTACTATTAACAGTATATAGGCCTAATTAATATCAATAACTGCAAATGCCACAACTACACAAATGGCGGCTTCGCATCAAAAGTTTTTCTGCGGTCGTCAATTTCGCAATTAATCGACGACGATATGAAGGTTTAAATTAATTTGTCACAATCATTTTTAATTGAACGATAGCAAAGGTCTTCTGGTGCAATTCAGAGTTAATTGTATTTTCGATCTGCTTCTGAATTGCGGAAGAAGGGACATCAGTCATAATAAAAAAATAGTCTCCATACCTAAATTACGTTCTATTGGCAGACATTGAGAAAATTAAGACTCCATAATAAATGAATCGTCTTTTACCTTTCTTATAAAACTTGCGTTTTCGCTCGGGGTCTCTCGCACTGGGAGCGCTTCTGAATGGCTCTCCTGCTAGAAGCGCTTTATAAATGCCCGAATGCAGTACAATACAATAAGATATAGGCCTAACATTTAGGCATAATAATCAATCAATCAATATAAACTTGATATAACATGCACCCCTTCAAGATACCTATACTCAGAGGCACTCCGAGCCCTGCAGCCGCGGTGAAAAGAACGGTTTTTAGAAATGAGTTAAAGTCCGAGGAATTTGTCCTTTGGAGCAAATGTAGCACAATGGAAGGCCGTTCCAAATGGTCGGACCCACGACAGAGAAAGTCCGATGTTGCACGGTGGAAGTGCATGCAAAGGGGACAAGCAAGTCGCCATGGACCGGATAACGCAGAGATCGGCGGCCACTGCAGTGCAGGCCGAAGCAGGACAGCAGAGCGCCCGTATACAATCATGTAAGTGTGAAGGCGCAGTATACCGAGAAGGCAACGCCAAACAAAGGGGAAGATCCTGTTGGTGATACGTTGTGATATTGAAAGCCAGGATAATGGTAAAATGGTTGATGATAATAAAAGAACAAGTTCTCATATTTTTGCTCTCAATGAGCCTTTTGTCATGTGTGCTTTGATGTACTATGATGCGGCAATGGTACTGGTAGGCCTGATTGCAAATTTATATAGCGAAATATTTGTAAGAATCGCAGAAAGCCTTCAACTGTTCTATTTATATAATTATTGTCTAAAACAAGCAACGATTTTCTATGTTATAACTGACTGATGATCAACAGTTAGAGCTTCGAATGAATGAATGAATGAATGAATGAACGAACGAACGAATGAATGAATGAATGAATGAATGAATGAATGAATGAATGAATGAATGAACGAATGAATGAACGAATGATCTGAGTAATAACGATTGTTTCAAATATTACGGGGTAACTGTATATTTCAAGAAAAGTTTCAGTTAAAGCCAAGACAAAGAAATATGAACACTTGCTTCAAGCCGCGAAATGCAACCAGACCTAAAGTAATTTTGTCATTATTGTGGCCTATACATAGTATGCAGCATATGCACAACGAAATAACCATTCAGTAAGAGTGTCTAGTCGCAACTGTCATGTATCATCTGACAATATATGACTATCAGCGTGGATGCTGCAGCGCTGTGCAGTTATTACCGGGGTTGAGAGGTGAAAAATTGCTAATCGACCTGACCTGTTTCTGTTTAAGTTGCTCCCTGCAGATCTTTGATTCATTGCACCGCCCATAGATCTTCCACGTGACAGGCAACTGACCTAAATAGTCGAACCGACCCAGAAAATGTTATAGCGCTATATTTATATATATATATGAGTCATTTCGTTTAGCCGTTGTTAACAGCCGCGCTCTTCTTTCCAGTCGGCCAACAACAATAGCTGGAAAACGACAAGACCTTGATTTGCACATTCTCGGCGTTTGAGAGGGTGGCTGGCATTAAGGACGCCCTGCACGGAGTCTGGGCGGCCCCTTTGTACCGGGGCGGATGCTTTGATCTTCACCCGGCTTATTAATTTGCAATGATATCCTACTGTCCGAAAACGCCGTCTGTTTTCACACAGCCCATCGAAGGTATCTTTCGTATATAGGGTGGTAGAGAATCATCAGGCAGTTAAAATCGTGTATACTGCGAACCCTCCCATCTGTCTTTGCGTGAAGCCGATATCCATATGAGCCCATCCGACCCCATGAGAAACGCACACTGTCTATAGAGATCCCATGAAGCGTTAACTAGGTCTGCGCGCTGGAGACATGCACCTGTTGAATACTACCCAGGTCCGGGCCTTGCACTCTTGGCTGATGGAAAAGTAGGCGGATGAGGGGCGGCACGAACACTGGAATAAGGAAATGGAATCCGCACAAACGTGTGCCCTCAATCTGCGATTGTTTCTTGCTTGCCGAAGATGGCAATGTCGTTTAGAAACTGTGCAATCTGCAAACAGATGAAAGAGCGAAATGCGTCGATAAAGGAATCGACGTAAAAGACAAGTCATTAGTCAGTCGCCACAATTGAGCTCATTCTAATTAAGACAAGGTGGAAGTGTAAAACGTTTGTCCGTGCCAGCTGGTGATAATTGCGTCCCATATTTTATCGAAATAATTGCGTTCCCATCAGAAGACGAGATGTAATCGCTACTGCGATATCTCTCCTTATAACGTTGCTATTAAACTAACAGTTGCAGTTCGGATTTAGGTCGACAGATTAGCCGCTGCAGGAACGAACAATTAGTTCTTCGCCTTCTTTTGTGTCGGCTTTTTGATGTCAACCTCTTACGGATAGAAATGAAATCCTTAAATCACACCAATTCCTGATTGTATTATATTAGTCTGAGTATAGTCACATCTAACATTAGAAAGAAAGAATCAGATAAAACTCTAGTCTGGCAGTTAGTAAGATTAATGCCAGAAGATTTATGGGTTCTTTGAGAATCTCGGAAAATCCTGTATTATCGTTTGATAAATTGCAAATTTTAATTAATGAAGGCAGGGCACAGCAGAGCAATTGCTGCTTAATTTACCTAATTACATCGAGGCGCAATATCACCTAATACTTCGGTGGCTGCGAAGGGCCATCCTCCGATCGTCAGGACCAGACAGCTTATGCTATATTAGGACTATTCACGCAACATCTTGGAGCCGATCTGAAGTTTAACTTCAATGGCTCCTGAACAGGGAGAGTCAAGCGACATGCGTCAACGTATTATTCAGTATCCGGCATGTAATCAGTAATCACCTCACGAAATCACATATATAGCGAGACGTACGTCGTACATATGAAGTGCAGTCGTATACACCGTATAACGTGCGTGTTAAGATTCGATCTCTGGAATTGCTTTTTCTAATCAATTTGGTGTCTTTGCGTCGATGTAACATATCTCATCGACGTCATTTCGACCGGACCATCAGTATTGATCACTCTCATAACACTGTATATCGCCAATGTAAGGATAGGCCCTATATATACACATGAGAATGTATACACAAAGAATTATGCATTTGTGGTTAACGAGAGATCCTCTATTATGTAATGTAATGTAATAAAACATTTATACAGCGCCCCTTAACAACCTCTCCGAGGTTATAGAGGCTCTACGATAAGCTCAGGTAGAATCTGCCTCCAATTAACAACCGCACCCTATATTTTACTCACTTTCAGTTCAACAATTCAGCTATAATTAGTATACACTGACCGTACACTGTCGGTGGGAAGATGAGACGGCGAGGGAGAGAATTGGCAACCCGCCCCTATGTGCTGAGGCTAAGAAAACGAAGTTGCTAACATTTCGTACCCATGGCTGCCTCAGGGCTAGCTTAAGAGACTGTCCTTTTTCTCAGTTCAACAATCTAACATTATATGGAATAAAAAAGGAAGAGATGAGGAGAGAAAGATACACAGACGGACACACGGAGAGACAGATACACGCATCCGGATAGACACATGCAGAAGACATACAGCATGCAGACGGAAAGACAGACAGAGGCGCAGAGAGAGAGAGAGAGAGAGAGAGAGAGAGAGAGAGAGAGAGAGAGAGAGAGAGAGAGAGAGAGAGAGAGAGAGAGAGAGAGAGAGAGAGAGAGAGAGAGAGAGTGAAAGAGAGAGAGGACAGAGAGTGAAAGGGAGAGACAGTGAAAGAGAGAGGAGAGAGTGAAAGAGAGAGGAGAAAGAGAAAGAGAGAGAGAGGGAAAGAGAGAGGAGAGTGAAAAAGAGAGAGAAGAGAGAGTGAATGAGGGAGAGAGGAGAGAGTGAAAGAGAGAGAAGAAAGAGAGAGAAAGAGAGAAAGAGAGAGGAGAGGGAGTGTGTGAGTGAAAGAGAGAGAGAGAGTGACATATATATATACACATATAGAAAGAGAGACAGAGAGAGGAGGGGAGAGAAGTGGTTATAATTAGTTTTCTAAGTGCGATGCAGTAATTCACAGTTGATGTTTGTCATTCTGATGATGTTTCTTCGCACAGATCATAAACCAAATTTCCAAATCTAATTTTCTTTTTTACCGTCGACATATTAACTATCGATGACAAGTATTGACTCCAGCACGCATGTCTCCCGTGCACGACAACGCCACTCGCATTACTCCATCTCACGCCACTCAGCCTTCCGTTTCAAACCATGCATAGCCAGCGCTTGTACGTTTTGGCATATACGTTCTAATGATACGCTTACCCGTAGAGCAGAATTGAAATTGCGACAATCTATAGAACCCACTTAGTGATTTCATTATTCGTAACATCATGCACGTATATACTATAGGTCAGGGGTGGGCCAGATCCGTCCAGCCAACACTTTTTATCCGGCCCACATAATTTTCGAGAAACTTAAAAAAACACAAAATTCAGAACGCGAGAGGGTTTCATCTTTTTACGCACGTAGCGCTGCTTTCTTACTTACTATTCCGGTCTCGTCTTTCATGATAACTATATGTATTAACCCTGCCAAAGTATATCTGATTTTAAATAAGTAGGCTAAACTTTTTTCCATATTAGTCGTTATTAAAAGTTTAAAATTTGTTACCCGGCCCTCCGGATATTTTTGACGTTTAACGCGGCCCAATGTACAAAAGGTTAGCCCACCTCTGCTATAGGTGCAATTCGAATCCTGTGTTTCCCTCGTTACTACAGAGTATAGAGCATGTTGCATAATTGCACAGGCACTTGAACGGCGGTCTGCTTCTGGCAGAGCTCACCAGAGACTGACTTGGATCTCCACTGAGAGAAAACATCAGCAACAGTTGTATCAAAGGAGAACCGCATTAGCCAGGAACTTGCAGGGTGCTCCCGTTGGAAGGATCCCCGGCTGGATTTAGATTTCTATGCAGTGATAAAGACTGTCATGGGATTTAATATACCTGATATAATTGCTTATAGGAACGACTCGTTCCTATAAGCAAGGTATCGTTTTAAATAAAATTAAATAGGAAATGCTGCAAAGAGATTTCGTGCCCGCATTGACGACATCGTGCTGTATGCATGTGGGGTCTGTCTATATGCGCTTCAAACTTAACCCTGGCAAATCCGAGCTCATCTGCATTTTTGTTTCCCCGGGGCTTCTGTGCTGAGAGCGCCTCTGAATAGTTATTCTGCGAGAGGCGCTTTATAAATGTCTAGATACAATACAATACAATACAATACAATACAATGGTTTGACCGTTTCTCTAAGCTCCTATACGACGCTGCACTTGTGTTGCTTCACTACTGACTGTTATACCCTGAAGAGCACAAAAATGTCCGTTTGTATTAAAAGAGGCAAAGTTTCCTTTTGGATTATTATATCCATTGAACCAGTAGCAAAGAACTAAGACACATCTCTTTGCTCTGTATTTCCAAATTCAGCTGCGGAGGCATAGCCTCTCTGGCACCCTAGATAGTACGTATGATTTTCTACCTGTATCTTCATATATATAAAGAAACAAGACAATCAGCTTCGATAAGTGCTTTCTAACAATCCCATGAAGGCTATGATGCAGAAAGAAAATCCTACAAATCGCTGACGCTTGCGCCACCGAGCGAATGGTTCTGTTATCAACAGAACCGCGCAGGTGCTACTGTCAAGATATTTCCTACTGACCGTCTTTTACCGGGCGTCGTAATTGAACTTAACCAACCTTGAATGTAATTGTAACTCTACCCAATAAGTCAATGGTGGATTCTTATTTTCAGTTGCCTGGACTCTTTTCTAAGCTTTAGCCTTGAACCTTACAGCGCTTCTAATTTCGATCTGAGATGCGCAGAAACTTATTCAACGTAAATGCGAATCTCCAATATTTTTCAGCGCCCCACAAACGCTGATTTACGGATGCGGTATCAAATCAATGTGATTATATTCATCGGCCCTATTCTGCTGCTTCGCTTCGTCCTTTCCGTTCTCCTTACCGACTTGACCTCCTGGTTCCCCGTGTCAGGACTTCAATGGTTCAATCAAGATCTTTCGCCTCCATAGGTCCCTCCCTTTAGAAGGGTCTTCCTTTCTCTGTCCGCTCCTCCATTCTCTTGGGTAATGTTTCTTCCACTTTCTTTCACTTCAAAACCTTCCTCTTCTCTCGGGATCTCTCGCACTGGGAGCGCTTCTGAATGGTCTAGGCCGCGAGGAG
>OY744616.1:29870967-29883467 GCA_963556255.1 Allolobophora icterica
GAGAGAGAGAGAGAGAGAGAGAGAGAGAGAGAGAACGACACAGCGTTCGTGAATAAGCTATTTAAAAGCTTAGCTTTTAATAATCTCGTTATAAAATTTCGAGGTTACGAGTACGATTACTGTACCTAATATGAAGACAACAATCATAACATGCATAGAAAAAGTGAAAAGAAGTTCTGTCATCGTTCATTTGGCGTTTTCAGAGGCGACAGTAATGATCTACACATGACGATGTTCCTGTAGTGTTAATTTGAAGCGCCACCTGCTGAATGCAATAGTTCTCAATCGGCATGGCTAACTATGCAACTGGTGGTGTCACCTACCGAAAGCAATAGTCAAAAGACTAGAGAGGAGTTGATGATGATGACGACGACGACGATGATGATGATGATGATGACGATGAGGATGGCGATGATGATGATGGTGATGATGATGACTATGATGGTGGTGGTGGTGGTGATTACGACGTCGACGACGACGACGACGATGATGATGATGATGATGATGATGATGATGATGATGATGATGATGGTGGTGGTGGTGATGATGATGATAATGATGATGATGATGATGATGATGATGATGATGATGATGATGATGATGATGATGATGATGATGATGATGATGATGATGATGATGATGATGATGATGATGAGTTCTCTGCCCAAAGGCAGGTCCATTGGCTTCTATGCCAGTTGGGGATGAGATGAGTGACGTGGTTTCCGTTGCCTTCCTCAAAGACAATTGTGTGTGTGCAGCTTGTCCAAAGTCGCTAAGCAGTGACTTGAGGTGGATTCGAACCTGCAACCCTCCGGTTACAAGGCCCAGAACATACAGCTATACCATAATCTCGAGAATTCTACAACGCCCTAAAAGCTTAATCAAAACAAAATCGATAGGAGGGGGGCAATCGGTTCCAGGTAAAGATTGAAAGAGGTCACGCAGGCAGACAGTCAGGCGACTAAAGTTGATGGAGTTCAGAATTGAAACGGCGAGGGAGGTAAGGCGAAGAGGAGGAATCAGGATAGGATTTCTGAAAGGGCAATGTGTTCTGTTTTGAGTGAAAGACCTGGGGAGCAAGTCTTTGAATACAAATCAGCTTAATTTAAGGCAAGATGCAGCAATTCTGGCAAGTGAGACTTTAGCCGATTAGAATTTTGAAGAAATTACGATCACAGTGGATTGGCAAACTTCATGACAGAATTCCTCTTTGGTAGTACAACATCCAATGCGGCTAAACCGTTGACCTTTCACCTCTGCAACGTATACCTTGGAAATGGAATCCAGGGTCTATCAAGTGGTCACGTGATCGGGGTTCGGTAGTGACGAAAATCAATCGTCACCCCATTCGTTCCACATGTAGGCTATTTATCCCTTTAATAAGTTTTACCTTAAACTTCGAGTTGGATTTGAACGACCCTGCTGAGGGAGAACAGCAGCGTCACGCTAGACTGTATTTTCTGAATAGGCTAATAATTTCATGCTGAAGACGTAAGTCTTCGGGGACAGAAACTGTGTCCCTGTTGTTGGACGACTGTTCTCATACTGCACTTGATGCGAAAATCACTCAGCCCTATAACTGAAGACCAATGCTAACCTTGAACCGAGAGCGGATGACTTCCAGGGTACCGATAGGAGGCCAGCGCATCGCAGAACTTGATGTAGCGCTTTTGTAAACACTTTAAATGTGCCATATCAATAAGTGTCTCGATAATACTTATATGTGTGTACGCATACATACTTATATACAGACGTACTATTTTCTCTTCTTTCTTTTCTTCTTCTCCTCCTCCTTCTTCTCTTTCTTCTTCTTCTTCTTCTTCTTCTTCTTCTTCTTCTTCTTCTTCTTCTTCTTCTTCTTCTCCTCCTTCTCCTCCTTCTCCTCCTCCTCCTCCTCCTCCTCCTCCTCCTCCTCCTCCTCCTCCTTCTTCTTCTTCTTCTTCTTCTTCTTCTTCTTCTTCTTCTTCTTCTTCTTCTGCTTCTTCTGCTGCTTCTGCTACTTCTTCTTCTGCTTCTTGTTCTTCTTGTTCTTGTACTTGTTCTTCTTGTTCTTCTTCTTGTTCTTCTTGTTCTTCTTGTTCTTGTTCTTGTTCTTGTTCTTGTTCTTGTTCTTGTTCTTGTTCTTGTTGTTCTTGTTCTTCTTCTTCTTATTCTTATTCTTATTCTTATTCTTCTCCTTCACTTCATCTCTCCTCTTCGTTCTTCCCCTTCTCCTTCTCCTTCTCCTTCTCCTTCTCCTTCTCCTTCTCCTTCTCCTTCTCCTTCTCCTTCTCCTTCTCCTTCTCCTTCTCCTTCTCCTTCTCCTTCTCCTTCTCCTTCTCCTTCTCCTTCTCCTTCTCCTTCTTCTCTTCCTTCTTCATGGGGATTGTCTGAAAAGAAGGATGCGATGAGGAGGGAGTGACCTGGTGATGAAAAAGACGAACGTACAATACGAAGGCATCACTCAGCGACTCCTTTATATAAAACATCCTGTTTTATTGCATTCCACCTGTCAGAGCATTCGAAAGAATCCTGATGTATGATTATTGGGGGAAGGCAATGATGAATGGGGGACATCAGTTATGGAGGAACATCGAGTAAAACACGAGTGGAGCCAACGGATGAGTGAAACCTTAAGTGACGTAAGATAATGGCACACGGGTGTGGTTTTTTGGAGGAGGGGTACGAAAAGACAAATAAACATTTTGACAAGCTTCTTTCAAGATGTTTTTTCACGGATGGGTAGTTGCTGCCGGCTAAAGCTTGTTTAAAGAACGGAGACCTTCGAGCATTTAGGGCCTCAGTCGGTAGTGTGGGAATTGTAGGAAAACGACTGGGGGGGTTGAACATTTCATCCGTTTTTTGCAAACTGATGTCTACGAAATTTTAAAGTAGATGATTTCAACCCTAGCAGTTTTGCAAGTCAGACTCGAATCAAAATCAATTCGTTTGTTGAGAAAATTCAAAAAAGCATACACGATAGAACATGGAAATGTCCTCTCTTTGTCAGAGACTCAGAGTCAAATAATGCTAAATTACACTAGCACAACTGATGCGGTTGGAAACGACCCCCTGAGGTGTGCAATGAAGATTTAACTGTGGGGGTCCTAAGAAAGGCTACGAGGTTGAAACCCAACCCTTCCGATAATTCCCACCCTGCCAGTCGGTCGCAGATACTAATCTGGTCTGGAAACTTCCATGGTGCTGTTATCATATTGCATTATATTGTGTTTGGGCTGATGCTGCTCATAAATTGTTATTAACGACATCTATAATGGAATTGTATTTAGAATCTATTTTTGCGGATGATAAAATATTACGTGGAGCAGTTACTGATGAGGAAGCAGTGAAGATAGGCTACTGCGAGATGATAGATGAAGAGTGTTCAGACGGTCACAGGACTGAAGGATTGTTTATTTAGGAAAGTGCTCAGTGATGATATTGGGAAGAGAAACGAAGAGGTTTCATATCAAATGGGGGTAAGGTATGGAAAGTGAGTGGAGATGATATGGATTGGGAATTGGTGATGATAGGAATGAGGAACCTTCAAGGCAATGTGCTGTGGCGGAGTTAGGCGAATGAATGATGCGAATAGCAGCATTTTTTATGATAATATACTGGGATCTAGACGAAGGAATGATGCGAATTGCGCTATAAACACTAGATATTTCAAGGTTAAAGCTAATTCTCGTGTGTGTGTGTGTGTGTGTGTGTGTGTGTGTGTGTAGGTGTGTGTGTGTGTGTGTGTGTAGGTGTGTGTGTGTGTGTGTGTGTGTGTGTGTGTGTGTGTGTGTGTGTGTGTGTGTGTGTGTGTGTGTGTGTGTGTGTGTGTGTGTGTGTGTGTGTGTGTGTGTGTGTGTGTGTGTGTGTGTGTGTGTGTGTGTGTGTGTGTGTGTGTGTGTGTGTGTGTGTGTGTGTGTGTGTGTGTGTGTGTGTGTGTGTGTGTGTGTGTGTGTGTGTGTGTGTGTGTGTGTGTGTGTGTGTGTGTGAATATATATTTGTTTATTGAAATCCTAAATGACAGACCACATTAGGGTACAGAATAATGTCCAGTTAAACATAATAATGAATGTTCAATGAGTTGGGTATTTATCGGTCAAACAGAATACGGGAAATAAAATTTCTATCGTCTTTGATCGGGAGTTTAAACTTTTGTGGTCTTGGTCGTAGATAATATGGTTGCTCAGTAGTTGGAGGAAATAGGAAATACAGTACATGGAATGAGTTCCGTTTGATCAGGTGAAAAAGTCGTTTTCCGCTGACTTTACGAGTGTGTTCATCGATAGCGATTCTCGATCAAGAAATCCCAACGCTTCATCCTTCGTATAAGGCGATCAATCTTGGCACGATCGTCAGACGCAGTAAACCCCCACCAAGCTGAGGCAGCATACAGCAGCCGAGCGAATGTTGTGGCCCTCGCAACTTCATGTAATGAAGTTACTTAATTTGTTGTATTGATCTGTTAGTTAAGATTCAGGTTGGTTTCTGTTTTGCGCCATCGTATTTGAGTTCTGTGAATGGGTGTCCTTGCTCGCGGGAGCTTGCTCCCTTTTGGGCCCTTCCCTTGCTAACCAGCTTGCTATGTTTCTGTTTGTATACAATTTTTTTTGGATTTTGGTGGCAATAAACGAGTATCGTATCGTATCGTATCGTATTAGGTAAGCCATGCTGTCTACGTGTAAGAACTCTCGGTGCCTGTAAAGATCCAGAGCAGGTCTAATTATGTCATCAATATGAGATGTAGCTTTTAGGTTATTGGTAATGACTGATACTAGACATCGTTCACTCGTTCAGCCCTAGATCGGTCTCGTACTTTTTGCTTGCGAAACTTTTCTGGTACTACCTCAAGTGGTCGCAAGCGGGAAGAGGATCGTGTAAATTTTAATTTTGTTTTAGGCCGCCTCTTTTGGCTGGAAAACGGAAAATCCCAAACCTTTTAATGAGGGTTATACAGTCAGTGATCCTATGTAAAATTTCCCGTTGTTAAACCTTGGTGGTTTTTCTGAGTGCATGCAACATGGTCGAACTGCGCATCAACATTATAAGAGGTGAAGTAACTTTTTTTGTTGCAAATCAGATAATGGCCAGTTAGAAAATTGAAAAGTCTTTAAAACCTGTTATTTGTTCTGTGAATATCCAATTAGAAAACTGCATAACGTTGTCAGTAGATTTCCATTTGACAAGAGATCAAAAACAAATAAGGATTATCGCTTCTTAGACTTACTTCGGATCAATTTGGTAAAATTCAAAATAACGTTCGGGCAGCCGTATCGGCGCCAAAAAATAAATTATCCAGTATCGTATCTTTCCATTTATGATTATATCCAGGTAACAAGAGCGGGGACGAAAAACACGTGGTTACAGGGAAAGCAGAGCGAACGAAAGCAAATGCGCTGGTTGTTGGCCAGAAAGAAATAACCGGAAATTATCCATTTTCTCAGGCAACTTAAAAAAGTCTCATGCGCAGCGTTGTTGCGAGAGACTGCAACCCGACTGATTCTCCAAATTAGCTCGCTGTTATTTTTCTCTTCCGTCTTCTGGGTTCGCCTGAGAACCTGAGAAGGATTTAGGAGACGGAAGAAGACTTGCAACAGGAGCAGAGGAGGAAGATAATGAAGAGGAACGAGATTGAAGGAGGAGGAGAAAAGGTGGGCAAGTAGGAAGAACGGAAAAAGAGGAAGTGCGGCGAAATTGGAAATAAGATCAGGGTGAAATGGAAGATGATGAGCAGGAAGCAGGAAGGGAGAAGAAGAGAAGGAGAAGAGGAATATTGAAAGATTAAAAAAGAACAGGATACTGTAAATGGAAGATGAGGAGATGGGAAGAAGCAGATGGAAATGAAGGGACTTAATAACAAAAGGATGCTAAAAAATATATGATTTTGATGATGATGATAATGATGATGATGATGATGATGATGATGTTGTTGTTGTTGTTGTTGATGATGATGATGATGATGATGATGATGATGATGATGATGATGATGATGATGATGATGATGAAGATGAGGATGATGATGATGATGATGATGATGATGATGATGATGATGATGATGATGATGATGATGATGATGATGATGATGATGAGGATGAGGATGAGGATGAGGATGATGATGGTGATGATGATGAATGAGCAGGATGCAAGAGAGGGGGGGAGGAAGAGGAAGTGGAACATGAACAGATTTTGAAAGAATGACATGCTGAAATGAAAGATGATGCCGAGAAGAAGAAATAGGAGGAGAGGAGAAAGAAAGGGAGGATGAAGATAATCTAGATCACGAAGAAGGGAAGAGAAAGCAGAAAAGAAGGTGGGTCATATGTGAAGGGAAGTGAATAGGAGAAGCAGAAGAAGATTGAAAGGACTCTGGGAACCACGTAGGATGAAAAAGAACTTTGGATGGAAGAGGAGGCAGAAGGAACTAGTAGGAAGATGGAACTAGCAAAAACATGGAACTAGTAGGAAGATGGAACTACATGTCGTACAAAGGTGGAACTAGCAGGAAGATGGATTTAGTAGGAGTACTCACAGTTTTATCACACAGAGGAAAGGAGGAGACGAAGAACAATTTGGAGAAGGAGGAAGGAGGAAGGAGGAGGATCAGAGAGGGAGAAAGAGAGATGGTTGTGAGGAAGAGAACGAAGGTTGTCTTTCCCAAACAATGTGTCGCCAGTAAATTGGGATTGGCGCCGACCTCGTTGAAGGACTACAACCATACCACTCGTTATTTAACACAACTCGTGGGTACGGAGTCAGATTCGTTTAGACTCAGATTCAGCTTTGCTGGATTTTCTAGTGGTTAGCGTACTGGACTGTCAATCGAGAGATCGGGTTCGAATCCCCGCCAGGGCAGAAATTTGGTTTGAGATTTATGCTCCACCTGCGTCCCCTAGCCAACTCAACCATAATTAGTACACTGACCGTACACTGTCGGTGGGAAGATGAGACGGCGAGGAGAGGATTGGCCACGCTGTCGGTGGGAAGATGAGACGGCGAGGGAGAGGACTGGCCACCCGCCCTCGCATGCCGAGGCTAAGAAAATTAAGTCGCTAACACTTCATACCCATGGTTACCTAAGGGTTAGCTTAAGGAACTGCTCTTCTTCTTCTTCTCTTCGTCTGAGTCTAAAGGTCTATGGTCCGTCTGATATGTTGGAATCTCGTAGATAACCTCTTGACATGTGGCCGTGTGTTTAGTCGTAGTTTCAGTTGTGTGGTCTTTGTATGGTGTTTGGCTGTTCCGGGCAAATACCAGCGTTCATCGCTGGCCGCTGTGGAAGGTGGAAATCCGTTCTATGCAGGAGTGGACGTTCGACGTGTGGCCCTTTGAGGTCTTGCCATTCAAAGGATGTCCATCATAGTCCGTCCGTCGAAATTCTTCCCCATTCCCTTGGAATTACAGCAGTAACCTTTGCTGTGTCACGTCACTCACTGTTCGAAAGTGTCGCGTGAGACAGCGCCGCCTGGAGGAGAAAATCAACACACGAGAATGACATTGTATTTTATTTTAATATAGTATAATATAACTACTTCTGTAAAGCCGCTATAATGATGCTGAAGGCGCTCCAAACGATGCCTTCTCTGTCAGCGATTAGTTCAGATGTTTGGATAAAACTGGCGCTTCAAAAATCGCCCAAACGGCGCCTTATCTACCACACAACAATTAGTTAAGATTTTTATATAAAACTGGCGCTTCAAAAATCGCCCAAACGGCGCCTTATCTGCCATGCAGCAATTAGTTCAGATGTTTGGATAAAACTGGCGCTTCAAAAATCGTCCAAACGGCGCCCTCTATGAGTGAATACAAACCGTTTTATGCCGTCGGCGTCAAACCAAAATAGATCAAGTCAATCTACCGGATTATTAAGCAGCGCTTAACACGAGTTTATCCTTTGTCGGACAGTTCGTGGTCGGTGTGGTGCCAAATGAGGTCGAGCGAAAATATATCCGAAAAATATTGTGATTTGGTGTATGTGACCAGGACGCGGGCATTTGTTTCTAAAACGACATTACTTTGTCGATATTATTTGCGTCCGCCTTATTCGCCAAAGTCGTGATTTGTTTGAATTACAATTGCGCAAATACAAGTGCTTGAGTGACTGATCTGGTATTTTCCACTTCTATTCAAATATTGTTTGCTGTAAATATTCCTATTAAAGCAACAGGATACTTTAGATTTCTCATAATCGGGTTGTTCAAACAGCAGGCAGAGACGGTACAGTCTTCTCCAAGGAACCGATTTGTAACCACACCGGTCTGCTCGAAGCTGTTGCGTTTCAACGATGATGTAAGAATTGCCCGTAAACGCAATATGAACGCTAAACTGAAGAGTTCGGTGAACGCTTGATGGTCGTGGAATCGCCCTGTGGAGCCAGTTAAGCTTGGCTTTATGTCACGACCAGCGACAGCTTTCTTTGTGCGACCTTTCGAAATGTCGCTAGACGGCGCTGTATGACAATGAGACAACCGCACCGAATAACGTGCGTGCGACTTGACTATAACGACATCTACAGTTATGTTTCGGGCCATTTTAAGCGCTGAATTAAATTAAATTTGGCATTTCTTGTAGCTATGGGATACGGCCTTCAAGTAGTTTGCAACATCATCATCTAGCGACCTCAATCTCAACCAGCTACAATGAATTTATTCGCAAGTAATTTTGTAATTCCGATCCAGGCAGGCGTTTTGGTGGCGATGGTGGTACTGATAATAATAATAATAATAATAATAATAATAATAATAATAATAATAATAATAATAATAATAATAATAATGCCATCGCATTCCGTGGCACATTCAGGGACTCAACGGAGGACGAGGCCTGATTTCCTGGAAATAACATAACAACAAATTAATATCTACGTCCCCAAGGGATCATATGTACCTTGGGGCAAAAAAATAATAATAATAATAATAAGGGGATCCTTGATACCCCTGGGCTAAAAAAATAAATAAATAATAATATGCGACATAGGCGGTCGCATTTCTTCCATCAGTGGCGACAGACGCGAATCAACTTTTCTTCTTCAGCGTTTGTCCATCAGCATCCAACGCTTTAATTTGGTTGCATTTAAAGGCACTTTTCCTACGCTTCCCCCCGAAGACGAGGCCTGACCCTCTAGACACTATCTCTGCTCCTAAATAACATTTTTTTTCCAAATCCTAGGGATCCTTGATACCTCGGGTAAAAATAATAATGATAATAATAATAATAATAATAATAATAATCTTTATTAATTCAAACTGACAGACCCAGTAAGATTACATTGAAACATGACAGTACGATCAGGGCTGTAGTCGAGGGTATACGCGGGTATACAGCGTATACTCACCTCTAGAGACCGTATACTCACCTCAGAAAATATTTAGATTTATTTATATTAAAATACTGTAGCGTATACTCAGACCCGGCTCAAGACATTTGGCGGCCCTAGGCAAACCGTCCGAAGGATGGTCACAAACAAATTTTTGAATTTCGACATGGTAATTTCATCCATCTTTATTGGAATTTCATATTACAAAAAAAGTTGATGACTTTTTTAGGAATTCGTTAGACAAATGTGCTGACCTTTTTTTTAGAAATTCACGGTTACACTGCGATTAACGAATTATAATTATCCAAGGTTTTTTCATTTATGAATTTCCAGAAATTTTTTTTTTGATGTTTATTTTGGAAAAATGGAAAATTGGCGGCCCCTAAAAATCGGCGGCCCTAGGCGGGTGCCTAGTTTGCCTAACGGACGAACCGGGCCTGCGTATACTCACAAAATACTGTAGCGTATACTCACCTCTGATTTTTTCGGAAAACTAACCGGTAGTGTATACTCACCTCTAATTTTACCACTACAGCCCTGAGTACGATCAAGATCTTAATTAAACACACGGTTTGGCAGCCATGCAAGGCTGTCCTGACCATGAGTGTTACCACTATTCTATCCAACGACCTCTTATATATGTAACGATTCTACCCTCCTCCCAGCGAGCTCAGTCTCAAGCATCTACAATGGATTTATACGCAAGTAATTTCTTAATCCGATTTAGGCAGGCGTGGTAATGACGGTGGGAATGGTGGTACTAATGAGCGCGATATATCCAATGAGGCCAAAAAGACGAATTCGCAAACGAATGGTTTTGATTGTTGTTGGATATGATGTCATTTGAGCTTCTTATTTCACCCGATGCGGTTTACCAACTGACGCCGCTGTTCTGTCGCTGGAGGGCGAATGCGTTCCAGGAATTGTTGTTGTGTTGTTTGTTGCCAAGACAACTCCAGCTCCCTCTGTCGGCTGCTTAGCAATGCGTTGTTGCTCCACATCGTTTGATTCAATTTCCTTAAGTGCATTGGAGAGACTCTCCGAATGCGCTGTATAAATTCTCAGAATGCATGTTTACATACTTGCAATCATATGTGCGCAAAGACCTGTTGCTTAGGTCTTAGCATGGCGGTTTAGAAGACGGAAAATTACTACTGTGGAAAGAAACACGTCGTGAGCATAAATACATCCATGTACTGTACACACAAGATACCTGTGCAATACTTGTACACACAGAATAATTATACAATACTTGTACACACCGAATACTTGTACAATACTTGTACACACAGAATATTTGTACAATACTTGTACACACCGAATACTTGTACAATACTTATACACAGAATACTTGTACAATACTTGTACACACTGAATACTTGTATAATACTGAATAAGTAAGTATTCTTGTGCACACAGAATACTTGTACAATACTTGTACACACCGAATACTTGTATAATATTTGTACACACAGAATACTTGCACAATTCTTGTACACACATAATACTTGTACAATACTTACACACACAGAAAACTTTTATACACAATACTTGTACACACTGAGTACTTTTACGCACTGAGTATAGTACTCATCCGTGCTCACTATTTTTAATTAATTTAAAGTGCTTATTATTCGCAGACTCTAAGGAATAGCCCAAAGTAAACTAGTGGGTCTTAACTAGTTCACCCAAGGTAAACTATAGTGGGTCTTATAGCTACTTTACCAAAGGTAAACTAGTGGGTCTTAACTAGTATTTCAATGACGGTAATGAGTTTGGAAGTCAGACGTTTCGTGGTGAAGAGTTTCAGCCGAAAGTACGCGATTCCACAATAGTCCTGAACCTAGGCTCTAGGTTCCAGCAACAATAAGGCAGTATCATAAGAACGCAGCAGTTTAAAAGGCCAACGAGAAATTAACGATGTATTGAGATATGATGATGATGATAGGCTAGAATTTTAGTTCTTAAAGATTAGGCTTCCAATCTGAAACTTAATACGCCATTCAACGGGAAGCCAGTGAAGTTCACAAAAGCTATCCAATGCTTTTGATTGAGTTTCTTCTTTCACATTGCATATCCACCATAAGCTGCTTCTCTGTCTTACGGACTGATCTTCTAGATGTTGACCTGGTTACGGCTTGGTTTTGGTGTGCCATATGTTGATGCCTCTTCCATTAGAGACCGGCTAAATAGAAGCTACTAGTTACTTACTTACTTACTTTTGATAATGAAGAAGAATACGTAACAATCCAGAAAGAGAGTTTCTAACCACTTGGAATGTTTTTAAATTAAAAGAGGTTAGACAATAAAGCATTGCATTCGTGTAACACTGTAATCTAATCGAGAAAGGGAAACAGTGCGGAAGCAAATGCATTAACGATATCATCAGTCAGAGATCGCCTGATGTGAGAAGGCATCTTAACGTGGTTGAAGCGAGTAGACAATAAGTGAAAAGTCACAGAGAACGAGCTATCACTGCGGGCCCGCCGAGGGGGGGGGAGGGTTAGAGGGCACACACAAAATACTTGTACACGCAGAATACTTGTACAATACTTGCACACACAGGGGCCCGGCGATTTTCCGGGGCCCGGGCACCGCAATCAGCTCACGATAAATATTATAATCAGTTATATAAAAGTTTATGATTTATGCCTTTTTAAATATAATATTACTGACACTTAACTACAATCAGTTTAAACTTCAGGCATCTGAATATTACCTTACTCATCATTTTCTGTTTGCTATAGAAAAAATTATCATAAAGCCTAAAGATGGTTTAGAGGCCCGTGACTGCTCTGCCCAGGAGCCCGGAATTTCTGTCGGTGGGGCCTGTATCACTGGTCACACCAAGAATTGTAATCAATAAATCAATTTCTTTTTATTGGTCCAAAGAAACAATGTTATCTGACAGCATTTTCGTAACTGGACGCATCCAATTTATAATGAGTTCAACTGTTCAAGCCATAAGTAAACGGATGAAGTCTAGAAATCGTACGTGAAGCCATCGAGAAGAAAGACCAACGGGGACGACCTTCACTTCAGACGCAATGTTAAAGTAAACAACGGATGCAGGTCATTATCAGAGATGAAGCCTTACCTTAATGAAACCTTGCCTGTGGTCGACAATCAATCAACCACCCAGGAATTTTCTCGGAAGCTGCTCTCAATCGGAGGCCGATTGCAGCGCCACTACTTAAGCTGAAGACTGTTC